>CM062600.1:79669256-80332589 GCA_031468815.1 Morus bassanus
TGGGGACAATCCCCTCCCTCGACTGGCTGCAATGCAGTGCTTGATGCACCCCAGGGCACGGCTGGCCCCTCTTGGCTGCCACGGCACACTGTTGGCTCATGTTCAACTTGCCAGCGACCAGAAACCCCCAGGTCCCTCTCTGCAGAGCTGCTGTCCAGCCTCTCGTTCCCCAGTCTGTCTGTACATCCAGGGTTGCCGTGCCCCAGGTGCAAAAATCCGACACTTGCCTTTGTTAAACTTCATAGAGTTGGTGATTGCCCAGCTCTCTAGTTTGTCTAGATGTCCTCTGCAGGGCCTCTCTGCCCTTGAGAGTGTCAACAGCTCCTCCCAATCTTGTGTCATCAGCAAAGTTATTTACTATTCCTTCCAGTCTTGCATACAAATCATTTATGAAGAGATTAAAGAGTACTGGCCCTAAGATGGATCCCTGCGGAACACTGCTAGTGACTGGCCGCCAGCCCGATGTAACCCCATTTACTGTGGCCCTTTGAGCCCGACCTGTCAGCCAATTGCTCCACCCACTGTATTAACATGTTTATCCAGCTGTATGCTGGACATTTTGTCCAGGAGGATACTGTGAGAGACAGTATCGAAAGCTTTACTGACATCCGAAAAGATTTACTTCAACTGGCTTCCCTTGGTCAACTAGGTGGGTAACCTTGTCTTAGAAAGAAATTAAGTTTGTTAGGCAGGACTTTCCCCTCGTTAGCCCATGCTGGCTGGGACAAACGACTGTGTTGTCTCTCAGGTGTTATTAACTCCCAGAATAATCTTCCCCATAATTTCACCAGGCACAGAAGTGAGACTGACAGGCCTATAGTTACCAGATCATCCCTGTTGCCTTTCCTGAAGACTGTGACAACATTTGCCAGCTTCCAGTCAGCTGGGGACCTCTCCAGATTCCCAAAACCATTGAAAAATCATTGAGAGGGGTCTCACTATGTCATCAGCCAGCTCTTTAAGTACCATCAGCTAAATCCCATCAGGCCCCATGGACTTATAGGGATCTGGCTGGAGCAGCAAGTCCTGCACAAGTTCAAGGTTTATTAGGAGTTTACCATTTCCCACAGTCATGGTTCTCTAGTCCAGGGCTCTGGGGGTCCCTGAGCCCACCATCGATGTTGAAGACCAAGGCGAAGAAAGCATTAAACATCTCTGCCTTGTCTATGTCCCTGTTTGTGAGGTGACCATTCTCATCAAGCAATGGGCCAATATTACTTCTGGCTTGTCTTTTGACATTAATGTATTTTAAAAAAGCCCTTGTTATTGTCCTTCACAGTACTGGCCAGCTCCAACTCTAGTTGAGCTTTGGCCACATATATTTCCTCCCTGTAGGGGCGAACAGCATCCCTGTATCCCTCCCACATCGCCTGACCTTGCTTCCACTGGCCATATACTTACTTTTGTCTCTTTATTTCTAGAACAAGATCCCTGGCCAGCCAAGCCGGCCTTTTGCCTCACCTGCTTGACTTCCTGCACTTTGGAATTGGACACTACAGGTCTGTAAAATATTCCACGACTGGTCTTCCCAGTGCAGTGGCTGCGCTCTTTCTGTAAAATAGCCCTGCCCTTTTGTAGGGAACTACTGCATGGGAGCACTAAGTGGTCTTTCTTTCCTTTTTATTTTTGTGACTGGCATGATACTGCTGCCTCCTTCGGATTCTACTTTTCTCTTTCTGTAGCTGTGGCTTGAATGTGCGTTTCTGCAAAATCCAAAAACTTTCTCTTCTTTTAGCTGAATTAAGGTACTTTTTGTTTAAATGGGCTCAGTTATTTTCTTTTATTTCTTAACAGCCAGTTACCCAGTTGTCCTTTCATTTAGCAAATGCTTTGTTGATATCTCACACTCCTAACTTTTTCAATGGAATCTAAGTTGGTGCCATTTCCAGATAAATTATGAAGAATGATTTAGAGGTTTATTAACAACTACCATATCGGTGTGCTATAATAAAACAATAGGCTATTTGTTTATGTTTCTCTCTGAGGCATTGAGAAGGAACGAATCAGTCCTGTGGATAATTTACTTCAGGATGCTGTAGAAAAGGATGTGTCTCAGAGACAATTCAAATATCTTATCTCATGAGTAGTATAAACAGTCCTATCAATAAGTGGGAAAACAGAAGAGGTCATTAAAAGCAGAAGGTGCTGAGATAAGTAAGAATGAAATTGCCTTCAAAATCAGGATTATAGAACATAATTCAATAGTCCCCCATGTAACTTTAAAATATGGGTCAGGGAACTGACTAAAGCATAGACTGCTCTCGTCTCCTCTGACTGTAGACAGAGACCCTCTGGTTTATTCATCATGTTCTTAAATTTAGATTCTAATATCTGCAGTCATACTGGTAATAAATAGCTCTATGACAAGTCCCTTTTGTTGGAAATGCATCACTAAGTGGGCAACAGGTACCACTTTACAAAAAATCCCTACCTTGCATAAAAACCCAATGTATATAACATTGTTCTATGACATTCTGTTACTATAGGCTATTGTACAGACAGCACATATGTTTCAACAGGGATTATTATTCTAGTTATGTTAGTTGACACTTTTGAGCAGTGCATTTTAAAATCATAATCACAACAAGCCCCACAGACACCATTAAGCAAGAAACCTTAGAATGCTATCTAGGGCTTTCTAATACAAAGCAAAGGGCTTTGCCATGAAAAGCTGAATGTCATCTCCTTTCACAGAAGCAACAAGAGAGCTCTGAACTGATAATGAACTGGTAATATCCAACTGTTAAGACCAAATCTGAAGCCCAGTGACATCAGTGGAGAAACCTCATGGATTTCTTGGGGCCCTGGATTGGATACTTAGGCACGTTCAGCGAAGTACTTACACATATACAGATGTTCTTCATTCTCCAAATGATTTAAGGACACACTGAACATTCAGTAAGTGCTCAGAGCTCCAATGAAGTCAATTTAAGCATATTTTAAAGTGGTTTGTTGAACTGGGAGGAAATGATGAATCTGGGCTTCAGTGAACTTTATGGAAATGCATGATGAACTTAAATTTAACATATTTATGTAGTAAATGCTCAAATCTCCTCAGAGTCCAATTGAAGAATGAATAACACATAACCTCTGGCCCAGTGCTTCTTTTGAGTTACAGAAGCCAAGCAGCCCAGAAGCTAAATGGCTACCTATTTCTATGCCAGTCTTTTCCTGAAATCACAGAAGGAATTTTCTACTTAATGGAGAGACTAAACTTCTGTATTCAGCTTTCTATTCATTCTTTGCCAAGAGTGTGGAAAAGAACAAATGGAGCTTCAGCTGGGAAAAAAAGCAATTAGTAAATTTGTTAATTTTATTTGCACCATTTCTGACTAGATCAATTCATGTGCCCTCAGATTATGACTGCCTTCATATAAGCTGGACTCAGAAGTTGACAACTTCCATAAACTCTCTGTCAATGAGAAATACCAGTTATGTATAAAATTTAATGTTTAATACATTTTTTATTTTATTGCTAAAGGTTTCTGAGATGTTTTAAGCAGTCAGTAAGTTTCAAGAGAACATGAATAGTAAAATGAAGAACAATGTCTTGCTCTTCTCTGTAGCTCTTAACTTTGCCAAGAAATGTATTTCTTCTGACATTTGTTTTTGTAACAGGAACTCAATTCTGTGAAGTAAGAAAAAGCCTAAAATCTAACATAAATTGTTTAAAAGGCAGACTTCTTTTCTGTCATACAAATATGTATGCAAGAAAAAAAAATCATGCAATATTTCTACTTGAATGAGATTTATGGGCTACTTCTGACAACTACCTGCACTTTGAAATGTAGTTAATTCTGTGAGTGATCTCCAGAGCTTCAAATTTGTTTCCAACAATTTTGTGTCTTATGCTGCTAAATTCTATAACTCTGCTTGCCAGAGAGCATTTAGTAAAGAAAATGAGATGGATTTATCTATTCTGAAAATAGTCAAGATTTCTGCTACTGTTGTTAAAGCCTTAATATAGTAAACACTGATGTATCAGATTTACTTATGTAAGTCAAATGGGATGGCTTACAAGAATGAAACAGGATAGCTAAGTATTACGTGTATAGCTATAGGCATAAATTTCTACCTTGCTTTATAGTACACAACTGTACGGACTAGACAGAAAACTGCTGCTCCAGATATGCATTTGTAGGCACTTTCAGTCTCATTGTTGTCAGAGGCAGCAAAAATATCATGCTGAACACAGTGCAAATGATACCATAAAGTAATTGATATTATTAAAAGTAGCTTTCTTCTCATTGTGAAATTCAGCACTCCTGCAAGTTAATAACTCAAGGAAGTGAATGGCTGAAATAAGTGATACTGAAGGGAATATCTTTCTTCAGATCAGAATCTGGATGAGCAGGAAAACTTATATGGGTATACTGCAATTAAGGATTTTTTATTATTATTATTATTAAACATTCTTTGTAAAGTCTTAAAAAAAAGGTCAGTGAAAATGTGTCATTTTGTGAACTTTTTTTTCCTCAACCATGGCAGGAAGCCAGAAGAAAAGCAGTTAGAAAAGAGGGCAGCTCTGGCAAAAGTTTTGCAGGCATGTAGCCTGAGAGAGGGTGATTTCAGAGGGTTTATTATTTCTGTCATTTTAATAGAGTTACTGGCCCTGCATTAACAGAAAGTGACTCGTAGAGATATTTACCATAGTTACCTGTCATCTGTATGTGCCAGCGTCTAGGGTGTGGGAGATTTTCACTAAAGGCAAATTTCAGGGCTGGCCTGAAGCTATATGATGGATTTTGCAAGCGTTTAGACAGAGACCCTTGAGATCTCTATAAAATCATGAACTTAGACCTACTTTCAGTCTTTCTTGCACTTGGGTAGCCCTTGCACTCACCAGATTTGTTATGATACGTGACTGCTCATGGCTGAATACTTGCATTGTCCATTTAAGACTTGTCTGAGCAGTCTATTGCAATGCAGCATGTGACACATTATTTTTGTATTATACATGAAATACACGCACTGCAATCCCAATTAAAAAATCAAAGTCAAGATCCTAATACCAGGTGATATTACCCCAGATTAACTACCAAGTACCAGCCATTGTGTCAGCTAACAAACAAAAATTTAGCTGGAGAAAAATCATTTAATATTTATACTAATAACATTTACAAATAACATTTAACAGATCTCATGCTGTCCTGGAAGCAACAGTTGGAATGTATTTTACCTCTCCCCAGCTGCATAAATGCAAATAATGGTAGTGCATCTCCAGGATTTTTATGTCTGCTAATCCTGGGTAGTAATAATAAAATTTAATCTAATCTACAAAATAATAATATTTTATATACATATTTCTATATGCATATACATACATAAATGAGTACAGTGGTAAGTAGATATACATACTTACCCATGAATATAGAAAAGATACATTATTTTTCACCTTTAGATTACAAAACACTAAAGGTAAGCCTTGCTGTATTATACCTGTAGAAATAAAAGAAGAAAGATTTGAAACAAGTTACATAGCATGTTATTTGCTGAACTGGGGGAAAAAAAAACTTGCTTCTCAACTGCAGGCTCCTTCTATCCACTTGGCACAACTGCTTCTCCTAATTCAATCCCAGCTACGGAACAGATTAGAAAAGCATGATAAAACTAGTCTCAAGTGTTTACTCCACAGTCCTGATTGAAAAAAACCCCAAGAACAACAAACCTTACCCCATCACAGCTTGAAAACAAGGGCTAATATCAGCAAAAGACTAGAGTACTGGCCATAGGTCTCACAGCCATTTGTATCAAGGTTGCTTTCCTCCTCCTCACTCCTGATAATTAACCATCATTTCTGCACTTCCTTATCTTCTTCGTATTGATCTTTTATCATATAATGGGTGCAAACAGCAAGAGGAAGGCTTAATAACAAACATTAAAATTAATAAATAATTACACCCACAAATCTTCCTCAACCAACTGACTATTTGTTCAGAGACAATATTACAAGAAATTGGCTTTACATAATTTAAAAGGACACTAGCAAGTAGGGATTTTTTTAATAGCATTTTCCCTCTCTACACTCTCTGAAAACGTGTGAGTGTGGGGGGTTGGTGGTCTTTTCTTTAAAAGACTACAAGAGCTTAACTTCCTAATCACTTTTCCAGCATCTTTGTGATATACAGTAAATTTCCGTGGACTTGAAAATGGTTTATCTGTGATCTGGAGTGAATTACCTTTCTCAAAGGTCTACGAGAGCATTGACCCACAGTGCATGTTCACCTGGTTTTCCCATCCTGAACTTGGGTCTCTTACAGGTCTGAAGGATGAGAGCCCTAAGTAGGCTGGTGAGAGCAGACAAAATTAAAAGCCTGAAGGAGAGGTCAGGTGAAGAGACCTTGGGTGAGGAGGAACCTTCCCATGTGGAAGAGGCTGAATTCATTCTCACCCCTTCTTTCTGATGAGCACTGCTGCTGTGGCACACTCATGGCCACACGACAAGATAGGAACAGGAGCAATGCTCAGGCTCCTACAGTCTGAAAAGTCAAGGACCCTCCTGCCTCTCCCTCTGTAGGACAGAGCTCAACCCTGTGCTCTGGCCCTTGTTTAGACACATCCTTAATCCTGTCCTTATTAAGATAGATTAGGCTTTTGTCTAAGCGGCTCAATATTGGTAAGAAGGGCTCAATATTCCACAGCTGACTTGGAAATGCAGCTCACACTGTCATTTTGGAAGGTGAACATGAGGGAAAGTCTGCACTCATTGTGGGAATTATGTGCCATGGTGACATGGCACGTCCCCATACAAGCTTGATATATTATGTTTAATTCAGAAATTCACCTTAATGCAATCACCCTTATCACAGAGACTACAAGCATCACCATCATCATGGGCATGAAAGTTTGCTGTTGCCTCTGTCTTAAATGGTCTCTGAACTTAGTGCACACCATTAGGTATTTCAGAGCTGTCATGGGGTTGTCTGACAGGAAAACCTATCAATGACATGTCCCAGGCCTCTGAAACAAGAGGAATTAAGAATACTAGCTTGTTTTGAGACAAGATTTGGAAGGTGAGAGGTCAAGTGTGCTTTATTCATTAACATACTTGTCGTTCAGAAAGCTCCATAACTAGATGTTCACACAATGAACAAGTAATGACCTGAAAATGGCATGATTTACAGGATGATATGCTGGCAGAAAGTTTTCTAACACCTCCCAGAAGTGCACTTTCCAGAAACCCACTGTACATAAACATAAAGGTCTGCAATCTGTCAGTTAATATTAATGTGGTCATTTGCTGGTAAGTTGTAATAACATGATGCACATGGGACTTGCTACACTGACCTTTTTGGTGGAAGTGATTCATTAAATGGTCACTCATTTAGACAGCAGTAACTATTTGCACAGCTATTAACATTTTAAAACTTAACTAGGTATTTATTGCTTTCAAAAGGAAATTTTTTACCAAGGTTAGCTGAAGACAAGATTTTTCATTATTTGATAAAGGAAAGAATTTGAAATTCAGGAGCATCTGTTCCAAAGGGGTGGGATATTTTGTATGAAATTACTAACTTCAGATTAGTCTAAATGGCTGAGCTGTTATCTGTGTGCTTTTGAGCCCATGGCTACAAATCATTGCTTTCATTGTCAAAGGCTAAAACAAAATGTTTCTTTCTTTCCTGGGCTATTTTTTCCTCCTTCATTCCCACACCATTTAAAGAGTACAGAGAAAGCATGGAAAGTGGTAAGAGCTGTTAAATCACTAATAATATACCCCTAAACCAAGAGCCATCAACTTCAATAGGTACCTGATTCTGTCACCAGGTTTACTGACTTCTGCTGATCTGGGTTTAAATTTTGCACAAAACCAAACTCAAATACAGATACAGAAATTCCTATAGGCACACACTGATTTTAGCAAATTTCTAACACAAAGTCATTTTACTTGATGTCCTGTTGGGTACCAGGCACATTTTCTTTCAGTTTGCCTTCAAAACTCCTCAGAAGTGTCCCAGAGGGCTGGCAGAAGCTCAGAGCTAGCAGATACCCACATTAATCTTCTGTTGTTTCTCTACTCCCTTGGCTTTCTGGCCCTAGATTAGTGCACTGGAGTTGTTAACTCTTATCGCCACCCGTTTTAGCAGATGTGGGACTCCCTCTGCCGGAGACTGGCCTGATGGTCTTGATATTTTCTGTAAAATTTTGAAATTTGAGTGAAATAGAGGAGATATTTTGTTAAAATGTATGGGAGAGTCCCTGGTGATTTCAGTCTGGCCACTGATGAACTGGAATTATGTACATGGATGTGGGAGAATAACATCCTACTTTCTCTTTTATTTAATGATTTTTTGTTCCACATTTGTAGTTATGTGACCACAGGTCAGTCACAAAATACAGTGGTCCTTTGAGCCTTGCATGGCACAAACTTATGCATATTATTATTTTCTTTTGTTGTAAGCTTCAATAGTAGCCAGTAATTCAATAATCTTGAGATGTGAAATAAGAACCTAGAAACATAGCCTCATCATTAAATCAGAAACAGTATCCTTCCAGCAGAGTGGCATCTTTTCAAATTTCCCAATGCATTGCCTCCAGAGATGGTGTGATGAGGCATACCATACATGACCAGCCATCAAATATTAAAAGCAACCACAGGAGTGACAAGATTGTTCATCTGAACAGTTACAGTCAGTCTGGTTAGCAAGGGATCCTTCTTTGCTTCCCAATGAACTGTTAAAGGGCTTACATTTTTGCAAACCTCTCCAGTGTCTCCTCTGTTTGCAAAAAAACACTTGCATTAAGCAAATCTAGGAAAACACAACTCCACTGGGAAGCAGAGCAGCCATGCAAAATTATTATCCTAACAGCCCTAAACACTCCAAACTAGGCTGTTGTTTCATAACATGTTGATCACAGCAAGGCTGAGTGGCATGTGCATGTGCTGTAGATATATGGTACATTTGTTTATAAATGAAGTGGGGAAAACAGTCAGGGGAAAATAAGCTGTTAGCTTGGCCCATGGGAGAGCAGAGTTCAAGTTCTGATTTAGCCACACAAACATTCACAGGCAGTGTGACAGTTTACTATCTCATACCTCACTTTGCTTTTACAAAATAAATGTGATAGTTCCCTTTTCATAGCATTATTATAAGGAGAAAACAAACCATTTTGTTAGTTTTCATTCACTGTAAGACACTTAGTGATGTGTAAACATATAGATTGACACTTCAGCTTGAAAACAACTATAAGTGACTAAGCCCCAATTATTTAATATATATATATAAAGGGATTCAAAACTATGGTGACAGACAGCCCACAAATTACTTGCATTATTATGCCAGCATAAAAAAAAATATTAATTAGGACTTAAAATAAATACAATACAGCACTTGCATAAGATAAACTTCACTATACGATATCTTCAATATTTTCACAACTTTTGCTTTGCCTTCCTTTTCTTAGTATTTAGCAACATTATTTCATGAGTACTTTACACTATGTTCAGTATTAATGGCATAATTAGCTGTGGAAAATATTTAGTTGTCGCCTTGTATTTATTTATGTTGCTGGGATCATGTAAAGTTCTGCTACATTAAAATTTAATTTGAAAGAAAAAGCATTTTATTCATTTTTCAGTGTAATGACCATTTCTGCTTGGCTTATATGAATGATAAAATATTGTTTGAACACATTTTTCCATTTGTTTTCCAGGCATTTATGTAAACTCCTAAAGAAAACACTGCAATGCTTTGTTGGCTGACTATTTGACAAAAGAATTGTAGGGGCATATTTTATTCTCACCATCTTGTCAGGAAATGTTCACAATCCCATCCATTATTTAGTACTTAATTTCTTAATCAATTGATCGATTGATTTGGGGATATTTTACACTGAGATTAACATGCACGCACACAAAAATCTTGTCTCTATTGTAAATTCAGGAAAATTGTATCAGAATATGAAATGTTCTCGTGTTTACAGATGTAGATTGAATCTGTCATGGGTTGGCAACTACTGAAAATAATTCATTGCTTGGAACATAAATATTTTGGATCAAACCTCAAAACTCATTTGATTTGGTGTGATTATTCCTTCCATGTTCAAAAGAATGTGGGGCCATTCTATGTGAATGAAAACTGTGTTTATTACAGCATTTGTTCTGAAGAAATTATTTCCAGTCTAGAAACAAAAGAAAGCTACTGTCAATCTCAGAAACCCAATGTTCTTCAATGGCATGGTGTTTAAGGACCTCAGACCTTTTCACCACATTTCTCCTCACAACACTGGGCTAATGCTCTAGGAAGTCCTTTAATTGATAATTGCCAGAAGCTATACATTTACATTCCTTGTATGGAGTTAATCTCAGACAGGGCTGTAGTCTGAGGCTTATTTCTCAGTGACAGTGTTGCTTTAAGCAACTCCCAGTTTCTCCCTGTCTTTCCCTGAGTTGTACAAGGATGACTGTGAGACAACATGGCTGCTCATGATAACGGGGCAGGTGGGTCTTTGATTAGATGGAATATGAGTTCTGTTATGATCCCTAACTGATAGATATTATGGCCTCTTTGTGACCCCGCCCCTCAAGTCCCCAGTCCCAGCTCTTAATGATTTAGACTCGCTTACTCTTCCTACTGTACTGTTGGGTCTCCTTCAAAAGCTAGTTTGAGTAATCTGGAGAAAATCAGTGGAGCGAGTTGCTGTGGTCCCCGTCAAGTCACAGTCTAGATATAACCCTCCCAATACATTCAGCAGTGCAGTTTCAGGTCTTTAATACCAGAGATGCGGGACCATATGATTTGCTCAATGCTCTTCTGTGTTACTTATTTCTTAAACTTGCAGCATTTTGACAATTATGCCACTGGAGTTTTTAAGAAGTATTCAAAATAAAATTACTTTTAACTAAGCTTTGGTTTGAGCAAAATACTTCCATACAGAGCAAAAGAACAAAGTTTATCTGACCAAAAAACCTTTGCACAGCTTTTGAACTTATGCAATGAGAAGTACTAAACAAGATGTTAAATGGGGCAATTGTATACCTCCATATTTTATCCACGTTTCCTTCACTTATTGTTTTTGATAATATTCCAGTTTTGTGTTCCATGTTCCCCTTTCTGTTGAACATGTGACTGTGCACAAAGGCAAAGACTCTTTTTGGTGAATAGAGAAAAAGAAAGAAGGAGCTATTGTAAAACCAGGATGAAATCCATCCATGATGGGCCAAGTACTGTGATCAGATGTGCTTGTAGGTCTCCAACTGCTTTTCACTGTGTTCTGCACATGAGTATTCAAGAGTGGAGCAGAGTTTCTCATGTTTGGATTTTTTTAGTGGAGCAGGTTGTACATTGAGAATACTGGGACATAGACCAATGTGGGAGGCAATCCAAAGCCTAAGAAAGCTGCCACTGTGATAGCTGAACTGCCTGAATTAAATCCCAGACTCCTCAGCATCAGATGCTCAAGTGATTTCCACTTCAATCTGAATGTGTTCCAGATTTACCATGAGGTTTACCTTTTGGTTTTGGAAGCCCTCTTTCCCCTGTTGATTTGACTGAGGTAAAACAACTTGCATACACACAAACATATGCAAGTGAAAGCAAAAGAAATGGGCAGGGAGAAGGGGGGGGGTGATGGGGACCAGCAACTTGTTTATCAGATTCAAGTTGAACCATCTGTTGTTAATGATTAGATCTTCAGCTTCCAATTTTCATTTGAATGTTATTGCTCATTTCTAGCTGGGTACCGAAACGTCACTTACCACTGCATGCAGGATTCTAAATAAGAGACTATTTAGATTGGAAATCTGTTGAAGGAGGAAATTATGTTCCCTATTATACAGCAAAATACCTTTTCTAACACTGACACTTTCTGGTATTGTGTTGTTGACTTTTTAGGGAAGGAGACTCAAGGTCTGAGGCTGAAAAATGAATTCACCAGTGGTGTAAATTATACTTGGGCTAGTGGGGGTTTGGTGAATGTCAAAGGTCCAGGTTCTGATCTCAGGCACAGTGGTGTAAAACCAGAAAAAAGTTGTAGTCATTGAGTAGCTATTCCAGATCTACAGCAAAGAGAAGGGACTTAGCATCTGACTGTGGAAGTTTAAGATGGTGCTTACTCTATCACACTGCTAGAAGATATATTTTAAAATAGAAATAACACAGCTTGTGTCTGCTTACACTTTTGTTACTTATTTTCACTGTTTTCACCCCTTCTAATTCATTTTTTTAAATATAGAATCAAAATAGTAACTCTCAGGTTTGAGCCTGGGGGGATAATTTCTCTGGTGGGAAGAGTAGGAACAAATGAAACCAAATGTACCCAAATCTCAGATTTTCATTCTCCATTTATAAACCTGTGAATGGCTATCCACAGCTACTCCACAAACAGTAAAAGTCATATATTATTTTTTACAAAAAAGGCCAATGTCACTGCACTTATATCATCCATTGCTAGAACAATTTTTTTTCTTATATCATATTATTTATATTTCTAACATTTTTAAAAGGTAAAGGTATGCTATTAATTCTATTTAAAAAGAAAAATCACAGAATATTTCTTAACACCATTTCTCAGTTTGTAGCCCCTCTTTCTTTGATTGCCTATAAGCAATTAAAAGATGGTCCATGAAATTACTTCGAAGACTTAAAATGAAAATAAAAAAGCATGAATAGATATATGCACAAAGACAGACAAACAAAAAAAGCCCAAAATCAATGAAGTAGAGAACTGTAAAAAGTCCAGCTTCATTGTGAATTGATTATATATAAAAATCATTGTGACAGCCCTGCACACGACCATCTATTTATTTATTTTTTTTTCTCCAGAAGAGGTTAGGTGGTCTTTTTGCTGTAAAATTTTTCTTAACCAAGTGACAAGATGACTTATAAAAGCAAACCCATAGCAGAAAATCCCAAAGTATTATTTGGGCACTGAAATATCCTGCAACAGTATGAATTACTTCCTCCTCTTTTTAAGTTGGAAATGAGAAAAATCTAGAAGTAGCCTTCTCCAAAACACCTAAGTGACTTCTGTATACACACATAAATCACACAGGTACTTTGGAGTCTAGATCCCACTGGGATCCTAAATGCTTATATGATTTATGAAAATAGGACATATGAGGCTGTGTTACTTACGTAATTTAGAAAAAAAATTCCCCCAAAGGAAGAACTGATCTGGTTGGTTTTTGCAGTTACTTTGTTTGCTTTACAATCATATTTTACTTATGGAATCTTTGTACTCTTACGCTTGCAGGCTGTGGCAGAGCTTTAATTTACTATTTTTCACAGCTTGTATTCAGCATTTTGATTTGATCTATTGATTGCAGGTAATTAAATTGTGTTTGTTTGTTTTCATCACTAATGTGGTTCATGTGAGTGTCTGAGACACAATCTCTATAGTAAATATGATAGTGTTTTATCTACATTGTACCTCAGTTTTAGTGTCAAACAAATAGGACAGAGAGCACTTGGACAAGTTGGTGTTTTGCACTAAAAAAGGTAAAATACTTGTATTACCATGTTGAAAAGCCAAATTATTTATATTCTACTCTTTTTAACATCCTCTGGAAAAAGAATAAGACGTAGCAATTTGTTGTTGAATCAAATGCACTTTCTGTATCTCATGCGTGGCAAGAAGAGACACATCACTGCAGACCAATTTAAGTGCTATGTGTATGTTAAAGCAATGCCATGCAAACCTGAGAAATGCAAATCCTTATGGTTTCTGTGCAACAGAAGTAACATAAAGATTAGAAGTATGACTAATATGTAGCTAGATAATAGACTAATGAACGAAATGTTTGCAGTCCAAAAGAATAAAGAAGGTCTATGAGTGTCACCTATGATATTGTACATTGAACACTAGTCCTGGAGGTGTATAAATACAGTACTTAAAAATACGTGTCTTGAACTGAAAATGTCATATTGGTAACAACAGGGGCTTGAGTCCTCTTTAGTGTAAGAACACAGTAGTTAACCCATTAAAAAGTAAACACTGGGTAGGTTTACAGTATAAGAATGATATTTAACAGGAGAATCCGTGATGTAGTGTACAAAGAACCAATTAAATGAAGGGGAAAGCAGTCATACTGTGTGGTCTCTAGATTCAGCTACTTGGAAAGTGTTATTTGGCAGTGACTTCACAAGAATGCCTAATGGTATTCTGCACTTGCCTTCAGCTGGACAGCAGTGCACTAGTCTAGACTCTGAAAGAGTGAGTCTGAAAACAGACCTTGGAGCAGTTACCTGTGACTAGCTGCACCATGTAGTGCCGTGGTGCACTCCAGGT
Source organism: Morus bassanus (assembly GCA_031468815.1). Taxonomy (NCBI): domain Eukaryota; kingdom Metazoa; phylum Chordata; class Aves; order Suliformes; family Sulidae; genus Morus; species Morus bassanus. Next base: position 79,683,486 of record CM062600.1, read on the forward strand.
CCCTGGAGAGCTTGAAGGCCCATGTGCCTTCAGAATGATACACATGTAATATGATCTGTGGAAAAAACCAACATAGAACAAACTTCTGAATTTCCTTATCCCATAAGTGTGTAAAAACACCAGTTAAAATTTTCTATAGTTGCTGGAGTGATTTAAAAAGGTCATGACATGACCGCTGACATTCATCTGCTGACAGTGGAGTTTTAGCTGAAGCAATAGAAACACATATTTTTAATTTTGAAGGACTTGAGTTCAGTTTCAATAGATGGTGTGCCCATGAGCACTGCTAGTAGATTAACACTCTGTGGCCTGCAAAACAATGAGCAATATGGTGTTATCTTATCTCCCTGTCCTTTATCTGGAGGATGATTTTAAGGATTTGAGTGTTCAATAAACTGTATCTGTCTTAGATTAAAAGATATTTTAACAGAGAAACATTGCATTGCTACAGAAGACCTTAGTTATAGTTTGTCTAAAACTTTCAGTCCTCAGGGCAAGATGCTTGAAGGTAAGTGTAATGGTTATCATCATGGCCAGCACACTGGTGGTTCAATTGAGATAGTCTCTAGAATTAAACCCATGAGCAGTTCTGTGCTTTGGAGCCAGTACTAAGCAGCTGGGGGCTATAACGTGCCTGTGTTGTCTGTGAACTAGGAAAAAATGTATTGTACAATTGCATTGTATTCTACACATTTCTCAACACTTCTTGGCTTCAGAAAAAGTAAAGTTTGTTTATCACTTCTGTTCTGTAGATTTTGAAATATCAGGACACATATGACCTTGGATTTTGGTATATTTGGGACATAGATAGAATTTTTCACCCACTGTTCTTTTCAGTGTAGATGCAAAATAAAGCCACTTGGAGAACTTTAGCTGATTTTCAAATGTTTTCAGTTTGGACAGAGAAAAAGAAAAAAACAGAAAATGAAAGACGTTCCCCACTTCCAAATCAAAATGTCTTGCTTGAACGTTTTCAAAATGCCTTAAGTTTTGGAACAACTTTTATTTAGAAGGATATATAGATTTAGAAATATTTTTCTTTAAATAAAAAGGAAAAAAGAGGAGAAAAGTTTCACTTAAAACATTATAAAATAAAATCTATTGTTAATCTTTAATTATAATTGCAGTGAACTGTAACTGAAAAAGGCAAAATGGATGAAGCTTATAGCACTGTTCATATCATAAAATTTAAATTGTTCCTGCGCAGCGTCAAGATTGTCTGTTCAACCCCTGTCCCCCCAAAGACCAGTAGGCAGGATGTAGGCAAGTAGGCAAGATTTTGGGAGGGGACGTAACTGGGACAGCTGACCCCAACTGACCAAAGAGGTATTCCACACCATATGATGTTCTGGTCATAAATAAAAACTAAGAGAAAGGAAGCGGGGGGGGGTGGGGGGGGTGGAGGGGTGGGGGGGTGGGGAGGGGGAAGGAGGGGAGAGGAGTGGGAGAGGCATTCATTTTTAAGGTGTTTTTCTTCCAAAACAAGCAATAAATATACTGAGGCTCTACTTCCCAGGAAGTGGCTGGACCTGGACATCTCCTGCTGATGAGAAGTAGAGAATAAATTTTTTTTCTTTGTTTCTATATGTGATCTTTGCTTTCTTTCATTAAACTACTTTTACCTCAACCAATGAGTTTTTAATCTTGTTTTTTACCCTGGTTCTGCTGAGGAGCAGGAGTGAAAGAGTGGCTTGGTGGGCACCCAACAGCCAGCCAAGGTCAACCCATCATGGTATCCTTTCAGTTTTTGAACATTACCAGTTCCTTTTTTGCCCTCAAGTTCCTGTATTATAAGAAACACTGAATAACTGTTCCTCTTTTACTTCTTGTTCACTCATTAATAATCACTTATCATCACAGGTCATAGGTCTCCTTGGGTGGTTCTTTCTTGCCTCCCTAAAGCTGCACCCTTCTTCTTGATTGAAAATGTATTTTCTTGTACAGAATTAGTCCCAAGCCAGGAGCATTTGGTCTCCAAGACAAGTTCCTTGTTGATGAAGGATAGTGTGAAGACCTCTAGATTCTAGATGGTTTAATTACCTACTTATCTAAATGTTATTGCACCTACGGAGAGTAGATGTATTTTGACTGCATTCTATCACCACTATCAAATTAACTTCGGCAAAAGCCAATTAACTACTGTAAATTATTCTACTTCAATTAAAAGAAACAGAAATGGTGAAGGACTTTAATGTATTAATTTTAATCCACAGACTTATGAGGCACCAAAAAGAAAAGTTGAATTCTTTTTTTTGTAAGAAATGAGAAATTATCTGGAAGGAATGCAATAAAAAATAAGGATCAGGCTAAGCGTCATTATCATTTTAACTTAATTTGTCAACAGAGCAATATATCTAGCTATATTACTCAGTTGACAAATCAATTACAGTTATAATGAAACTTTATACGATTTTACTTTTATTTAATTAGTTGCATCAATATGGGTTTTTTTAATTTCAGTTGCACATGAATGCATCAAAATATAAATGATGGAATAAGGTTAATTATAAGCCCTCAAAATATACATATTTTAGAAACAAAAAGAAATTTACAGTGCAAAATGTTATAAGTAATGCAAGCTGCAAGATTGTTTGTTAAGCTGGCTAGAGGCCATTTTCTTAAATAATAACAATAACAACAATAATCCACATCTTTGTCACAAGCTATTTGAATTTTACAGAACAGCCTCAAATAGTGGATGTGAAGCTATTCCTCCAGATTTTTTTTTCCTTCAAATCTCTTTGCTCCCGAGGGTAACACATTTTATTCTCCACAAGGGAATGTGACTCCAACATGAAGAAAGTGAGTCATCTAAAAAAGTGTTATCCGGTTCACTGGTGCTAAATACATTTGATGCATTATGCATAGAGGGAAGAAGTGGTAATTCAAGAGAAATTTACACTATGATATTTTATGTATTTATTTATCTTTTTTTTTTTTAAACACTGTTCAGTAGACATGTTACAATCTTAGCAACTGCTGCATCAAATGACGATTATACTAACATTAAGCTATAGATCACCTCCTTAAACAGACACTGGGAATTACATTTCTGTGGTGCTACACAGAGCTTTTAAAGTAGGCTGTTGCAATTATGCCACACAATTACCTAAGTGGCCCTGATTCAGGAACATATTAAACATGCTTAAAATTGAATTAAAAATAAAGCTTGTGCTTAAATACTTTCCTATATGAAGAAGGTGTCCTAATTTTTTTCTGTTAGATAGGAAATTGCTGTGTTAAATCGGTAGGCACTTTATTCAGATATTCACTGTTGTCTCTAGGAACACTGAGTTGAAGTCCCAGACAGACAGCATCCATTTCAGTTAAAACCCAAACAGCCATCACTATATTCCCATCATTACAGCTTTTTCTCCTCCAGTCTGTGATGTATGACAGGGCACATGGATGGAGATGAGTGCTTGGTTGTGGGGAGTGGGGGCAGTGGCCAGCAGTGTGATTTTCACACAGTAAAACTTCTCAAAATGTCTATTCTCAAAGTTTGGACAGATCCTGGCCAGAGAAGATGGCTATTCTTTAATAGCTACCAGGACACCTGTGTTCAGTTCCTTCCTCCTTTGGAGTGGATTCAAGCTCACATTTCTCACCCCTAAATAAAGCGCTTTAATCACTATGGTAATGGCCATTTAATAAGGGGAGAGCATGGTTCTTATTTTTCTTAGCATAAAAGAATTAAAATTTGTTGGACCAACAAGAGAGAAAGAGGGAGAGTCACAAAAGCTCCAAAACCTCAAACTGCAATTCTTTGCTCATTGAGTATGGCACTTTCTTGGCTTCTCTTCCCTCTTGTAAAGATTATTTCATGTAGAAGTCATACATTGCCAGAACTCAAGTTTACCCTTCTTTCAACTCAGTGTCGTGAGATTCATATTCTCACTCTCGGGCATTTCACTCTCAGGTGCTTGGCTCTGCCTTGTGGAAGCCCCATCGAAATGAGGACTGGGGAATAGAAAACTAGATTTACAAAACCTAAATATGCTTGCTGGTCTGACCATGTGCTGCACTGGGGAGATGAAAAACAGAGTTGTGTGCAAAGTGCTCCTAATGGGGGAAAAAAACCCAAAAAACAAATAAACAAACAAAAAAAAACCAACAGAAATTAAAAGTTTTTGCTTCATATCACTGTAGGCCTGCCTGGGATAATATGTGACACTGGACAGCTCTGGGATAGCATTGTGTTCCCCAGGAGAGAAGAGAGTAAGCAGGTATGCCCTCAATGCAGTGCAAAATGGAGCAGAGATAAAATTTCAGACCACCAAAGGTGTAATGGCTGCACAGCTGAGCACCTTCTGATTAATTGGTCATAGTACCATGCTGATGCACCTTGATGAAGTGCATGTAGTGATTTCAGTTCCAGAATTAACTCATGGGAATCATTGTTTGTGACTCTATTATATATATCTCACTTTCTATTCCTATCCCTTGTTTTCAGTTTTCCATGTGATAGATGAATAATTTATTACAGTAACGATAACATTCTCCTTGTATCAGTCATTAGGCTGTATATCATGACCTCTTATCTCAGCCTTTTATTACCAAAAGGATTTTTTTCCCTTAGAAGCCAGTGGCTATTTATACAAGTGTATTCCTCAGATATTTTTTAAAGGCTGGACTTCACCTCCTTTCCTACAGAGAAGAGAGTTCTTAAGGTCTGCTTCTGCACTGACAAGAGTATTTAAAGAAATGAAGGAACCAGGCCATACCACAGAAGTCAATCTAAGTGCCTGGACCATCAAAAAAGACAATGTGCAGTTTATGCAATGTGAATATTCAGGTATAAATTTGCCATTCACAGAGTCAGTACTTCACCTAAGTTCTGATGCACAAGTGAATTCTTGTCACTTCTGCTGACTCTGTTCTGGAGTATTTCCTTCTGCCACTTTCTCACAAAGTCTTATGGGCTTTGTGTCTTAATGGTCCTAATGTCCCCTTGGGAACAGTCAGGAAGAGATGTAGCAGGTCAGATTATCTGATATCTCAGAGGAAGAAAAGAAAAAAAAAAAGGAAGAAAAGAAAAAAAAAAGAAAGAAAAAAAAATCCTTCTTTCTCTTGGACATTTTGTTTTTCTGACATAATTTTTAAAAATTATCAAAACCGAAAGTTTGGGACATAAGATACAAATTTCAAATTATAGATATGAGACAAGAAAAGGCAAGCAATACACTGAATTTTTACCTATACTTTGGGCACTGAAGATCCTCTCTGTCTACAGATGTAACAGTAGATAGTTTTCTTCTTTCAGAGTTTTTGAAGATCACTGTCTGGAAATTGATCATGGGAATTGTTTCAGTCCTTAAGGATGGATTTTGTACAAACACTAGCATAATCTCAGAGCAAAGTAGTCACAAATTTATTTATTTTCTGTAATAATAAAAGTGTTACCATTTCTATAATTTCCTAAGTGTTAGGATTTTTATTAAATGCAAATAAACATGTTCTTCCCTTCTTTCCTCTTCCCTTCTTTTTCCTTCCCTTTTATTCTTCACTTACTTGTTTCCCTTTATACTTTATCACTCAGAAAGAAAAGAATTGTGTATCTAGAAAAGTACTTGGTATATAAACTGTCCCTGAAAATTAATGTATTTTTGCATTAGAAAAAGTTTTCAGTGTTGTTCATTACTCTGAACTATTTGTGCAAAACCTCCACAACCTACGTAATAGAAATGTTTTAAAAGGAAACTTCAACATTTTTTCATTTGTAATGAACTTCTACGTACATTGAACAGGTAAAGTGTATTTTAGAAGACATATTGAACAGGTAGGTGTATTTGCTATATATAAATTCAAAGTGAAGGAGAGGCTATTCAGATGCTATTATTTTTCTCGTCTCTCAATTGCAATAACTGTTTTAAGTCAAAGCAGTTGCTCTGAAATCAAATGGCTATGAGTCAATGGGAATTCAGGAACACTGAATTGATATCTTGGCAAAGGTGACACTATGTATATACATAGATCTGTCTCCTGGAAATACTTTTAGGTCCTTTAATTTCTTATTCATGACTAGCTTTATCACTTCCAAATGAGCTGACCTCACATGCCCAAAATTAAACAAAGCAAATTTAAGATTAAACTTGGGGTGGGGCAGAAATGTGAGCATAATAAAATGTGCAGATGTTTTTTAAAATATATTTTGACAGTGCATTTTGATAGCTAAAGAAGAGACTGTATTTACAAGTGGGTTTATATCCATTAGGACATCTTTCCTTTGAAACAGCAAAACACAATGTGTTCAAAACTACTGTGATGATAATCATAATACACTGGCTGTGTTACAAGGAAACTTGTTTCCTCTAAATTGTGTTGTGATTCTAAAAAGTCTTTATAGTGCAATTTTTTGTAACTGTGTCCACAGTATGTACTCTGATGTCTCTGGTGAAAAATGAGTGTGTCTTTGTGGCCACTTTTGATGAAAAACTTGGGAACGGATGAAGCTAGGAAAGTGAGCCCAGTGAAGATGAAAGATAAGGTTCAGACCTTGCTCTGCTCCTCTGGATGCTTTTTCTCATCTAGAATATTAATAAGAAAATTTTATTCTTCAGATATAATTACCTAACTTGCTGTGGAGGTCCACAAAAATAAGAGATAAGCAGATCACTATGTTATACTTACATCTGTGGGTATTGAAACTTTCTTCCCATAACTGTCACTAACAGACACAGACACTGAGAAACTGTGCATTACCACAGCACCCAGGGATCAGATCCTGCTAGCCTTAGTCTTTTCTGCAATCCACATTTTCCTAGAAGTTTTGTTGGAGGCAAGCTCTTGATTTGACCCAGAATCTTAGAAAATATAATTTAAAAACCCCACACACCACATTCATCTTTTCCCCCCTCTTTGTTATCAGTTTCTCCCTGCCATCCCATCATGTCTCCAAATGCCTCTTCACCTCAGTAAGATTTTGACGTTTGGGAAAAACTTGCTTTAAAAAAAAAAGAAAGGATAAAACAGTTTGGCACAAGGGAGCTGCAGCTCTTCAGTTCCCATTAGAATTTCTGAAACGACAATAGCTGAAAGGTTAGGGCAAAACCTATTAGAAAAGAAAAGTTGAGGTAAATCAGGTGAGCTCATCGAAGGAAATAGGGAAAGATTGGTTCCCTTTTGGGATTAGGTCTAATTAAGGTGAGCAAGCAGCTGTGCCTGTTTGGAATAACAATTGTGCTAGCATGTCACTTTTTTTCTGCTTAGTTGAAATTTATATAGTTTGGGAATGGTGGATGTAAGAAAATTAGAGCTCATTTAGAATCTGTTGAAAGGACACTGCGCCTTCATTATTAGTTTTGCATCTGAATTTTCCTGGGGCTGTCCTCTCACTGTTATAGGTAATGGATTTTTCCCCAGATGTAATTGGATGAGTTTAATTTTTTCTTTCATTACCTGTCTAGAAGCCCTCTGCCCCTATTTCCCTTTGTGTTTTATTAGGACTGTAACCCCTATTTAAATAAAGGCTTTGATTGTGATTATATATGTTCAATCAGCACTTTCTGATTGAATAGTTCTGGTCACACAATGCTCTTGCCTAGCATTTTTTGCTAATTACATTTTAGCCATGGTTGTGTACTGTAGAACTGAAAACAGTGTTTGTTTTATACCTTTAAACTCTGTCTAAAAGTTTGTATCTCCCATGGGCCAAAGTACTTAGAGCAAATGTAGGCATTTTCTGATACTAAGGTATATAAGCAGAGCTATAGGTCATTCCACCAGGTTACAGCAGTTGCCCACTAAAAAGATATAGCACTGATTACATCCTCTCCAGAGTCTTTAGATACATAAATGAAGTCAGCTACTTTTTTAAAGTCTTCTGTAGTTTTGATTTTCAGAGCTTTCTTGTGGGTTTGGAGTTTTGTTTTGTTTTTTTGTTTGTTTACTTGTTTGGTGTATTTTTTTCAGTTTCAAAATATATTTTTTGCTATTTACATGTTTTAAAATTACTATTACTGTGTAAAAATGTGTTAGGTTTTCTGCTGTCAGAAATGACCATACCGTAACTGATTTGTTTCTTACAAACTTATGATTTATTCTGATGTAATTCTTGTATTCTGGTATTCTCACACCACAGAAGTTACTCCAGGGTGAGGAAGGAATTCCATTTTAGGCATCTAGATTTTACTAACTTCATTGGGAACAGAATGTCTTCCTGTAAATCCTCCTCAGTGTCTTTATCTCCTTTAATTAGTATAAGATGCCCAATGAAAATTTTTGATTACAGTTCTTAGACCAAATTCATAAATGTAACTTTGGAAATCTAAAGACCTATCTCTTTCCAGCCTCATGCATTAATGCATTAATTATATTTCTTTCCACGGTGCTTAAAGTGTTACACCAGGTTAAGAGTGCTTGAGTTAACAGCACTCATCTGGAGACTTTGGGGCCATTTTTACCTCTTTAAAGTGAATTCAAGGGGGATTGAACACATGACCAAATCAAAATGGTAGTGTTTCATATCATTCTGCATTACCCTTTTACACATCTCAGGAAAAGTGATTAGACAAAGCTGCAAAAAATCCATATCTAGTTTGACACAACTTGCAGATGTTCCTTACACCAAATCTCCAGTTCTATAGTTAAGGCTAAAGAACCTGTCTCAGGATTCAACAATGGCAAATATACCAGAAAATCCCAGGGGGTTTTTTGGTAACTGGGAAAGGGACCACATAGGTCTAGATTTCTAGTCTAAATTAAACAAAGCTGTCACTAGTTGTGGGATATCTCAACCTCATACTGGCTTATACAAGATGCTTTTTCAGGGTATCAGTGGTTAGAGATATTGAATGGACACTTTATTATCTATATATTTCCAGCATTATTTTGCTATCTGCAGATGCAATTCAGGCAGATCTAGTTGATATTTCAGCTTTGTAATATTTTCATCAATCACATTATTACAAAATGACTAAACAGTGGGTGGTTATAAGAGATCACTATTGGAAGAAGCTTACAGATTGTTTTTATTACCATCCTGTTGTGCATACAAACAGCTGGTATCCCTCCATACATATTTATATAACTTAGACGTTTTAGAATTCTTTTATCCTGAATAATTTCAACACTATGGAAAAGATGTTTCAAAACCAATAGACAACCTCAAGGTAAAATAATAATAATAGAACCCTGAACTTAAATAAATAAATAAATAGATAAGTAAAATTAAGTTTATCACCTTAAGAAGGTATTAGTTAATGCATTTCTTTGGAGAATTATCATCAGACATGTCATGATGAATTCACAACAACTGCCAAACTTCTTAGTTTCAGAGCTGAAAAGGCAAAGCATCAAGGATTTTACTGACAAAACAAATGTTGCCTCTAAAAACAGGAGGATGAGAAGTTATGAGACCATAATGAAACATAGCATTAAATCATCAACTTGCAACATTCCCAGGAAATAACTTTTAGAAATTCTTGTACCCACTTTACCAGTTTTCTTTTCTCCACCCATTTTGCTCCTTGGTTGTGCCTACTGCATACTTAGTGTCTCTAGTTCTCACTAAACTAAATGTTCTCTGTGGTGATGATTCTTAGGTCTGGTCTTTAAGATTAATATAGACACAAACTAGTTCCTAACAGCCCAGGAGCAAACTTTTTCCTTGGCATAGATCACAAAGACAACACAGAGCTCAGCATTTGCTATCAAAGTAGAGAGTAAGGGAAAAAAATAATGTAAAGGTCAGATAATTTGGAAAAAGAAGGCAAAGGTGACCTCAGAATGACCAACTCCATGAGCCAAATGCTGGTTCCATACCTTCCAGGACAAGATATATCTGCTAATAGTTTGTACAGTGCATTTACAAAAGCTTCATTGTTTCTGAAAACAGAATACGTGAAGATGGTATTTATGAGAATGATTTCAAAGGAAAATATATTGAAGTTAAACAGAAGTTTTGTTAGTGATTCCTATGGGGCATAATGATATTAATAACAAGAGTTTTTGAAAATTAGAGCAAGAAATTCTGATACTAACAACAGATTTCTTCATGGCATCTTCCCATTTCAAAGTATTTTCATAGTTTTAATATTGATATACAGTGAGAAATATTAGTGTCTTGTATATCCAACATAGATATTACAGGCATTCATCCCTCATTTTCATTCAAAAATAATTAAAATAACCAGTGAATTTTTAGATTATATTCATATTGCAAACAGGTTTTTGGACATCTAAGTAAAAGCTATAATGAAGTTACATCAAACAAGCAAGTAATTAATTTTTAAATTTATTTTATTGAGAATGAATTTTCACAATTCTTTTTTTCTGTCCTTACATTGAAAACAACACCTGCTTCTAAGCATAAGCTTCAGTTAAAAGTGAAATGAAAAATAAAAGACAAATGGTTTTCTCAGGGGAATTAAAATGAAAGTGCATATCTTTTTCATATTGCTATTTTTCAAAATCAAATGAATAACAGTTGGTTGGGTTTTTTTTTTTTTTTTTTCCCTCAGCTATTCTTTTTCTATTGTGTTTTTAAGGAATTGTTTCCCAAAAGTTCCAAGTGACAGAGAAACTAATATTTTCTTTTTGCCTTTTGAAACATATTCTAAACATTATTTTTAGCTTATTTGGTTAGTTACATCTCTTAGTAGCTAATAATGGCATTGATATAATATTTTCTGTGCAAAAGGATTCCAGACTTCAGTGCTTAATACAAATAGAGTCTGTTTTGTAGAAGGAATTAACAAATTTACTCATTACCAAGTTCTCCATGGAATTATAACCACCAATGGATAGCTAAAATTAGGGCAGTTATCTAACCTAAGTCTATAACATTTTATACTATATAGAAATTATCCTCCACCCTCCAATAAGCCTTTTGGGGGAAATTTAAATTTAGAAGAATATAATTACTAGGGATATGCAAATAATGGATTTTTTTCATGAATATTCATTCAAATAGAAAGCAATCTCTGTGATTATTTTGTGATCTCTTATGACAAACATTCATGAGTTCTTGTTTTGCTGACGTTAACACTTCCAAAACTGAAAATGTATTGTATTGAGTTTTTTTATCAGACTAGCATGTTATTATTCTATTCTTCACTCAGCAACTTATGCAAGTAGTCAGGCTTCATATCCAAGTTCTCAAGTGTTCACAAATGTCATATCAGTTTTCCATTATTTTTAGGTTAAAACTTTGATGATACAGATGCTTTGTGATCTTCTACAATATTTTGCATATGTACTGTAATTGTTGATGGGCATTAATACAGCTTTTAATAAAAAAAAATCTCTTTCTCATTGATAACATTCACTCAAGGGAAATAGATATATAAATATCTTTTATTTCATCCTTTGTGAAGACATCTGTTGGCAGATATGGATGCCTAAATTTAAGTAAAATTTGTTATAGGAGAAATCAGTGTCTAAGCACCCATTTCAGTTAATGGACATCTAGTCAATGCAGACTCTAGGAGGATATTTAGCTGAAAAACTGCAGAGGCTTGACTTAGGTGTCTTTATAGTCAACCAGGGCTATTTGACAGGCCCTTGCATTTTTTCTGCAGATGTTGCTCCTGTTTGGCTTAGGCGTCATGTGGATGTCATGATATCTCTGGATAGGTTGGCTTTGGACACCTAAGTATGGGAAATTAAATTAAGCCCCATGACCTGACCTGAGTACCTCTTTGTCCTCCCCTAATGCTGAAGAAAATGCAGGATATTGCAGTGTATTGCCTGCGGGCAGGAGTCTGCCAATCAGATGAGTACAAGTAAATTAAACTCTTTTTTTTGAGACATAAGTGCTGTATCTTTAGTAATTGAACACCCATTTAATTGAAAAAAAATTTGAGTATTCTTCATGGTGAGAGAATTTAACCTGAATAATAACACACTTTAAAGAGTTGACTTAAGCAATGGATAACTGAACATTTTAAATTATGATACACTATTTCTGTAAAAGTTTAACACTATGCAAAAAAGAATTCAGTATTCAGGGAGCTAAAAGGAAAGAAAGAAAAAAGAGATGGCTGCAGCATTATGGTTAGAGATCTCAGCTGAAAGAAGATGGATCTGGAAGATATCTGTTTTGCATGAAGTTGGCCAATTGTCCAGTGTGGAATACATGAACAATCTGAAGAACGACAGATAAAATGAAGCTGGATGAAGAGAATATGAGTAATAGTAATAACAGCAGCATAATTGATAATAATCATAGTAACTTTACATTAATTTGACATTTCCAACTCTGTATTAACTAATATTTAACACCTTCAGTATTAATAAAAGCTAGAGTCCAAATGCATTATCCTTGTATAATCAAATCCAATGCACGTTCTGCTCCTGACTGCATTATGCAGAGAATGCAGCTCACAGCAGATAAAACTCAGCTAACTTCCACTCATGACTTACAATGTCTTTGGCAAGAGCTTATCACTACAAGAGTGGTGATGCCATATTATGTCAGGAATAGGTCTGAGACTCCTTTAATGAATATCACTTTAATTTGGGAAGACCTAAGCAGAGATACAACTCAATTCCCTAGTGTATGCTGTCTGTGTAATTCACTTCATGAGGTTAATAATCAGCATGGGCAGTATATTTACACTGAAATAAAGGTAGCCAACATTTCATTCATACATTTCATTATTGCTTTGAGACAGGGAGATGCTGTAAATCATCATCTGCTTCATAGATGACATAGAATAAGAATGTGTTTCATAGTATTTTCTTATTGACTGCCAGACATGTCACAGATAATGCTCATGGACTTGGCCCGTGATGGAAAGGCTTCAAGAAAAATGCAATGCATGGCCATGACTTCCAGCTAGCAAAAGCTGGTATGTCTCTGGAGTTGAACAAACATCTGGGGAATACTTTTATTTCAATACATCTTCCTAACCTCAGTCTGTGGAAATCGCAGTGCATCCTCTAGAGGAAAGTCAGTATCTGTGTCTGTGATTTATAGGTGGGATACAGCAGAAGCTTACATAGTTGTGACTGTCATGGTAAGAAGGGGAAGAATGATGTACAAGCACGTAACAATTACTGTATGTTAGAGCTGGTATCACATATTGTAACAGCCAAATAATGGGAAAGATGGAGAAGAAATAGTTCCTGAAGTCCCTCTTTACTCACAGTAAATTAATGCCTGTGGTGCACACACATTAATTGAAGGTAATAACAAAGTTAGTAAATCAACCTGCATCACTTGAATCTTAGGTATACATTTTTTACCAAAGTGCATTCCTCCTCTTCAAACTGCATTTCTGAGCAGGTTTGCGTCTAAATTGCTGTGCATGGCACACTCATGCTGAGACTCTATCAGTACTTATAAAGGGAAAATATTTTCAAAGATGACTGTGATTTGTTGGATTCTTCAGTGAAAGTTTTCTAAGCAGGATTTTTCAAGTGGGAAGGAAATCTAAAATAAATAAATCAGCATTTCTATGCTAGTTGTAACACATCCCCTGAAAAGTTTGATCCTGCAAAGTGCTGATTTCCCCTTCACAATATTCACCCCAGAAAATAGCACTGTCTGTCAGCTAAGGCCTGTACCTAATGAGAGAGTTTTCTCTTCCCTTCAGCATCGCTGGAAATGGAAACATCACTAAGTTTATCAGGATAGGAACATTGGGCTCAATTTCCAATTCTTCCTTTCTACAGACATGATTTCTGAAGGGTGATGTTCTTTTGAGATGATAAAAGGATTACTCCACTGATGCATGTCACCAGGTTATATTTAGGAGCAAAGATGGAAGTGACTTGGAAAGAAGGGAATTCTGTTACCTTACTAATTGAATCGTAATGTCTTATTAGTATCCTTTCTCAGTAATCTGATATGAAAGTTACTAATATGATACGGCTGTAACATTGTATTAGCAACAATATATTCTGATATGAGATGAATGCTAATGCAATACAAAGGAATGTTGCTAATGTGCTAATCAGATAAGATATTGCTAATGATATATAAGACACTCCACTAAAAAAAAATCATATTACTTCCCTTAACTTTTTGAAGATTGCATTAACCTTGCTCATCAGGGATAGTGCAAAATGTCCTTTTCCTCTTTCCCAGACATAGGGTTCTGCCTGTCCACATTACAGGTTTGTAGGCACTGTGTTTTTACTGATAGAGTATTTGGCCTCAATAATAAAGAGAATAAATGAGTGCAGAATGATTTGTGTAGTCTCAAAACAACATGTACTGATGTTGTCGTTACTTAGCATGGAGATAGTGTGCTTATTTAGGCAACTCTTTCATAGAATCATGGAATCAGAGTTATTTAGGTTGGAAAAGACCTTTAAGATCATCGAGTCCAACCATTAATCTAGCACTGCCAAGTCCACCACTAAACCATGACCTTAACTACCACATCTACATGTCTTTTAAATACCTCCAGGGATGGTGACTCAACCAGTTCCCTGGGCAGCCTGTTCCAATGCTTGACAACCCTTTTGGTGAAGAAAATTTTCCTAATATAAAATGTAAACATCCCCTTGTGCAACCTGAGGACATTTCCTCTTGTCCTATCCCTTGTTACTTGGGAGAAAAGACTGTCATCTACCTCTTTACAACCTCCTTTCACATAGTTGTAGAGATGGGTAAGGTCTCCCCTCAGCCTCCTTTTCTCCCAGTTCCCTCAGCTGCTCCTTATAAGTCTCATTCTCTTGTTTCAACTAGTCTCTAATAGTCTTGCAAAAGTTAGGACTTAAGGCTCACAACATCCAGGTAAAAGAGAGTAGTGTCATTTCCTGCATTACATTGGAAGAAACTGAGGCTTAGAGAAGTGAATTATCCGTTACATAACCGGATGTGAATCTGACAGAACTGTAGAATTCCTGTAGACAGGGGTGTATTTTATTAATTAGATTTTTCTTTCCTCTTCTACTGTGAATTTTCATTTTCTTTTTCTTTTTCATTTCTTGGTGTGTTCTCAAGCAGGGATGAAAAGAATAATGGTGGTATGAAGGTATTGGGCTGGAGCTGCAGAGGTTGTCCTTTGCTCCCCCATCTATGAGGCACCAAATGGAAATAAACACATGTAAACTCAGGTGTAAAGTTTTTAAGCTAATTTGCATGAGAATGTTGCACTCTTTTTAGCTGATATAAATCAGAGCAGCTCTGCTAACTTCAGTGCAGTTATGACCTCCGTGGTACATAATAACTTATGCATTTGAGAAAGATATTAATATTGTCCTGTTAGTGGAGGAAGGGAAACATGAACCATCTTAAAACTGGTAGTGTCCATTTGCAAATTCTGCCATCTTAGATTAGAAATGGGAAACCTGCATCATATATGTTAGAATTGTCATGAGGCAGTGATAAAATGCCATATACCCAAATCATCATGTCAGTTTTCCCTTGGTTTCATAGTCCTGTGTGCCAGCCTGATAAACAGACATGAAGTTTTGAGAAATAATTAATAAGTACTGATGGGAAGTGAGGAAGACTTTGACTTAATATTAGTCTAACTACTGGAAAGCACTTTAGTATTGCTTTTTCTATGCAGTTCCCAATACCTTTTTTATATAAATAGATGTGACAACAAAAAAACCCAACACCCTTTATGGGTTTAAAACAGTAGCTTTTAAAATTCATTTTTGGCTATGGTAATATAACTAGTATTGTGGAAAGATCAAGATATTTAGTGGTTTTCCTTTTATTTATCCATTACTGGGATAGAGCATAATAAAAAAAAAAAACCAAAAAACCAAACCAAACCAAACCAAAAAAAAGCCCACCAAACAAATCCTCAAACAGCTGAGTTAAAGGCTGCACTGAACTTTTCTAGTTATTGTTATTTAAGGCAAGAGAAGGGTTATAAAGACCAAAGTGTAGCTTGGTAAATCAATGAGATTTCATGTTGTCTCAGATTAATTCTGTATTTGTCCCTCTCCATGCATTCTGGAGAAATAGCTATCTGCCCATCTGAGTTTGCTGTCCTACTTCTCATGTTTGTTTATTTTGTTCTGTTTAAGAGATAACGTCACAGACACCTCCAAGAGAAGATCTGTGCTCTTCCCTGATGTTTGTCACTGTCCGACAGTGTCCTCAGATCACTATTTAGGTTGTATCACTGTCATGTCACCTGATAGACCAAAATTTACCGCAAATAATTTTTAACTTATTGCCACACCATACTTCTGATAAAATAACCAGGGCATTCATTTGTGAATGGGTATTCCCCTAAACTCCATTGCAAACTGGAGCTCTTCAAAGACATCTCTTTTTGTTTGGCTAGATAATGATCATCCTCACTTGCTGTAGGAGGACTGCTTCATTAGGCGTTAGCAATTTCAGTTCCTGTTAGGGAGCTACATACAGTATATTTAACTCCACGCTATGTTCCTTCTTCTTATTTTTGTGTTTTCAGTGCCTTAATTTTCTTCTTGAATGAGTCTATATGTTGTCCTGTACCACCAGGGAAAACAAAAAGAAAAAAAAAAGTAACAAAAAACCTCCACAACAGCCTTTCCCCCTACACACAATTTTTAATTGTATAAGAATGGATCGTAAGAGAAGCAAAAAAAAATCTTTCATGTTCTAGTCCTGAATATATCATCTTTTTTCAAGAATGCAATGTATTAATGAATCAAACTATCAGTTATGGCAGAGGAAAAGAATAAGTATAGTTCAAAATAAATGCCAAATATTTTGTTGGGTTGAAGGAAGATCCTGTAATGCACATGTTCTCCCTGAGATGGGGGTGAATTAAGTAGTCCTGAGATGTATACGCATCAGTAGAAGTTATGAATGTAGCACCTGTTTGTATTCAAAAAGTGTTAGAGTCAACACGTCTAAACTGATGTTTATCAGGAGGAAGCTTCAGTAGAGGAACTTACAGTTAGGTGCAGATCTATGGATCATTAGGGTATATACTACGCTATATTAATTTAAATATATAAAAAAAAATTTTGACTTCTTGGACTGACAAATTCTTAAAAGCTTTTTTTTAAATTCCTTTTTCAATAGACGTAACAGTTATTGTAAGCATAAATGCCTAGGAAAGGGTATGATGTGTGTGTGGGGGTGTTTGGGTTTTTTGTTTGTTTGTTTTGTTAACTATGTACTGTGTAAGATCATATTTTCATACTTAGAGTTAAACTGATATGATTTTTTGTAACAATTTCATCTTTTTTAGTGCATGGTAGCTTGAAGGTGGAATCTCTCTTCTCAAGAACAGTGTGTTACTACACGAGTTAGAACAGAAACAAGAGACAGGGAACATAACCTTTCTTCTTCTTTTGCTTCTTGGCTTCCTTTTTTGTGCCATTTTGGCATAGTTATATAGCTATTTTGTGGTTTAGATTATCTGCAAAATGGGTGTATTAATAATTACCTTCTTGCAGAGGTAATTATAAACTCTTTAATAGTGATTAATAATTAGAAATGTTTTAATCCCCTTACAGGAAGGGAATTAAATGCAAAGTACTATTATTACTGTTAGTAATGCAGAGTGAACTTTCATGCTTATATGTAGTGGTTTCCTCTTTTATCCATTTCCCAGCTTAACACTTCTAAAATTGAAATTATATTAGGCAAGGTTATTCAGGAGAAAGTAGGACGGTGGATGCAAGGGTAAATTTGAGGTAGGGAGTGGGTTATTGAAGGGAAATGAAGCCACTGACTTCATTGTGTCTTACAATAGAATGGAGGAAAGCAGCACAAAAGAACTATTAGTATTAATATGAATAATGACCTATAAATATTCCACTTTTTAACCATGTAATCAATTCTCTGGTCTCAATGGATGTCTATCTTCCCTTTTGTATATTTGTATATTATAATTTAAATGCATACATTATAATCACTTTTTTGGCTTACTGGTTTAATGTATGAGAGATTATTCATTTAGCAGTCGGACATTTATTCATTTATATTGGATTGGAATAGCAAAGTCCTTGCTTAGCAGATTTAGTACACTAAGTAGTTATTTCATAGGGTAGTAAGGTTAAAAGTGGTATGATGCAGGGGTTCCTAAAGCTGACAGAGGCATCTGGTTCTCAGCTTTGGGTACTGTTGGTAGACACATTGCTTAGACAGGTTTTGGCCACAGTTACTCTGTTGGTTCCCCTGTGTTGGACATGCAAGTTCCATACCAGAAGAACATATATTTGTCTTTAAATTGCAGCCTGCTGATGCTTGCTAAGTATTTACATGTTATCAGGCTAAAAGGGAAAGTTAGAACATTCACCATACTGTCCCTGGTGACAGTACTAAGCAGAACTATGTTCAACGAAAAATTGTATCTGTGTGAACTTTTCCTCATAAGTTTTGTCCACCCAACAAGCTTCTTTGACTGCAGGTGGACCATCTAGTACTTAAGAGAGGTTTGGGGAAGTGGTTTGTGAGAATCATTGAGGTAAGAAATATAGTACCTCCAGCCTTGCTATTTTCTCTTCTCCAGGTTTTGAATAGATGCTGTGGTTTAACTCCAGCAGGCAGCTAAGCACCACACAACCACTTGCTCACTCTCTCTGCATGAGATGAGGAAGAGAATTAGAAAAGTGCAAAAACTCATGGTGATAAAAACAGTTTAAAAGAAAAAGCCACATGTGCAAGCAAAGCAAAATAAGGAAATCATTCACTACTTCCTATCAGTGGGCAGGTGATGAGCTATCTCCAGGAAAGCAGAGCTTAATCATGCCTAATGGTTGCTTGGGACAACAAATGCCATGACTCTGAATGCTCCCACCTTCCTTCTTTCCCCAGCTTTTATTGCTGAACATGACATTATATGGTATGGAATATCCCTTTGGTCATTTGGGGTCAGCTGTCCTGGCTATGTCCCCTCCCAAATCCTTGTGCTCCCCCAGCGTACTCGCTGCAGGCAGAAAAAGCCTTGATGCTGCGTAAGAACTGCTCAGCAATGACAAAAACATCCCTGAGTTACCAACACCGTTTTCATCACAAATACAAAGCATAACCCTCTACAAGCTACTATGGAGACAAATTACTCTATCCCAGCCTAAACCAGTGCAACAGGTAAACTAGACACTTGTTTCGAAACAAACAGATGGGTTTAACTTGCTTTTGATCTTCTTACAGGTAAATGGCTTTCCCAACTAATGGGTCTGCAGGCCATGGAAATCATGATCCCTCTTAAAAATAAGTAGTCTATGAATATGATTCTTTAGAGAGAAAAATTTTGAAAGTTACAGGAAAAAAAGCCTAAAAATATAATAACTTTCTACATTCTTTTACCTTGTACAATGCTATTTTTTATACCACAAGGCTTCAGCTGCATCTTCAAAATATAAAGAGTCATCTATAGGGTGTGTGTTGTATTCTAGATAACCTAGCAGCCTAAAATGTCACTGAAGTTCTAGGCAAATGAATATTCAGTGACCACAAAGGTTGATCTAATAGTCAGAGACATTCACATGCTTGTAGAGATGGAAGAACAAGGGAACATCTGCATAAACATCTGAAAGCGGTCCAGCTGCTGACTCTTGCTCTCACACAGATTGTCTGTCTAAAATATAGGTGTCTATATAGGAATAGATGGGCAGAAAGACATATGGATAGCCACATGTTGATGGATGATTGGTTGGATAAAGCTGGTACTGGGCAAAGAGGTGATGAATAATTTTGCTAGAGTTGAGAGCCAGTACATTTTGAGCCTTGCACATCCTGGAAGCTTGAATTCCTCATTGCCATTATCACTGAGCAGACAGCTTCCCCAAAGAGCATCCCAGATTGACCTGTTATAAAGCTGTTCCAGGACTGTTGGTTTTTAGATGCTCTCTTAAGTCTTCAGCTTCTTTTGGCTTAGAAAGAAAGATAGAACTCTAATATGTGTTCCACCTGGTGGATGTTTCAGTTTGAAAAAGAAAGAAAGAGAACGGTGTTTCAGCATGGAAGGGGACTTAATCATTTCACCTGAAACACTGTCCAGATTTCTCATAGATTTCCATTATTAGCTGCTTTAATATCATCTCTCACTCACTTCCTCTTTCTTGCACAAACTTGACTTTGGTTCCATTTATTCCTTTCCTTCTCATAGACTACAGATTGTTCATCCAAAGTCATAAACCCTCACTAGTATGACACACAATAGAGATTTAGGGACTTTGCTTTTTGGGTCTAACAAAGACTTCAGAATCTCTCTTGATAACATTATCTTCTACCTTTTTAATTTCTTAGCAGAGACATTTTCTGTAAAATTGAAATGCTTTATCTTAAGCCCATAGATCTTAGCTGTGACCTTGTACCCTTTAAATATGAATAAGAGCCACTACTGAATGCTAACTTTCCTATTTTGCCTGGTCAGCTTACAATATTGTCTACAATTTTGTAGTGCTTGAGAAACAGCCATCCTCTGTTTTATCCACAGTAGTTAATTTCCTTTTTGGCCCTAGGGAGCTTAAAGGAAATTTCTTCCACATGGTTTGTTTTTTTTTTTTCACTGTGAGTTGGGTTATCAAGATTATTGAAATCACAGTTGGGATTTGTTTCATGTCTTTTAGTTAAGATAGTATTACTGGAGTTAAAAACTGTTGCTTAAAAAAATATGGCTTTATGTTCTATTTCTATTATTCGGTACTATTTAATCAAGGGAATCTCAATGTCAGTCTATTTGCATTTATATTGCACTTTTCAAGCAGGTACTTTGTAAAACTTATTTTTTTTAAGAAGCTAGAATAAACTATTAGAGAGAACAGACAAGTAAAAATAGCACAGGTAGATGAAGTTTTGTCCATTTTCTATGTATGGAAAAATTCCCTTTTTCACAGATTCATGAAAAAGAAGAGAACAGCAATAAGACCATGAGCTATGAAAATTACCTTTGATACACGAGCAGGTTTTGGTTGTTTTTTGGGTTTTGTTTTGTTTTGGGTTTTTTGTTTGTTTTTGTTTGTTTTTGTTTTTGTTTTTGTTTTTGTTTTCTGTTGTATGCCACATGTTATATTAGGTATATGATGTGGTTTTTTAAGGTATTTTTCTATTTTTCAGATAATTTTCCTTTTTCAGTATAAATCACAGCCAACACATTGTATTCTCTTCTTCATTGGATAATTTGGGTATGATGAAAAGGAACACTATAATTTACAAAGTTGTAAAAGCAAATTTTATCACCACCTATTTTACTACTGCTTTTCCAGAATCCCATTCAAATAAATAGTTACAGAAATCCCAATCTAACTTTCAAGCAAATGGTAATGTTTCACAGGTTATAATGTTGTCAATTCACAGGACATGGTAACCTGGGCTAGCACAGGGTGTCCTAACATACTGTATTGAAAGTAGGATATCCTGCTCAATGACTGCTAACAGATCTCATTCACCCTTTTTTCATTCTTTTATTAGGAAAGGGAGGACACAAGACAGCTGAATAAGGATACCAATCTGTCTTGCGTAACATATGCAGCTAAACTGGAAGTAAGGCAGTGGTTTGTATTTTTTAATGTAAAGAATTCAAAGGACTTAAAGTCCTGTGAATTCAGAGTTTCAGGTATGATTCACTAGACTTTAAATAGATAGACACAGAGCAAACATTTTAATCTGAGCTAGTCACTGCATATTCTCTATAGTAAATGGAGAGAAGTAATAATGTTCATGTTTTCTCTAATTTTAAAGAGGGATCTAAAACATGCTGTGAAGCACATAATTCTGTTCACTGGACGTAAAGAAAGATTAGCTAAGGTGCAGATGTCTTTGTACATATTTAAAGCTAGATAAAAGCTAACTCTTAATTAACTAACGATACAAAGATATTCTTACTCTGATTTAAAAAGAATATTTAGGCATATCTCAAATTTCTATGGATGTCAAATATATTTATTCTTATTTATGCTTTGTTTAAGTAATTCTGTAAATCTCACAAGATACCTATCAGTTTTTGATTCTACCAATTTCTAAAGCATTCTCTTAATCTATACTGGAAAGATTTGTTATAACCATCCCCATTTTGTGTCTTAGGATTTGATATAGTTTAAAAGTCCCTCCAGGCTGTGGAATGTCTCCAATTTAAAGTATTGGGATTTTTTTTCCCCAGAAATGTCAAGATCTAGAGCTGTTTGCACTTACACACATTGACTTCAGCAATACCACACTACTTCCAGCACTAAGAAAAAGAGAAAAAAAATCTACCACATAATAGAAAAATCTGAGGTAAAGCATATGGGATTAAAAAAAAAAAAAAAAGGTGCCTGAAATGTGGATTTAAAATAATTAAAAAAAAAAAAAAAGTTAATGTGTGTGTGGAGGGATTGTTTTTTTTTTTTTTTTTTTTTTTTTTTTTTTTTTTTTTTTTTTTTTGAAAAAAACCCGACCAAAACTAAACCAAAAATCCTCTACAGACAAGAACTGACAAAGCAAACAGTGCCTGGAATCTCAGCCTTTCTTTTTATGCATGTTCCCCTATGTGCAGCTTCTTAAGTGTCCATTTGTTTGCTATGGTAATTTATGTCATTTTGTATTGTATTATACACCTAATGCACAGCTGGTCTCCTAATGTAGATTTCTTCACTCTTGCTTCTACATAACCCTTCTTTGCACCAAGTACTTATCTTTACAATTATTTTCCATGGTCTCTGATTCTCTAGGCAGCATAATATTTCTGGTTGCCAAGCTGCTGGAGCTGCCTCGGCACATTCAAATCCAAATGTTAATGTTTTCTACTTCCTACATGAGTACAATGTGAATTTTGCTTCTTTTGAGCATACAGCTTGTTGTTCAATACTTCTCAGTACCGTATCAAGCTGTAGCAATGAGGAAACTTATGAAAAAGAGAAAGATATGTTTTGGGTTTGGTTTTGTTTTTTTAATCAATCTGTTTGCAAAATATTGACATAAAAAAGCAGTAATCATTTCCTAACTGTCTTCTTGAAACTGAATGATGTCATTTCAGCGCAATTAAAACAGGTTACAATAGGAGTCTGAGCATTGTCCTGGACTTACCTAGATATGGACAACCAGACAACTGGAGAACTAGAGACAGCTAAACACCAAGATTTTTATGCATTTACTTTTTCCAAAGATTCTAGTAGAAATTCCTGTGTCATGGAGGGTATTCCAAGATTCATGGATGAGGATTTCTCTACATTTGAGGTGTTATGTAAATGTACTGGAGCTAAACTTTAAGTAGACTGAACGTACAGCAGAGGTCAGCAAGAACTAAGTACCCAGGTATCTATGCAGCATCTCAGATGGGTTAGTGAACTTGCCCTGACCACACAGCCTCAGTCACAGTAGCAATGACACTGGAGACAACCATTCTTTTGGAAGAGGTCAGGCATAGTGTTTAGAGCCAGAGGTAAGTCAGAGTGAATTCTCCATTGAGCTATTTCAAAAGCAGTCCTTAAAAGCTTCTCATGCCAGCACAACAGGTAAAGACTCCAGGGTAGACTGTGAATACCAGAGTTTGAGAATAAATAGCAGCAGCAGTCCTGCTTTCTGCTGCATGAACCTTTGGAATGTGTGGTAGCTTCTCTAGGACTTTAAGGTTATTCACAAGACTTCTCTCTGACAGGGCTGTAGGAAGAAGGCTTTGCACACTGAGAAATAGGACATGCACATCTTAGAAAGTACAACTCACAAAACACATCAAAGAGAGAAATGCAAGAGATATCACACTTCTTCCTTCCCATTTCTTCCTCCTTCCAAAAGCTTGTGTCCTTATTGGAGCTGCCCTTATGTTTATGTCAGCTTTTCATGGAGGCTTTCTCAGGCCTGCTTCAAAGAAACACAATAAACAGAAAGTGAAAGGAGCCAGGGAATGCACCCATCACCTAATGTGGTGATTGTCTCAACAGCGGGCCTATATAAAACTGTTATGTTCTTTCGGAAAAATAATAAAAAAAAACAAACAAACAAACAAAAAAAAACCAATAAACAAACAAAACCCCCAAAACAAAACCCTTAGAAAGTACCATTTCACCTTTGTCCCCTTAAGGTGATATAAAAGCCTAGGAAAAAAAAAAAACCAACAACCCTTAAATCTAATAAGCAATTGAGCATCTCCAAACTGTGTACTCCAGTGAGTGAAGAAAAGCATGAAATTCATTACTTTGGTGTCTGTGCTGCTTTCTCCTGCTACCCTGAATTACTTTTCATTTTGGCTAATATACTGTTGCTTGCTAAGATCATCACTAACTGAATGATTTTCCTCCATGTGTCTAAAAAGGCAAGAAAAGTAATGAATAGGTTAAGACATCCTCTCACCCCTAGAAAATGCCCTTTCCAGGTCAAGGTTAGAGTCAGAATGGTAAGAGGTGTGTGAGATGGAAGCTTGCTTCTGTTGTAATTGCTAGCAGGCTAAGCAGACCTGAGCCTCCAGGGATGTTGGTCCATCAGTGATAAATTGATACAAAACATTCTTGAAAAGTTTGTTTTGCTGCCATTATGCTAATATTTGCTTAGTGGATATGAGTTTTGCATGAAATGCCTACAATCCAGGGGAGAATGAGGCACTTTAAATTAATAAATAACAATAACAATGATGACATCAGGGTCAAGAGAAAGAATGGTTAATGAAAACCATCACCTGTGCTCAGCCGGAGCATGAGAGTGAATCCAGCTTGATGTGCACTGGGGAATTCTGGGAATTTAACAATTAAAGCCTGTTTCCTCAGAGAAGAGAGGGCTCCATCTTCCTCGACATTGCTAATGAAGTGTAATTCATTTTACCTCTTCCCCACCTTTCAAAATCAAAGTTCAAGAGGCCGTAGCAGACAAATTTCAAAGGAGAGGCATGCATACCTCTTGCAATGCTGCTCATGCTCTTTAGGGAATATCCTCATGTTCTATTAATTATTGTACTTCTCTGGCATTATTATTCATGGACTAGCATCTCAAAATACTTGACTTAGCAGTGGTTCTGGAACTAATACTAATAAGTACAAGGCTGTGCCTTGGGTGAAACATGTTTTTTTTCTTTTGGGTACAACGGAGGGTAATACTTTTCTTCACAATTCAGCCAGTTTTTTTTTTTTCACATCTGTGAGCAGAAGGCAGTCATTTGGTTAATTATATTGGTTTCAATATTTAAAAGACAGCATTGGGAGCATATCATTGCGAACGCTGGTGCAGCAGGCATACACACACAACCCCAAGTGGTGTTGTTGCCATATAACCAGCAGTGTATCAGCAGACAGAATTGTGAACAGATAGCAAGGTTCTATACTATTGTCAAAGATAAGAGCCAAGCTGCTCAATAGAGGTAACTAGCTGCTTTGTAGGATTGCAAAGAGGTAACCATAGCTGTGTGCAGACTTTTTCAGGAGACAGACTGACAAGCCTCCATTCTGCCACAGCCCTTCCTTGGACATGAACTCACATTACCTTGGAGTATTGGTATCTCAGTCATTGGAGGTCATTGTTAAAAATAACTAATGAGTGGCTAGGAATTAATATCATAGTTTGCAAGGAGATTTTGGACCTATTAAGGCTAAAGAAACTGGTATTTTTAGCTTGTATGGCTGGAAGAAATTCCCTTTTGAAAGTCCTTAACATTAAACTAGTTTGTTCTGCAGAACAGAAAGGCCAAAGAATCAATGTTTTAAGCCTGAGTGAATGAAATTAAGTTTAAAAATATACACAAGTTTTCATGCTTTTAAACAGCTAAAGATTTTCAAAGTAAAAAAGAACAAGCTCTGTATTTAACTGTATTTTTGGTTTTGCCTGCCTCATTAATCTCATTTTAGGGACCCAGGAAACCTGGAACTCCAGCCTCACTTTACTAAATATTTCTAGTTAAATTGGAAAGTTTTTCCACCTTGATTTTGGGCATTGTAGATGTTTGTTCAAGCTGCAAACAAGGGTCTGAAATGAGCTCCAATTTTGAGCTTTTCCATGATATAAGGACATTATCCTGTGGGACAGTTTAGTCTTTCTTAAACATGAAACCTGCTCTGTTATTAAGTGAATTAACTTATTAACTGATGCTGAAATACATATCTTAAAATTTTAAGAATTTTAAATAGGTGAACAATCAAATTTTTATTTATTTAAAAATAATTCAAAGTACATAAAAGCTTAGAAGTAATTTTTAATTTGAAAAGTAGGCAAGCATTCTGCTATCAAACTGTCAGCTGGACATAATCTTAACATGAACTGCACTGCTAGGAGAGAGCAATTCCTTTTTTATTTTACAGGGCCTCTGACTACATAATAAATACTCTTTAAAAATATATATATAAATTTTCGCAAGAAAACAAGGAAGAAAAAACCTTTTTAGCTTTTGACTGATCTTGGCATTTCCTTTACTTATTGAATATCAGTGTGAAGAGCAGATTGTAATGTTTAACTCTCTAATATATGCTGTGAAAGATTTCATTGATACTGCCATGCTGAATTGTTAGCCATTAAAAGTCTTTCATATTACATGCATTTCTACACATTGTTACTAGAGATTGCCTTGTACAAGAGTGTTTTATTAGGATAGGGCAATTTGATGGATGTCAAACAACATGAAATATATATTACACTTTATGTATACATATATATATCTAAAATGAAACAAGAAGTACAATGTGATGGCATATAATAACACACTGTGTATTTGTGAAAAGTATATGACAATTAGTACTATAGTTTTAGAACAATGTATGCTGTTATAGCTTTAATTCCAAAAATATACACACTGTAATATGGTAGTTGTCATCCTGGAAAAATACGTGCTGTGATAGCTGTCATTGTGAAATACATACTCAGTAATAGATGTCAGCAATGAAATATAATAATAATAATAACGTCTAGCAATTTTTCATTCTGGGTCTGAAAGAGCTTTAAAAATATAGTATCTTGCCCAATTTTCAGATGGAGTAACTGCTGTCCAGAGAGGATAAGTGATTTGCCCAAGGTCATGCAGCAGACCCATGGTGGAGGTGGGAACATAGTGCAGATTTCTTTTCCTCTGGTTTGGACATTGTGCCACATCTCATCAAAATCACTCCATATGTGAACAAAAGGGATATTCTCCCACAATGGGGCTTGGGACTGTTTAGAAACCGGCAGGACTGGCTCAGCACCTTCCAGAATCAAGGCTTATTCCCCTTGAACAGAGATAACAGAACAATTCACAACAAATCATTTATCTGACAAATTAGCTTCCTTCTACTTCTCAGCAGATCACAGCCTTCTCAGATTTATTTGCTATCTGAAATGATTTGACAGACTTTTCTGCCTTATTTTATTATTAAGTCTATGGAGATATTGTGAATTTTTTCTGGTGTTTAAACATGCTGCTTATTTGCATTTGGTCAGAGAAATATAATAATCTTAGTAAAGTCTTCTTGACTGGGTAAAAGAGCAAGCACATCTCACTGGAAATATTTGCATCTTTAGAACTATTACTGCTAATAGCAATAAGTGTTTGATAAACATATTCCTGGCAGGAAACCTCAGTGCCTTGAATGTTCATAGAAAAGTGGGTACCAGAGAAATTAATTCACATAAGATTTTTTACAGGGCTTCTTGGTCTCCAGAAATTAGATATATTAACTCCTAGGATTAGTCTGCACACAAAAGCTGATGCAATAGGAGCATTCAGTGCAAGAAATACTGGTAAAAAAACATGAATGTGTGAAAGTTGTTAGAAAAAATAATATAGTTTAATAATGGCAATGATGCCATTACAAACCTTGGTCATCGTGCAAGGCACTGTACCAGCATTGCATGGAATGATACACTTATTTAAAACAGTCTTTGAGATGTGGATATTTTAATCAATGATTTTTGTTTCCACGCAGAATACTGCTGCCAGGTGAATTCTTTACAGAATAGGAGTGGAAGTCTTTCTCTCTTGGACTCTAACTGTACATAAAGGACACATTCAAAAGGCCACAAATTTCCAAAGTAAATACTTGGAGAATCTGCAGGGAGAAAGTCTGAGTAGCAGTTGGTCTACAAAATGTTTTTATTCAGTTTTTGTAGAACTGTTTAGGTCCTAATCTCATTCTTTGCCCTTTTCCATCTATGTGCTAATTGATAATGACTAAAGACAACCCTCAGATAATGAGTAAATCAGCCAAAAACTTACTTCAGCTTTTGCTTTTCAATCTTCTCTTTTTAATTATACTAAACTTCTGAAATTATTATTAGTACAAATTAAAAACAGGTACTTCCATTACTCATATACACAATGATAACATGAGACTAATATGTTACAGTGGAAGATCATAAAATATTGTATGAAGTGATGAAAGTAGAAGAATTAAATACATATGTAAATGTTACCACCAGCAGTAACTATATAAACAAAATGTAGATATAATGGGGAAAAAAATCCCCCTAAAATGGAAAACATTACCACATCCTTATGTATAACTCCAGAGGAGATGAGTTAAAATCTAGAACAGTCAAGGAACATTTTCCCCAAATAAGGAAGGAGAAAATTCAGAGCCACTTTTAAGTCTCCTGGGCTCTCCTTCTCCTAGGGCCATTCAGGAATGCCCTAGCAGGCTGATAATAGACTTATTTGGTCTTTGCAGATTAAGGGAGTTGCAGGTAGTTCAGAAGCTATGCTAGGAGAAAAATGCAAAGCCTTTTTTTTTTTTTTTAATTCTTCGCTCAGCCATGTTGATGTGTGATGATCTTGGTTTTCTCCTGGACAAACAAAGTCTATACAGCATACAAACACTGGACACAACTTTAGCTGACAAGTGAGCTAGACAACCTTCAGGTCTAGTGGAAAAAAAGAAAGGAAAAGGGGGAGGACACTGGGAGAACAAGGAGATCAGACATTTTCTCAGCTCTGCTGTGAGTAATATTCATGCAAGGCCATGCTAGCTTTGCACCTGGTTTTCTCATTTTCTATTCAGCTTGTCACATTTGTTTACAATTTGTCTTAGTTTGTCATATTCTTTGTGCCTTTTACCCTATGCCAAACACACTTGGAATTTATTTGCAAGTCAAGAAATGTATTCGTGGTGAAGTGGAACAGTTTTTGATGGGAACCCCAAAGGGAAAGGAAGAGACTTCTGAGCATAGCAGAGGTGAGAGAAGTGAGACAACAGGTTGGGTAGAATCAAAATATTCTCCCTTGCTCTTCAGTTGCAGTAAGGGGAAAGCATTTAATGCTTACAAGAAGTTTAATCCTTGTATGACAGGGAAGAGACAAATTCAGTCAAAAGAGGAAGAAGAATTATAAAATCCCTCTTCATCCACTCATACTTTTGACAATAATCTAGTATGGTCTTTCATGGAATTGGGAAGGTACAGGTCCTTGTTCTTCCATGCACGCAGCATACAGGAAAAGAGCAGAGATTCTCTATTTTAATGCCTTAACATTCAGCTATACAATGGATTTTCTGAGATTTAAATATGTTTGTTTTGAAGTAGTGTTCTGCCTGAAAAAAAGATAAAAAAGAAACCAACAAAACCAAAACCAAAACCAAAACAAAAACAAAACCAAAACAAAAACAAAAAGAAAGAAAAACAAAAGCAATCATAGAATTAAGGGGAAAAAATATATGAAGGCAAAAAACTTGTGGTATTAATTCATTTGAAGTCATGAGAAATATGCCAATTTACACCAGCTGTGGATCAG
This sequence comes from Morus bassanus, assembly GCA_031468815.1. NCBI lineage: Eukaryota > Metazoa > Chordata > Aves > Suliformes > Sulidae > Morus > Morus bassanus. The sequence goes on from CM062600.1 coordinate 79,712,936, forward strand.
GTCCACAGGATTTAATATGTTCCAAATTCATTTGGAAACCATTTCTATTAACTTGCTTCTCTGGCATATGCTAGCTTTCAGCAATGAACTGCTCTGTTTTTAGAGTTTATTTTAGGAATTAGTCACAGATTTTATTATTGAATATAAAGGTTACCAGATCTATAATGTAACATGGTAAATGAAGTGGTAAGTGAATTCATGTTTGGTAATTTCCCACTTTAATTAGTACACATTAAAAATGGTACTTTGCTCCATATTGCCTTTTTTGTATACTGTAATAATATTGAATTTACGCAAAAGCCTGATTTGGTGTGTTTTTGCATTGTTTTAACTGCTGCATGTACATGACACATGAGGCTGGTGGAAGGGTTGCTTTATAGGGCCATTTGAAAACTGTGGCCTTGGCCTCCTGTGATTGTTCCTATTCATCTTTTTGTGAGGGCCAGGGGGTGGTCACCTCCAGAGCCCATGGCCATGTGCCAGTAAGGTTCAGTGCATTCCTTTCCTCTGAATTTCTTCTGCACATTCAGCTGGCTAAATTATGCTTCCCTGCTGTTAGCTTGATCCAACCCTGCAGAAGTCAATGAAAAGGCTCACATCTATTTCAAAAAGGACCAGGCCCTCAATTTGCTGTTGGTGATTTCACCCCAGCAGTGGCTTCCCTGTCTTGTTCTGAGTTTATTGCTCTGTGGAGGCCTTCACATACTTGGCAATTTATTCAGATTAGAGACACTGCAGCCCTTCTGCTTTCTCTGTTTACATGTGGAAGTACCCTTGCATCATGCTACATATAACAACATTAATTTGGCTGCACAAGGCAGCACAGAAACTCTTTCCCAGCTCCTTTTCCTTCTTTATGGTCATCTCTTACCCCTAACTTTAGGCAAACCGTTGTGCTGAAGAAAATTAACTTTGCTTGGGATTTCAGTATTGCTCTTAATACTGGACTTTGAAAACCATTCCTGTTTCAAACCAGTTGAAGCATATGCTGCACTGGTACTTTCAGTGATAAACCCTTCTGTGGAGCAGAATGCATCTCAAGGAGACAAAACAGGCATATGTTGTTGGGTGCATTTCTGATCTTACTAAAGGAGCTAAAGATACTCATCTTCTTTTGAATATCTGTGAGAGATCCAGAAAATAAGGCTGTTTTAAAAGGTGACTCAAATAAATTTAGTGCTATTTAAATGTGTGGTTTTGTTTCTGCAGAGTAGATCTAGCTGAGTTAAGGTGTATGTATTTGTGTGTGTGTATATATATATGTATGTATACATATATACACATACATGCAGAAATATATATACATTTAAACATGTGTATATTAAAAATACTTGAATTAAAAATATATTTCAGAAAAAGTATATAACACATCGTATAATGTATGATATGTTTAGAATATCATTTAGTATATATTTAGTGTTGATTTCATTTTGAAACGGATAGTGATGGCTTATCAATATTACTATTGTTTGTTATTGTGATGGTTGTTCTATTACTATTATTATTATTACAACATTGTTATAGCATCTATTTTACTTCCTGATCCCAGAACAGCTATTTTTAGCTCACTTAAATGAAGATATATGAACCAGCTGAAGATTCATAAAGTTACAGAAGGATAAGCATGAATGATTTGTGATAGCAAAATAGTTTAGCATTAACCAACAGAGAAATAAGAAACAGAGGTCCTATGAGGAGGGTGGGAAATACACTCTGGAAGTCACCAGCACAGAGACCTCCAATTTGCCCCTTGGATATAAAGAGCTGAGAAAAACAGGAGTGCAGAAAGGAGTTCAATGTGGAATGGGAACAAGTATTTTGTTGAAGTCTTTTTCTGGTTTTTACTGAAAACTTAGGAATTAATTTAATAAGAAGTCCATATTTAGAAAGAAAGAAATAAAAATAAAAGCTAAATAGAGGAAAAGGTCTAAATCGACAGTAAGCTAGGAGAGTTAGGACAATCCCTTGTCTCAATTCTATATCTCTATATATCCTTTGGAGGCCTGTCATCTAGTAAACACAAGAGAGAAGAAAGTAACCTAATCCAGAGTCTGTTTCTTGACATTAAGTTTCCCTTAATAGAAAAGGCAATAGCAATGCAATATTGTTAAAAATCTACATTGTGCTGAGTGATGCCACATTCAACTCACAGTTTAGCAATAAATGAGCAGGGTTAAGGTGGTTTCAAATTACTTTTTTTTTTTTTTTTTCTCATGACCACTAGGTTAAGCCAGGAGCTGGAGAAGATTTCAACATCATTTTGAGATGCCTGGATGAATTAATTGTACCCTCCCTATGGTGCAATATGGGCTGCAGCACTGTCCAGAAACTTTTAAATGTTAGTTCTTCATTTAATGCAGAAATGATTGTGCTGTTCTAGGTCTGCATTACACTGGAGGTCAGCAAAGATAACCGTAATAGCTTCTACTAGTTTTAAAATACAGGATTCACCTGCTTATCTCTCTGCTTATATAAGCTTGTCATATTATGGGGACACTCTGGGGAACATCTATACAATCTCAAAAGGATTTATCTCCATTTACTTTTTTTATTTAATAATAAAATGATTTAATCTGTAATTCACAGCTATTTCAGTGATTCTATTCTCTCCCTATAAAGCAAACTGAAACAGAAAAGCAAATAATTTTCCAAAGACCTCCCTAGCACTTTATGTTAGGATTTTCTTTCTCGAAAAAGAAAACATCTCATTCTCTTCCTCCTGACCAGAGTATTCCTACCTGCTGTTGTGCTTGAACCCAGATATTTTCTACCCTGCTAACTTATGTTTTGTTAATTTCCTTTTCTGTCTCTCATATGATACTTATCGCTTCAGTTGCACTTTATCTGCCATTTAAACTGCAGTTCCTTATTCAATTTCTCTCTTATAAAGCACATGTTAATTTCCTTCTCTCATCTTCTGTGTCACTGCCTCTCCTTTTCTCTAGCAAAATCTTCAGGGCCAAAAGTTTTGCCTTTGTTCCTGAGCATTAGGATATTTTACAGAATATTTTTTTTTGTCCCCGCTTCAGACCTATCTGTCTTTATCTTTCACTGAACAACAGCACTGCAAAGTGAAAGTGAGACAACGGCTGAATGATTGATAATCTCCAAGTCCTGAGTTTCTTTTCCTTGTTTATTCACACAGTCACCCTCCTGAGTTAAGGGTTTCACTTGGTACCTGCCATGGTGACTAGAAAAACAAGGGTAAGCTGCCAAATCCAGCGACTGTTTTCTTGTTCTCATATTGCATTTCCTTATCGGTTGTGACAATGTGCCACAATTAATGATAGCAGAAATACCTATGTTTGATACCATATGCATCATACTTAGTGGTGATGGATTAGCAATCAAGAAAATTAATTCTGCCTTTACAAAGTAACATCTGAACTTTGAAGTTAGGCAAAAGCTTTACAGAATAGTCCAGATAAAAAATTCTCCTGGAAATGGGATTGCTGTGTTTCCATTGTACCTACATAACTTGTTCTGGACTGAGCACAAACATAATGGTGTATTTCCCAAGAAAATGCAAGGATCACTTATAAAAAACTGAATTTCATGTAGCCCTGTGATTCTCAAACAACACTTTAAATATGAAACCAGTCCCAATGAGTAGGAGTCTGAAAAGGGGTTCCGGATAACAGAATTTGATGCCAGGAGCACATCCAGACCTTCTGGATGACCTTGGATAAATAGCAGCAGTTATTCTGAGCCATGGTTTTTAATCTATAAAGTCGATCCTTTCTTAGTTCTTAAATGAATTTTATGAATAAAATTTATTAATAAATTTGAGAAACTTCCATATTGTAGAGAGAACTATTCATGTACCTTGATTGCTAGAACAACAAAAGTCCAATGATGGAAAAAAATATTCAGTGCATCCTCCTTACTTCATAGTCTGCTTTAAAGAATCCCATATAGAACTAAGACAACCAGAATTTAATAGGGTGTTGGACACCTATTTATTTAGGTTCCACCTAACAGAGGTCATTTACCTTACTGGAAAAGATCATAGAAACTTAAATTTTTGCCCAGAATGATATATAATATTTCTGTTTTCAGATACTACAGTAATCTTATCTGTTTGAATTAAAATAATGAAGGTTATGAACAATTTAGGATTTCAAATCACTCTGGAAAACAGAATAGATGCTTTCAAGAGGCTGAGGACCACTGGAAGCTCATTGTCCAGTCATGACAACAGTATTGATTCCAAAAAATGCCTTAGTGCTTACTGTGATTCTTGGGTTTGTTGCTGTCTTCTTTTTGATGTTAGGGCTGAGATTAATTTTTACCTTATTTCAGACAGGTACAAACTAAATATCACAATTGCAGGCAGCCATTCCTCATTGTCTTTGTTCTTAATGAATTGAACCAGTAATTTGGAGAGGGCATAACATATATTTTTACCATATTTTATACAGGCACTTGATGATGAGAAGGATCTCATCCTAGACTGCAATGACTGTAATGACTAGATCTCCATTGGTTATAAATGTTGAGGTCTACTTCCTTCAATGAAGACATTCATCTTTCAAGGATCTATACCTATGGCATGAAACTCAGTTATTGTATCTTTATTTCTCTGTTTCTAAAATCAGAGAAATATCTTGCTTTATCAGGTATAAAAAGTAGAAACACAACTCACACAAATGCAACAAGTAAACTGGATATGCAATATGCAGTATCTTCTTAGGATAAACAGAGTTTTTCAAATAAACTGAAATCTGTGTTCATGTTGGAAGTTCTGAGAAGCATCCAAAAGAGTTTATATTGTGACACAAAACTGATGAGAGTGAGAAGAAAGTTTTCAACAGAGAAAAATAAATGCCTAAAGATAGAAGACCAAACAAGTGGATGTGATGCTTTGGCAAATAAGAAGGCATCTCTTCTCTTTCAGCTGAGAATTTGGGAATGGTATTACATGAAGATATAATGTCCTTTAGCAAAGAGTAACAGGGGAATTGAGGAGATTGAATTTTTCATATGGTGTGACTTCAGGTACCTATTTATTTATTTAATAAAAAGTAATAAAAATATACGGGTCTTTAGTAATTAGGCATGCTTTTTTTTTTTGATCATATAATTTTTCTGTTTCTTTTCCCTTTCTGACATATTTATTTAGTCAGAGATTACTCTTATATAGACAGACTATGGTGATTAGTATTTTCTAAAGGAGCTTCTATTCACCATAAATACTGATCGTTTTAACCTACTGAAAGGCTGTTTATAGCAGTTTATTTTCATAACTATAGTCCATAAGTCTGGCTTTTAGAAACAGCAGGGCTGTTAAACCATGAAAGAGCAATTTATGGAAGATCCTGTAACCTGGATTGCTGGAAAGTAGGGTAAGTAAAGAATTTTAAGAAATGACCACTATTAATTGCCTCATACAGTGGATGGCATTTTGCCTTCATTTTCAGGATAATTGGACCGGGGGATTACAAATCCATACCAATAGAAGGCTTTCCTTACTAGACAGTTAATGCACCATAAATCAGCTACTAGGAATAGCTCCTATGTTGCAGTCTAAGTATGTTTTCATTCAGCTCATTTGCACTTCAAAGCTGAAGTCGATAATTCAGCTCCAAGTAGGTGCAATTGGGGGATATTTACCTTTTGTAGAATATGAATACAAGCTGAGAAAATCTCTAAATTCATTTGCACAGGACGTTACCGGTCAGAGTCTGCTACTCAGACAAGCAACCTAGCTTCCAACTGAAGTCAAGAGGTGAGCTTGTAGCTGCTCATAAATCCCTCAAGGTCTGTGTGCTGTGGCTAAACAATGTTTACTCACTATTGGTGATCAATTGTTTTTTGCTTAAGAGGTAAGCATAGCCTTTGTTTTATAAATGCTAAATAAGCAGTCCCTTCCCTGTCTTAGCTCTGGCAGTGTGACTGGAGGTAGGTGCCTTGAACTCAGTTTGTGCAGCGTCCCTCAGAGGGGAGGAGGGAAGGCAGCTCTATGAAGGCACAAATGAGCTCCTCATATCATGTGTTAATGCCAACTAAAGTTCAGGTAGGTTTGAAATCAAGGAAATAGAGTCATCAAGGAGGGAAAAAAATAATTGAAGCTGATTCTTTTTTTTCACCCAGTGTTTTATGACATGTCTTCCAAACAAAACTCCCATCATAACAATGAAGAAAATCCTTAATTTGACTTTTCTTCTGACCTCCCTCCCACACATACACACACTCACACACGCATATTAGATTACTTAGTCTTGTGCAGTACCTGGACAATATTATATTGCCACACATTATTTTGTGGGTTTTTTCCTACCTACATTATGTCTCAGAGCACAAAGAAATATACATCCTTTTCAGTGCAGCTTGAAGCTTTGAATTAAGTGAATGTATAGGCAGCTTCATCATTTCCATCTGGCTCCATTTTCTGCTGTGCTAAAAAATGGAATTGAATCCAGGTTGGGCAGAAATGGTCTGAAGTATCATCTCCAACAGAAGATGAGGGGGGAGTTTTTCCTCTGAGGTGATGCTTTTCAACATTGGAATGTTTCTCAGGTTTAGGGGATGAGAAGGAAGATGAGAATGGGACTTCATTCTATATTTTACAGCTGGGAAATGAAACTCTTCAGTTCAAACACCATATCTTTCCCTAAGAGCCCAGCTCTGCACCAGTACAATCTGAAGTACACTTCAGTCATTACAGCTAGTACCCAAACATTAGTTTTCAACAACTTGTTCTATTTGCTGGCCTTTAAAACTTTTTCCAGGAGAGCTGTAACTCCCACTGTCAAGAAATCAGCCTTCATGGCAATGAACTTGTTTTTATTTTCTTTCTTACCAACTATGTAAGGGACCCTTTTTGAATAATCCTCTAACTCTCCCAAGACCTAAAGGTGGAAAAACTCAGTACTGAGCTCCTGTTACTTCAATAAGAACAATTCAGTTCATAATGGATTGAAAGTGTTGCCTGTGCATGGAAGTTTGGGAGGGCCTTGCCTAATGGATATCTAGGAAGGAGATAACTATGGGTCAAGGACTCCTAGTTGGGCACAGAAGAGGAAGGAATTCAAGCTTTGGGAAAAAAATACCAAAAAGTTAGCAGAAATTGAGTGCAATCCATCTTGATTCACTGAAGAAATTAATGCCTGTTGAGAAAACAGTTTCAATGCCATTGAGTTTGACAGGGTATAGGTGGCATGCTTAGATATCTCTATAGAATCTGGTCTTCAAAAGACACCCAGGGAAGTCTCAGGAGGCTGAGTGGGTAGGTAATATTATATATTATTAATGTAAAAAAAAACAAACCAAAACAACAACAACAAAAAACAAACAAACATGAAAGGCAAGTCAGTCTGGTGCCAAAAGAAATGCAGTATTACTTGAAAAATATTCCAACATCTACTAGAGATGATTGCTACATACTCTAATTCTTTGAAACTATTTTGCTACATGTATTTTTTAGTTTTCTTGCACATATGTCTGCATCATTCCAGGCACAACTCATCAGATCTGTTTTAAAGTGAATCTAGATCATGTGGATATGTAACCATTTGATTTAGTCTCTCTTCCGCATCATTACCAGGTACCTAACAAATGTAGAAATAAAAGTCTCATATTATACTAACAAAAATCAAATTAATTTGAATTAGTTTTGAATCAAAATGGTATAAAAATTACAAGTAACTTTGTCTCCAAAAGAACTCTTTTATTTTCAAGATTGATATTTTTTACCTATGAATTGCTGTTCAATTGAATTAATCTCCATGGGTAAGAGTGGCAGAGTTTCTACTTCATTCAGTAAACCAAAAACATAGTTTTAATCTAAACCTTCTTTGACAGAGATGTTCACATCAAAAAAGTAATTTCCTATGTATAAAATGTTTGGCAAGAGCACCCAGACTAACAACTTCCTCACAGTCCACATAAAAATGGAGGATCAACTAGCCTGTTATTCCTATAACCTCTTTGGCAGGAGTCATTTCTGAAACAAAACTTAATGTCGCTTCAAGTGCAAATCTAGGAGCCTTGGATAATGAAATGTATTATCTGGCTACTTGTGATGGGTAACATTTCACTGCTCATCAAGCATCTTGTCCAATGATACTGTGACAAAGCTTAGAGGGAGGGATGGAATAAATTTAGGCTTGTTGGCAGTATATTACTGATTTAGATAAGAATTCAACCCCTGAAGTGTCTTTTTACTAATCTTAACCACCATCCTCAGTATATCGTTGTGAGAAAACTGTAGGGCAATACATTCTTCTAACCACTGTTATCTTCCCCGCTGTGTTACATGCACAGGGCTCCAGGTATGAGTAGATTCATCTCCTGTTCTGCAATACTTGCTATCCAAAATGGTCTGTAACCTGCAGTGATTGCAGTTCAAGCTCTGTGTAAGAAAGCCCTCTCCAGAGTCAGCCCTGAGCTAGGTTGCTTGTCCTTAGAGCTTCAATCTAGCCAAAACTAACTCAGCCCAGAACCTCATGCCACTTCCCAAACAGTCTCAGCTCTCTTGTAGCCTTTCAGATGGCCTCACACCAGCTTACAGGATGTGTTCAAAAGTGCATGTAGCATGTTTCTCCTCTAGGAATCAAAACTGACCCCGCATTTTATTTTCTAAAAATGATTATATGTCTCAAAAATAAACCACACCTTGCCCATTCACCCTGTTCTCCAACAGCAAAAAGCTCACTCCATTAATATATATCCATTTGATATTGTCAATCACTTTATAGACCTCTCCCTGTGTTCACCAACCACACACAAAGACAGATCTCTGCTTTTAGAGTTCAGACCTGTAAAGGGTGAGACATAATAACTTGAAAGGAAGACAGCACTGTCACTCTTGTAAAACCAAAGATTTCAGGGCCTGCTGTTTCCAAAACACTAACCTGATTCTTAACTTCTTCCCCCCACCCTCTATGGCTTAGGTTATTTTTCTAATCCTGTTCACATCTGGAGGCAAATTTAGTGAATGAAAAAACAGTCCAGATTTGAGCATATGTGTGACTTTCCTAGCCCTCTGCCACAGGCTCTTGTTATGGCACATAGCTGATAAAGGCTTTATGTTTTTTTCCAATGGCATTGCAAGTGAGTATGAAAAAAAAAAAATAGATATATAACTATAGCAGCAATGGAGGTTATTTATTTTGCATAGATCTTTTAAATTTAGGTCCAGATTATTCAGAGTTACTAACTGCCTGAATTGTGTGTTGTTTAATAGGCAGTTTTGCTCAGGTAGAATCCTGATTGGAATGGCCTACTACAGAAAGGTTAAACATGCTGCCTTACTTAGAAAATAGATCATTTAGTTCCCAGTTTTGAATGTGTGGGGGTTTTGATTTTTTGTTTTTGTTTTTTGTTTGTTTGTTTGTTTTTAAGCAAGAAAGTCGTGATTTGACAGTATACAAACAAGTTATATTGATTATCTCATGGGACTTTGGTACGGTTATAGGTACACAAGTAAACATTACTGCAATTTCTCTGCACAAGAGTAAACTGACAAGTTTTAAGCTATTGGGCCACTATATTATAACTGAAAAGTCTTCTTGACCTTGGAAAGCATATCCTTGCTATATAACTTGAAGAAGGAAGGGTACATGTTAGAACTTGTTAGAATCTAAAAATTAGTTATACAGGTACATTTGTAAAATATATTTTATAAACCAACTAAGAACACTTTTTACCTTTTACGGATCCCTTCATTTGTTTGCTCCATTCTCATATTTCCTGTATATGTTTGTCTTCTGTGTAAACTACATCTCACATAAGACCTCACATCTTCCTTTTTTAAAGTGTTTTCATGTATATAATAGATGACATAGTATAATATTGGAATACTGCTTTGAATTATAGACTGTGTTCTCACCAAGAGTCTCAGATTTGGGGATTTTACAACTTCTCTGAGAAATATTTCAAACCTAATATTCCTAGCTGATGAGGATGTTCTTCCCAGCATCTCACTATAATTTCCATTTCTTTACTATGATGACTTACTGGTTGTCAGACCATCTGTTCATAATTCTAATTATGGCTCCTCCTTTTGGTGTTTACAAACTTCAGATTTTTAAAATAACTGGTCAGAGCTCATATTGGCAAACTTTCACTCAATCTCTAATGATGGGGCTGAAATTTCTTTATAAAATCCCACTGAATTCACTTGTGATTTGTTTAATAAAGGTTTAGACAAATATTTATGAACTTCAGTAGCCTCTGAGAAGGAGTGCAAATCTTTAGAGTCATTCCTTCCAGTGACATTGTAAAACAGTTTGAATATACACAAATGTTGATCAAAAATATATTTTTTTAAATATTTATCTTCTATTACTACAGGACACATAGCTATTAATTACTTATACAGACAGTTATATTAAAATGGTCTAAATTACACAGCAGCTATTTTGTTTTATGCAAAATCTTTAAAATTGTCATCTAATCTATAAGCAGATCCTGAGAAGGAAGTATTCTTTGGAGACAATGGACTGGGAAGAAATCCTTACCTTTCACTGAGTCATCATTAGTGCAAAACTTCAATATTTTATTCTTTTTCTTTTTTAATTTTAAAATTATACTTAGATTTGAAATCTACATTTTAAGAAACAGGAATACATTTCTGGAAAGAGTTCTACTTCTGTGTTCCTAAGCATGTACTAGAACATACACACCTTTGAAAATCTTATTTCAGTCATCTAGGAAAAAAAAAAAAAAAAAAAAGTCTGCCTAAAACCATGGGAAAAAAAAAAACCAAAAAACAAAACAACAAAAAACACCAAACCTAAACAAAACATCTGTTAAATATCTCTTGAATAAGCAGTAGAACCATTATGTCAGTAGTCACTGATGGGTATCCACAAATAATGAAGAGGTAATAAACTCCAAGGTCTTACATACTAGCCTTCAAGTCAGAAAACATGACTTTTTGGCTAGACTCTGTTGCTGATCTACTCTGACACCATGAGCCTACTTCATCTCCCACATTCTACCTAGATTGATTATAAATTATTTGGTCCAGCAACTATTTATCCATATATGGAGAGTCCAACAAGCCTCAGAACTTGGATAAGGCTTCTAGATTTTGTTATAATAATCTATTATTCTTTTGAGGTCAGATTGGTTGACCCAATGGACCTTCCCAGCCATCAGTTCAATGAATAATGACAGCTTCATAACAATCAGTATCAGTTTTCAAAGAGTTTTTAAGGAATAAAAGAGGCTAAATTCATAGCAAATATTATCCACATAAAATGATGCGATCAGCACTATCTTGATGATTTTTATTGCTCGTCTCTCCAATGTACTGATGGAATCATTATATTTGCAAAACTGTTGCTGGCATTTCCTCTTGCTATCTCTGACAAGCTCTTTTGTATCAATGCCATTGCTTTTCAGGGATGCACAACCAGTGTTTCCTTCTGTAGCAAGCATGTTTCTAACGCACTCTTTGATGTATCCAAAGATAGTGTCATGCATACTGACACATCGCATCACTTCAGCAGTGGAAGCTACGTCTGTCTTAAACTTTTGTCCAAAGATTTTTGAAATTCTCCATCCCAGTGGTGTTTTCAGATATTTTCCTTTCAGTTTTTCCCATCAGGGTTGCATTTAGTAGAGAGGGTTGTTTTTTTGTTTTGTTTTGTTGTGTTATTTTTTTTTTTTTTTAAATTATGTTAGCTTGGTGTTGTTTTTGCATGCCATGGACAGATGAGAAAGGTGCTCTTGTGGCTCACTCATAGCTTGGATTTCTCCCAGAAGTCTAACCCTGTCCAGGCAACTGATAGCAAGGATAGATGTTTAGAGACTAAATTTAAAGATGTTGAACAGTCAATGCCTATTGTAAACAATTCACTTGGTTTTCAGCTTCTTTATAAATGAAGGGGTCATCCATCCATTTCAGGTCCATTTCAGACCTGCAAAATTGTTTAGATAATATAAGTTGTTTAAATGTCTCAGGCAAAGAGGTGAAATCAAGTAATATTTCCCTCAAAAAAAATTGTAATTCTCATAGGAATGAAACTGAATGCACATGTACAATTATTACATATGTATGATGCATACATGGCAGTTATCTCTTTGTCAAATTAGCATTATATTAGGAGCTTCTGTAAACCAGAAATCTTGTTTCACTATTGTTTTTGCTTTATCGATGAGTGTTTCATAATTTTTGGATCAACTTTCTACAGAAAATGGGATGTAAAAGCAATAAAAGAAGAGGAAAAGATACAGTAAAGCAGTGATTGCCTAAAACTGGAGTTCAATTCTCTGTTCCTCAGCTGATTCCTTATGTGACTGTGGAGCAGATAATTATTTCTGCATCTCCAAGACTTACTAACACCTCATTCTTGTGAGCTTGAATCAGCTGAAAACTGAGAGATGCTCAGGCAGATATGTCAAAAGGAAGTGTCTGGCTCCTGTCTCACATGCCACAACAATAGGGACAGTACTTCACAGGTCTGCAGTATTTGCTTCATGCTCCCATGTCTTGACACAGCCAGGCAACCTGCTATTGAGTTGTGGCTTCTGTGGAGACAAGGTCACTGGGAAAGCTTGTGGATCTGTGCTGCAGAGGCCAGGTGTCCAAACAAAAGGAGAAACTTGTGTTATGCCCAGCTCCCAATTGCAGAACAGTTTCATGCTTCTTCACTGATAACCTGCTAGGTATCACATGCTAGGAGATAAGAAAGCTGAGATTTTTGTTCCTGGACTGTGTCAATAACAATGTTTTTGTGTTCATTAAAAAGTTGGGGAGAATTGATGGTTGCAGGACTGTAGTAACAAACAGCCCCTGGGTTTGGTGATCACTGTTCCCTGTGAGGCTAAAGGATGTTCTGGATGTACTGGTTTGTTATACAGATAAAGGCCATTTCATTCTCAAATGCATAATAAGGCAGTACACTGGGCATACACTAGGAACACAGCACAGAGAGCTCAAAGTTAGCCACCATAGCTGACTACAACTGAAAGCAATCCTTGCTGCTTCAGCTACTGAAGAGAAGGCATTTATAACTCAGGTCCAGTGTTGTGCTAATACAACTTCTAGGACACTACTAAATAGATATGAGTTGCACTGCATCAGGCACTTGCATCAAACTGTGTAAAGCTGCATACCTTTACATCACACTCCCCATGGCATGGTAGAAACACATCTTAGAAAACTGCTTCACCAGAATATCTACACGGTTATAAGAAACTTGCCCTACAGCTCTCCTGGAAAGGTCCTCACTGCCAGTGTCACTCACTGCTAAGCATCCCTCTGTGAGCCTGAACCACAGAGTATGTGAGTTAGAGTTCCTGATTGTGGTAATTCGTTCTTATTTCAAGCTATAGAGACTTGTGCTATTTTCCTTTCAATAGACCATCCTGATTTAAATCTAGCGTCACTTGAAATAGCAGACAGACACCAGCACTACTAAGGAATATATCAAAGCTATCCGAAGGTTACTTCTAAATTTATGCAAATGCTGATCACTTCCCTGAACCACACCAGGACTTACAGGGTCTGTCCTATTAACCTTGCTCCAGACATGGAATAGGACAACTAATAATTGTGTTCTGTACTTAGAAAAAATCCTGCTTGTGTAGTTTCTGCCATTTTTCCCTCTTGTCCTTTTATCGTTCACAGCATTTGCATGAAGACAGGATCTTCATTTCAGAGGAGTCCATCTGCTCTGGCTACTCATTCTCTTCCTGAATTTATAAACCTCTATTTGCAACATCATAATCCTCTCACCACAGCAACCTGCGGTGAGGTCACAAGTGGAGGATTGTGACTTCAGGTGGGGAAATGAGCAGCAGGAGCAGATGAACTGTTAAGAAGCAGAGATACCATTTTCATTGCAAATGTCCTTTGCATTAAAGAATGAGGCTAGGAAAAGGCAGCCAAGGAGGACACTGAAGGAGAAAACCGTGCACACAGAAAGCATATTCAAATGCTTTAAACACTTGCATATGGTGAACAAGCTCTTGGAAAAGCAATATGTTAAAGATGTAAAACAATTAGCTTCTTCCAATCATGCTGAGAATTGAGGATAAACAAAACAAAAAAACCCAACCCTTCCTTAGAAAATGTCACCTTTTCTTTTTGTTTCCTTTTCTTTTCCTTGTCTTTACTCTTTTCTTCCTTTCCTTTCCTTTCCTTTCCTTTCCTTTCCTTTCCTTTCCTTTCCTTTCCTTTCCTTTCCTTTCCTTTCCTTTCCTTTCCTTTCCTTTCCTTTCCTTTCCTTTCCTTTCCTTTCCTTTCCTTTCCTTTCCTTTCCTTTCCTTTCCTTTCCTTTCCTTTCCTTTCCTTTCCTTTCCTTTCCTTTCCTTTTCCTTTCCTTTCCTTTCCTTTCCTTTCCTTTCCTTTCCTTTCCTTTCCTTTCCTTTCCCTTATACTCTCTCTTCTCTTCTCTCTTCTCTTCTCTTCTCTTCTCTTCTCTTCTCTTCTCTTCTCTTTCTCTCTTCTCTTCTCTTCTCTTCTCTTCTCTTCTCTTCTCTTCTCTTCTCTTCTCTTCTCTTCTCTTCTCTTCTCTTCTCTTCTCTTTCTTCTCTTCTCTTCTCTTTCTCTTTCTCTCCTCTTCCTGGCCTTTCACTAGGGGAAGGTAGCTACTGGACAGCCCTAGAGAGTGAAATCCTTCCTGTCCTGTGGAGAAGCAGTTTAGTCATAGGCAGCAGAAATGCAGGTTTTTCCCTCACTGCCATGTAACAAACTTTGCCCTGGGATCTGGCAGACCACATCTTGGCACTGAGAAATACCACACTGGTAAAGTTTCTTGTAGGGGATTGAACAAGAACTGCTGGTAAATTAATGAACATGAAAGACAATAAATAGAAACCACCTCTAAGGACTATACAGCACCCTACATTATGAGATAATAATGAGTAAATAAGCCATGTTATTATCAGGTCCCTGATTGTTAATTTTTAGTTGTTTCTTATGTATTTTTGTAACTAGAAACAGTTTTTACGTGTAGGAAGAAGAGCTTACAGTTGGATTTTCAAAATATTGAATTGTGTAAATAAGAAATTCATAGTAACTAGGCCTTTAATATTCAGAAACAATTTTTGTCTGTCTTGCCTGGCTTCTTTTGCAGTCTTGCAGATCCCATTTGGGTCTAAGCAGCACATGTAGCAAGATGGATGTTGGTCTCTTCTCCCAAGTAACAAGGGATAGGACAAGAGGAAGTGGCCTCAAGTTGCGCCAGGGAAGATTTAGATTAGATATTAGAAAAAATTTCTTCATCTAAAAGGTTGTCAAGCATTGGAACAGGCTGCCCAGGGAAGTGGTTGAGTCACCATCCCTGGAGGTATTTAAAAGCCGTGTAGGTATGGTGCTTAGGGACACGGTTTAGTGGTGGACTTGGCAGTGTTAGGTTGACGGTTGGACTCGATGATCTTAAAGGTTTTTTCCAACCTAAATGATCCTACAATTCTCTGTCTAAACCCAGAGTAACTTTAATTCAGCAGAGGTGTGTTGTGATTACTTTAGTGCACCTGCAGTCCAAATGCAGTCCTCCCATTTTGCACAAGAAATTTGCTGTTTGGGAGGAGGCAGGTATCTCTCACGTGAGCAAGTGCATGGAACACCAGCACATTCAAACACACATACAAACTGGAAGTCCAAACCAGCTGGTTAGGAGCCCAAACCCACTGTGACAATAAGATTGGCACTTAACTGTTTTTCTATTTTATGACTCAAAGATGAGGGAAGTTGATCTATGAAAGTCAAGACCACAAAATGTCCCCTGGGATGTTTAGCTCATGTCCTAGTATGAAGTACAGAGTGAACCCCACTTGTCAAGAGTGTTATGTGTGAATTTAGTGGCCTGGAAGAGAAGGTTTGCAACAGGGAATATCATGCTGGGAAGTGGCTCTTCCTGCTTTGACTTGAAAAAAGAGGGAGAAGCATGGGCCAGAGAACATCTGACATTTTTTCCCTGGCTCTTTCAAATATAAGATACATTACCTCTGGTGAAAAGTCACCCTGCATATGTGAGTCTTGACATGCTCCCTGATGGGAGAAGGTGACATGGCTGTTTGACATTCAGGGCTACAGGGCTGCTGGGCTGTAATCTCTAGTTAAAATTGAATCTTGTACATTGCACCCTGCCAGCACCGCCAGACTCCTGATAATTATTTGGATGCTACTGTATTTGGATATTATTTTCCCAGTGAAGAGAAGGGTTAGCTGGATTTACAGTTCATCATTGGTTGCAGATTAAAGGAGGGTAATTTTTTTCTTCTTCTTTAATGGTTAATGTGGCAGAGCCAAATAAATCTGTGGGGATTTTTTTTTTTTTTTAAAGAAAAATCCTCTGTAAAGGTAGGGAGGAAGAAATTTTATGTCAACACACTGTTCAAGAATCCACTGCAACTGAAGAAAATAACTTTTCACTTACCCATTGATTGTTAACTTGCTTGTTCCCATGATATAAGGAAGAAGAAAGTGTTACACAGATGCCACAGTCTATAACAACAAAAGTAAGAGGAAGATTTTAGACAGAAAGAAAGGAAGGTCAAAATCACTGAAGCAAACAGCCAAGGCAATGAAATGGATTTAAACTTTACATTAAGTCCTGGTGTGTTATTGCATTTCAGGTTATTGTAATTTGGTGTTGGTTTATATATATATATACACCATATATATATAGAATAAAGGAAAACTTATCAAAAGGAAGACAGGTCTGAATAACTCCTTAGGTGCCACATGTTATGCATCTTTGCGGCAATGAATTTGTACGGTCTGAAAACAGAAGACCTTCAGTCCCAGCCACTTGTATTAATTACTGGGACAAATAAGGATCTTGCCATTAGATATTTTCATCACAATATGAGCCTGTTCAAATGGTTAGGGACCTAGTATCTGAATCTTAAAAGATTATTGACAGGAAGGTCAAAGTCATGCAGAAGGGTATTAAAACTACATTCAAGGGATGGTAGAAACTGATGAGTCTTAGTATTGATTGTCAACCTATATTTGACTTAGTATTAGTATCTTGAACTTAACACCTATGAAGGTGGAATCTGCATTTGTTTAAGTGGTAGATAATGAATGTTGTTTCTTGACTACATCTTTCCAAATATGCTAGTAAAGGCAATGCTCCAGTGGTGTATGTTTCGAAGCTTGCATGATGGGCAATATACATTGAACAGCAGGAAATGTTGAGCTTAAAGAACAGCCTGAAGTCCTAGAGGCATCCACAAAGGTAGAATTGATCCCTTTATACCACTTGAGTGAATTAAAAGAGAAATAAAGGAAAGAGAAATGACTCATTAAAAAAGCCACTACATAACGAACTCCACTTCTAGTAGAAGATATCTGTAAGAGGTTTGTAACAACCTTAGTTCCAGTATATGGAAGTTCCAAATAAATGAAGAATAAGGAAGGAGATGACATAGAAAGACTATCATTCAGCTTTTCTCTCTGCCCCAAGGTTTCTAAGAATCAAAAAAAAGAAAAATATAGAAGCTGAAATTGGTGTGAAGGCCCTTTAAAACATCAAAATAGCTCTTGAACACCATGATTACCAAAACTCCCTCTTTTCCTGTGTTCCATGAATGAAAGATGAAGCTCAGAATTTTAGTTGTCTTATCATACCTGAACAAGCAATACATGTCAAGTAAGCAGTTCTCGAGAACTTCCCCTGTATGTTGTGCCCTTGCAGTAATGTTTTCCAATATAAATCTGATATGTTAAGAAATAGAAATGAAAAACCACTGTCTAAGTGTCTGAAAAAGTAAATATGATGTGCTGGTCCATGCAAAGGGATCCCAAGTCATTGGAGAAAATTTTACCCTATTTTTTGAAAAATTCCACCAAGGTGGCCTTTCCAAGGCAGGTTGTCATTGGTGTATCAGTAGAAGCTGCTTCTTTTTTCTGATATACATACAGCACTTAAATTAGTATTGACAATGATATTTGAAATGCTGTATCCCTTTTCTTCAGCTGGAACTGACTTGGCAGTTCTTCCTGAGGATAGTTTTGTAGCAAACTGCTGAAATCCATGTAAACCTTCTAAGTTTTTTGACGCAGAGTCTGCAAGACATACATACACACGCACATTCTTCTTTTATAATGAAGCTAGTTTTCCCACTCACAGAACAGGGAGTTACCAAAATCAACATAATCTGAGTCACAAAGCAATAAGTAAGCAGGACATTTTCTTCTGCCTCACCAGGGACTCTTTTTTATGTGAAAACTTCTAAGAAGTAACGGATTTCTAGTTTCTCTACTGTCTGTTCTATGAGTATATGCGAATATCAGGACATGCTTGTAAGCTTATATGCCCAACAGTACGCACATGCCTTCTGGTTTCATGCAAAAGACACATCCTACACAAAACCAAAATAGTCCATCATGCTCAGAATTATTGCTTGAAATCCCAGAATATTTCACTGTTGGGAACAGAAGATGGCTTTTTAGAATTTATCAAAACATGAAAATAAGCACCTGAAGGTGATCCAGAAACGCAGTTAGAAGAGTTAGGCTCCTAATTCCATTTGCTTTACAAAAGTGGTTAGGTACTTTTGTAAATCCTATTAGGTGCCTCCCTGCACCTTTGGAGCCTCATAGCACCTGTAAATCTGACTGTCAAACCCTACCTCATACAGGACGCTGAAAAACTGCCTTTTCAATTGTATAATTACTTCCACTCCAGTCCATGAAGGGGGAAACACAGGTCCCTAAATCTGACACTGATACACATCCCAGCTTGTATGTCAGATTTGGGTGACACTTTAAGAGAAAATGAGGAATTCTGTTGGTAGGGGGGCAAAAAAAAGGAAAAAAGAAAAGAAAAACAAAAAGAAAACAAAAAGGAAAAAAAAAACAATTTCAGCAAGAATTTTTTTCCGGGTTGAGTGATCATCTTTTTTATAAATACTTATCTGTCTATTCATCCACCTCTTCATAACCATTTTTGAACTACCTGGTGGCGTGATGACAAAATATTCCATTCGTAGTTGTTATAAAATTGTTACATAACAAAAGGAGTGAGAATGCATTAGTTACTCTTTGAGGGAGAAGCAGCCATGCAAACTCACCTCTTATGAGACATGAGAAAATCAATGCTGAGATCCAAATTATTAATGTGCCATGTTCAGAAAAATCTGCACTCAGAGCTCATCTCTTGTTAGATATTGCCACAGAGCTGTAAGAAACCAAGAATCACATGCTCCATCACCAGGGGATGATACAGTTTTCATTTGTTTGATGTTGTTCAGGATCATTGCCAGATGTTTTCAAAGCAGACAGGGCAGTCAGAATCAATGTGCTTTGTCCTCTGCTCTTGTGATGTACCTCGAGAAGGTTCTGTAAGGGTCCTTTTGAGTAGTAGCATTTAAGTTAACACACTTACTTGGCAAACAAGTCATCTTTCATGACTGTCAGAGCAAATATGTGCCATGAATGTTTTTATATGCATCTGCTTTCCATATTCATTCACTGGCCATGAACCTAACTCCACTTGTGTCATTGAAAAGACTTCTATTATTTGGGACTCAGCTTATCTGTCAAGGAAAGTGGGATCTTTCTCAAGGGTAGAGACATATCTAGTCTGACTTTTAAAGGAAGTTCTAAAGACATCTTACAAAATCCCCCTTCATGCCACCAACTGGGCAGGAGACTTTTCAAAGTGTTCTTGGACTAATTAGCATTCAATGAAGTGTATTGATGGTTTTTAATCTGTTCCTCTGAAAAATTTTGATTCTGAAATCATTATGGTTGTGAGTCAGGGTAAATGTAGCACCTAACTTTACTCCCAGGTGGGTAAACTGTAAACCATGGCATATCTGGAAGAGGTTTTGTTGTTATTGTTGTTCTTTTCATATGCAGCTCAGTGTGCCTTTGAAGAACATAAATAGATTTCTTTGATTCTGGACCAGCAGTGCTAAAATACTCAATAGATGATTGAATAGGATGGGTTGTAGGGAAAGGTTTGTCAGTAGCAGCCTCAAGAGAAATGCGAAGATTATATCAGTAGATTTCAACAGGTTTCCTCTATCTGCCTCTAGGACTCCAAACTTTGGGGGGTCTTGCATACAAGAGTGAATTTGAGCCATCTGTTTATCTCAGGAATATAACAAGAAAAATCAACCACCAGAAGTACGATCTTCTTTTCCATAGTTTTCCAATACTTGATCTTCCAAAGCATCTCTCATTCTTGCTGGGAACTGTCAGATTCAGAACTTGTCATTTCAAGTCTGTTTAAATGTTCTTTATTGTTAGTCATTTTTACATACACACCCCACCAAACCAATTTACACGAACACGAACACACACAAAGTAATTATCTTCATTTGCTGATCAGATTTTAGCAAAGTTTTTATCAAAGAAGGAAAAACAAACCCCAAAATTGTCCTCCTTTTCACCTCCTCCTGTTTTAACATATTGGGGAGACAAAAGCTTTCCTGACCTCAAAGGACTTTTCACTAGTCTTGAAAAGGATGTTTTTTTCAGACTGTTCTACTTAAGCTTCTTTTTAGTTATTTGCAACTTCACAATCCCATTCACAAACTGTTGCCATGGTAAATAATTATATCACAGATGAATTGTGTATGCTCCCACTTCATGGCTGGAAGAGAAATTGTAAAAGGAGAGGTGAGAATGAGAGAGAGAGAGAGAGAGAGAGAGAGAGAGAGAGAGAGAGAGAGAGGAAAAATAAAAATCTTTAAAATTACAGGGGAGAGAGTTGAGAAATGATTGCCTCCTTGTTAACATAATTAACTCCATTAATTATAAATTGGTATTAGAACTTCTGACAAAAGGAGTAATTATATTTACTCATGTAAAATTAAACAATAAAAAAAAAATTAATGGGATTCACCAGAAGAAGCTCTGTTAATATTATCATAAAATTCAGAGATCCAAATAGCTCAGATTCAGAAGTGATTTAAGCAGCATAAACTTTAGTGTTTCTTAGATTTGGATAGAGTGAACATGTTTCCTCAGTGGTTTATAATCAAACTGTGTCAAAAAGCACATAAAAACACCCGTTCTTCAGACAGGAGAGTACTAATATACAGAGACAGTTGCATTCTTCCTAAACAAGGAGTGTTCACAGACAACTTTCTTGTTTTTGTGGGGAATTTGTGCACACACACACACACAAAGCTATATACAGCTACACAGACACTTCTCATGAGGAGACTAAATCCTGCACTTGATCTCTGAACTCTGGGATAACAAGGAGAATATAGCTGATGCAACAGTAATGTGGGAGGTAATCAAAGCCCCTAGTTTTCCTTTGATAGTACTACTCCCATAAGTATGTATTTTCTTCTGTATAATGCACATTCACCTCATGAACAGGTTCCTTCTTGCTTAAATTTAGATATACAACACTCAGGGCTTAGTCTGACATAGTTAGCCAGATTTATTCTGGAATCAGTCTGTCTGTCTCTAGAGAGACAGGCAGCTCCACGCAGTGATTTGGCCCATCTAAAATAGAGCTCTGTACTAGATGGGGTTGATTGCCTTACGGAGATGTCCTCCCTGTTTTTCTCTCAACTTAAAGGACACCTTGGTTTTTTTTTTCATTTCCAAACTCCTATCTAATTCTCTTACTTTTTCTTTGTATTGCAAATATCCAACAACATTTCTTTTCCGCTTGATAGCTTAAACTGTTGGCCATGCCGAATACTTTAATGCTTCACATTTGCTACCTGGGTTTATCTATTTATTTATCTATCCTTTTATTTATTTATTTTTCACTGTTGCCCTTATTTCTTTCCCAGCAGGAAGCACTCATGCAATCCTACATGCACTGTGATGCATCATTCATGAGGTTTCAACCGTAGGTCCATAAAGTAGTAATAGGATCTTTGGAGCTAAAGAAGTTGGTCCACTGAGCAATAGCCAGTGTGACTAGATCTCTGCAGGGGGAGAAACTGACAGAGATGGTGTTAGTGTTAAGGCAGTTGCCCATTTTAACTGTTCATGGGTACAGTATTTATCCAACTTCCAAAGCTGGTTCCCTAACTCCAACACCAACCAAGTGTCCATAGTCTCTTTAGGTCATGAATCCAGCCAGATATTTTCAGCCTTAGATGAATTATCAGCTTTGAAATCCCCCCAACCCCAACATATTTCATTCTGGTACTGCATTTAACAGGTTTTTGTATCCTGTTTGAATCCTTCATTCCTCATCCTGATCAGACACACAGAAAAGAGTAGTTATTTCACCCAAGTCTTGCCTGTATTTAGTATTTCACCCAGGGCATTAATTTCAATTTTCATGTTTCTACACTATTTTTTTTATCCCTGCCCTCTCTTTCTCTCTTACAACTTTGTATATGCCAAAAGCCTTACCTGCCAACTGTTGG
This sequence comes from Morus bassanus, assembly GCA_031468815.1. Taxonomy (NCBI): domain Eukaryota; kingdom Metazoa; phylum Chordata; class Aves; order Suliformes; family Sulidae; genus Morus; species Morus bassanus. Next base: position 79,735,196 of record CM062600.1, read on the forward strand.
GAAAAAAATGTGATTTCTATTGAATAGTGCACTTTGGAATGAAAGAAAACATTGTATAAACGAGGCTGAGGAACTCATTCACCTATGCCTATATTACTGTGAAATCAATTATGCAGGGCTCTTTCGAAAGTTACTGATTGTAGCAAATTGAATGGCCTCCATTTCAGCATAATTTGGAGAGGTTGATGTAATCAGAGACCTTACACCATGGTGAGATACAAGATTCGTGATATTCAGATGGGAAAAAGGCTACAGTGGTTATTCTGTACTCTCCGCTTACCGGCTGTAACGCTTTCATAAGTACGAATGAAATTGTTTTGATGAAGGTGGAGGTGGTTTTAAGAGACAGCAAAAGGGGGGAAAAAGAGAGTGGGGAGCAACAAAAAAAAAAAGAAAAAAAATTATATCAGGTTGTTTGAAATCAAGTACTGTACTGTTAAGTGAGGCAGCAGTGGAATCTAATCCTGAGCATAATTGGTTGCAAATGAAACACTTTAATATCAAATCTTGAGTTGTGCCCTAGAGCTGCAGTTCAGGTTTGCATGAGCTACATGTAAGTGGAGGTAAAATGTGTCTATTTTTTTTTTTCAAATGTACATTCTGTATTTCAGTCTGTCGGAAATTTGTGGGGCAAAATAATGGCTCTTCAGCTTATATGCAAAGATATTCTGCCCTGAGAAGTTTTGTTCTCCTAAAAATGATAACAAAATAATAAATAAATAAAACAACTCAAGTACAACAATAAAAAAGCAAACTCCCAACAAAATCCATCCCATAATGTCTGTCTGTGGCTCCATGTTCTGTGCTGTGTGGATGTTTATTAAACCTTTGGTGATGCTATATAATGACATTTTATTTTAGATAAGTGTCATACTAAACAGACAGAAAGCAGCTGAAAGTGAAGTTCTCTGGAAAAGAGAAGGAATATTAGCACTTTGGCTTCTTAATTTCTCCATGTGCTGGAAAATTTCACATTCCAAACCTAATCTGGAAGTTAATTTCATAATTTAGATTTGTCTTTCTTTGTAAAATATAACTACACTAATTACATGCTCCAAGATAATTTTTGAAGAGGAAAAATAAAAGAGCTAATTCTTGTGGTAAAATCTGGAGTGAACAGTTCAAATAACTTTCTACTGTCTTCAGGTCACTTAAGCCAGGATCCCCCAATGCCTCTCGTCACTTTAAGGGATGTGATCTCTGCCTTTGCTCTCCCAGTCTGTTAATGACAAATAATAATACTTCTTTCTTGTGGAGTAATTATCTGCATTTTAATTTTTTTTTGAGGTAGGAGTTAGTCCCTACAATTTCCATGCAAAATACCAAGCACGTCATGACACATCCTTCTCCTTGTTACTCTTTCCATCTATGATATTGTCAATAAATGAAACTCTCCTTTCTAGATTTTCTCATTTACAGCATTAAGCAGTTTTTTAGTTTTTCAGACTAATATGATTTAAATATAGAAGAAGTGAAATTGTCATAAAGAATATTACAATGTCTTCTTAAGTATATTTTTCAGTTTAATCCTCAATAAATTAATAAATGCATTTATTTGATTTTTCAGTGTTTGAAAAGGTAAAGAAATATTACTTTGTTCCCCAAGCTTATTTCTAAAGAAATGAAGAAAGCAAGTATACAAAGTTAACCATAACAATTTAAAAAAAATTATTATAATCTTTTTTTAAAGTTATCTGTAACTGGAAACCAGAATCTCACACATATCATGTTGCTTCAGAAATTCTCAGTTCACACATATCTCTCAGTTTAAAAAACTCTCTACCATGGCCCAAGATTTCAACTGTTGTAACCTTGGTATCCAACTCTTTTCTAATAACCAACAAGTTAGGAAATTCATGAATGATGGATACCTGAAATTGTGGGCCTTGACCCAGAAATGCTCATTGAGTATGTTACAAGTGGCTGGAAGTTCATAATATTTTCTACAGGATCCATATTTACTCAATTAAATTTACCATAGGTCATAACAGAACTGCTTACCTTCATTTTCCTACCTACGGAAAAAGGAAAATTGACTTCTTTCTGGGCACTTTAAGGCTCTTTCTCTGCATGACTAATTTACTTCGTAGTGTAGGTAGCTGCAATGCCTTCCCAGGGATGAAAAATTAAGAAATCTGGATTGTGTATATTTAATACAGCATACAGCCCAACTACAAATTTCATACAAAATGTAAAAAGAGAAAAAGCATAGAAACATTATTGATTCTTGTTTGAGCTTATATGCAAAGGTAACTAAATAATGTCAGGCTGATAGAGAGTTTGACAGAAAGGAGCCACAGCATCCTCCATAGTCTTTATATGCAGAAACTAGAAGACTAAATCTGTTGTTTTTCCAGACCCTTTACATTTACAGTTATAAAACTGTAGATATTTACTCCCAACAGGTGATTTTTGGAAACTATTGCATTCTTAGGGATAATGTTCCCTAAAACACACTCTGTGTCACCATATGCTAACTGGCAGCTTGCTGTCACAATGGCATCTCAATACCACTACAGAAAATAGGTTAAAAGTAATATAGACTTCATTTGAATGTAGAATACCCAGAGAAGCACCCAAAGCAAACTTTTAAGTTTCTAAAGACATTGGCTTTGAAATCTTATTCTTTTTCAGACTTGCAGAAGTATTTGTATGTCCAAAATAACATGTACTACACAAGTTGCTCAAATAATAGATGCTGCCTCTTCCTGCAAACACTGCTTTGCCTCAGCTGCTGAAGGTCATTTCTATCTACAGCTGTCTTCTTGTTTCCTTAGCTAAATTCTTCCCCAAACTTCTCAAAATGCAGTCTGCTTTATTTTGCTCTTCTATATCCTTCACTAAAAAGACAAAACCAGAAAGTTGCCGGTACCTTTCAATTACAACTAGTTCTCCAACTTTGCTCTTAGTCCTTAATACATATGAGGAAAAGAGGAAAGGAAAAGGTTACAGCCAAACTTGGCACTTACATACAACAAATACAACTGAATGTCAGCCGGACAATGAACCATCTACAGTATAGTATTCCTATTAACTTTTTCAGCCCTTAAACCTGGAGCAGTTCACACAGTCCATAAGTGGAGAAACAGCTAAGCCACCCATCCCTACTGGCTGAAAATTTTCTTGGAAAATGTTTCTCTTTTGCCTGAATTTCACTGTGCTGTTAATGTGAAAGAAGATGGGGGCAGAGCAGAGTAAAGGACAAAAAAAACCCTGCAGATAAATTTGAAATTTTACAAGGGGGGGGGAGATAACTATGAAACAAGGGGAAAAAAAATACAATATAACACAAAGAGAATCATGTCTCTTTAAAATAAATATCTCCCAAGCTCATAAACAGTGAGGCCAATGGTCATGAACATAGCAGATGTTTATTGACTCATGCACCCTCTGCCACTTTGGGATAATCACTTAAATATCACCAAATCCAGTTTGAATTTAAATTAGCTTAATATTTTCTTTCATGATTATTCCATTAAAAAAATCATATGATTAGCCAATTAAACAAAGAGGGAGAAGGGGAAAATAAAAAAATAAAAAAAACCAAACCAGTAGGAGAGCAATAGCCTTTAATATTTTCAATTAAGATGCAGTGCCACCAATAAAAGAGGCTTACATTTTCTTTTTATGGGCACCTATGGAGAGCATTATGACACAAATGACTCAGAGCAAGGTAATCGTTTCAAAATATATTGTAGTGGAGGACTGTAAACAGTGCAGTGTATTAGTTTAGATGGCATGTGATGAAAATATCAAGTTTCCAGAAGTGCATTCAGTATGGTTTTCAATATTTCTTAGGGCATGCATTTGCAATGCAAGTCTTCTTTTATGGGAGCCAAAGCAATGTCCTTATGGAAAGCAAAACCCATTGTCATGGAGACGCCTGCTCCTTGAGCTGTGCTTAGGTGTCACACTGGCTTTTGAACTCTGTCCAGATACATCAGGCTGAGCCACCAACCTGTGGAAGAAGTTTCTAACACTACACAGTCCCATGAAATCATTTGAGGCTCGTCTAAATGAGCCATGGACAGAGGGTGTGTGGTGGTTTGACCCTGGCTGGACACCTGGTGCCCACCAAAGCCACTCTATCACTCCCCTCCTCAGCTGGACAGGGGAGAGAAAATATAACAAAAGTTATACAAAAGTGGGTTGTGATAAGGACAGGAAGAGATCACTCACCAATTACCATCATGGGCAAAACAGACTTGACTTGGGGAAATTAGTTTAATTTATTACCAATCAAATGAGAAACAAAACCAAATCTTAAAACCCCTTCCCCCCCGTGCCTCTTTTCTTCCTGAGCCTAATGCCACTCCTGATTTTCTTTACCTCTTCCCTCTCTAGTAGCACAAGGGGACAGGGAATGGGGGTTGTGCTCAGTTCATCACATGTTGTCTCTGCCTCTTCTTCCTCCTGGAGAGGAGAACTCCTCACACTATTCTCCTGCTCCAGCGTGGGTCCCTCCCCGGGGTGCAGCCCTTCAGGAACAGACTGCTCCAGCGTGGGTCCCTCCCCGGGGTGCAGCCCTTCAGGAACAGACTGCTCCAGCGTGGGTCCCTCCCCGGGGTGCAGCCCTTCAGGAACAGACTGCTCCAGCGTGGGTCCCTCCCCGGGGTGCAGCCCTTCAGGAACAGACTGCTCCAGCGTGGGTCCCTCCCCGGGGTGCAGCCCTTCAGGAACAGACTGCTCCAGCGTGGGTCCCCCGTGGGGTCACACATCCTGCCAGCAAACCTGCTCCAGCGTGGGCTCCTCTCTCCGCGGGGCCACAGGTCCCGCCAGGAGCCTGCTCCAGCGTGGGCTTCCCACGGGGTCACAGACTCTTTCGGGCATCCACCTGCTCCAGCGTGGGGCCCTCCGTGGGCTGCAGGTGGATATCTGCTCCACCGTTAACCTCGATGGGCTGCAGGGGGACAGCCTGCCTCACCATGGTCTTCATCACGGGCTGCAGGGGAATCTCTACTCTGGTGCCTGTAGCACCTCCTCCCCCTGTTCACTAACCTTGGTGTCTGCAGGGTTGTTCCTCTCAGATATTTCCTCTCTCAGGCAGCTGCTGTTGTGCAGTTTTGGGTCTTTTTCCCCCTTCCTAAATATATTATACCACAGGTGCTACCACTGTGGCTGATGGGCTCAGCCTTGGCCAGCAGTGGGTCTGTCCTGAAGCCACTGGCCTTGGCTCTATTGGACATGGGTGAAGTTTCTAGCAGCTTCTTACAGAAACCACCCATGTAGCCCTCCCCCCCACTACCAAAAACTTGCCATGCAAACCTGATACAGGGAGAAATCACATATTTATCAGCAAGATGGCAGCTAGGAGCCACTATCACTGCTCATACATAACTCAAAGCAAGATGAGTTTATCAGAAATCCTTCCATCCCTAAAAGCCAGAGAGAACCTCCATTATCTTCTTTATGGTAATACCCAAGAAAGTATATTCATGCCAGAAATACTGGTTTTGAGTTTTAGCAAGTGATAATCACTTCCAGTAAATTCCAGTAAGTGATTTGATCTTTATGAAGGTCTTTTCCTTGGTTAAAGACATTTATCACTTTAGAATTTTAACTTTTTTTTTTTTTTTTTTAACTTAAAACAGGACAAAATCTCAAGACAGTACTTATATTAACTTTCTTTGACAAAATCTTTTTCTTTCTTTTCTTCCCCCTCTTTTGGAATTCCACAATTTTCCCTTCATAGAAAAGAGTTTGGAAAATACAGAAATGGGTAAATCTACTTGGTTAATACTTTACTAAATGATCTCCTACTACCTTGCTGTCAGGAAAACACATGCTACACCTGTTACCTGTTGCTTGTAATTTCCTTATGAGGCACCTTCAGGTGGCATTCATTTCAGCAAATTCTTTAACTTGACTGTACCAAGCCACTTGCTTGATCCTGTCAGTCTTCTCTTTAATTAAAATATTAAAACAGGTGTACAATGATACATAGGAAGGTACCTTTGGGCGACTCCACCTTCCTTGTTAAAGGAAAAAAAGATGTCAGGTGAAGGAATGTGCAGCTAATTAGGAGTATGCATAAAGCAATAACTGGGACTGAAGTCTGAAACAAAAAGGTTGTTGGAGACAGATGAATTCAGGGACTGAAGGGGATGAAGCAACTCTGTTGTTATCTCACATGTGCCTAGTAAGAGGACTTGCTATATCCTTCCTGTATCTGTAACAGCCCCCAGGGAAATTTTGGAGACTAATTTCCAGCTACTGACTAATGTCCATGGGTTGCTTACTGCAACATTGTTCTTTCTTTTAAAATGTAACCCAAGGGAAGGATGTCTTCGAATGTAAATGGTAGATGAAATTTAGCATCTGAAAGATAAGACTTATCATAGCTTTTTGTTATTTTGCCAAGAAGGAAACGTTTATTACTAGCATTTCTGAAGCCCAAATATTTGTTGGAGTTACTTAACTGAACAGTAAAATGTCATCTTTTCAATATAATGAATAAAAATGGTATGGTTTTGGATCCCGAGGAAATTGTCATGATTAGAGTGGAATGGCAGTGGAGGACTTCACAGTATACTGAATCACTCTGTCACCTTGGATGTTTTTTAAAGATGTATTCTATAATGGGGACATTTTTTATGTATTTTCCACTTCCTAGCAAAAGATTTTGCTAATTTACTCTACTCTAGTGATTTATTACAGATTAACTGGTCAGATTGACAACAGATGTATGCAGGCATAATCAGTGGAGATATTGGCAAAGGGCACAAATGGAAGATAGGTCTTACAGGGGATTAACACTGTGTGCTGTTAAAATAGTTGCTTCATTAAACTGCAGATGAGAGTTCTTAATAATGACTTTGGATGTTTTTTAATATTAAAATTTGCAGGAATAGTTTAGTTTCAGAGTCAAATGAAAATCAAATCCTTTGTGCCTTATATATGTATTCATTTAGGTGTAGCAAATGGGAATGCTGCTACGGGAAAGCTGACCTCAGACCTTCAAAATGGTGGCAAATCCATGAGCAAGGAGGTTGATCGTATGAATTGCCTGTTTCGTCAGCTTCAAAGTGCATGGAAAACTTTCACATCAAGATTCCCATCATTCAAGCTGAACGAAGCAGAGTTTGAATACATCGAAATACAACCCAAGCATGCCTCTGGCGCAGATTCTTTGAGGGTAGAATGTAATGGTCAGGGAAAATAGTAGTGGCAAGGGATTTGCATGTAGCAGAGAATAAGGGCAATATTCTCAATTTTTTGACCCTGATCTCAGTTAAACATCATCAGGTGGTAATTTATTTGTTTCTGAGGGAAAGGGTTCAAGGAACAGGGTGAAGCTAGACTAGCAGTGACAAAGGTACATGCTTGTCAAGGGCATAATTTAGAAGCAGGCACTAGACGTAATTACTCGGTGACATATGCATTGTTTCAGTACAGGGAATGAAAATAAAGAAGAGACATTAATCAGAATGATAATCAGTCAATGATGTAATAATGGTGATCTAGATGTACTTAGTTAGAACACCTCATGTCCAGGAAAATATCCAGGTAGTCACCATTTTCATACTGATTATATAATGAAAAATGAGGATAATGATTCAGGTTTGGCAGCTACAGGGTTCTCCTGCACTGAGAAACTAATAAATGGACACTAAATCTTGATATACTTATCACATTGGGGCTGTCAGGAGTGCATAATCTTCTCCAGAAAAGTTTCCTTGATCATTCAGTGCACCACAGTTTACTTTTCCCACTTGACTAGCACTTTAATAGCATAAAAATACTTAGTACAACATTAACACTTCCTCTGGATGTTACGTTTCTGACACACTCAAATAGTACCTCTTTTAAACAGCAAAGAGTGCCTTAACTAAGAAGGGCCAGACTCTAATTTGGGCAGTATTATTTGCACTATAGGGACACACTGTAGTCCCTTATGAGCTTCATGAATTTAGATTTTAGCACAGCTGTGTTACCAGTTGGATTAAATCTCTGTAAAATTTTTTATTCTCTCCACCTGCTCTACATATTGAACAAGAAAAGTTATTACTTGCTTCTGTTATTGATGAGAATTAAATTACTTCCCTATTCCTCCACACAGGAAGGAAGCAGGGTAGTTATTGCAGGTACAGAGAGCGCTTCCATTTTGGAAAGTTCACCTATCAGAAGCTAGACATGAGTATCTTAACTTTCTCTGAAACATTATGTCATCATTTGAAAATATTTTTTCTTCTCCCTCCCCAGCAGAAAATGAATGGTCATTCACAGGTAGTCAAATGAAAACATTCATTTATAAGTTAACTTATAAAGAGTTTTGAGCAAACACAGAAAATTTAAGAGCTACAACACCCTCTAAGGAAAAGTTTATTTTCTCTGGGGCACCATTACGACTGTTTGTTCTTTAGGTTGGTATTTTTTTTGTTGTTGGTTTTGTGGAAGATAAAGAGTATATCGCAAGACCTTACAAGTTTCTTCTGTCTCCAGGAAAACATAATTACTATATTCCTCCTCTGTCACAGCATCTAACACTCTGGATGAGTGCATTCTTATGCAAAGACCCAGAAGAAAGTTCAGAGGCATTTCCCAGTCTTTCATTCCATAAACTATTCTGGAATGATAGAGCTAAGATTCTTGATTTAAGTAAGGCTTTTGATGTTGTTTCATATGATAATATGAAACAACCTGGATCAAAAAGTATCTCGTATTTCCATTAAAAACCTGAATGAAAAGAGAGGATTTTCCAATGCAAAGTTTCATGCTTGGCAATCAACAAACTGTGCTTGTACAGCCACAGGCATGGCAATGAGTATTCAGGCAGTAGTTCATGCTGAAGGGACAAAATAACGTAGAAAGAGGAATATTTTCAAGGGGACACATGAAAATCTTTAGACATGCTCTGTGTTGATAAAGTCTCAGATGGATTTTACACTGGGTTTGTCTGGAAACACTGCAGGAATTTCTCTCTCTGAAGATTTTTAAAGTCATACTGTACAAGTCCTTCCAGGAGTGATTGCGTTATTTATTTTGATAAGTGACCTGAGAAGGTATTAGGGGAAGGGAGGGAACATTCAGATTTATTTACTGCGATTTCTTATTTCTCTACCAAATTCCAAGCAGGAAGAATGCAATCATATAAGTAGTTATTCCCACATACACCTAAAGTGGTGTACCTATATAATGTACCTCTTAGATATCTGAGGTGTTTTTCTAGGTCACATCCATATGAATACTCCTGTACCATTCCTTATGTGCATGTATGTGATTGGGTGAAATAAAACAGAACAAGTTTACTCCAGAGATGTGCTCCTCTCTTCATAATAATGCCACTGATGCATTCCACATCCCCTCAAGACATGTATCACTGCTGTGAGGGACACATTCTCTCTTACCTCCATATCTGTTTGTTCTTAATGAATGTATTATAGGGTTTTGTTTGCTTTGGTTGTTGTTTTTGTTTTGTGTTGACTTTGTTTTGTTTGGTTTCGTTTTGGGGGCAGGGGGTGTTGTGTTTTTGGCAAACCTTTCCAGATAATACCAGTAACATGGTGTAACATGAAAGCCATTGCCTTTATATTCTGTGTTCTTCCCCTCCAGTCCCTACCCTGGAGCACCTCTTTTCCCTCTTTACATTCCCCATTTATCAACCACTTAAATACCTTGTGAGAGAATGAAGCCTACTAATTGTCCATTTGATTCCTTGGTTCACTCAGCTACTTAAGGATGTCTTCTTTACATGGCATTTCTCATTATAGACAGAATATGCTGTTACCCACGCACAAGTATGGCATCTTTGTCTCTAAAGCAATGGCACTTAAACACCAGGAAATTTTAATAGAGTAGTCCACATTCAGCCTCTCACTCTTCTCTAAATACCTACTGTGAATGAGCTTGCTCTTTCCTGCTGCTTTGAAATGAACAATTAAAGCTGAACACAGTTCAACCTTGAGTAAGCCTGGGAACACGTGGGCATTTCTGGGCTCAGTGAAGGATGTGTCATCATGTGCTGTCACCGTTTGGTTTTAATTCTCACAATATAATAGTCATTTTCTTTTGTGAAATCATAGAAAAGACAAAAAAGAACAAATTCTGATAAAAATAGGTTGTTGATAACAATCTGAGTTTACAGAATGGTTTAACCATTTAAAACCTCTTAAACCTCTACTAATCCAAACCTGAGACATTTACCATTAAGGAATTTAATTCAACAAAGGGACAAACTTAACTGCAGCTGAAACATGTGAGAGTTCTTCAGATTTTCTTACATTACTTCATTTTTCTACTCCCATTTTCTTCCCTGATTGAATTCCAGCAACTACTCCTATCTACACTGCCTGATTCAAAACCTATCAAAGTCAATGTAAATGGTCATATTAACTTTGCTGGGATTTGGTCCAGGTACTGAGCCATATGCAGCTTGAACCAATCTTGACCTTAGTGGAGATGAAACAAGTCACCTCTGACATCGTATCAGTAGTTTCCTACAATCCATCAGTAAGATGTGTCACATATGCAGCTTGAGTGAATCCACCTGTCAGGAGTGATACTTTTGAGCTACTGGCTGGTGGCCAGTCTGGTCAGTCATGCTATTCTTCCTGTATGATATGAGAAGTTATGCATATTAGGCATTTTTTGCTTCTATTTAAAAATGACAGCCTGGGTTCTAACTTTGCATTAACTGCTCATAAAGTTCTGCAAATTTCTCTCCTTCCTTTTGTGATTAGCACATTAATGATCTTCAGATGGTTCAGAGCAATGCTGCAGAAAGTTTGGATGACTAAAAGACCTTTCTATTGTCACTGATGGGGAATTTTTTTTAAAAAAAAGTGATGCAATTAAGAAATATTCATACAAATTATAAGAGGAAATGAATTGTAGTTTTGAGTTAAATGGCAAAGCATTAATACATTCCTCACAGCAGAATGTTCTTGCATCTTTAGTACACTCAGGTCATAAGTATGCAGCTTAGGTTACCACTGAGCCATGATTCACCTCAGTGGGTCAAGTGAATAGTACCCTAAACTGACAAAGAATTCACTAACTGTACATCACATGTGCAATGTAAAATGTTCACAATCTCTTAATCACAATAATAAAAATTAGGAAATTTTGCCTAGCTTGTGTCATCTACATACGTGTTACTGAAGGATTCTTTTGCATGATGCATCAAATACAATAATAGGCTTAAAGGAAATAATTCTTTCTTCCCACAGGTATTTTCAAGGATTCATGATTTTTCCCTCTTCAAGGTAATTGACAAAATTAAAAATGTGAAAATCTCAAAAATGCCCAAGAAAATATACTGCCCTTGCTATACCTGCAGTAAAACTAGTAAAACTAATCAGTTTGTGTCAGTCAGTTATTCTAAATCCTTTCCTATCAGTATCTCATGCTTCTGTTCTCATGCTTATTCTGTGCTGTTTATCTCTGAGATAATGCTTAATCAATCTCTAGTGGGGATATACAGACTTTACAATCCTTAGGAAACCCTTAGCATGGAGATCATCACATTACACCAATAATTATTAACTTGGAAGATTTATGTGCGTGCAACATTTTACAGTAAACTGAGTGAAGGAGGTGTCTTGCAGATGAAAGGACAAAGAGAAAACTGACACCCCAGGGAGACATTACTCACAGAGTATGGTGGTCCTTTGGGCAGATTTCTCCTCATTGGCAATAGGTCCTGAAACTCATTTAACAAGTGTGTACCTCCAGTCTCAGAACTATTACTTGCTGGCACAATGCCCCATCTCTTTACCAATTATTATGAATTTATCTATGACTTTCTTGGTTCATGTCAGACTAAATGTTACAGGTGTGGTAGCTGAATGATCCTGAAGAGCTTTGAAGAAGTACCTCCTCAGATCTCTCTGATATACACAGCACAGATGGTTATGCTGATTTATTTATTTATTCCCCTTCAAAATATGAATTAGCTTTTTGTACTCAGATTAGCATATATTTTAGGCCACATCTAACAAATTGTTCACAGAGCAGTAATTGTGCTTCATAGCTTCTACTTCCATCTTATTCTTATTGGTCATACAGGCATCGTTTCCACAAGGTTAATTGCTGAGACCAAACTCAGAAATGAGGGATCAGTAATACAATGACTCTGTGAGATTTATGAACAACAAAAGATTATTATAAGCAGTTCTGAGATGGTGAATGTAAAATAGTATTTAATATTTGGGGAGGGGAGGGGGAGAGCAGGGGTTAAATCATGAGAACTTTTTATAAACTGCATAGAAATTCCTGGGCTCTAACAGCACCTTGTATGTAGGTTCATGTGCAAGGGATGTGCCTGCAAGCAGGGACTGCACAGTCTGTGTTTGGGGGCTTCATCATAACAATAAGAATGAAAGAAAGAATGTCTCCGTTAAGCGGGCATTAATTAGATTTCAGTACTGCTTTTGTCTTCCACTTTTTTTTTTCCTAGGAACATTTTGGATCAAGGAGGGGAATATCCATGTGATATTGTGAAGGGGTTCCATATTTTCATCTGAGATTTATCCATCAACCAGAGACTGTGTAAGAAGTTTGAGGGGTCCAACCAACCGCATGGATGCCATGAGATTGTACTCCGATAAGCAGTTGGGATATGATGGCTATAAGGCACATGCAGAAGCTGACAGCACAATGAGTGTACAAAGAATCAAGAGCTTCTAGGATACATCACGTTCCCTGTGTATGTGCTGCACAGTTGATAAATGGATTGGCAGAAAGCTTGACACATCTGGAAAGCCTTTGGACTTACAGCACCTGTGCACGCAGTCTTGTAGTGTTTGTGTACTGAAGATAGGTGCCTTCAAGGCGCATCTGCATTGTGCAAGCTTCATAAAATTGATTAGTGTGTCCACAATGATGTTTTGGCCAGCACTCCAGGTACCAAATAGCCTGTTCCAAACAATTATTCTGTCAGAAAAAAGTCTTAATTTTTTTGTTCATTTGTTTGCTTGTTTGTTTCTTTCTTTCCCCTCCTTGGAAATATGTCTGGGAAAGTCAGTCAAATGGTAGCCCTACTTCAGGGGAATCTGGCACCAAAGGCTGAATTTGCCATTGCTGTAAAGATCTTGTCTGACCTTGACTAAGTCACTGCTTCTCTTTGTTCCTCAGCTTCTCTCTGTAAAATGGAGATAAATGCATTTCCATACCTCATGGGGGCCTGCTAAAATGCATTCATTACCAAGAAGTACGTTTTATCTCCAATTTACACATTTTTTTTTCTGCTATCCTTGCTAGAAATCTGATTGTCCAACCAGTCCCAATATAAACCCTCTTGCTTCTGAGTGTAAGCCAGGATCCACCTATTAAACTGTTTAGAACTACCTATTGCATATTTTTCTCCCTGAAACCACTAGTATTGGTCTTTTTATGTAGAGAATTCTGGACTGAACAGGATGCTTTTCTGACCCAGTCTGACTGTTCCTGTATTGCTCATTTTGTGTTCTTTACAATTCAGGGAATAGTGTCAGTGTTTAAGAACAACTTACCCTAAGTCATCAAAATGCAGCCATTTACAGAGGAACTGGTGTTAATTAAATCAGAGAGACACAGATTGGAGCATTTATGGAGATCATCTGGTCTTATATTTTCAGATCACTAAAAAGACAGGAAACAACTTCTGGACCAATACCCAAATGCATCAAATCCATCTTTTTATGATGTAATCACTTCTGGGAAACATTACCCTACTGCATTCTTCTAGATCATTGAGTCTATCCTCAATCTATTAAATGTAATCTAACTTTATATATATATACACACACACACATACTATCTATACATAAATATGTATATATGCATATATACACACACACATACATAGTTATAAAGGTAGAGGAAGAGGTGCTGGTGAAGCACTACGAATGGATTAGAAATTGTTTTGTTGAACAAAAATGAAAATTATAAGAGATGTTAAGCTGTCTTCAACTTCTACTCACAGTGTTTTCATTTCTAATTTTTTCTTCTAGGCAAACAATTTTTTTTTTCCCCTGGGCCCTTGTAGATTTTATAGCTGTATTACATGGAAGCAGTCACTTGGCTGTTATTTCCAGCTTGGTTAATGGGGACTACAGAAAAAAACCACACATATAGTTGTATCATAGATTCTGATAGATTCTACTGTCAAATTTCAGATGAACTGAGATTTTCAAGGGGAAAAAAAAAGAAAAACAGATGTAACAAAATGATCCGAAAAGCATTTGTATTTCTGCAGTGCAGTAGCTGGGACAAGAGGTTTCGATGTTTTTTAGTAAAAGGCCACCTTTGCCTTCAGCAGTAAGGTCAAATAGATCTAAGCAAAATAAGGATCAAAACAAAATAACCTTTGCTGAAGAATCTGTTTGTGGTGAACATGCAGCTGGGATCTTGCATACTACTGAACTCTTCTGTAAAAAGTTGGCTTTTTGCCAAAAACATTTCTCTCATGAAGTCCCAGTTGTAGGAATCCCACACTTACACTGTGGATATAGCATAGACATTTCCACAAGGAATTCACAAAACTTTGTGTATGCAAACTTGAAGTTCACTTTACAAGGTCAAAACTTCTCTCCACTCCGTGGGGTTGCAAGGCCACTGTTCAAATATTCAGCCAGGCATCTGTTTCAAGACATATCTGCAGCATATTTGAGATGGAGACCAACCCTGAATTGACTTGACTTTTATGAGACAACACTTGCCTTCAGCTTTGAGTCTTTGATATGTCATGGGCTCCTCTGCATTTTAGGCTGGCCCTCAGTTTCAAAGCCTGTCTCCACATGAGAAATCCATACTGTATCACTTTTTCATGGCAGTCAGAGAAGTAAAACTGTACATCAGATGCTGATTAAACCATCTGTTCTGGGGCAGGAGCTTTCAAATCATTTGAGGCAGGAAGATCTGATTGCTATTTGCAAAGCTCAACAGCACAAGTGTTTACTATGTTGTTCTTGTCACCTGTGCAAGTCCTAGCATAATCTTAAAGGCTTGGACCATATTTCTCTTGGATGCAAAAGAGAGAGGAAACAGAGAAAGAAGAAGGTGCCAAAGCTCAGAACACAGGGCTGAACTGTTCCATGACATATTCTGAGCAAGGGCAACTCATAGCTGCACCTCTGAAGGGAATGTGGCTAGGATGAGGAAATAAGGAGTTACTGTCCTATACAAGCAAAATTACTTTTTATTGTCTTAGGTATCCTAGCTAGCCCTTAGGTACTCTCTCATTTTTCAACCACTTGCTGCAACAGCTGTGACTTTTTTTTTCTTTTTGTCATAATGGTAGGACTCATAACTGTACTTGAAAGCTGAACTTGTTACATCAAGACAATTATTAATATCTACAAAAGTAGAGTGTGCCAGAAGACAGCACTGTTGGCGTAACTTCCTTACAAAAAAGGGGCAAAGCTCAGTCTTTTTCACACTGAACGTGACACTCTAGGGAAATGGTAATACCAATGACCGACATGATTATCACTAATAGGAATCCTCTTGGTATTGAAAGAGTATATTCTAGTAAAATAAATTGATGCAACATACCATTTTTTCATTTAAAAATGGTTGGCTGGTTAGTTAGGTTGGCTTTGTTGTTGTTTTGTTTTCTTTTTTAATTGGAATAATTCAAAAAGGGATAGAGAGGATTTTTATGGGAGACAGGGCTTGTACAAGCACATAAAAAAGAATAAAAGCATAATCTGAAGAAAAATTAAGCAATTTTTTTCCTTTATTTTCCTTTCTAAGAAAAAGAAAGCAATATACTTCTCAATCCATTAATAAGACTCCTCACAATGTTGAAAGAAACATCCCAAATATGCTGACAATTTGAGAAGGAAGAGGGTAAAATATTGATAATCATGTTCTTTCTCTGAGCAGAGTCACAAACTCTTGGACATTATGCATTAAAACCTAAGGAAGACCTATTCAGTGGGTTATGTTCACCCTCAGCAGTTTTTATTCTCTATTACCTTACCTGACTTTTAACCCTCTAGTCTGCTATGAATGAGATAGATTGAGGGATGATGAGTTACAATGAGAGTGATGGGCAAGAGAGGAGACAATGGAAAAGCATGTTGTTTATTGCATACTATAATGATTCCAGCTAGCCAACTCTTGCATCATTTTCCATTCAATGAGCACTTGAGTGTTAGCAGATTGCCTCCAGGTTGAGTGCACAAAATGCTGTAGGTGCTTTTTGTGGCTCACTGAAGGGAATGTAACTGACACTGACACTATCTGGAGCTGAGACGACATTAATACAATGAGACAGAAACTGAGTTAGGCCATGGAAAAAGATTTTGGCCTGAATGCTGCCTACAGATTCCTTCCCTCTTTTTCTTTCAGGAGCTGCCCATGTTTTACCTCAGAGATGACTGCAATCCTCTGTTATCCTCAGCTCTAGTAGATTAAATTCTGTTCTCAAAAGTATCTATAGAATGTCCAGGGACTTAAAGGAGATTTTACTCTAGGAACAGCATTTTATTCTTGCTTGGTAAATGTCTTCAGAAGCATCTAGGGTGAAAGACGTATGGCAGCATGAGGCATTTGTGTATCACACTGTAATAGTAAATCTATATTTTTATCAAGGATCCTGCAGCAGTATCTGCACAAATAAATTGAACTTGTTTGGTGCCAGGGAATATATCTGGGCACAGGAACCTGATCAGGTACAGTGTTATATACTTAGACCTTCCTGTGACAAATTTTTGACCTAAGCAATCTAGAACACTTTGAATCACTTCTTAGACATGGATAAAGAATTAGCTTAATACAGAGATGATTTCTAATGAGTAGTTCACACACAATTACTTTGTTTCAGAGGATAAACGAATTAAGCCAATACAGGTCAGGGTCATTCTGCTGTTTTCAGTGCCCAAGAAGAATCCCAGGTGCTTTTAATTTATGAGGATATATGTAGCCACTAGTGTCACAGAGACTTGCCACAGAGTCTCACTGCACTATCGTAATGTCAGAAAAGGGCTTGGTCACCTCTGCAATATTTCTTTTCCTTGGATGAAAACAATGAACAGCACACACACGATCATGTCACATTTTCTCACCTACTTCTCCTGGGTGAGACTCCCATTTAAAAGTCCTTGTGGCAAGAAGTCCTTTGAATAGAATGAGCAGCAGGACAAAGTTCTCAGCTGGTTCACAAGGACACAAAATAGATAGGGAAGTAGCAGACATAGCTCTGAATTCAAAGAAATTCATGGGTGTGCCATAGATTCAACACCTGGGTGAAAGTAAGGAAAATAGCTACACCACTTACCACAAAGAGACAGTCACCAAGTTTACCTCATCTGAGAATAATGAGTCACAAGAAATCCCACACCCCCTTGTAGGCTGATTCTATGCATGTTTGGGGTTTTTTTGCCTTTTTTTTTTTTTTTTTTTTTTTGAAAGATGGTGGCCATTATTGCACTGTGAGTGATGTGGGCTGCTTACAGGGACATAAGATTGTCCTGAGTGACAAAGCAGTGAATCAAAAGGCTTGTGCTAACAAAAAAGAAGAAAAAAAAAGCAAACAAACACAGAATGATCCTCCTGAAGACAGAGGCATAACAGCAAGTCATCATCTGAGACTTGGTTACAAAGATTAAGAGGAAGGTAATGTGTTAAACTCTAAGCTCCCTGTTTAGTAAAGGGTACGTATACATAAGATTTAAGCAGCTCAAGACCCAAGATAAAGCCCAATGAAAGCTTTTAAAAGACATCTGAAATGAACCAAAAAGATAGTCACATCATAAAATGATGTGGGTAAGAGACTGAGACTTGTGAAATGTCTGTCTCCATTACTCTGGCAAAGAAACCACTGTTGTGATAAAAAGAGAAGAGAAACAAAGCATAGTTTTTATATACTTCTGCATTAACTGGTCAGAAGTGAAACTGGGCTTATCCTGTTGAACTATCAAAGATGACAAATGCTAAAGACAAAAAAAGGTGCAGTAATATAATAAGCAGTAAAGCATCATACTTTCAAACATCTCAAAGTCATGAAGTTAGCCTAAAACACTACAGGTGAGTTTAAGTAGTAAACATAAACATTGAATTTTCAATGAATTTGACCAGTTTCAAACCTACAATTATATAGTATCACAGAATCATAGAATCATTTAGGTTGGAAAAGGCCTTTAAGATCATTGAGTCCAACCGTTAACCTAACACTGCCAAGTCCACCACTAAACCATGTCCCCAAGAAACAAATCTACAAGTCTTTTAAATACCTCCAGGGATGGTGACTCAACCACTTCCCTGGGCAGCCTGTTCCAATGTTTGACAATCCTTTTGTGAAGAAATTTTTCCTAATATACAATGTAAACTTCCCCTGGTGCAACTTGAGGCCATTTCCTCTTCTCCTATCACTTGTTACTTGGGAGAAGAGACCAACACCACCTCACTACAACTGCCTTTCAGGTAGCTGTTAATAAGGTCTCCCCTCAGCCTCCTCTTCTCTAGGATAAACAATCCCAGTTCCTTCAGCCACTCCTCATAAGACTTGTGCTCCAGACCCTTCACCAGCTTTGTTGCCCTTCTCTGGACACACTCCAGCAACTCAATGTCCTTCTTGTACTGAGGGGCCCAAAACTGAACACAATATTCAACGTGTGGCCTCACCAGTGCCAAGTACCTGGGAGAATCACTTCCCTACTCCTGCTGGCCACACTATTGCTGATACAAGCCAGGATGCTGTTGGCCTTCTTGGCCACCTGGGCACAATGCTGGCTCGTGTTCAGCCATCTATCAACCAGAACCCACAGGTCCTTTGCCACTGGGCAGCTTTCCAGCCACTCTTCCCCAAGCCTGTAGCATTCAGAGATGTTGTGACCGAAGTGCAGGACCCAGCACTTGGCCTTGCTGAACGTCATACAATTGGCCTCAGCCCATTGATCTGATCCAGCCTGCCCAGATCCCTCTGCAGAGACTTCTCACCCTCAAGCAGATCAACACTGCTGCCCACCTTGCTGTCATCTGCAAACTTACTGATGGTGCACTCAATACCCTCGTCCAGATCGTTGATAAAGATATTACACAGAACTGGCCCCAACACTGAGCCCTGGGGAACACCGCTTGTGACCGGCCACCAACTGGATTTAGCTCGTTCACCACAACTCTCTGGGCTCGGCCATCCAGCCAGTTTTTTACCCAGTGAAAAGTACACCTGTCCAAGCCAGGAGCAGCCATATTTCCTTTTGGTCTGGGCCCACTTGTTTCTTCCTGTTTCTTGATCTACCATTACACTCTGTAGGAGCTGTAGCTCTTAGTCTCACATAACCTCCACGTTCTCCTTCTCAGGAGACATCCAGATTCATCATGACTGTGAGCTGCTTTGCTACCTTCTGGAGTGCAAGATCTAGCAGAACAGTTTTGTGAAGTATTAAAACAAAGTGAAACAAACCATCTATTTTGTTCCAGAGAAATCACTAATAAAGGAAACAAAAAAGATAAATAAAACTAACATCTCCAGAGTTTTTAGAACTGTTAAAATTTTTAGAATTTGAGTTTCCATCTCAGACTGACTTTAAAAGTCATTATTACTTTTCCTATAAAAATGGTAAAATCTAATTAAAAAATGAAGACAGGATGATATATTTTGATTTTATTAAAATGTTTCAGTTGGTCACAAATATTCAATATTTTATTTCAAGGCAATGATAAATTGTGTGTGCATGTGTTAGCTTGTTTTGTAGTTATTTTGGTACAAATTTCATAGAAAAGTATTTAATAATGCAATTTAAGGTATTTCCCTGTTAAGGAGAAGAAAAAAACCAAAAAAACCAAACCACTAATTTTCTGTCTAGAAAGTGTTGTGTTACCTAGGTCTGACTGCAATAGACTATTGAGTTTTCAGGCAGAGAGATGCTTTCTCAATTTGCAAGGACATATTAATTAATATACATCTGAAAACTCTATGTTCAGTAATATTGAATTTCTAAATGAACACAGTGCAACAAGTTTTTTATGAAGCATTTATATGTAAGTGGAATGGGTCATGTTACATTGTCACAAAGTTAAATCCTTTTCTGTACCATACCCAATGTTTTCAACCTCATTTCACACTATATATTTTATTCTTTGTGGCTGCTGAGAGAAATAAAATGAAATAGCATCAAATAATTCGACACTGAGAAGTGCTTCTCTTTTAATAGTAAGAATAACAATATCTTTAAAAGAATGCTTATAAGTAGGCAGGGTGGAAAAGTTAGAGTGAGAGAAGCTGAAATTGGAAAACCAGGAGTGGTAAGAATGAAATGAAATTTATAAGAAAAAAAACTCTTTCTTACTTCATTTATTTTCTAGTGGAACTGATTTGTGATCACTAGAGTGTCATTGTGGTGTGTTTTGTTTCACCTATATCTGCTTTAGCTTCATTATAACCATATATTCCCTTAAAATAATTTATATAGAAACTACTATATGATCAGTGTCATTCCACGTATCTTTAACTCCTTATATCTTATGAATTATTCTTTATCCCATAAGTATATGTCTATACATCTCTATCTGGATTAAAAAAAAAAAAGTTAATTACGAAATGCAAAATTTACTCAAAAATAGGAAATGTCAGAATCGAGGTTATCTTAGCAATATGGTCATAAATGCCTCATGTCCACACATGGAAATACATGGTCACAAGCTGTTTCATTTTCACACTAACTAAAGTTGTGTGAGTCAACATAGTGTCTGAGCGGTTGTACCAGTTCTTTCATGTTCTTTTTCTGAGCCCTGACCTTAATCTTCCTGCACCATTTGCGATGCATTGATGTCTGTCTGTAGCTCTGGGGCAGAACTCCTACAACAAAACATTTCTGGTCTTCTGTCCTCTCCAAATCCCTGCCTCAGATCCTCCCCCATCTTCTGATTGTTCCTTCTCATAAGATGTGCTGCAGGAGTGCACATGTAAAGTGCTAGTGGAAGGCACCAAAGTCTTTGTACAATTCTTTTGCTAAACTCAGAACACTTATTGTTATTCTCAACAAATGAACAACAATATGTCATTTTTAAATACAGGTATCAGCATCTTAGAGATCAGAATGGCCAACTTGTGTTTCCCTTTGAATAAATTTGAGTATGATGTACTCAAGGGGCTTTAAGATGCGTTTTTTCATTACCAGGACAGAGCAAATGCCCATGGTTCTTCACGACAATTAAAGCCTTCTATGATAAGGCAAGTTTTGCCTTTTTTTTGGCTTGAAATTATTAAGTGGCAGGATTTTGAATCCATAAAATTCATGAGGTCCTGTATCCTGTGTCATGGCAATGAACTTTTTGTGTCATAAGGCTCAATGCTAATATCGTAGGGTCCCAGGAAAACAGGCCAGTAAAGAATGGTCAAGGAGAGACCTTTGCAGACTACATCTCTCTCTTTCATTAGAAAGGAAGCATCACTGGGGGCATGAACAACTAGATTTCTCTGGTGACATTCCTTACTTATTTATATAAATTAAGGAAAGAACTCTAATATTTCAACTCCCCAAACTTAGTTTCTGTTGGGAGGATTGTCCAGATGAATCCTGAGCAACATATACTGTAAATAATATGGATGATATGAGTCTATAATTTTTGTTTTGATCCAAAAGCGGCAACATTTTTTTTTTATTAAAATGTATTTATTAAGAGTCATAATGCTCTTAAATACTTAGTATTAAAGCATTTGGAGGATAAAGACTTTATGAAGTAACAGTTTCAACACCTAACATTTGTTTGTATCTTTTCTAATGGCTTTCCAGCAATGTGAGAAAGTGTGTGGGTGTGAAAGAACAGGAGAAGGAAGAAATAGTACCACCTTTTCCTAGTTTTATTCTTGAAAAGTAGAATAACTTGAAAAGAGCATCTTGAAACGGGGGAATGTGAGAAATATTCTGGTCTTTTAACTAGCTGCATTTTAAAAGAAGCCCAAAGAAACCTGAGGAAAGCAGAATAATTTCACAAAAGAATCATTCTTTCTGTTTTCTATGCAGAAGCTACGGTCTCTTTTACTAATCAAAGAACATAGAAAATTCAGTTTGAATGTTATTATGCCAAAGCAGGAGAACAAATTCAATCTTTCAGCTGTAAAAAAAGAGATTTTACTCCTATTTTAAATGCAAATCCCCAACCACCTCTGCATAGTGTCTCTACTCACCCCTTGTAATGAATGAATTCTTCACTGCTGAAATCTTGAAATCTTTATCAAAACTAAGCGCTTTTCACCAATGTGTGTTCTAGTTCAATGACAGGTTTTAGGATTAGGTATAGGAACAGTGAAAGCCTATGTTGTGACTCATGCAGGTCAGATTACTTATCTGCAAGGTCTTTTGTGGTTGTAAAACCAATTAATCTAATAATCATATATAAAGGTGGAAAAGCACATAGGTGAGAAGGGAGGCAAAGCAGAAGAGTCATTATCTAACAGTTTTCTAAATTCCCAAAGGAAATTCAAAATAATATAAATTACTTGGAAGGGAAAAATGCAAAAAATATTCTGATTTTCTTATGTATATGCATACACACATATCACATCTTGGAGATGATCTTAATTTGGATGCTCAGAGCTGTGTAGATTATTTTTGCAAGAAGTCACTGCATTAATGCAGTTTATATCTTATCTGCCACAGCAACTGATGATCTGATTTAACCCTACCAAAAACTTGTTTCACTATGCAAAATCATTGAAGAGGTAGTATAACCACATGCTAACAATGACTGTTGCCATCCTGGACACTCTGCAATTGCAAAGTGATTAATGAACCATTGCAAGATAGAGATACAGGATTCAACTCACAAGATACAAATCCACAGCCTGGTGCTGCCTTATGTTCGTTAAAGTGAGATTTCTTGTCCCAGTGGGTTATATGAGGACAGATAATAATGAATAAACAATTTACCATATCTCAAAAGTCACCACTCACCACCTGAGCTACAGTAATGGAACCTATACATGTTTCTAGGCTGTTGCAAATGAAAAATAAAATGGTTTACTTGAACCATTACAGTAATGTATTATGGGCAGTCTAGAATGCAGGAAGTCCAGGCTGTGTTGCTAGGTTTTCCTTACATCATCAATCATTTTGCCCGTAGAAGAGATTTTTTTGAATCTATTTTGTAAGAAGAATGTAATATTATACATTTATCATTGATGAACTTATATATAAAGGTGTCTTAGGAAGATATAAAGAACTAGGGTGAAGCATATTGTTGATTATTACAGCTTGACTGACTTGTTAAAACCATGTTAATGATCATCTGCCAATGCTGTCGGTGTCTCTGGCACTGCATTTCATTCAATTTATTGGGTTTAATGGAATTCATTCCATTTTATAACTATAGTCTATGGACAAGTAGAGTGTTTGTGGAGCAGAGAAACAAAACTCCAGTGAAAGAGCTGACATTCATCCCTGAACAGATAATCATTTCAAAACTTAGATCAAGTCATGAAAAAATGGGGCTTCATCCACCTCCCTGTCTGGGGGCAAAATCTTAGGCATTAGTGTCTAGTCATGCAGTGTAAGAGGCAGGAAACACTTCTTTCAGGTTTAATGATTTTTGTTTGTTTGTTTATTTCTAAGTGTTTGGGGAAAGAGTAATATTACGATTCTTCTTGCTTTTTCTCTCATTTACTATTATATGTGGGTGAGTAGGGGATAGTGAGCAATAAATTACACTACTTAGAGATGTAGGCTAAGGTTTTTCTTGTCAGTTGTGTCAATAAAGTACACACATAACATCAGTTTCCCATTACACACATCATTCAGACTCATATATTACTCAGTATAATGGGAAAAGGGGCTACTGAAATCTAAAATGAAAAGAGAAATTGAAGTGCAACCAGTAAGCAGCAGCTGAGCCAAAAAGCAGCTGTGGTAGTGAAACATTTAGTCACTGCTGCTGGAAAAAGAAGAGCTATCTGCATTGAGGGCATACAGTGCCACATGCCAGGAAGCTTTGCAGCAGATGGGTTTCTGTGGGACTGGAAGGGACTCATTTCTTAATCTTTTTTTTCTTTTTCTTTCTTTTTTCTTTTTTTTTTTTTTCCCTCTTATGCATTTGCATTTCATTTAAAACAATTGAATACAAGCACTAAAAACAAACCAGGTCATACTATTGGCCAAGTCTTGCCATCTGCCTTTTGCTTGTTTATACTAAAGGGCAGATGTCACAATTTGTTCTTAGGCTAAATTCTTGTCTTACCAGTTGTGCTGCTGGGTTATTTTGCAATAGTGCTGTAAGCCTCATATCTGGATCACCTTATGTTCAGAGTTAGTGTTAGATCTTGGAGCAACGTGGTTCACCCATATGACTCATAGGACCAATCTTCCTTTTTCAAGCAAATTCTGCTCTGTATGTTGTAGTGGTCAAACCAGTGCTTTTCCACGTACATTGTTTGTAATGATACACTTAGAAACATGTGATGAATAGCCACAGGTCGTTGATAACATGTACAAAGGCTTTATTATAGATTATAAAAAAAAAAAAAGACTGTACATTTTCCATAGAAGTACATGCAAGTAGTCTTTTAATATCTTTTAATAATTATTTCATAACAGCCAGCACACAGTTTAATGTTAAAACTGATAAATTCTCCCTTGTTTCAAATAAAGCTGTCTAACACTCACTGGGAGCTCCTGCGATGCTCGTAATTAATGTTGCTTGCATTGCATTGTTACTGTTAACATAGAAACACAAAATCATAGAATGGTTTTGGTTGGAAGGGACCTGTCAGGATTACATAGTCCAATCCCCTTGCCATGGGTGGGCACATCTTTCACTAGATTAGGTTTCTCAAAGCCCCATCCAACCTGACCTTGAGCAATTCCAATGATGGAACATTCAAAACCTCTCTGTGCAATATGTTCCAGTGTCTCACCACATGTTGTTTCAGAGTAGAGAAAAATTAGATGCATGTCACAGGATCAGTTATTTTATTTGGATAACTAATTACTTCCTCTCCCTACTTAAGAAGTGTCATAGCTTGTTCTGAAGGATACATACAATAGAAAGCCAAAAAAAGGTAAGGTGTTATTTCACAGATATGGGAGGACTAAAGAACAAGGAAGTACAGCCTGAACCCCAGGTGATTATTTTAATACTTGAGATGTCTTTCCATAAAATTTATGAAGTGAACAGAAGATGGAAAGCAGCCTCAGTTCTGACTTTAAAGCTGTGAAAAGCAAAACATCATTGAGGCTCATTATTAATTATAACACACTAGGAAAGGAGGGAGAGAGGTTGTGGAATTAAAGTCTATTTTCTGAACTAATCCTTATAAAAACTGGATGGCATCATCTGTGATTTCATAAATGTTCTGGAATAAAGTGTAGTGATTGCATAATAGCCCCATCAAAAGGGTGGTTGATTAGTTTAGTCAATTTGGCATACATTTCAGCTATTATTTTCATTTGTGAAGCAGAGGCTGAATGACACAGTTGCTTTTATCCTACGCTTTTTGCAAATGAGCACCCTAAAGTCTGTAGTGGCTCTTTCTTACTTCTCCACAACTTGGGGCATAACTGTGACAACAGTGTTAGAAGATCATGGAGTCAAAAAAAACTACTCAATACTTCAGGTTTGAAGGGAATTATGGATGTCTTATTTTGCAACTGTCCACTCAAAAAAGGGCTAAAACCCTACATAACTGATATTATGTCCAATGTGTGTTCCAAATAATTTCTTCCGTTACTAGATCACTGCAATATCTCTAAGAAGATCATTAATACAAGCATGTGGTTATTGTCTGTGCCATTTGTCAAACAGTTGGACATTTCCATCATCTCTACTCCTCTCAACTCCATGGTGGAGTATTTGATTGGAACTGGGTGCTCTCTAAAATACTTGCCTACACCCAAAAGAACATAATTAGCTTCACAGGGGTGAAATTCATAGCTGACACTGTGCCAGAGAGTATGTAGACCAGCACAAATTATTCATTTCGTAGGAAATAATTATTTCATACAGATTTTGTATGACCATAAAATCTGTATTTCAGAAGTTTCTCTTCTGATAAACTCTTCAGTTATGTCCACCATCAGTATTTTAGCCAAACCTGATCTCATCAATTCACTCCTTTTTTTGGAGGGGAGCTTCTGCTGGTTCTGAACAACAGCTCAATGCAACACCCGTCTCACTCATCACATTTAGAGGAAGATTCACTAGTTCAAATGTGCTGCTATGTTAGTAGGATTCTGTGGAAACCACATCAGTGTTCTGGACAGATTAAATTGTGAGAAAAGGACCTTAATTCTGTTTTCATACATCTAAGTAACCCTGTCCTAGATGAGACTAGAGGAGACATAGGAACTGAAGCTACACTGTTTGTATCTAAATGGGGGAACCTTGGAATTTTTTAATTTTTGAGTCTAAGGTATAAATCCAGTCATGGTCTAAAGCTTCATCAGCAGAAACAAGACCCTTATGCTGTGTATTTGTTTCCACAGAAAAAAAAAACCAAACAACTGTGTGAACAAATCTAACAACACTAACGGTATTTACAAACAAATCTTGTGCTAATCTGTTGTGGAGTACAGGACCTTGGGGTGCGTTTTGCTGCATGACCCAAGCCAGCTGAGGCATACCCACTGACCTGGGCTGTTAATGATTTCAAATGGTTATCATAAATTATTTTTATTAGCTGTCTTGCACTTATCTTCTCTCCCAGTCCTTGCTAGAATTCTGAAATATTCTTCACTTTAGGGACATTTTGTATATTTTTTAAGACAGTGTCGAAGAAGTCTATGAAAGGATCAAAACCCCATTAACCATCATTGTTCATAATTGTACATATGCTTATGGATACACCAAAGTAAATAAGATGTCGAATCAAGGTATGCATAACATAGCTTTAGGAATACCCCATATTTCTTGCAGGGAATCTTGTGTTTTCTATAAATCCAGATAGAGAGTACCAGATGGAAAGCAGGAGCAAAACAACTCTGCCATCACTCCTTGTCGGAAGAAGAAGGCAATGTGAATTCTTGCAGCCATTTTCCTTCATCCATTCTTATCTTGTTATGTCTCTCAGAACTTCCTTTGTATTTGTCTCTTTTTCATCCTATTTCTCTTGTTTCTAGTCTCTAATTCACTTTCTTGCTTTTTGTCTTATTTTTCCTCTTCTTTCTTCCCTCCCAAACCACTCCTTTTTTGTCAGTTTTCATCCATCTCCACCTCTGTAAAACAGAGCTTTCAAAGTTTATGTAGTTAGTGCATGTTCCTTGCTCTGAGAGAACGAGGGACACAGAAAGTAGTGACTAATATCAGAATCATGAGTGAAGATATGTTTTATTCATAAACCCTGCATCTCCAGTGAAATTAAAAGCAAAGCAAAGGGTCGAAGCTCTGAACCCTCTTTCCTGGAGCCTGTAAACCAATAAGGGCTTTATATTAGCTATCGATATCTATCTCTGACTTGGCTTAATAACATCTTATTCCCTGTTTTCAGCAGCCATCAATAATATTTCTGCCTGCCCGCTCAGGTCCCCATCTCTGCGTGCAATTGCATTATAAGGGTCTATAAGCCCAATTTGCTTCACATTCTTATTTTTGGAAAAGGCTGGCTGGCTTTTGTAATGAGAGCAGCTGCCAAGAAGGCTTGACAGAATTTGTGGCCCATCTGGCTTATAATCTTCATTCAATATCGCAGGAGGCTAAACTCCCAGACCAACTGATAAGTCAGAGCATATAGGCAAGCGGTGGCAGTAATCTTCCTTGTGATTTCTCATTAAGGACAGGGACGTTTCAGTGAATCTCTCATATCCTGGATATCATATCTTTTTTTCTTCTTTTTTTTCTTTTTTTCTTTTTTTGCTAAGAAGACCAGTGTTGTTCCACTTTTTAAAATTATGATAAAATACATGTCAGTTTAAAAAATATTTGGGTTTCCTTGTATCATTTTTAAGAAACCAGGAAACCAAAGGTCCGATTCTGCCTTTGAAATCAACAGCAGTTTTCCACTGTTCACGCTTAAAGTATGTGTGCTGATGTTGTCCTTTCAGAATCACAGAAAGCAAGGCAATAAATGATCCTGAGAAATCATCTACAAATTTCCTTGCTACAAAGTGGGATCAGTCACATATCCAGGATCCTCAGGCCTCAGTCGTCTTTGTAGTACCCTAGACTGTCTCTTTCGTGCTTTAAATCCTCACTCTTCAAAGGTTTATCCTCTTATCTCAAGTCCTCCACACCTTGCAGTTTTCACTCTGAACACAGAAACAAGTTGATTATTCTGCATGCAGCAGTGTCCTACACATCCCTCGCTTCTCGAACACAAATATCTCCAGTTCTTTTATTTTTTCTTCATAAGTCTTGCTTGCTAGGGCTCTGCTCATTTCCACTGCTGCTTTCACACTCAGATCACTTTGTGGACTATTAAATGATATACAGAGATACTTGCACCCCAGATACACCTCTCATGTTAGGTAGGCCAATCAGCTTCCTGAGTCGTAACCCTGTTGTCCTTCAACATTTCATCCAGCTTCAGCTGTCTGAAAGTTAAGCCTTCACTTCAAACTTATCACTTTGGCTCTTCATAGGAGCCTAGGCATCCTTCAAATG
The DNA here is from genome assembly GCA_031468815.1 of Morus bassanus. Lineage (NCBI taxonomy): Eukaryota > Metazoa > Chordata > Aves > Suliformes > Sulidae > Morus > Morus bassanus. The sequence continues at coordinate 79,763,654 of CM062600.1, forward strand.
GCAGAGATGGATAGCTCCAGAGTGTTAATCATCTCACCTAGTTTAGAGATTTATCTTCAGGTTTCAGATGCCTTTTGAGATAACAGACTTTCTTTGTTGACTACAGTGGGGACAAGCTATGACCAGAGGCGTAACTTTTACAGGACTATCAAGATCAATTCCTCTATTAGCAGAGGAAATGAATAATGTATTTTTTTCTTACAGCTCTGCATGTCACATCTAATTTTTAATTTCTCATAAGATGAGAAGTCCACAATTTTTGTTCCCCTCTGCTAAGACGTTCATCACACTTGTGATAAAAATTGAGCTTATATAGTGTTTATCTTTAATATGTTGGGATTTTTTTATATACATACTTTTCACAAGAGCCTCTGAGATCTCCTAGCCCTTTGCCACATCTGATCAGAAATAGCCCAGGAGATATTAAAGGAAGGCACATCAGGTCTACTGGAGAAACACAAGAACAAGCATACATTCATTTTTCACATATTCTTATGATGCATTTTTGTAATGTTGAAAACCTCTCTCAAAGCATAAATAAAAAAATAAATAAATCTCTCAATGCATAAATAAATAAATAATACAATACAATAAAAAAAGGCAACATAAAATAAAATATGAAGTATCCTATCTTACCTGAAAGGACAATTTCATGAATATGAAGATAAAGAATATTTGAAAGGCATATGACCTGACACTGTAAAAGAGAGTAGATAGTTTAGAAAATTTAGGAACCTATTCTCTGTTAATCTTTTTTTTTTTTTTTGTCAGACCTAATTACAAACATGTTAAACACTGCCATAAAAGTAACAAATGGACATTTTGCTTTAAAATCGTTTCAACTGTATGGTCATCTTCTGTTTCATAGCATAAGGTTTTATGGGTATGAGGAAAGTAAAAGGCTGTTATGAAACCCTGCACAGCATGGCAAATAATTTACTTCACAGGTGGGTCTACCAATTTTTTTAGGGCTCATTGCAGTTTGAGTAAGGATGGTGTTTAAGTTCTAGCAGTACTTATTGTACTGCTACCATGTCATGAGAATTGCAGGATAAGAAAAATAGTCCAGGTTAAACAAATTTTACTTCATTTTTTGACTAAACTGTTCCTAATCCAAGTAGGTCCCCATGGTTTCAGTTACGGTAGATGGATATGGGAAGGATTCTCATACTAGTTTTCACATGGGTGACAAGAAATTATTTTAGGTAGCACACTTTAGGAAAAGTATAGCTAAAGTTAGAAATAGGTAGCTAAAGGTAAGCCACAGCCTGGAAACTGCATATTACCTGACTGTAGCAGAGAACCTCAGCTCATTATATTGTTAACTCACAAACTCAGCTCTCTGCTCAGTAAGTACTTAGCTCCATTTTGTTCACTGCTTGTTTTTCTGTTCAGCTCGCACCTATTATTTGCTCTGTGCACCGTATCTGACTCAGAGTTGGTATAACCAGTTCATTTCAGTGAAACTCAACAAGGTTTAACTATAAAACTTGCTCCTGTCCCCAATTTTTTTTTTTGCATCTGTATTGTATAGAATTTATATGGTGAGAACAATAAAAGCAAACAAGAAAACCAAATTTAATCTTTGTGTTTTTCTTCATCAAACCTGAAACTATATTTTCCTGAAATCTTTAAAACTGCAAATAGGCTAGTGTGTGAAGGACTGATGCCTGTTCAGTTTAGGTATGCATGCTTCTGATTTGTGAAAGTATTTCAGCTCTTGTTTATAACATTAAAAACGCAAGCATAGTCACTGCAGTCAAAAGGATTAGTCATGCACCAAAAGTGAAGCAGAGTATGCTGCAGAAAACTTAAAATTGAAAGCAAAATCACAAGCTGTCAAAGAAAATGCTAAATTTAATTTGTTGAACTAGGATCAAAAGAACAAAAAATGTCATAAACTTCTGGCAACTTGTGGCCTGGAAAGCTAACTTGTGCTTGTGAATCTTCACCAAAGTCAGATAGACTGAAATGTATTATTATTTGTGTTTCATGAGTTTCCAAGTAGCAGATGAGGTGAATGTCCCACCATGCCAGATTTGTTAAAGGGCTTACTGCTCTGAAGGGCTGAAATTATAAAAATTCAGGTAGGCAAATCATAGGAAGGACAAACATCCCTATCTCAGCAGACTCCCGTTTGGAGTCTCCATTTCAGATTTCTGGGGTGGAAACTTACGTTTCAGACAGAGCAACCAATCACCAACCAGCAAGTCTTACTCTCATGATTTTGTTACAAAACCAATCTTTTCTGCCCAGCCTTTAAAAAAAAAAATAAATGCATTAGGCCCCTTTCCCTTTTGACTTAGTGGTGTAAAAAAGATAAGAAAAAAATCTACTTGTCTGTAGTTTTGTGTTTGATAATTAATTTTACGTACAACAGTTTGCCGGAGTGGTTACAGCTCCTTCTTCAAGAAAAAGGTACCATATTGACACAGTTGTAACTCAAACTAGGATTAGGTTCAGAACAATTTTTTTTTTTCTGTCTGAGCCTCAAGGAAGGATGTCATTATAACCTACAGAAGAATCTTTCTTCCATGTTTTTGGGTGATGAGACTTCAGATATTGCAGTGTTCTGGTTATATTTCCTAGAGTTGCTCCTGCTGTTTATACTTGTCAACCAAATGGAAAGGTAAAAAACGGTGGCAAGGGTGAGAAAGAAATAAAAATAACACCAAATTAAAAGTAAATAAAATTATTTCCAAATCCTCCCTGCAAGGTCAGTAGTAGTCCATATCTTTAACAATGTAAGAAGCAGAAGGAAACTGGGGGGGAGAAAAGGGATGTGACATAGGAAAAAAGAAGGCTTTATAAAATTTCAGCTTCATTAATGGAAGATACTGCAGGAGGGGAGTTCAGGGATTCATTATCTCAAAAATAGAAGTCTGAACTGACAGGAGTGGGTGAAAACTTCCTGACCCCATGGACTAGTGTATTTCATAGTTCCTTGTATTTGTCTTTTTAAAAGTTAGGAGGTGGGGGAAAGATAAAGAAAAGGAATAGCCTATTCTCTGAAGCCTTGGGGCTTTTCTGCTACTGTGGAAAGGATGTAGAGGGAAAAAGAAGCATAAACTAGAGTTCCTGCCCACAAATAACCAACAGAGACTAAAAATACTATTACAGCTGTACAATAGTTTAAGGTCAATGCATTCCCTTTTCTAAGGCTGTGAAAACCTGAACCACATAAGGTATTAAAATTCATAACACATGAAAATTAGGAAATCTTGGAAGGAGTTTCTCCTTCTATAAGTACAAATTTTCACTGCCTATATCTAGCATTTAAAGGAAACCATCCAGATAATTAAAATGTCTATAAATGAAATGTCAAAGTTAAATGTTTTGCTTCTTTTCTTTGCTTTTTTTTTTTTTAAAAAAAAAGGTCCTCATGTTTAGGGAAAGTGAAACATTTATTCTAAAATAATATGCCTTAAATACCAGTATCTTTGCAAAAGAACAGAATAATTAAGGTTTGCCAAATATAACGGTTCTGTAGGTCTAACCATTTCACCGCTCGGTATGTAACCTTTATGAAGGAGGGGAGGTTTATAATAAGTATATATATGGTTTTAAGTACTGCCATAATTTCATTATTTTAAAGATGAATCAGAGTGCATGTAGCTGTCAGTCCAGTGTTCTAGGAAGAAATTAATCATATACACAGAAAAAATTAATAAAAATATCAGTATTTGGCAGCCTTCAGATTCCTTTTCATAACTCTCATTTTTCTCTGATAGATGGAGCTGATGAAACAAGGAAATAAATCATGCACAATTAAAATGAGTAAAAGCTGAAAAGACTGTATCAGTGATTATGTTAAAGAAAATGGGAGGTGGAGGGAAGCTGTACCATTAAGAGAATTCAAACATGTGTTGGATATCTTCATTTGTCATTCATTGACACTGATACCTGAATTTTAATTGAAACCTTCCCACGTGCTTGGCATCTGTCAGGATGAAGTAGTTCTTCAGCAGGAAGAGGGGCAAACTTTGTTGTAAGCTGGATTTCAAAAGTGACAGGAAGAGGTAAGAGCCCTTCTTATCAATTGCCATCATGGTAGCCTGCGAAAGAGCCTCAAGGCTTAGAGGGTTCATCTTCCCTTTTCATCATGAATGGGACTCAAGTAACAGAGCATTTTGTGTCTCCCCACGTTGTCAGTTAAATGGGTATATTACTTTTTACCTCATGGGAGCTGTAATCAATTCACAGAACCACAGCTCTGACGAGGAATGTAAGTCACTAGCCAAAATATCTCTGAGGTGTTGTGTTACCATTTGAACAAACATGTTAAGCTGTATTTTTTAATTATTATTTAAAAACTGGAGGGTGAAATGGGCAAATCAAAATACTGGTACAGATTTTTAACCTCAGACCAATTCTTTTGCACAACTTTTCTGTTTATTTATACAATAAATTAATTACTATTCATAAAGAATATTTTGCAAAGGTAAAAAAAAAGGTCTGTTTTTAAAGGAGAATCCTTCTTGTTGCTGATAAGAACAGGGGCACTGCTATATTTGTCAATGCTACGGTCTTCTTCCACATGGAAAAAACCAAAACAAAATAAAACACTAAGTTTTGCTAAAGAACTAAGCATCAGGTTGATAGAGTTTAACAGATTAATTACTTCTGTGAGTAAAGAATGGCACTGATTGACCAGCTGGTTTCCTTTGCGTGGACTCTTGCTTTTCAGTTTGAAAACACTCCAGCTATGCCTGCCTAATTTATTCTTACTTCTTCCCCTCTGCTTGGAGTTGTAATACTGTGTGGGAAGTAGGTAGGAACCTAATGCTAATTCAGTTGGGATATCTTGCATTACTGCCTTTGGGTAGCAAAAGTCTAATAAGGAAATAATTTAGCAGAATACTGTACTCTAACATTTTCTCATCTACTGAGTGATGGATGAGTTTTACTACCATTTTCCCCCTCTTATATCAGAAAGGAGGAAGGATAAATGTGACAGTTATGGTTTTCACAGTATCAAAAGAAAACTCTATCACCTGACTACAGTATAACATGAAAGAGTAATATATCTGGTGTTATGCTACAGGTGATACTGAAACAAGTCTCAGGTTACACACAAGAAAACAGAGGGTGGGATTTCCAAGGTTGTCTACTGAGATACAAAAACTCAGTTCTCACCAGAAGCTTAAGGGAATTAAGCTTCAAAGCCAAACACATTCAACAGCTTTAATAATCATCCAACAACTATAAAAGGAAAACTGACCCAGCTGTCGAGAAACTGAGCTGAAACTCAAAAATTCCACTTTCCTTTTTTAACGGATACCACTAACTTCTTTAACATTTTCCAAGTTATTTCATCTCTTAGTTCCTCAGTATGCCAACTGTAAAATGGGGATAATCTTACTCATATCCCAAAATAATGGTGGGAGTATAAGTATTCTGTTTTTCATTTTTTTTATAAGTTCAGATTCTCTGGGTAAGATAAGCAAGACAAGTGAATATAAAGGAAAAAAAAAAAAATCATCAGACCTATGATATGCTTTCACTATCTCAGCTGAATCCATGAAACAGATGGGTCTTTCCCAGATTCACATGTGACAAAGAGGGGCTAGCTTTCAATCTACACTTACTTTTTCATTATTATTAGATGTCTTGACTGGGGAAACATTTTAGTCCTTATCATTTTTCTCACGAGGAAATTTGATACAAAGGGGAAAGTACTTTCCTGGGGTGATGGGCAATAAGAACAGCATACAGCATTTTGTTTGTGCTCTGAAAAATATAGAGGAAGCAGCACTGAAAGGCTACACTGACAATAACATGTGATAACATAAAAAAAATACTGCAGTTCTGGGTGGAAAAATGATTGGAATTTGACATTTCTGATCAGCATATCTGTATTTCATTCTGCTCTTTTACCAGAGAAAGGGAATAAGAACCTGAAAAATGAAACCTTTATAAATGAAAAGTGGGAGGGAGTAACCAGTCTAACATAACAGAGGACCTGTGCATAAAGTATTAACTGATGTGTCACATCATATGTAGAACTTGGTCTTCATAGACTTGGCAGGGTCCTGCATATCAAATCATACATATTAGCACGGATCAAAACTCACTGCTTCCAGCTGTAAATCTCCACATCTGTAGGCTGGAAGATGTTTACCAGCATCTGGCAGTACAGTGTTTGTGAATCACAACTGACTCTGTTGGTTTTGTGATATCCACAGCTGGACTTTGCACAATGGATATGTTTTACAAAGTCTGAGCATTGTAACTCATTTGAATTCAGATGCCTGTGGATAGACTCACATGGACTAAGAAGTCACTACAGGACTTTAAATTAAAAGAGATGATAGATGATAAATAGTGGTGTATTGAGTTGTGGGGAAGAGTCTAATGACATGCCTTAAGGACTGGCACTGGGTCCAGCTTTATCTTCACTAATGATTTGTAAATGAGAGTCAATAGCACAGTTATTAAATTAATGGATGCAACTAAATTGGGAGGTGTTGCAAAGCTGAATGAGGTGAGAAGAGTAATGTAAAAGGATATATGAGGCATGGTGATAAAAGGACAATCCACAACTCAGAACTGTAGTGTAGGCTGAAAAGCAGCTGGAGAATATGTGGAGGAGAAAGAAACTCTTGGAAAGTAGTGCTGCAAAAGGAAAATAAAATAATAGAAATAACATTGTTTAGCAGAATGGATGCTAGTTTGCAATGTGATATAATACTTAGGGCAGACAGAAAAATGATAGATTCACTTCTGCTTGCATACACAGAGATATTATTTCAGGGACAAGGATGTAGCAAATTACCTTTCTGTTGCACTGTAAAGATAAAAGGTTTTGAGCTGTGCAAGTTAAAGAGAAATTTTTATCCAAGTGAAAAGGTGTTAGTAAGCCTTACTTTAGTTCCTCTTGATGAAATAGAAACATTCATCAGAGTATTCAGGTGTTTAGATAGATATGTGCCTAGTGAGATTTTCAAAACCATCTATGCATTGATTTTGATGAGAATTAGGCATATGTGAATAGTTCGAATACTCTTTTGATGTCTATTTGCCTCTTTATGCATGTTAATAGCTATATAAGTGTTTAAGTTACTTCTGAAATGGATCTTAGCTATTTAAATGAATTGGGTCTTATGATGCTTAGGCTGAAATAGCTTTAAAAATCTAGGCATTAAAACCTGATTCTTGATATTGCACTTAGAGCTAAATGTAAGAGTCATCTCCCTTAACACTGGTTGTCTAAAATTTCAGCCTCCTATCTAAGTTAGATGTCAAGACTTTCTGTAATCAATGAAGGGAGTTAGATACCTCCAGAGGGTGATTCATCCTAAAATGGTGCCTAATAGAGGTGACCCATTTCCACCTCTCTCCATTAACTACAGAGACAAGCTAGACAATGATCCTTGCCCAGAATTCAGCTTTTAGACAACATAAACTATGATCCTCAAAGGTAAACTCCCAAAACATTGATTTCAGGTTCATGTCACCTATAAAAAAAGAATAAAGTTTGATTTCAGCAGAGAGAGATAGGATGTCTGTTACAAATATGCAGAATTATGAAGGAGAATTTTCTGTCATAGATACTGGTGTAATATTCAGCTAAGAAGTACTAAGAGTAGAATTAAATAGCAAGTTTTACATGTCCCAGGAAGTATAAAATAATGTTTATTTTAGATATTTATCCTTAATCCTTATTAAATTAATTTTTAAGTGCTCAGCCCCATTTGTGGTCTTTTTGGCAAGTACTAGCTCCTGTTCTAAGCTAATTTTTAGCTGAACTGAAAGTACATTATTTCTTTTCATTGTCTTCATAATGAATTTCAGAATAATTATGAGAAGTATTTATTGGGTAAGTCTCTCTCTATCATATGAAGTAAGTAATACCCCTTTCGTCCCAGACATTTGTTATTCAGCCTTCAGCAGGTAATCCAGGCAAAACAGGATCTTGTTCCTAGATAAAAATAAGTTCCTCAGGCAGAGTTTGGAAAGGGGAGAGAGGCACATGTGAGTGAAAGACAGTACTGCCAGCATGAATCTGTGGGCTAGCAGACTGCCAAAAACAATAGCAACAGCTTTTCCTTTTTTATTTTCTTTTTTAAGGAGCTGGTTACAGAGGACCTTTTACGTTTAGACAAAAAAAAAAAATAAAAATCTATACTAAATTCTTTTTAAACTTTGTTGTTTTGTTTTGTTTCTTTAAGTCTATGTCCACAGGGGGAGGTTGTGGCTGTGGTTATGGAAGATGGCAAAGATATGATTATATTAGCCCTTGAAAAAACAACAACATCAGGAAAAGTTGTCACAGTAAGGTCTTCCAATAGAAGGTGGAGGGTTTTTTGTTACTGTTGGCTTTTGTTTAGTTTTGGGGTTTTTTTTAAGTATTGAAAACAATCATTATTCATTAATAATACTTAATGCTTCCATACTAAAGGAGCTCCAAAGAGCTCAAACTCTTTTATAAAGATACTATTGGCACCACTGTTTCCTTTTGTGGACATGAATATTGAGGCAGAAAAAGATTTTGAAAGTTGTCCAATGTTGCACAGAAATTCAGAGAAGGAAGAAGACTTGACAGTGACATGTATGCACATTGGCTTCACAGAAGGAAGAAAGACAGCAAAACTTAGCTTTTCAGCTCTGAGAGCTAACTTATAGATGGGCAAGTAAGTCACAGAGCACTTAAAAAAGTAGCTGCAAGGCTATGTGAGGATTGAGGAGTTGCAAAGATGAATCTATGCAGCATGAGTCTTCCTTTGGGAAGCTTGAACATTGGACTTGTGGTTCTAATCTGCATTAATTTTATGAATTACATTTTCAGCATAAATCTAAAGTCACAGATGGGTTATAAACCAATAAATGATTGAACAGTGCCTGAATGCTAATAGCTTTGACATGATAGCTAACTGGGCTTATCTGTGACCTAGATGTGGAAACTTGATGTGTTCTGTAGCCCTTCTCTCATCTCTGGGGACAAACAGACTTCTAAAGGTATATCTCTATTTATATCTATATCAGGAACATTAATCTGAGGATTATACCCCTAAGCCATCTAAATTACTTGTTGCTCAAAGAGATGATACTGTCAGATACATGCACAATTACCCAATCTGCATATGCAAATTCAGGCTCTAAATAATGATCTTGACTAATTGAACCCTTATGGGTTAGTCCAATCGGATTTAACATGCATGAATAATTTCTGTAGAGTTTTTTGAGCATCCTTAAATTTTTTTAATCCACAGTTGAAGTCATCTATGGGAAATTAATTGCCTTTAAATTCAAAGAAACTTCTCAGGTATCTCTTTAAGAAGAAGAAACACAGTGATTCCGTCACACCCCTTCTGTTATGTACTTCCACAAACAAGCTTTGCACTTAATTAGCTTCTTATAATGGAAAGAATGCTGCATTTTGAGAAATCAAAGCCCAAAACATGTAAACACTTATTGAAATGGGCAATTCACTTCAGATATGAAAAAAAATTGCCGTTCACTTAAGGTATTAAAGACCACTCAATCACTATTATTCTACTTGGAATAAATGTGCCTATTTGTAGTAACAATGAATAAATTTACTATTAGTTAGATTAAACCTTGTTTCTTCTGTCTGTATATGCATGTGTTTTTATCAGGATATTATGTAGTCCTTTTTAATGTATAAGCAGCTTCTTTAATTGTTTGTTTGAGTCTTTCATGTCCTCACAACTGAAAGAGAAAAATGGAATCAAACAATGAGACCAAAGAGAAAGAAAGCAGAAAGTAAAAGCTGGAATTGAATTGTTATGGTCACTTACGAAATGGCTGTAGACTGTTTAATTATTACTATTATTGACTGGAGTCCAAGTACATTTCTTTAAATGACATATCTTTCCTTTGACATTGTATGGAAAGGATAATTTTAGCACATAAATTGTGTCCTTGGTTATTAGACACTCTTATGGATTTCAGCTGCAGTTTGAGAAAGTCTGTCTTCTGAAATTTGGACTGAAAATTTGAACTGAAATAAGTACCCTAAGAAGATGAAAAAGGATGAATCAGATATTATTCTTGACAGGAAAGACTGGAGATGACTTCAAATGGGAGCTTTCCTTGGGATCAGAAGATTTAATTCCTTTCACTGGATCTCAGTCTTTGAATTTTGGAGCTGTTTGAATGTTAATGGAATAAGTGATTTTTAATTACATAGGTTACATCTCCATGTAAAATTGAAAAAGTTATTGAAGGAGGAAGGGATGGCACATATTTGGCCTATGCTCACTGTGGCCTTACTTTAACAGAGAGTTAGAGTGAAAAAATAGAAGTGAACAAGTAAAGGTCCACCAGGCAGGAGGTCCTATGTATCTACCATCTTGGGAATAATTCAGGATCTCTGACAGTTTTTTACTGCAGTTATTACTCTGTGCTAGACTATACTACAGTGTATTTGCAGTTTTTATCATCTGAGCTAGCTAGACAGAAGATCATACAGTTATTTGACTCCAGTTTTAAATTAACATTCTTTTTGACAAGCATCACTTAAAATGCCTTTCAAAATCTCAACCTACATAATTAAATAATGTTTAAATCCAGTGCCCACTTGAGTTAAGTTTAATAGATATTGGATTAGGCCCTTAAAATGCAGCTCTGCAGCCTCCACTTAGTTCATTAAGAGTATGATCCAATGCCCAGCGACATCAATAATAGCTTTTGTATTAACTGCACTAGCTTTTTGATCAGACCGTAAATCCCCGATCCAAGCAAAGCTCTTAAGCCTGTGCTTAAATTCATTGCTGGATCCAGTCCTGATTCATCACAGATAACACTGTTATAGTTCTCTAGATTTTTTGTGCAGTTTGTCTTTTATTGCTGTGATTAAAATGGTGAATGGGGACAATATTTTCACAAACTCTCTGATGTGTGTACAGATGAAAGTTACTTTTCCAACTGTTTTACTGCAGGAAAGAGCACAGGATGGATCGTGGCAGATCTATGGACTCTCTAAGCTCACAAAAATATATCACAAAATATTTCATTATAGTTGAATGTTATTTTATTTTGTCTGTTTTCAGACATCTAAGTTGTTAAAAGAATTGAGGACTATATTGCACTAACTGAAAGGAAAAAAAAAAATCACCACTAACACACAAGTTGTAAGAGAAGGTAGCTCGGGTAGAAAAAGCTTTAGATCTAGGTTACAACAGAGCTGCAAAAACCGACAGATGACAAAGTATGAACTCTGAGCAGTGTTAGACTCTTATAATATTATAGATTTTAACATAATTATCAATGCTTTCATTTCAGCTATTATGTCATTTTAATTGCGTGTAGCTTATTTCTATGGTTTATAGAGCTATATTTGCAACAAGAAAATGAAAGCAGCAAAATGAAAATGGAAGAATTATGCTAAAGAATCTTCTGAGTTCTGAATCAGTGCTTTCTACTTTATATGTGATTCATTTTTTCTGTTTTTGCCTTTATACTGATGGTTATTATAGGTCAATGACTGTCTAGTTGGTTTTTTTTCTGTTGAAGAAGTCACTTTGAAAATTGCCAAGCTCCAAAACTTCTGAAATGTCACTTGTGAAAGTTACATTTTACATTTCTTCATTTGGTTAATTCCTCTAAATAGCCAAGAGAACTTTTCCATTGCCTTCTGTGTCCCTTTCATTCATGTCATGGTTTCTTTCCCACTCCCGACTCTGGATAGTTGTTCAGCACTTAACCAGGAAACTGAGAAATGTCTCAAGCCCTGTAGGAACCATGTCATCTAATGCATTTATCTCTATTTTTCCTCCATCCAGTGATGTTAGTCCATTCCTTTATACTCCATGGGAATGCATTTTAAGGCATCTGTGTCTCTATGCACTTTAAACTTGATCTGATTGCCTTCTTGGTTTCACTGGTGCTGGGGTTTACAGAGCTACCTACTTAACTGGAATTGTTCTTTCCTGTTGCCTTAACACAACCACATTAGCAGCCTAGGAGTTTAATAATGATTAATATTATTACAAAGATGACCAAAGGAGTTAATAATGATTAGATGCTTATTGCCAAGCTCTATGGGGTGAAATCATCATCTGCAATGTGTGTGCAAAGCATCTAGCTCAAGAAGAGCCCACCTTTGTCTAGAGTCTTCCAGGCACTACAGGGGGTATATTGAAAGTGATATTATCTATTCACAATATGCGTAAGAATTTGGCCTGCCCTTGCTCCAAGCCATGCAGTTGCTGTTTAGCTCTGAGCCAAAAATAATAAGCTCTGGTGGGAGGGAGACTAAATTATCTTGGGCTGAACAACACAGTAACTCCACCACACAACTACTAAATTGGAGCTCGCTTGCATCTCAAACCACGGTCAGAACGATCTCATATCTGCTCCAAATCAGCCAGGCAGATCGATCCTAACACATACATAACTGTTAATAATAATGGTCTGTTTCAGTGCTTTTATTACAACAACATTATATGTACCCTCCAGGAACTGATACCAGAATCTTGTCCCGTTTATATGTACATGTATAAATATACTAACTGCCAGCAGGTGTGCTGAAGAAAAATAAGAGGGTTAGAAAATGTCTTGCAGATAAGAATTTCTTTTTAAATGTTAATTTTTTAGTCCCCACCACCACCACCCCCAGTACGTCTGACTATAAACTTCATCTTTAAACTTTTTTTTATTATTATTATCACCATCATAGCTAGAGCACATACAGGCAGAACATCGGTTTAGTGTGACCTTTCTGAAACCATAAGCAATTCTTTCTCTTTGTCATAGCGATAATAGAATGGATCAGATACTTCCTGAAGACATTATAATAGAGTTCAACTGTCTAAGCTGTACACTAATGAAAAATGTAAAATCCACCTCTTCTCTACAGTGGTCTCTAGTAGAACAGAGATGCTGTCTTGCAGAGAGCTTTCAATATGGTACATTGGGATCGCTGATATTTCTTGTACTGTATGGCAGATTTCAGCATTGGCATGCCATTTTTTTTCTTCCCCTTCTATGTGCCATTTCTATAAAGACATGAATGTATTAACTAATAAGCTTTTATCTACCTTCACCCCCTCTTTCCTAACTTCTCTTGCAGTAGCAAACTACAGTGTGATATATTTTCCGTTTCAAAGAGATGAGACAGTGGAGGAATGTGATAAATGTTTAACACCTTTGACTTTTTATACTGAATCTAATCCTTCAGCAGGTGTAAATCAGTGCAGCTCCACTTCACTACACTTTTGCAGCCACACCAGCTGAGCATCCAACACATACTCTTTAAGGAAATTATTGGTTTGCTTTTGTGTTTGTGTGAAAAAAAGGAAGTGTTTTAAACATTTTAAATGTAATTTTTGGTACAAATAGTAAAGGTACAGACTGAAATTTCTGTAAACAGGATTCTTGTGTCCTTTTCTAGAACAAATATAACATTGCTAATAAAGCTGTCTGATGTTCCTTTAATTCCTTTAAAAAAAACAAAACAAAACAAAACAAACCCACCAAAAACCACAACATATTCTTTTTCTTTTTTCTTTTTTTTTTTTTCTTTTTAACAGAGATGTCATCAGTGTCGTTCCTTTCCCTTCTCCTTTTAACCTTTCAATTTGGTGGAGGAGGAAAAGAACATGGTGAAAGATAATGCAACATACTGCTTGAATTGACAATTGTATGAAGTCAAACTGATCAACGAGCTGTTGCATTTGGATTGAAAATAGTGAATTTTGCATTGTGACATTTCCAAACAGACAGATCTCAGAAGTTTTTCTTCTATAAAGTGTTCGTTAGTTTGACTTCTCTTTGTGTTTCAGAACAGAAACGTATACTGAAATACCACAGTTTTTTACTGAACAGGCACTCTATTTTCAGGACAGTTCTAATTTCAATTCTTGGCCTTTCTGGTAAGACTGCCAACAAGACTGCTAATTAGTGTCCATTTCAATTGTGACATTTCTTATCTATATCTCTATATATTAACTTTTAAAAAGGAGAGGACACTGTGTTCCTAGTACACTTGTATACATCTCTCATTTCTGGAATATCCATTAAGTAATTCTTTTGTACAGCACTTCTAGTATGTTCTGTAACTATACAAGGTACAGTTTCAGCCAGGAATTTGGAGACTGGATTTTCTACCTCTGCCACTAGTTTTGTACATTATTTTTCATATTTCCTTTGGCTTCTGTTCATTTTCATCTCATTTTTTTAATTCAGCTAGGCTATCAAAAAATATGAAACCAGCTATGATAACAGTGGAATTTAAACTTTTGTTTCAACAGCCTGAGGAAAGATGTTGGGGGCTTATTTTTGTCTTTAGTTTTAGAAAGCAGAATGTGGGACATGTAACTGGCAGCTGTGATTTCCATCTGGGTTTTCACTGTTGCTTCCTCTGATGGCTTAGCTCTGGTCAGGCACCATTTCTGTAATTTTGGCCCGATATGATGAGAAAGAAGTATGATGGAGTTCTAGTTACTGACCTCTGCATGAGATAAAAGTGATCAATCATTGATTCCAAAGTGATCAAACATTAGTTTGCATGGATAGTCAGAAAAGTAACCATTGTTTTGCAAGTCCAAGGAGCTAAAATTAGGGTGGCTGAAAGACAAGGTTTTGTTTTGTGAAAAATGCCAACATATAAGTGGTCTTAGTTCTGAGTGTCAGTGACTGAGATCTTTCAAACTTTATACTAAAGCCCCAAAAGTCCCTCCAATGGCTTAGTAACACTGCTTCATTTATGCCAGGCATAAGAGGCACATATTCAAAAAAACCTACTAGATCTGGAATAGGAACTTTGGTTACATTTTAACATAGTGGGTGAATGCCATGCTTTGACTATCAGCATGAAGAATTACCTCTTTTTTCCTCTGAGACTTCTTGAATATTTATAGATAGAAAAGTAGAGTCAGCTGAAAAGACTCAGAACTTAATTCCAGAATAACAAGTATTCTAGAGGTTAAAATAGTGAATTATGTCAATGGAGGCATCAGTTTACACTCTAAATCAAACAGTATGGACCTGAAAATTTATTTCATCAACCCAGTGAACTGCTAGAGAAACTGGACTACTGACCAAATGAGGAAAATTTGACAGAGTATTGGTAATCTGTTTAGTCACACAACAGAAGTCAGTAGTTCTCAATCACCTTGAGTGAGACATGCCAACCAAAATCAAGTATGTAATGAAAACATGGGAAGGATTCAACCCAACTGCAGTTTGAAGTGGAGCATGGAAAAGATTGGTTTGTGTCCTTGCTCCCTTAATGTACACCTGAAACCCATTTACTTGTTTCATGCCACCATGTCTTAAAAAAAAAAAAAAAAAAAAAAAAACCAGACAAAACCACCACCAACAGTAAAATTCTTACACAGGTCATCATTATCTTGATTTGCAAAAATGACTATTTTCTGCAGTGATACTGCTTCAGAAGAGGAAAGAAAATCTGAATGTCCTTCTTTACACCTGAAAGACATTTTGTAGAAATGGAGCATGAGAAGAAAATCAAAAGCTCCTTGAATTGTCTCCAGCCAAAGGGAACAGAGCACTTCCTTACTAGCAAACTTTCAAAAGATAAGTTCTCGTTGATTTTTTTCGTTGTTGCCCATAAATTATAGTAAATTCTAAGAGTAGTTGAAAAGCCTATACTTCCAACTCTGAGAAAATAATTTTTATACCATTTTCTGATCTTTCATGTTCTTTTACTAGATAATGATTTAATTCATAAGATCATTGATGATAGGGCTTAAAAGGATCCTCAGAGGGCATCTAGTCCTCCCCTCTGCCCCAAAATGAGATCAACTGTAATATTGTTCCTGACAGATGTTTATTTAGCTTTGCACTTACCTACTTGCATGGAGCTACTTCTGGTATCTGAGTAAAATCTTTCATGGTGCAATACATTTCTTGTGCCAAACATGGAAAGAAGGTTTTACCTTACTTTTGCATCGACCTTTCCTTTACATATTCAAAGGGTGTTTCTTCATTTTCTTGCTGTCATAAACAACATTATTTTTTTTTCTTTTTTAATTCATGTTTTCTAGGCATCTGACAGTTCACCTTACCCTGCTTTGGGCTTTTGCAAGCTGATCCATGCAGTTCTTTAAATGTGAGACCTCAGACCAGCTGTAGTACTTCAGTTGAAAAATGGCCAATAGTAACAAAATCAGAAAGATTATGTGTATATCTTGCATGTGATATGTTTGCATATACATGCCAATATTTTGGTAGGGTTTTTTTGCTTGTTTTTTATTTAAGTCTGAAACTGTTGACTCATGTTAAGAAAGTAACTCACAAAAAGTATCAGATCTAATTTATTCAGAAATTTTACCTGATCACTGCTTCCTCATCTTTTATTTGTGCAGTTAATTATTTTTAAATGCATATGTCCTTTTTAAACTGCATCATATTTTTCTAGACCATTTCTCCAATTTGTCAAAATCATTTTACATTCTTATCCTGTACTTTAAAGTGCTTGCAGATCCTCCCTGCTCGGTATCCTCTGCGTATTTAATAACCATAATCTCTCTTCCATTATTTCTTTTTAATGTTTCTTAAAGGACCAAGTACTGAAATTACTCTAAAGTATGTCTCAAAACCACAATATCTCCAGAACCTCCCTGTATTTTTCAAAACATACATAGGACAACAACTTTCCATTAACCCTGTGGCAGTTTAAAGAAATATTAGATGCTAATCAGACTGCCAAAACTCCTGTTTGTCTGAAACAGACAAAGAAGTGTAATTACTAATATTAACTACTGATGCAATTGTTATAAGTGCTGAAGGAAAAATGTTTAAGTTTGGAGAATTTGAATGGCTGAATAATACCAGCCAATATTTTTTTCTCAATGGCAAGATCAAATGATGGGTTAATAATATTGTGGCAAGGATGACAGGCGGTGGGGCAACATGCTCTGAAAGGTGTCCAGAAAAGAAAGAAGCAATTTATTTATTTATTTTTAAGATTATAGTCTTCATTTTGAATCTAGTAAGGACCAAAATAAAGTTTCAGAAATGCAGTTAACAGGACTTACTATTATATATATTGTGCAATTCTTCCATATTTCCTAAGTTCCTTTTGTGTACTTGCAGTAATGACTTTCAGTTACCTTTACAGATCAGATACCTTTCAGTTGGCTTTAGATATTGAGCAGCCAACTAACCCTAACCCTACAGTACAGTAATTCTGGCACTGGTGCTCTCTGGTTGATATTTTTTTAACCTTGAAACTCTCTCAATGTATTTTTTGCTACAGACAGAAAAAGTTCACGGAGTATGAGGCTATATTAATTTTATTTATTTCTTCAGGGTTTTTTTCCCTAGATGGTATTTTTTCCCTCTTAAAATGTAGAAAAAGAAAACCATAGCAAGCGATCTTTCACACTTAAAAAAATAAATAAACCAATCTATACTTCTTTATGTAGGAGAGAAAAATAAACTCTATGTCCATGAGCAGTGTGAAATTCTCTTGCCCCTAGAAAAGGATGTTTCTTGGTTTTTTTAAAGTCTTTTTTATTTCATAGGCAAAACTTCATCACTTTTCTTTTTGAATGCAGTTGTTATGATTTTAAGAAGAATAAATAATGAATAGGTTTGGACTTTTTATAGCGGAGCTGGGGAAAAAAATCTGAAAAGATAAGCTACTGTGATAGGGCAATTGAGTTACCTATTTTCATTTCTCAAATTGTAAATGCCACAGAAAATAAAATAATAAATACTGTATCAGCCATTGCTGAAAGCTTTTACATTAGATTTCACTAGGTTTACTTCAGACTGATAGGCACTATGCAACAGCACAAGTTGAGGGCCAGCCAGATAGAAAGCAGCTTCGCAGCAAAGATTACGTGTTCTTGGGGAATAACAAGTTGAACATGAGTCAGCAACATGTCCTCACAGCAAAGGGGTCAGACACATCCTGGGCTACATGAGCAACAACATAGCCAGCAGCTCCTGGGCAATGTTCATTCCCCTTTATTTGACCCACTTGAGACTGTATCAAGAGTCTTACCATGTCCAGCTTTGGGGTCTCCAGACAAGAAAGACACTGAGAGACTGGAATAAGTCCAGGGAAGACCACCAAGTTGAGCAGGGGGCTGGAGCACACCATGGGCAATGAGAGGATGAGAGAGCTGGGTTTATTCAGCATTCAGCAGAGAATGGCTCTGGGGAGACCTAACAGGAGGGAAAGACAGAGATCAGAGCAAGCCTCTTCTAGAATGTGCACAACACAAGGCAAAAAAGCAACATAAGTTACAATATACAGGAAATTCCAACTAGGTACAAGGCTTTTTTTTTTTTAATATTTTTTTTCCCTCACCTGAAGGTGGTCAAACACAGGAACAGGAGGGTTTACAGAAGGTATGAGAACTCCATCCTTGAGAGACTTTCAGAAGTCAGCTGGATCATGCCTGAAAAACCTGCTGTGACTGGTTCAGGTTTGAGCAGGAGTTTGGACTAGAAAAATTCCCTGCAAAAATATATGATTCTGTGATTTTATACATTATTTTAAATTTGAAGGCTTTGCCTGAATTACTAGGAAGAAAATCAACACAAAGCTGGGAAAGCCAAAACAATCCTAAGAAATCCCAGAGACAATTGCAAAATTGTTCTTACAGAGCTGAGCAAGAATGCTGGAAAAAACTGCTTGAAGCAATGCTATGGGAAGAGAAAGTAGTTCCTGTGAGTGGGAAAGAAGGCTTTAATTCATTAATCTTTTTGAACAGATATTGCTCCTCCTGCACAACATCTGATAATTTCTGGGCTATGGACTGGTTATGGTGGATAAGAAAATTCTTATGTATCAAATATCAAATCTCTGTCTAGGCTGGGGAAGAACAGGGGGAATCTTCCTTTCCTTCTTTTTTTTTTTTTTTTTTTTTTTTTGTTTGTTTTGTTTTTATTGTGATGGTGCCAGGGCAAGATCCCCACAGTGTCTTATTCCTAGGAGAAAAGAAAAGTTCTTCATGAGTTGCGACTCCAAGTACATCTCTTCTTAGAAAGTAGTTCAGTCTGAAAATCTTAGCCTCTGACTAAGGTTTTCAAGAGCATTTAGTTGACCTTGATGTCAGAGCATATATTCCAAGGCAATTCTTGCCTATTACAGTTGTAATCCACCTATAGTGCCAAAAAGAACTAAGCCTATAACTGCCTTCCTAATCCTAAAAAAAAAAAAAAAAAAAAAAACCAAAACAAATGCGAAAAAGGGAGCTTGGAATCCCAAATCAATAAATGTTACTCGAAGAGCTCCAAAGTCCTGCAGACTGTAACGATCAAAAGTATTTAGGCACCACGCAGAGAGGCCCCTTTGGACTTGGCCTGAGGCACTTCAGCAAATGGTATCCAGTTCCCTGACACATTTTATACTAGGGCCCCACCTATAAAACGTTTACAAAGAACTAAAACATGATTGCTAGAAGCTACAGACATAAGAAATCTGTGTTATGGATGGCTGGAGGGACATGAGTGAAAAGTGTTACAGATTGTTATAAGCCAACTATTGACCTTTTAGCCTCCAAAACCTGCTCTAACCATCTATCAAAACCTCTATTAATCATTTATTAGCCATTTAGAAGTTATAAAAGAAACCGTAATATAAAGTGTAGCTTCTGTGTTTCTACATCTCCAGCCAGGGGGGACACAGTGGCAACAAAAAAGACAGATTGAATATGGTAAGGGTTCCTGTTTCCTGAAAAATAAAGATGTATTCTGAGCCTTTAGCTGGGATTTAGGAACAAAAATAAACTTGTCTTCCTCTTGTTGCTTTTTTAGTAAGAAGTCCATCCTGTCCTCAGTTGCAATTTGAAACTGTATATGGGACTGTTTTCTATATCTGAAGGTGGGAGAATGGGACCTAAAATGATATCACATTAACATTAAAATCAGAAAAATTCAAGCAATCCTCATACAAACTGCTCAGAGAACAGGTCTTCTGCAGTGACTTCTATATCCAGACAGAAACTGAAGCCACAACAATAATAATGTGCTGTGGTTTTGCTCTTGTTGCTTGGAAAGGTCCTCTATTTTCATGGCTGCAATAAGGATGCCAGGTGCCAGCAGTCTGAGGAGGGCTGTGACAGGCAAGTGACACTTTTGTGTAGCTAAGAGTGATCAAATGGGATCTCAATGAGCTGAAACCCCAACTAAAGTGCAGTCTGTGTTCTCACAGCATGTGACTATATCATAAATGTTGGTATATATAAGCTGAGAACATTCCTACCAGGTAAGTGAGTGCTCGCTTCCCTGTATTTCAGATTTGGAAGCTGATATTAAAAACAATAATAGCAACAAGAAAAATCAAAACCACATGCAAGACATGTGTGACAGATCTGTGTAACAGCTATGAAACTTAATGATTTTGCCCAGTGTCATGCTGTGAATGAGTAGGCATGACAAGGTCAGATATCTTAGGTCAATGTGAGCATATTTGCTTGACTAGATATAGCTAAGTCTAAATCTGCATCACTTATCTTTGTTTTGAACTTAGACACAACTGATGAACATAAGGAGCCTGATATAACAGTTTTAGCAGTCTCCAGGTTAGCCATCAGACCATCCTTCCTTCTTGTTATACACAGAAGCAGTGAGGAAACTGTGCTGTCAAACCAGTATTGGGATATTTTAGTCTCTTAGTCTCAGTTACAGCTGCTTACATCTGGAGTAGATCTTTTGCAGTCAGATGAAATTAGTGCCACTGTGTGGTCAATGACTGAGGTTGTGATGCAGAAAGTGGTAGAGAAAAAAAAAAACTTAAAAAAACTCTAGTCAAGTTCAAACATTATAATGAGGGTGCCATAAATACCTTAAATATGTCCTGATTTTGTTTCTATGGAATAATATTTTAGATCATCTATACTTCTTTTTAAGGTCTTAGGAGCTGACATACAATAAAAATGTGACCAATAAAAAATGGAAGATGAGCTAAGATCCTAGTAAAAAATAATCCCATATTATAGCTCAGAATTTGTAACAATTCAACTCTGTTTGGCCTGAGCTAACTACAAATTCCACATTTTTCTTGTGTTGGTCATTTAAGATCCATTGCATTTCTATTGATCCCAAGGGATAGAGTTAATGTCACTTAGGAGTTACCTCTTATCACGAGAGATGCAAAAACTGATCAGTGTTCATTGGAAATACATATTAAAAGTGGATTAGTTTAAACCACTTCTAAGTATCTGTTTAAGTGTTCATAAGAAAAAATGGAGTAAACTAATTTCTTCTGCTTTGTAATTGTAGTGGACTAGCTTCACACGCATGAAATTTTTGTGCCTTTGCTGAAAGGTTGTAACTTTTCTGTTATATTTGATTTCATTACTTCTATCATATTGTCAGATACTCAGATTTTGCTTTCTCCTACTTTTAACTGTAACAGGTACAATACAAGGTACCTATGAAATAGATAGTGGAAAGAAATCTTTATCCAATGAACTCAACTCTTGGGTATGAAAAGGTGGAAAACTGGGATAAGTTATGATTTGAAATAGAACAACTGTGCAACAAAGTTGAGAACAAAACCCAGATCCTCCAAGCTCCCAGTCAATGTCATTCCCACAGGACGATATTTCCTATGAAAATAATTCTGTTCAGGTTTTTCACCTGAAAAAAAAGTCTTTTCTGAAACCAAAGATCTGAAGTGAAAGGATGGGAGAAGCAAAGAAATCATAAATGTTATATTAGCTTAAACTAAGTAATTAAACACTATGCCTTATTTACCTTTTCTGTAAAAACTTTAAAGGCTTCAGGATATCTTATCCAAATTATTATATCTGAGGGCCTGATAGCCCTGCAATGGTTTTAAATATTCTCTGTTATGTTAAACTAAAAATATGTTAATTATTAAACCAAACAAGACCAAAATAAAACCCTGACCCTAGTTTCTCCTAAAATATGTTATTTTCAACCCTACATGTATTAGGGTACTCCTGATGAAGGTGCAAATTCATATATGCCTGTTAGAAAGGATAAAGAAGGTGCTCCTTAAACTGGCATGTCACTGAAAGTGATTGGAGCAACATCTTTAAATTTGAAATCCATAAAATTTGCATCTCTGCATGATTCTTTATGAGCTGAACACTTGGGAGTTCTCCATTTTAAATTTAGCCACTCCTTCTCCTACATGTGTTTGTAAGACTGGAAGGTTCTTCCTGGACCATTAAAATCAAGCCGCCTCCTCCTGTAGGCAACCATGGTGTATAATCTCATTTATAAATTTATCAAGCTCCATTTTTAAACTGGTTATGTTGTTTGATCTCACTATTCCTATTGAAGGACTGTTCCAGAACTCCACTCCTCTAATGGTAAAAACCTCCTTCTAATTTCAAGGCTAAATTTATTCATGGTCTGTTTATACCCATTTGTTCTTGTGCCAATATTGGCCTTTAGTTTAAAAAGCTCTTCTCTCTCCCTGATGTATATTGAGCTGTTAAAATATCTGTTAAGCCGGAAATACATTAGACACTGGGTGAAAATCCACCTTTTCAAAGATTAATAAACGTCAAAGACAAAGGAATTGCAATTCATAGTTGTATCTTTAGCCTATAAGCTTTTTTTCTATGGGGACCAATGAAGCTTGTTTATTTTATGCTTCTCTTCTGGACCAAACGTATGCACCATATAGTGCTGTGTCCTTGTAGAACCATATTAAAAATAAATACCAATGGTACATCAGTTTTTGTCATGAGAATCAAGAGATCGTTCTGGTAATTCCTTTCTTTAGCCCTATGAATCCAGATTTAAAATTTAGATCTTACAGTTGTGCTTTAATAAAAATATAATCATGAATACTTCCCTGATGTACAGGTACCTATTGTCTTCAGTCGGAATTGGCTCAGGCCCTTATTCAGTTTTAATCAGTGATTTTCTCCACATAGACTTTTGGAACAGAAACTCATTAACTGATACAGGAAATAAGTTTCCCTTTTTCCTCTTTTTCGTTTCCTCTTTTCTTCCTTTTTTTTTTTTCTTTTGGATAACAGGAGCTATTGTATTGTGTTCCCTTAATTACACCATGTCATGTCATGTTGCAATGTAAAATGACACAGTGTAACACTTTGTGACATGTGATAAGTATGATGAATTACATTCAGAACAAAGACCTGCTTTGAAAGGGTATATCAAGCACTCGCACAAGCAGGTATTTCAAGCACTCCATGGATATTTTGGATTAACGGATAATTCCCCATCACATATCACAAATGTTTAATAATAAGATTATGAACATGCTGGCAGAGGATTTTTCCTGACTTTTATCCTAATATATCATTTTTTTAATTTATTGTACCAAATTAATAACTTCTATGCTTACAGTGTTTGTACATATATATATATATAAAGCTAACTACCTTCAAAAAGATAAGCTTCCTATTAGATTTCTTGGAATAATCATGTTAAATGATGAAATTAATGTCAGAGAGGGGAGAGGTGTTCACCCTAGCAGCAGCGGTCCCTTAATATTAAAAAAAAAAAAAAAAAAAATTAGTAATACACTAATGGAAAAAAAAAAAACCCAAGAAAACAAAACAACCCATCACTGGTAATTTTATCAGATGTCATAGCAAGTTTAAGCATGAATTTAACTTCTTTTAAACTAAAAAAAAAAGTATCTGAAAAGTATCTAGAAAATGCCATTTTTAGACTTTCACAGTGACTTTCAGATCAAATGTGCCTGATTCATGTCAAAACACAATTTTTTTCCTCCTTGACTGCCAGTAGTACAGCTGCAAGTCGGGATATGAAAATCAAGCTATGTTCTTCTGTCATTGCACCATCGCCAGCAATGAGGATCTTGCAAAGAGAGCTTAGCTGCTGACAATTTTGTTGATGATGCATGAGGCAGAGAAGAATCCAGCACTCTTGTAGAGACTTGTATTGATTCTGCAATGGGAAGTTTATAAAAAAAGCTTTTTCTTTTTTCTTTTATTTTTCATGAGCGAAGCTGGCAAATAGAACTGGAAAACAAACAGTGAGCAGGGCTAGAAAATTAGTAGTGAAGTTTAGTGTACATATTTCTCTAACTCCAGAGGTTTTTTCAGTTCTTGTATGAAAAATCATTAAATAAAGTAGGTTATAATACTTTGCTTTGTTTATTGAACTTACTATTTTTTAAAGGTAAACTATTTCAATATCTCTCTCATTTTCACAGGATCTGCCCTATTCAAGCTGAAACAAACCTGGCAGCACCCTCCAATTTACTGGGAGTTTAAGACCAATATAAGGCAGAATCACCAAAACTTATTTAAAGGGGTTCAAAAATGTCCTTGTACAAACTGGTGAGAACAACATATGTAACTGAATGATAAAACTGAATACAAAAATAATAAAACTATGAGGAAATTAGTCTCTTATTAGTTTAGATGAAGCTCTCAATTCTCCTGTGTTTACATTTGAGACCCACTTTTTTTTAACAGTATCACAGACCATCGTGGAAAACACATGGCTGAACAGCCCCTCTCCTTCTCAGATCCTTCTTTCCCCTTGGCATTTCTACCAGACTTTGTATCCATATGAAATCCACATGCTTTTTCAGCCTGAAATTTGCTGTGCCTCTGGGGGAACATTTCAGTATTCTGATATTTGGTATTTTAGATGTGGGACTGCAGCCCAAGCATTTTAGATCAGCTGCTTCTTAGAAGGGGGTTTTGGAGTTGGCTTGGTTTGTGTGTTTTTTTCCTGACTTGTTTGAAACTCAGAATTATGGCTCCATTTCTGTTACTTTTCCATTGATCTCTCCTGCAGTATAGCTCCTCCTACTCCTAGGAAGAAAATAATATTGGAGAATTTATCAGAAGATGTGTTCAGGCCTCTGTAAAAACATATGCAGAAATAGCAAAACTAAGTAACAGGTTTGCTGACAGTTTGTGGTGGCAACCATTTGGTGATTCCAACAGGCAAGCTGATGTAATCAAAACTAAATCATGTTCACACACTCTAGAAGAAGAAACACAGAAGGGAACCCATGTTTTTTGTACAGTTCCTTGCAGTTTATTGTCCAGAAGAAATCTCTGCTTTGCTTAAGCCCCAAGGTATTCTTATACACTAAAATTTTGACCCTGTTCCTTGGTAAAAATCTAAGAACCACCAATAGGCATGTTAGAGTAAGACTGAATGGGAGCACATGAAGTCATCCTTCACTTCCACAAGGCAAAGTCACATCTAACCAAGTCATTCCTCACAGCCATTTCTCTTAACTGCTCTTAAAGTGCTCTAAGAGACCTTTGAAGATGGACGTCTTATCCCCTTGATTATGTCTGTCTCACAGGAGCTGGGTTCTTTTTCTAAAAAAGAAAAAAAAAAAAGGAAAAAGGAGAAGAATACAACAACAACAAAAACTTTTGGAAAGGTGTCTTGTTAATTCTGTAGAACTAATTCAGAAGGGGTTCTAACCATTTCTGAAAGATAATAAATTAAGCATTCTTGAGTCAGATATATTAGAAAGGCTGCTGGACATGTTGCTCCTTTTCCACATGGGGAATTATTATAGCAGAGCGCCAGCTCTGATTAACTAGAGGGTACGATGAAAGACAGTGAGGATAATATAATTGTGTTTGCTGAACAGTGGACCTGAATGTGCTTAAGGTCAAGCATTGCTAATATGCAGTCCCTTAATAGGAAAAACTCACAACATTTTTGGACAGCGTAACATAGTCTTTACACCAGTTATAAAGAATAATATATTGGAGTAACGGTGGTTGGATAAATTAAGGGTAGGCAGAAGCACTGCCATAAAATTAAAGGAGAGAGAATCTAGGGAGGGGAGTGGGAAAAGAGAAGGAAGAAGAGTTCGGCCAAAAGCAGTGAAACACAACTGCAGTTCCTGGGTGCTGATAACAGCCCCTGGAAATTACCTGTTTTCCAGCTGAATTCAGTGAAGCTGTATTAAGTGGAGGAGAGATTAGCTGGAGAAGCAAAGCAGATTTATTTCTGTAGTCTGGGGATCTGTGAGTCCCAGCTTTTCCTACACCCCAGGAGGATGCTAAATCTGTCACTCCAATCTTGAAAAAGGGCAAGAAGGAGGACCCGGGGAACTATAGGCCTGTCAGCTTCACCTCCATCCCCAGAAAGGTGATCGAACAGTTCATCCTGGAGGTCATCTCCATGCATGTAGAGGAAAAGAAGGTTATCAGAAGTAGTCAACATCGTTTCACCAAGGGGAGATCATGTTTGACCACCCTAATAGCCTTCTGTGATGGCGTGACTGGCTGGGTAGGTAAAGGGAGAGCAGTGGATGTTGTTTACCTTGACTTCAGCAAGGCTTTTGACACTGTCTCCCATAACATCCTCATAGGTAAGCTTAGGAATTATGGGTTAGATGAGTGGACAGTGAGGTGGATAGAGAACTGTCTGAACAACAGAGCTCAGAGAGCTGTGATCAATGGCACAGAGTCTGTTTGGAGGCCTGTAACTAGCGGTGTTCCCCAGGGGTCTGTGCTGGGTCCAGTCCTGTTCAATATATTCATCAATGACCTGGATAAAGGGACAGCATGTACCCTCAGCAAGTTTTCTGACAATACCAAGCTAGGAGGAGCGGCTGATACACCAGAAGGCTATGCTGCCGTTCAGCAAGACCTGGACAGGCTGTAGAGTTGGGCTGAGGGCAACGTCATGGAATTCAAAAAGAGCAAGTGTCAGGTCCTGCCCCTGGGGAGGAACAGCCCCATGCACCAGTACAGGTTGGGGGATGACCTGCTGGAAAGCAGCTCCTCTGAGAAGGACCTGGGAGTGTTGGTGGATGGCAGGTTGACTAATGAGCCAGCACTGTGTTCTTGTGGCCAAGAAGACCAACAGTATCCTGGGATGCATAAAAAGGAATGTGGCCAGCAGGTCAAGGGAGGTTATCCTCCCCCCCTACTCTGCCCTAGTGAGACCACATTTGGTGTACTGTGTCCAGTTCTGGGCTGCCCAGTTCAATAAAGACAGGGAACTCCTGGAGAGAGTCCAGCGGAGAGCTACGAAGATGATCAGGGGACTGGAGCATCTCCCTTATGAGGAAAGGCTGAGAGACCTGGGTTTGTTGAGCCTGCAGAAGAGAAAGCTGAGGGGGGATCTCATCAATATTTATAAATATCTGAAGGGTGGGTGTCAAAAGGATGGGGCTGGACTCTTTTCAGTGGTTCTCAACAACAGGACAAGGGGTAATGGGCACAGATTAGAACACAGGAAGTTCCACCTGAATATGAGGAAAAACTTCTTTACTGTGAGGGTGACAGAGCACTGGGACAGGCTGCCCAGAGAGGTTGTGGAGTCTCCTTCCCTGGAGACATTTAAAACCTGCCTGGACGTGGTCCTGTGCACCGTGCTGTAGGTGTACCTGCTCAAGCAGGGGGGTTGGACAAGATGATCTCCAGAGGTCCCTTCTAACTTCTACCATTCTGTGATTCTGTAAATCTGTGCTTGAAAGGATGCGGTCTGCTGAGTCATGCCATAGTCAAAAAATCCAAGTCTTTCCTTCCTGCAGGGAAAGTCAGCAGTGAAAGGGGAAACATGATTTATGCAGTGGTTTCATGAGGGCCATATAGACGCACCATGTCAGACACAAACACAAAGTTAAAGTATCCTGGGGGGCTGTGCAGCTTTGGGTAGAGCAAGTAGAAAGAACTAATTTTCAGTTCTTAAATAGATCTTCCAGGGTTTTTTAGCAGAAAGAATGTTTCATATCCCATCCTTCCCTATGCATACCCTGTTCCCTGAAAGTTCTGTGCTATCCAAAAAGGCAGAGAGTAAGTCTGTGTATTATGAGTTTATTGGGTCATCGCTCAAGGAGGGAAGAATTAAGGTTGGATTGGCGTGTACCTTAACGCTTCATTACTTGGTTTTCAGAAGATTAATTTTAGGCACTTTCTACATTCTGGAAGGCCATTAGATACCACTGGGCCGCCTTAGCTCTATAATAATGAAGTCTGGGTCACTTTTTTTTTTTCACCCAGAAACAGAATAACGGTTATGACTTCCATGGCATCCCTTTGGTTTTACAGTGATGTAATGGGGAGCAGAATAGGATCTAGTACAAGGAGCAGGTGAAAACATACCACCATTAAATATTCACAGTTTAAATTGGTTCAGGATTTAATTCAATGAGCCTTATCCTGTGGGATGCCCGCTTATTGATGCCTGATATAATACCTTTAAAGCTAAAGGAAATTTTTTCATTGTATTTAAAGACAGTTGGTTTAATTGATCTAGTCTTAAACATTTCCAGCTGCCATTGATATTATGAAAGACTAAACCTAGTGAAAGTCAAAATCTTTCTCACTGAAATTTTTCATTAACATCATGCAGATCATTAGGAATTATAGGCCTAAAACAGATGTGCAATATTCCTTACATCCACGTATTTACTTACAGTGGAAAAAACAGGGTTGAAGGCTATTCAAAATATGTAACTCATTCACACAGTAATTCTGCCATTACAGGCATAAATTAGTTGTCTCTCTATAGGAGAATATCCTATGTCAGTTTTTTTAATGACATAAGTAGAAGGCATATGTATAGTTCATGTTGCACACAATTATCTACTCACAGCCCTAACAATTCATGGAAGGTATATATATTAACATACAACTACATACACAATTGGCGAAGAAATTGAAACATCTGGAAGATGAGCAGTAGGAGAAATTCAAAAGAATCCCTTTAAAAGGAGATAAAAAGTGCCCACTAGAAAGGTATAAAATGGTTGTTAATATCTGGACTATACCAAATATCTTGAAAATCTTGAATGTTTGTATTTTTCTTTTTTTTTTAACAAATGTCTTCACTTTAAAGAAAATGTGCAGCTGTTCCTTTAACATTTTATAATTATAAGTCAGACAGAAGGTGTTAGAACAGGGAAGAGTGTGTGAATGGGGGTTAGCATGCTGAGACATTGTATTTCAGCTGTGAAAATCAATACATGCTCCAGAGATAGGGCACTTGATCAGAAAGGATATTGCAAGATACAAAAGAGCAGATATGAAATACCATTCCTGTGAAGTTCATTTCTTGCTCTTATTACATCAGTTCAGCAGAAAACACGGTGTGCATGAAACTATGGCAGTGCCAGTAATTTATTATTGCTCTTTCAAGATTTTTAGAAGATTTGCATGAGATTTTAGCAGAATTGTGCTTTGTGCTCCTTCCTTACCAGTAATTCAGAACCCAGAAGCCTAGATGATGTGTTTGTGAAGGGTTTCTTGTGTACCAGTCCCTTTTTCTCCTCTTTCCAATTAACATAGAACTGCAGTTCTGTATGACTCTGGCCAGCAAACAAGATCATTATTTCATCAAAGGAGAAGAAGATTTCGGAATTTATTTCTTTTCTTTCTAAATTTTTTTTTTTTTTTTTTTTTTTTTTTTTTTTTTTTTTTTGTGAAAGCAAGTAGGAAAAAAAGAAAGAGAAGGAGATGCAGAGGAGGAAATTGACCCTGGGAATACATTAAATTGGGAGTCTGTTTTCACACTGTGCTACTGCAAACAGATGTTTGCCCTTTATCTTTCTTGCTTTCTTATTTCTGGCCAGCAATTGTATCCCAGGTCCAACAAAATTTCACAAAATCTCCATTACAAAGAAATTAAAAAAAAAAAAAAAAAAAAAAGAAAAAATAATTTGAGATATTGGTGGTTTCCAGACAAAGAAGATGCTTACTCTAGAAAAATCATGGCCTGTTCTCACTGGGACTCTGCAGCCTAGAAAGACCTTTCTCTGTCATTAGCTACATAAACTCATTCAAGGCATTTCACATTTCTGTTTTTTTCTTTCATTTTTCAAGTAGGTAAAAAACTTATCAAGCTATGTGGAATAACTTGAATTCTATGAGGACGATAACTCTGTGTACATATAAGTTCTGCTACTTATTCGTTGTTGCCTTTCCTAAAAAAAAAAGTAGTATTAACCAAGTTTAACTTCATTTTGAAGCTGCTGAAAAAAAAATGTATCTTAAATGTTGTATCAGTAAAAGAGAAATTTTAGACAGGTTGTATTGAGTTTGGGTTGGTTTTCTTTCTGTTGGGTTTTTTGTTTGTTTTTGTTTGTTTTTGGTTTGTTTGTTTGTTTGTTTTAATTTTTAGTGGTTTTCACCATAATCTTTGTTAGACATTTGAAGTTAAACCAGAGTTCTTAAGAACAGAAATAAATGAAGGTTTGGCAATGGTCCAATACATTCAGAGCCTCTGCAGACCAGCTCAGTGATACCTGTAACATGAATGCACCAGAGACTTATGCACCATATTGGCCTTTCCTAGCAAGGAATTAATCGTGCCAGCTTTATCACAGGAGTGGAGCAAACTTTGAGAGGAATCAAAAGCCCCTGTTTCAGCTTGTGACTTTCTAACTATGCCTCAGCTGAGTTATTTTCCTTGCATAGTGTTTGACTAGCCAAGTTCAGATATAGCCCTACTCATGAAACTAGTCCTTGCAGCAATGTAAGAGGATGAAGCCTCAAGGGTGAAATTCTTTATACCTGTAAAATTATATTTCCCTTCCTTTCCCTTTTTCCCAGTAAAACGGCATCTCTCACACTCCTTCACTGACAGAGCTGTGCTGGCAGAAGGCTGTGTCATCGGCAGCTTTCAAATTGCAGCTGATTGCTAGCCCATTCTTGTAGCAGAACCGTGATACTGCCCCTTCCACACGGCTCATAGCAAAAGATATATTTAACTTAGAATAATATCCCCACGAGAAGGTAGAAAAGACAAGTGAAATGGCCTATTCTGGCAATCATTCCAAAGCTGGTGTTAATGTCTTTGGATTGCAAAGTGGAGAAAAATAAATAGCTGAAGTGCTTTACCGATTAATGCAAAGCAAATAACTCTCAACAACCAGGGTCAATGACTGTCACTGTTGCAGCTGCGATCATCACGCAAACTGTCCTCACTTCATTCGTGTAATGTCCTACACCTGCATGCTGGCTGTAAAAAGTCCCAAAGTGCCTGCTGAGTCACAACAAATGGCACTGGAATAGGAGGAGATGTATCAGTTTAACTGCCCAGATAGCAATGTTTGTTGGGCACATTTGGTTCTCATCCGAGGGCACTGACAGAAGTTTTTCACCACCAATGTCATCCTCACAGCTTCTCCCTTCTCACCCACCCCAGGTTTCTCTAAGAGGGAACATAAATAGCTGACTAAATGAAATCTAGGAAACAGGACATTTGTTTTTTTAAATGCTTGTCAATAAAATATACTTATTTCATGTTTCTGTTTGAACACGATCCTAGAGATTAGTAATTAGGAAGAAATAATAGGGCCTGATCTTATGTGATAGGGAAAACATTATTATTACTGCTATACAGATGGAGAGAAAATTGGAAAGGGTTCAGAAAAAGGTCTAAAAGGATAAGTCATGGCTTCTAAACATGGCTTATAGGCAGCTCTGTCTACCTAGCTTACTAAAGAGAAGGCTAAAAGGTGATTTGATTGTAGTCAATACACATGGAAAATTTCTCACAGAGGCTGCTGTGAGCTAGAAATCATAGCATAACAAGTTTCAGGGGCTGGAAGATCTCCCTAGTATAAAGCACATTTGTAACAGCAAAACTAGAATAACTTTGAGTCATAATGGACTCACAATTACCTAATGTCATTTCGTCAAGATTTAACTTCCCCCACCCTATAAAGGACATGCTATAATTCATCCACCAGGTAAGTATTTGCTGTACAAGCTAATGAGTGAAATTCATTGGTTAAACTAGATCATGATAATACCATTTTCTGTTCTTATAAATCCATATGCATTTCATGAATGAGTTTCGATTCTCTTTTTGCTTCTGCACCATTGATGCAGAATGCATCCTAGGCTCTTCTTTCAGAATACACTGTTATTTAAGAATTTAAATTCCTAATTTTTATAGCAGTCACCCTCAAAGATTTTCATGAGTTCCTGGCCACTATATGGGGAGAACAGGGGAATCTTCTGTCACATCCAGCCATAGTTAAGACTCCTAACAGTGATTTTCTGAAGCAAGAAGTTCTGCAGTATTTTCTGCTGTAGTCTAATATGCTTTTTAGACGATACACAAGTTAAAATGCTTGTGAAATTCAGATGAAACACAGGTAAACCTGAGCTTACTGGCATTTAATTTTGGAGACATCTGCAACCCAGCAGTGTGTTACAAGACACAATATAGAAAAAAAAAAAAAAGGTTTTTTTTGCTTAAGCTGCAACATCTTGTGCTTTTGTTGGGAACTGGAAGTTCCTAGTTCAGACCTCAGTGTCTTGGTCAAGATAACATCTATCACATTTAGAGACAGAGGCTTAATTCAGTGCATGGTCAGTCAACCATGAAGTTCATATTGGGTTCTGGATATTAAGTTCCCAGGCATTCAAGGAGGTTTGTGTCTGTGGAGTTGCTTTGGGACCACGTTTAGTGCAGTCCAAAAGAGAATAAAATGCATTGGTGCAGGGTAGGAACCTTTGGTTTGTAAGTCTGGCCCTTGCTGTACACAAATGTGTAGCACAAACTAAAAAGGCTGCTAAAACATAAGCACCAAACAGAATGACAGCAAGAAATGTGGCTAGCACAAAAATACTATGAATTTTCACAGCAAACCCACATCATGTTATTTAGCACAGGTTTTCTGTAATTGTGATACAGTGGGAAAAATCACAGTGTTCAATGGCCCTTGAACTCTCCCTTCCATCTCTGTGATGGGGTCATCTTGCTGTTGATACGTAGGGTGCAGGGGTCCGTAATACAAAACATGCAGGATCTGTTAAAGAACCTTTTTGTTTCCAACACTGTTAGTGCTTCAATTGTTTGTCTGTGTCTTTGCCTCAGTATTTATAGAAAGGTTCACAGTTCCTTTGCCACTCCTGCTGTGTTACCATCAACCATTAACTTTTCTTTGAAATCTCTGAAACATGGGGATGTACCTGGTTCATTCAGCACTGCAGGAGGTTGCAAATGCACTGGGACATTTTCGGTCCATTCAGAAGATGATCATATGCTGTTTACCTAGGCAAATCATTAAACCTCTATCAAAAGTTTGAAAAATTTTACATTAGCTTCAGCTATATGTGAAGAGATGAGAATAAGAGTGATAGATGTTAACTGGGGGAAGAAAAATACCCCATGTTTTCTACTAGGCAATTTGCAGAAGTCATGGGAAAAAAAGAAGTTGTTAAGAATGTGAAAATTTAGGTCAAAGTGATCTATGAAAATGGGAGAAAAGTTCTAGGCAGCCCATTGTACTGCCAAGAGGAAATAGGATTATAAAATACGTAGAAGAAGTGGACAATGACTGTAGAATGAACTTAATATCTGAAAAGAGTCCAGAGACCTAAGAGGTTGTGAGTACAGGTAATAACAGGCAAAGCTGGGTAGTATTTTAGTGAAAATCAGAGGACAACAGCACAATCATAAAGGGCAGAGAGAAATGAAAAATGCCAAACTATGTCAATTTCTACATAAACAAGAAAAGATAATGAGCTTTAGCCAAAAGAGCTTCACTGTAAGGGAGCTATTTTGTACCTAAGCCACTCCTGAGACCTCATTCCCTAAACACAGCAACTCTGAACCCAGCACAATTCAAGCTTCCAGCAAACCCTTTAGTATCTTATTTGTGTTGCCCAAAGTGCTGGAAAAGTTTGCACTAGGAACATGTGCAGGTGTTTCTAAAATATATTATATTATCCTTGACTATTTACGTTTAATACAAGTTCTACAGCCATAAGACATCACCATCTATCATCGCCGCTCATGTTTGGAACACCAGCATCTGTCATCATTCTTGGCTGAGAGATGGCTTTTTCTAGCTTTGGTCTTGCCCAAGACATGCTGGATCTATATCCACTGTCCTGTTCCTCCCACAGAAGTCTGCAAACCCATCTGAATTATTTCATCTGGCCTCTGAGTGGTTTTGCTTCTTTAGAGCATGCTACAGGGTGTTCACAGAATGTTTCATGACCACAGAACAAAATTTTGGATGCGTTCCTGCTCTCCCTGAAAAGTGATTAAAGAATGCCACACTGAAACTATACTAGTCAACTGAAAGAATTCAGCTGTCAGTTTGAAAACACAGCACACTGATGAACAGCTAGAGGTTACAGATATGTATCCACTTGAGGGCATTGTTGTGGCCTAGTTAAACTGAAATAAATTGCACACTTTTAGACTTGCAGGTTTTCTACTGGCAATACTTCTAGTGGAAACATGCTAAATATTGGCCTAAATGGGAAGGTAGGACCCAACTGCAAATTCTTGATTGGCTTTAGAATGAAACATTGTTCTTTAAATATGAATGGATTTACAAATGGGAATTCCACAATGTGGATCGTAATTTTTTTTATTATTGTCATAATAAGCAAACAAACAAACAAACTTACTGATCGTGGTAATTGGAATATACTGCATCCTGATCTGCAAATTAATCAGAATAAGGTACAAGACATTGAATGGGGAACTACATTTATCATTTAAAGAGATATCTACAAATTCTTTAGCAATCTTAAACTCAAATGTTACAGTCCAAAACAGGTGAAAGAAAGACAGCATGCATGGATGTCCATACACAGCTACAGGATATACACACATATCTATCGGTGTTTTAGTTAATAACATCTTTTCTGTGATGAAAAAAATTTTGATTCAATGTATGTTTCTTTTTTCCAGAACTGTAAAGGTAAGAGAAAAGGTGAAATTTTCCATTTTGGAATTGAAGAACTTCTTTTTAATCTGCAGTTTTCCTTCCTCTCTATCAGTTTTCAACCGAGTTTTGATTGGGATTGGGGAAGGGGAGGAAGAAGTTATTTAATATTTTCTTTTAACTCTTAGTATTTTCTGCCAAAAACATTGATACAAATCTATTAAAAACTATATCAAACATGATCTCTCTTTTCCTCTTTCATTGTTAATCTTTCACACACACAGTTACAAACCACAAGCATTATATGAGTAGACTGTATATGAAGAGTACTTTTATTTTACTATTCAACCTGCCTATAAGTAGTGCTCTAAATAACAGAGATTTGTGGATAATTGAAACCCTTTAGTTTAAAGACTTTACATAGGGTGCAAAATAACTGATCTTTCAGTGCTGAACATTGAAAAAATGAAGTTGCAGGCATATATTAGTTCAGCCATGCACACCTACTTATGAAAGGGGAAGTAATATCCCACTCCTTACACTTGGACACATGAATGAACAGAGAAGTAAAGCATTGCATCATAAATAAAAAAACAGCAGAATGTTTAATAGCCATCTGAAATTTGGAATACCTTCCTTCAATTTTATTCTCCAGCTATTAAGTTTTGTGATTTATTTTCTTGCTTTTGGAGCAAGAAAACCAGCTGCTAACAGGTTAATCCCTGAGCGCAGTTTCACACCTGCAATTGCCTTGCTCTTCTGAGTTCCCAGCAGACAGTCTGCTGCTCTGCTGATGTAATGCTATTTGGCTACACTTTAACTTTCCTCTTTGTGCTGTGTGTATGTACTCACTTTATTACAAGGGAGAAAGATAACCCATTTCCAGTCCATCTATCCCAATACCATAAGAAGCTGAGGCAATAACAATTATCTCTATCCTTATATTTTCTCTCTTCTCTGGATAGTTCTTGTACAGTAATGAATTGTAACAGCTCCTTCACACAGACTTCTCTCCCATATAATTAATGTCCTAAGATATTCTATTTA
This sequence comes from Morus bassanus, assembly GCA_031468815.1. Classification (NCBI taxonomy): domain Eukaryota; kingdom Metazoa; phylum Chordata; class Aves; order Suliformes; family Sulidae; genus Morus; species Morus bassanus. The sequence continues at coordinate 79,799,190 of CM062600.1, forward strand.
CTGGTGAAGCAGTTTGAATCAAGAAGTGATTACTTTTGAAGTAAACAGAGCTGCTAACCACATTCCACAAAGACGACAGCAGTTTCCCTTAAAAAATAAACCGAAATACACAGAGAAAAAAAAAAAAAAAAATCTTTACAAAACCAGACTCTGCATTGGGATAGTTTCCCTTCATACACACCCCTCCCAACAACCACCACCACTTTTTTTTTTCATATTTTTTGTTGTATAAGTCGAACAGGGAGTGTCTCAATCAGCAGGCTGATTTTAAAACTCTGGATATTCACAGGTTGAATTAGAATATGTTACTTTTCTGCAAATTAAAAATGTAGTCAGATCCATAAACCAGCAGAAAGTGCTCCTTTTTGTGAAAGACAACTTCCCTAGGAAACCAGAGTGAAATATTTTCAGTCATGAATATGTGTAATGATATTTTTAATATTCTCATGGAATGATAGATATAAAATGAGCATGCACACAAAATGAAAAAACTGGTGTTAACTGGCACTGGATTGATAGCCCAGATGATCCCTTATAACTTAGCCCCTACAGTCTGAGCAAGGGCAAGGGAGACTTTCCATTACATAGCAGAAAAATTGCTTCTGGAATCATTGCTTATTTTCCCACACAACCTGCTTCCTATATCCTGGTTTTGAGTCTTTTAGAAAAGACTTTAATGTGTGTGAAAGAAAATGTTAGGGAAAGGATGGCTGACACTTCCTGTTACAACCCAAACATAAAAATCTCCTGTTTAATTCCACATATTTACAGCACTATATGTAACTATGCTGCACTGTGCTTTAGACATGCAAGGTCCTATCCAGCTCTTTGAGAAGTTAGGAATGGTGATTCTTCGCAGCCCGACCTATGGTAAAGTTATTTTCCTGGAAAATGGAAGCCAATCATCTGTGATCCTCCCCATCCCCTGCCAGGAATTGAGGTATTTCATATTTTAGCATAAGTCGTAACCACAAGGCTGTTGCAGTGTAAGTCATAACTACTAGTCTGCTATTTGCCTGAACAATTGCATCTGATCTGAATCCTGAAAGTATTGCTGTGAAACTCCAAACTAGGAATCGTTTTCCCTGTCCCTGTGTCTATGCTCCACCTACCAATTTCTTTGGCAGATCAGCTTAGGAAAATTCAGTCAACCAACAGGAATATTTAGGCTCCTACCTAGATAATAAAAAGGGAGATATTTCACTAGTACACTATGAATCACTCTTCAGAGGCACTGAACATTCCTCTGTTCATTGTACATAGAGCCTGTGTATCTAAATTGCACCCCCAGAAGTACTCTGTTGGTGCCAGGCATCTACTTTACAGATGCTGAGAAATCTAAATTAGGCTTCTGAAATAAACCATCAAGGTGTGGTCTGGTTGTGCTATCAGGACTACTGCTTGCTTTCTTAGGCATTATGAAGACCAAAACAGGTGCCTGTATTAACCCCTCCAAACATAGCCTGAGGTCAAAATAAGGAACTGAATCCGAATTTTCCATATTGCCTTTAATTGTATTTGCCCTCTGTTTCGAGCTCTTCACATTTTCTAGGTCACATTCAATCACTTACAACTCACTGATGGATCTCCTTAGTAAGGACAAGCCTGTGCTTGTAACAGAGGACATCATTTCACATTCATGAGAAACAAAGCACCTACTGAGTCTTATAACATTAATAGGCACTTACAGCACTGCATCTTCCTAATCTCCTTCCCACCTCATACCCTTCACTGTCTCTTCCTACTTTGTTTGCCTTTCAGATGTTTGGAAATCCTTGGCACTCACATTTTAATATTAATCTCCATAGTTTAGTGGAAGACCTCCTTATTCAAGCAGCTGATTTATTAAGGGCAGACAACTAAGAGGAATAACTAATAAATTGGATGTTCCTACAGAGAAAAAGAAATTGTCTTCCAGCAATGGTTTTAGTAAAGATTTGCTAATAGTAAATAGATTACTTCTGAAATAATCTTATACAGTAGAATTACACTTGTACATGATGGCCTGGAGATCTGTTCTGGATCTTCAGCTGAGAAGGCTCAACAAATGCAAATTAGAACAAGCCTTCACAACTGTCCGATTTTGGACCAATGGAAGAATATGACCTCATGATTTCATAAGACAATTTATCTTTTCCAAGAACTTGGTCTGGACTTCATCTAGTCTGTGGAAATGCTCATAAACACAGAACTATCATCTGGGATCTGCAAAGGGACTTTCAAAAATTGTAATTGTGAACTGCTGCAGCTTAAGCTAAACACAGTACAAGTTCCACAGGTGGTAGTGATCGGAGACCCATATGTTTCCTTGCTCACACACAGGTGGAATGTGTAATAGACACTGAACAGCTGAGGATTTTGTGAAAAGATTGCACAGTTCTATGGCAAAAACTGCAGTGGTACTGTGGATCTAGCCTTCAACAGAGTATAAATACTAATTATGTCCCCTGTCTAACAGGAAAATCAAACTATTATTATCACACCAATTGTCTACCCATCCAGTATCTGTGCAGTCTCAATAAAATGTATAACTTCTTTTCTGAAAAAATTATGTTTTTCTCTTTCTGATGTATAGGTAAAACTTCAGTATATAACTGAGTTCCTGCCATGTTATGTTTAGCATTGCATTCCTTCTCACTGATAAGATTAAGTAATATGACAAAGAAACTCTCTTATTATTTTACACCAATATCACCTTTTTATACTCTTTTAAAAGTGTAGTGTACAACTACATATTTGCTTAATCATATATAATTGTCATTATTTTAGAAAGAATTCTATTTCCCCACACAAAAGTATTCTCACCTGCTTTTCCAGCATATGTCTCTATGGAATCTGGAACCTTTTGAAATTATGTTTGTACAAGGTAATATAAAGCTGTATTTGGTCTGCAATTATCCCTATGTACAGACCCTGCTTGAGTACTGCCCTTACTATTTTTGATATTCAGAAACCACTGGATAGAATGGTTCACTGTTTATTCCAATTGCCTCTAAATAGTTTGGTACATCAAATGTAACCTTGGGTTAAAAAAAAATAAAATAGTTTTAAACACATTTTTAAAATTCAGGTCACACATGTTGTTAATTTCAAAGTGTGTGGAGTCATGTTGGTTTTTTTTTTTCCCCTTTAACAACATGGAGATTTAGATTCTCTTAGTACATGGAATGCACAATTCTCTCCCATAAAATAGTGGAGAACTCTCTTCTTGGTAGTTACAAGGCATGAAAAAATAAGACACAAAATGTCTCAAGCCCTTTGAATTCAAGTATAAGGTAAGATTTTTGTTTAGTATCTGACTGAGTGTAGATTTATTTTTTCCTTTTCAGATGATAGAGCACTCAGTTTTTGTAGCAGGATTTGATTGTTAATAAATGCATAAGCCTTGTACAGAGTTATTATTCTGTGTTGTTATTTACTTGTTTCCATTTAAAGAACATTGTAGTTCAAAGTTCAGAGAAGGGATGAGAAAGCAGCCTATCTGTGTACTTTAATTTATAATTCAGTTTTTCCATGTAGGTTTTTTTTTTTTTTTTTTTTTTACACAATCTTAAATGAATCATGAGCAAATAAATATGGAACAAAGTGGAACAATGTAAGTGAAGCTTAATGCGGGAGATCTTTTTTCAACTATATGTAACAAATGTCCTATTAAAGAAGTAACAGTTTGAATCCTATTGTTCTCCCTGTTTACCAAAATGTATTGTACTAGTTAAGTGTCCACAAACCAAAAGTGCTTACAAACCTTTGCACTGCCTAAACTCAGTGGAGAGTTTGGATTAAATATTTGATAAATATAAAATATTGTTTTCTGTAACATCTGTGTGAGGAATGTAGACTTCTGAGGAGGGACCATTGTGCGGTGAAGCTGATGAGTTGAGAAATAGAACTTCCCTCATTCCCTGCCCTTAAGAGAAGCCTCTCATGCAACTTCACAATGGAAACCATTTACTGTCTGACTTTCGGTTTCCTACTCTAAGTAAATTAGAGTATTCTTTCATTTTCCTTTTTGTCATTACATGGAGAAATTTTTCAGACACTGGCTTTCTCAATAAATGTTAATAAGATGTTTAAGAATTTGGGACTATGGTGTTCCTTGGAGAGTTATTTCTGTTACCAAACAAATAATAAACAGCAAAACCTACTTTAAAACTTGGTGTGGTTAAGGAAAACCTGTTCTGCAGACTCTTGTCAATGTAGAAGGAACCCATAAGTTTTCTACCAACCTGCTCAGACATCCATGCACTGGCGAGAGCAACATATTATCTGAAAACTTTGCATAACTTTAAGCAATGCTATTAACATCTGTCATTTATGATTCATGCTTTCATCTGATCTGTGGAAAAGTGTGCACGAAAAAATCTTGTTTTTTTTTTTTAATATGACAAGGTTTTCTTTTTTGATTTTGGGGGACATTGTCTGTTTTATTACTTATATGCCTAAGTATGTTGCTGTTCCAGGTTTATGCTAGAAACTCTACTGCTTTTGGATGTCAAGCATGTCGATGCCCTTAATTTTTAAGGGATTTTTTTCTTGATCAGTTATTTTTTTTAATTATCAGAGTACAGACTCTGCAAATCCTATCTCTCCCACAACCAACCTTTAAGAACATTATCCTGAGAGACAAGAAAACCAACACAATCTTCATTGTTATGCTCTTTGAATACGCATTCAGATTATATTGTGTTCATTGACTCACGTACAGAAGATTTTTAAAGGCCATAAACTTGTTTCCTAAGGAAGACAAGGTAGGAAAAAAAGGACAATTCTGATATTTTCATAGCAGCTAGTGCTAGGTAAATAATGTGGAGTTTTTTGTGCTAGTCAGACTTTCTTGCAAACAAAAAAATCCCTGTCTAGATCAGAGGCATTTATTTTTATAAACCAGACTGGAGGCAGCAGTTATTTGAAGTGAGGCTAAGTCTACCAGTTTGGAAGTTTTTTAGCCAACCATCAGTTGAATTCCTCAGATTTACCTGTATATATGAATCTTACCTCCAAGAAGAGCCAAACAGCAGTCTTAGACTCCAGTTGACTAGTAAGTACTCCACAAATGCCTGCCAGAAATCTGCAGGTAAGATTGGGATATAAGATCTTACCTGTGGGTTTTGTAGATCGTCTTTGCTACAGCTGTTTCCTGAGAAATACTTGTGTCAATTTTCCAAAAGGAGCAATTCTCCCTAAGCATGGCCTGTGTCACATTAAAATGGATTGTATTCCTGCACAGGAAGGAAGCAGCATAAATGCCACAGCAGAAACGCTTCACATAAGGTAGAGTTATAATAGATTTTGATTGTTGTAATTTAATGTTCCATATTAGGTTTCATCTGGCAAATTGGCATGTAGACACTAGAGCAAATCCACTGAATTAGGAGAATCCTCTGTCTGATGACTTCCTGGTCCAGTTCAGTCAAAGTGACAGGTAAATATCAATGCAATAGGAGCTTTATCCAAAACACAGGCATATGTGCATGCGTCTATGTTCAGACTTCTGCACATAGCTACAGACATTCAACCCAGATCCTTGTCTTTCCAAAGGGCTCTTCAAGCCATGCCAAATGAGACCCTTCTTGTGGTTGTGCCAGTAAGCACCATGCTGAGACTGTCTCAGCTGGAAGCCACCCTCAGCATCTATTACAACACTGCAGCTGTGTTAATAATATTTGGTGACTCCTTTGTTTCCAATTTGAAGCTGAAATGTGCAATCTGTACAGGATATGGGCTTATTTCTAAATCCCCATGGATGAATGTTCTGTATCTTAATAAATTATTTGTGGAATATAAAACCTAGTTGTAAATTAAGGCGTCTGTTCTGATGTAAGTTTATCTTAGATAATGCTGACACTTGCTGGAGGGCTCAGATAGTTTGTAAGCTGTATTGGATTTGTCCTTTCCCTCTTCCAAACAGAACAGTTAAAAAACTGGCAAGTTTGATTTTGGACAGTCTGAAAGGATCATTAAAATGCTTGATATTGGGATGGGGAAGAAAAAAAAATAATTTTTAATCTTCTAAATTTTTTTTTCTAAATATTATCTGAAGTACATATATCTCAGAGAAGCAGAGATCCTTCTTTGTGAAATATAGTAGCAAAAGGAACAGTTCAAAGGAATGTAATTTAATTTTGTTACTGTTCCATAAGTATAGGAGCTGTAGCAAGAATTAGCCCAGGTCTTGCAGTCCAATTCAAAACTTACTGAAGTTCAAAGAAGTTTTCCTTATCACTTGGAAATAATCTGGATCGGACTGCCTTTGGACAAAAGGGTTTGTCTACACATCAGGGGAAAAAATAAGATCATAGGACTAGTCTCTCAGAGGAAGAGACAGGAACACCATCACAGGGGTCACTGAAGTTGGACAAAAGAAACCATTGAAAAGCTGCCGTAGTGTTTATTACTTGCATAACATCTAAAGCCATCTCTGTGCCCTGTAGGATTTTGCTAACATTTGGGTTGGGTTGGAGCAACAAAGCATGGAGACAAACTGTGATTTGAAACACTCCAGAAGTTATGTTTTTTTCCAATGACATGAGGGAAAGGCTGCAATATAACAGATATTTGTCTGATGATGATTCTTGGGATTGAAAAGTTTATGAGGACAATCTCTTCTTTCCCCTCTCCCTTTTCATGTGGTCAGTACTTTCATCAAGAGGCATTACTGTAAGACTACTGAAAGAAAGTCACTCACATTTCTCTTTGGCAGAAAATGGCTTCTTCATGTCCCATCCTATCACTCCCACTCTGCTGTGAAAAGCAACCACTTCCTGCAGATTCTTTATTTTACATTAGCTAGACTCTTAAATTATTTCACTTTAAGCTTGAAATGGTTTCACTAAATAATTTGTTTCACATATCCCACCTCAGTATATTTGGGGAACTCATGTCTCAGTCTGTGTAATAGTTCAAAACTCAGAGCTGTTCTGTGCCTTTACAAAGAGCAATTGCCATAGTACAAATAACACTACAAGATGGTATGCCATCTTGTGTACTAGAAGTGTTAGCTGACCTAAAATTTTGATCTAGAAAGAAGTGGATTATTTACCACAACAACTTTTCTTAAAGCATTTTCAGGTAACATTTGGATGTTAAAATAAAAAAAAGGAAAGAAAATAGTTTTCAGTTGTTTCAGTATTTCCTGTGGGAATGGGAAGGGGGAGAAAACACACCACCCCTTTTTATTACTATTAGTTTTAGTAGCAGTTCTAAAGTTCAACACTCTTTCTCACAGGATTTTGGAGTTTCCCATTCTGTCCTGCTTGAGATCTTAAAGTACAAATATACTCTATAAAATGGGCAAGAAACAATAAAGCACCCATTACAGCAAGCTTTTAGCCTACTAAAATGAGATATTGATAGTACAGTTTATATGCAAATGTCCTTATTGGCATCTGAAATACAACATCTGACCAGGCTCAGCAACCTATATTTAGGCTTCAAATCTTCCCACCTTCTGGTGTTTACAAGTGCAACTGGAACCTTAGCTATAAATAATGAACAGCATCTGAATGTTCAGAAAAATAAAAGACTCAGGGGAGAGCTTTAAATATTCACACTTCATGGGAAAGATGATTTTATCAATAGAATTAGAGGTTACTGTAAGAACTAGATGTAGGATATGCTTAATGCTTACTTTAATATTATTCAAGTGGCAATATCTAGGGATGAATTTTCAAGTGGTGAATCTCAAAGGTCTGGGATTCATCCCATGTAGCTTCTGCTGCCCAATAAAGAGACAGTTGACTATGCTGTCTCTACAGATAATAAAGAAAATTAGTCACCTCTGAAAACCAATTCACCCTATCCTGCAAATGATTTAGAGTAGACAGACACATTTCAGAAGGCTGAAGTCAGGGAACATATATCATTTCAAAGGGTAAAAATTCTTATAAATAAACACAAGTGTTTTACTTCATAACTAGATATTATATAGGGGAAGAGTTAAAGTCAACAGAACAGTCTCTCAACAGGTTGCTATCCTATTCCCTAGTTATGATTAGGGGCAATATTTAGCCCTTTCTGTTGAGTTTCTGTGCTCCAAAGACCTCACCTCCCACCCCCACAGAGGAGAGACATCCACAGCTCAGTGCTTTCAGGGTCTCACTGCAGTTTGCGCTTAACGCAACTGACGCTGAGCAACTTCTGGTGCTGGTATGGCTCTCAAGACAGTAGTAGGGAGGAAAGCTGGTCTTGCACAGAGATCCTAAGTCCTCCTTTGCCATAGACAGAGTTTACTCCACACAGTGCCCAGCACTATGTCAACCTCCCTCAAGACAACCCAGCTGTTAATATGTATTTAGAAGTCCAAGATTTCCCCTCTGATAAGAAACACCCCTTCCTCAGCTCCCTCCCTCTCAACGTCGCCTGCAAGGAGGAAATGACCATGCCCCTGCCCCCTGCCTTTGCCATAGTTACCTGACCAATCTGTCTTCTTCCAGGTGACCAGAGATGCCTACCAGCTGATGTTGTTGCCAGGGCAACTACTTCCCTGACAACCTAGTTGTTCTCATCAGGAGAAAGCTTAAAGTCTTTAATAATAAAAGCAGTCGTTCTCTGGGCACCCAGCCTCTGAGCTGGAAGTCAGGGATGTGAAGCAGAATGAAGCACCGTAATCCAAGGGGAAATGGTTAGCAACCTGCTACACCACTTAGATATACACGAGCCTATGGGGCCAGATGGGATCCACCCAAGGGTTCTGAGGAAGCTGGCAGAAGTTCTCACCAAGCCACTTTCAGTCTTTATCAGCAGTCCTGGCTAACCGGGGAGGTCCCAGTTGACTGGAGGTTAGCAAATGTGATGCCCGTCTACAAGAAGGGCTGGAAGGAGGATCCAGGGAACTACCGGCCTGTCAGTCTGACCTTGGTGCTGGGGAAGGTTACAGAGCAGATCATCTTGAGTCCCATCACGTGGCACATACAGGACAACCAGGTGATCAGGCCCAGTCAGCCTGGGTTTGTGAAAGGCAGATCCTGCTTTACTAACCTCATCTCCTTCTATGACCAGGTGACACATTTAGTGGCTGAGGGAAAGGCTGTGGATGTTGTCTACCTGGACTTTAGTAAAGCCTTTGACACTGTTTCCAGCATTCTTCTGGACAAACTGGCTGTTCATAGCTTGGGTGGGTAGGTAAAAAAAACTGTCTGGATGGCTGGGCCTAAAAAGTTGTTGTGAAGGGAGTTAAATCCAGTTGGCGGCCGGTCACAACTGGTGTTCCCCAGGGCTCAGTACTGGAACCAGTTCTGTTTAATATCTTTATCAATGATCTGGATGAGGGGATTGAGTGCACCATCAGTAAGTTTGCAGATGACAGCAAGGTGGGCAGGACTGTTGATTTGCTGGAAGGTAAGAAGGCTCTACAGGGGGATCTGGACAGGCTGGATCAATGGGCCGAGGTCAGTTGTATGAGGCTCAACAAGGCCAAGTGCTGGGTCCTGCACTTGGGTCACAACAACCCCATGCAATGCTACAGGCTGGGGGAAGAGTGGCTGGAAAGCTGCCTGGTGGAGAAGGACCAAGGGGTGGTGGCTGACAGCTGGCTGAACATGAGCCAGCAGTGTGCCCAGGTGGCCAAGGCCAACAGCATCTTGGCTTGTATCAGGAATAGTGTGGCCAGAAGGAGCAGGGAAGTGATTCTCCCAGGTACTTGGCACTGGTGAGGCCACACGTTGAATATTGTGTTCAGTTTTGGGCCCCTCAAGAAGGACAAGAAGGACATTGAGTTGCTGGAGCGTGTCCAGAGAAGGGCAACAAAGCTGGTGAAGGGTCTGGAGCACAAGTCTTATGAGGAGTGGCTGAAGGAACTGGGATTGTTTATCCTAGAGAAGAGGAGGCTGAGGGGAGACCTTATGGCTCTCTACAACTACCTGAAAGGCAGTTGTAGTGAGGTGGGTGTTGGTCTCTTCTCCCAAGTAACAAGTGATAGGAGAAGAGGAAATGGCCTCAAGTTGCACCAGGGGAAGTTTACATTGTATATTAGGAAAAATTTCTTCACCAAAAGGGTTGTCAAGCACTGGAACAGGTTGCCCAGGGAAGTGGTTGAGTCACCATCCCTGGAGGTATTTAAAAGACTTGTAGATTTGTTTCTTGGGGACATGGTTTAGTGGTGGACTTGGCAGTGTTAGGTTAATGGTTGCACTTGATGATCTTAAGGGTCTTTTCAAACCTAAATGATTCTATGATTCTATGATTTTATTAGATTCTTTCATTTGAATGGAGGAGCATCTCCACTTAATGATCCTTAAGTATTAAGTTCATGTTTCCTCCTTTCCCAGTCTCAATCTAACATAAAGAAGTGGAGGGGGTGGGGAAATTACAGAAGTAGCAGGCTCTGCATCCACACAGTGTTGTCATTTTAAGATCCATAACAGAATTCATAGACACAGGCAATATTCTTAGGTTATACAGATGTGTATCACAAACTATGACTTTGCTCCAGTCAAAGGTAGTACATTGAAATTTATTAAAAGAATATACACATTGCACGATTATTCCGCATAGCTCGTTGCCAAATTATTTCTTTGCATCCATAAGTTCAGGACCATTCAATTCAAGTTTTTATTTAAGTAAGGCATTTATTTATGTAACAATATATCATATATCATAAATAATAATACATAATATATGATAGTTAATATATAATGTACAATGTAAATAATACATAATACGTAATATATAATATAAAATCTTATGATTGATATATATATAAACACAGAGATAATGACAGATATTAAAAAAGAAACATTGATAAAATTGGCTTGCAGACAACTGAGAGTTGACTAGGAAGTAAGTTTCCATGTGGGAAGGCTGCCTCTTTTTGGCCTATTACAGCTTTTCTGTTATCTTTGTCTGAAGCCTCTGGTATATGCCATTTTTAGACTAAGAACTACGGACAAGGAAGACCCTGAGAGCCATAACTGTGGTCTATGTGTTCCCATAACAAATCAATGCAAGAATTTCTTATTTCCTTCAAATAAATTGTATCCCAATGGAAACAAAACAGTCCACACTCAGTGAAGGAGCAAGTATGTGGCTCCATCCTCCTTTCTCTTTTACTGAAGACACAGATGTTGATTTTCTATCCAGTTTCTTTATCTTTACTGCTACTTGTCCTGTTGCCTGTTTGCCTCTTGCAGGAGGCAGAAAAATGTGTAGCATTTTCTTCCGCATTCCAGTGAAGAAATAAAATTAGGTTTAAAAGTAAACTTTTTTACAGGCAAAATAAATTATAAGCAAGTGTTGTGGAGAGTTGCAAGGTAAATTGATTTCTGAGTACAAAATGTCTTCTTTGTGACTTGTTGATAAAATTTTAATGTTATACATGTTAGAACTGTTAAACACATCATCAGGACATGGAAAATTTATTCCTTTAACTGTTTTTTCCTTTTGTCACTTTATTTTTAAAAGCAGTTTCTGGCATAATATTGGAAACCATGCACTTCAGGTAAGCAGCAAATGGAATCCTTAACCATTATGAAAAGTACATTACAGCACAGTGCAGACTTTCATATCTCAGCTATTGCATGCTTGGATATCTGGTTATTTTACAATCAGGAGGAAGGAGAGTAGAAGTAAGTACTAAAGCTGGGAGAAAAAACAATAGTAAAAAACCAATCCTTTAAGTATTGCTTTGAAACTACTGAACAAAAACCAAATTAACTCTTAAATTTAGAATTTAAAAAGTCCTAACAGATGGACCATATTAAAATCTGCAGGCACATACACACAAAGGAGAAGTAGGAATTGGGAATGCTGTGTCAGTATATGGAATGGAAAACTTGCAGGAAAGATGAGTTAAAGTTTTCTGGAAAGTAGATGAAAGAGAAAGACCAATTCCTCATCAGAGACTATTTGTGGGAATAAGGAATACTCAAAAGTCTACACGTATATAAGTTATTTTGCGGATAAGCCACTGAGCACTTGAAAAAAGGAAGGCTCCTATGCTTATTTCTGAATTTGAACTACAATAGTACTACACAGTCTGAAAAAAATTTGAGATCCAATGTAAAAAACACTGTACATGGACATCTTTAATTTTGTAGCTCATGGAATCAAGGCAGCTGAAGCATGGAAGAAAATAACTTAAAAAAGTTCCTGCATATAAAAAAGAAATGTAGGGTTAATCACCTTGCAAAGATTATAAAAGTTTTGACAGTTTTAGTCAGGATAATGATCACAAGGTACTCCTTTCTCTTTTCAAAAAACATTATGTCAAAACCTCGAGACAAACCTAAGTCTTTCAATGTTCTCTCTCTCTTTTTCGTTCTTTCTCTTCTTCCTTTCTTTCTTTTCTCCTTTCTTTCTCAATTTTTTTTATCTCTCTCCCTTCCTCATTTTATCTCTTTCTCCTTCTCTCTCCCCCCTCTTTCTTTCTCTTGTTTTCTCTTTCTCCCTCTCCCTTTTCTGCATCTTCTTTGTTTTTTCCTTCTTTCTTATTCATTCATTCATTAATAAGTTGGGGAAAAACTCACTCTGGATGTGGTAATTTCTATATTGACTGACAAGTGGACAGAAGGAAGTACTTCAGTACTAAACTTTCCTTCTGTCAATGAATATTCACAGGTGTATTTTTCTAACAATTTTTGAAGTCAGAGATTCCACCTTTGTCTTTGGGATGACTGTTGAACAAGGCAGAACATAACCCTGTCATAAAGGTTTCTCTGTTATTCAGCCAAACTTCTTATTTTATTTCATTACTTGAACTGAACCCTAGCAATACTCTTCTAACCTTAGTGATTGTCCCATTAAAAGGTCCATGGTCTGGCATGTCCTTCTATCAGGGACGCCTAACTCAGATTTAGTTTTTCAAACCTCCCCCCTCAAATATGCTCCTTTAACCCAGAGACAAGCTGAAGAGCACTGTTCCGAAATCAATGAAGTCAACAGGACCCTCTCAAACATCTTCTGAATTTTTAAAAAGTGGATGCTGAGAAAGAAAATAACAGTGCATATAACAAGAGGAATACGTAGTTAACAAGTGAAAGAAGGGAAAGTAGAGAAAATACATTAGAGAAAGACGGACAAGAAAAGCAGAGAGGTAAAAAGTACTTCATTCTCCCTTTTTAACATCTTCCAGAGACATACAGGATTGGTTCCATATCTACTGATAAATCCCTAATGCTTTGTCAGACCTTATTTTAAATTACTCAAGCAACAGGGCTTTCACTTTTTCCTGTGTTCAATTTAGTCCCATTATTTTTAATTGTACTCTCCTGAACCACCCTTAAGTATTTGTGTCTCTTTTTGTTCCACCTTTTAAATGCCCTTGGTTATGTATTTTGTTCTCCCATTCCTAGGTCCTTGTTTACTCAAGCTAAACAAATTCCACTCCTTACAACTGATAATGTCTGAATGTGAAAGAGGGAGATGGTGACTCCAGAATTGTTTCATTTAGAGAACAAGGTTGAAAATATATTTCTGGCTGAGTATCCTGTTTTATTAACGGTGCTTAATTGATCATGGTGGAAAGGCTGTTATAGTCAAGTGGAGGAGGGTGTTACCTTCCAAAGCATTTTCCAGCAAATTTACTTAATTGTTTCTGTTTACTGCATACCCATTAGTGCTCTATCACGCATTAAAAGCAATGGGCAAGATTAATAACAGCCTGCTCACCCCCAAAATATCAGAGCCACTTTATGTATTGATGGCAAGTGACTCATTAAGTTTAAATGGGTATAAGCCATAATTTTCATCACACTCCTGTCTTTTTTTTTGTTTCCTGAAACTTGACATAACTCTAATGATTTAATACTTTATAGAAACAGGGAAGATCAGAAGAACTGCCAACTCCAATCATGAGGAAGGATAAATACTTGGTAATATTAATGCATAACAAAACAACAGTTAATTAACATCTTCAGCATGTTTGATGCATTTCCTATTTACAGATTATAGGACACTTTTTGAAAGGGAATAAGCAGTGTCTAACAGAGACATTAAGAAGAACAGTGTCCTCTATGCTGTTTTGGAGGCCTTGCAGAGCACAGAAAATTTCTTCTGCTCTCGAAAATGTACCTGCTGCTTTAGACTTAAGGTAAGTGGGTTCCTACAGTTCTATGAGGAAAATGAAAGACTCAGGCTCAAAAAAGTCTGTAACAATCTGTACATTGAATAGCTTACACATATTATAATAAGGTAACAAGCAAATTCCCCATGTCTCCCCAAATATTCTTTTTCTTACTGGAGAAAGTGAAGTAGAGCAAAGCCAGTTTATGCCCCCATCTCCCTGGTTCTCCTTGGTCACATGACCAAAATCAACAGAACTGCATTGTTACAAAAGAGTATGCCAGTTTGTTTGGGTTTTTATAAATTTTTTTTTTTTCCTTTGGACACATGGAGAAATTAAGATAACTGTGTCTCCCTGTAGCTGGAACTGGTCAGGCTACATTGCCTGAATCTGCCCTGGAGTGTGAAATCCCCAGGCACTTCTCAGGATGTGAAACCTTGGTTTTACCTGTTTACAAATCTTGGACTCAGATTCAGGCTAATACTCAGCTACTTTGAAAATAACTGGGGACTTGATGTAAGCTTCTTCCAGCACTGCAGGATCCTCTGTAGCCAATATGGAGCACTCCCAAAATAAGACTTTAGAAAATGAGACTCTTTCCACACACATGAATCTAGTGACTAGTTCATCGTTGTTTTTGTAAGAATCACCAATATTGCTTACTTTAAAATGTTGGAGGGATTATTTGCACCTGTGATCTGTGCACTGATCAAATGAGCTCTATTTTCTTCCTGTGTCACTGTTTAAGTGAAGAAAGAAACCACAAGACTTTCTCCCCTGTCTGTCCTCCATTCATTGATAGCTCTGTATATCTCTGTTTCTGCTTATAAGAAATTTCTTACAAATGGCACCTAAATTTCTGTCTGGTGTCTAATTTTTCTTATAAACTCAGAGTGGTTCTACTTACAAACAAGGTTAATCCCAATGAATTTGATGTTACAAAAGAGAGTGCAGTATATATTAATATAGCTATGCATACGGTTATGCTCTGCAACATCTTTCAACATTTTTAGTGTAAAAACGCAACTGGAAATCCTCCTTCATTCTTTATTCTTCCTGCTGTTCCTCCTGCCTCCTTATTCACACTATGCATTTGTCCCTAATGCAAGACTGCAAAATATATTTGCACACAGTGAAAGCAGCAGATTTCTATTTATCATCTGTTTAAATCAGATAAGATCCTCCTTGTGTATGTAGTTTCTCTTTATCTGAAGAATTCTTGTGCCTCTCACTTTTTCTTTCATTTTAATGACTTTATTTTCAGCTTTGATTTAATTCTCAGTATCTTTCTTAGTTACTGGATGTTTGGGACTGTTTACCCCTTAGAAAGACAGCTGATTAATTTTAAGACTCACGGAGACAGATTCTCAAATTATTTTTGTTATGGTCACCATTCTTCAAGTTTTATGTTTTCAACAATACTGATAACAGAATAAGTAGCAACAGTACCAAAACAATGATATCTTTTAGAGATTAATGAAACACCCACTGAAGCTCCTGAAACTCTTCCTAGTAATTTGAAGAGAATCATTTTGCAGACTCAAAAATGAAATAGATAAACCTTTTTTGTTTGTTTGTTTGTTTGTTTTGTTACTAAGTGTGTGCTAAAAGTCTAATTACAGGACCTTGTATTGCAAATATTTAATCCAAAATTTTTGTTAAAGAGGTTAAACTAATTGGAGCATTAAACTTTATGCCTAGTAACAAACAACTGTACAAGGGAACGGTACCCCTTGAATTGTTTGTTACGAGTTACTGTTAATCCACAGAAAAGGCTGCCTTTTAAAGTCTGTGTCCTTTACATGTGTCCCTCTAGGTTTATAACCATGCACTTGTACTTGCAGAGTAAGTAGATATGCTGCTTTATAGCACAAAAATTGCCCTTTATATGAAGCAGGTTCATGTGTGAACACAGCTGATTGAATTGTTGATCCAGAATTTTGTTGTTTCATACCATCCTCTTGGTTGCAAGAATCTCTTATTTTAAACCTCTGATAAAATATGCATACATGCCTCAATGTAGGTGTAATTTTAACAATTGCTTAAGGGTAAAATCCAAAGCAACTTATCTAACAAAACAAAAAACACACCAATATTTCATTGTAATTAGTACAGCTTGTGATTTGAGTGGTGTAAATGTGTTAAGTAAAAAAAAAACAAAACCAAAACAAAAATGAAGCCAGCTACTGGAAGTTTTATGTGACAGTAAATCCTCTTAGATAATAATAAACCTCCTTTTGTATACTTACTGACTGCTTTCTGGAGCTGTGATAACCAGCTGGATAATCTCCAGAGTTTTGCAACTGGTGACTACTACAACTTCTCTTCTAGGAGTTGTTGGAAATGGTGTCCAATAGCACACAACATTTGGTAGCTTTGTGAATTTCCTGCAACATCCATTCAGCATAGCACAAGCTCTAATTTACATCCCTTATATATTCCTATCTACCTACATTTCTGATGCAATGACTTACACTGAAATACCATCTGTCTGAAAAGCATGGCTGGCATCACTTAACTTGGAGTTAAGCAATTTTTTTTCATTGCCTAAAGAAATCTTTCATTTACCTTAGCACTGGAAAACAGTTGTCAGTAGCCCATGCTTGTACACCGACACCTTCCTGGAATTTGCGTAACGGGGGCTCATTGGGACGCATTGATGTCAGGGGTTTTAACACTTTGCCTTTAAGGGGAGTTGTATCACTCCTTATTTCATCAAGTCCTTTAAAAAAGTTATGAGCAATTACACCTAGAGCTTTATAGCATAAACTGATTTACTGTCCAAATTATGACTTTCCACTAATGTGGTGGCCAAATAATCCTTTAACCAATGAAACAATGTGAAAGAGACAGATTTATGGAGATTGTCACCAAACTGAAAGGTTCTCCATCTATGTTGTGAATGATTTCTTTTTATAAATCTACTAGTCTAAATTTTCAGAAGCAACTTGTGATTTTGTTGTGTAACATAGCTAACTCCGTGCTCCTAAACTATTAAGTTTTTATTAAAAATCTGCCCATGCATGATTATTATAGATATTTTCCTATGATTTCTTGATATACTCAGGTCTTCTATACAGTTCTTCAGAAATATGGGCTAAAAAATCTTTATAAAAATGGAATTGATTTTTTTTATTCATCATACCTGAGAGTTGGTGCTTTAATAACATGTCAAGTACTGTAAAAAAAATGCAGTGAGATAGAAAGAATTGAAGAATGTAAGGAAGGATAGAGAACAGAAGGTCTTTTTAAGATGCCACCCTTAAACATGATAGTGACCTGTCTTCAATCACATAGTTGCTCATTACATCCTATTGCTTCTAAACACTCTTTTCTCCATTCCATTCTGAATTTGGCCTTCCAAATATTGTTACAACTAATATTAAAAGTCACTTTTGAACAAGAAAAAGAAGTACTGTAAGATCTTCTTAAAACAAAATTAAAGAAATTTATTTTGATTCTTATAAATTAAGTTTCCTTACTACAATAATTTATGAATCATGGAATTAAATTTATCTAACCAATGTTAATCTTGCTCCAGATAGTTGTGAAGGTTCTCTTCTGACCCAATACATAATTAAAAATCAAAATAATAAGATTTATGTTCATTTGTTTATTCATTTTGTAAATTTATAGGCCATTTTTCTGGCAAAGTCTGGAGTAGAAAGATCCAAGAAATATTGATTTTTTTTCTTCTTCATGACTATTTAATTGGTTAAAGTGTACACCATTCGCACAAGCCAGCAAGTTGATGCTAGTTACATTTTAATAAATGTACTCCTCACCCGATCAATACATCCCTGGGAAAAAAGTGCTGCTCTCTCATATGTTAATGGGAAGAAAATCTTTTTACTATAGTCAGTCATCATGACAAACAAGAATATGAAAAGTGTTAATGAAATGACTAGCTGTCTATAAAATGAAAGACTCACAAGACAGTTTCTTTTCTTCCTTTAATTCAATGAAACAAAATGGAAAATTACACTGGAGCTTGTTGAACAGGAGGTAATGTTCACAGTCAGAAATCAAATGCCATAAAGAAAGTCAGAATTGGACTTAACATGCTTATGAGCCAGAGACTGGGAATCACTTTAGCTGTGTCAACATAGAATATATTCAAATGTCTATAATGGGGCAATTCAGGCCCAGTTCCAAAGATGGATTTAGAGTTCTGACTCCTATTTGGGTTTCAAGGAAATCGGTCTGAGGTTTAGAGAGTTCTAAGCAGAATCTGAGAGCCTAAATATATTGACAGATGTAATATTTAGAACCATATTTTTTTTCCTTTATCATCCTTATCTCATTAATATTTCCAATGGAGGCAGTGGAACTACTTGAACTATGACTTCCCTTGCTTATGTAACTCATTACAAGACTAACCTAAATAGATCAGATGCCACCTTCTGGATTTCATAGATTTAAAGAATTTAACACAAGTAGAACCATTAGATTATCCAGTCTGATACCATAGACTCCTGGTATTTGTTAGTTGATCCTGTTGAGTTACATTTGCTTAATCAAACCTTCAGTGGCTGCAAGAACAGGGTTTTTTTAGTTATACATTTACGGTATAAGTTTTATAATCCTGTTCTGAGTACTGAATCAAGTGTGCTTGTAAGGCACCACAACTTTATACTTGACTGTCTGATCTGATGTTGAAGATTAGATCCAAAAAAAGGTATTTAAGTATCACATAACTTGGAATGAGTTGGCTGGTTCCTGAAAGACATTTTAACTGTTAACTAGTTGAATGGGTTGTGGCCTATACTCCCTACACACCAGCCAAAAAAAGTATAAGCAACTGAAGAAAAGAGTCCGCAACAGCTGATCATGCAGAAATCTATGTAAGGCAATAAGAATCAGAAAAGAGAGAAGTCCATGATTCAAGCTTTATTTCTTTTTGAGGTTCCTGCATTTGTTTCAAAGGGATAGTGAGGCCACCATGTTAATATGGAGTTTCAAAGATAAATGAACCCTTAAACACCAGACACCTCAGTCAATCATTTAAGAACAAAGCAAAGAGTCTGTTGCTTGATTTATTTGTTACGGATCATTATTCAGGAGGTGAAAAAGATGGGTTTAATATCTTTTGTAATTTGATTTCTGAAAAGGGTGCTTCCTAAGCTGAAAACTTTATTTTATCTGTGGAAGACAGACCATGACACTGAAGCCTAATTCTTAGGGAACTCAGGTAGGAATGGGAAGAAATCAATGCTGGAGCTTGTTGACAGTTGAAACTGGGATTTATGAGATATTTTGGATACATATTTCTATGGTTTTGTTTCAATTATTGTTTACTTCCAGTGCAATGGTCAAAAAACAGCTTCATTCTTCCCTTCGGCTGTTGTCTTGTGATTTTATAGAATCATAGAATCACTAAGGTTGGATAACTCATTAAACAGCAGGCTAAAGTGTATGGTGAAGACTATGCAGAGGTATGCTAACATATGTATGACCAGCTCCTTCCTTTAAAGTCACTTTGGTTTGAACATTATTCTATCAAAAATTAAAGCCATTCATCAGGCAAAAATCTCAAGAAAATGGGATGGGACAGAATGGAGAAAATAACAGAAAGTCTTTGCTCTTAAGATCTTCAAGAACTTTCAAACCTCTATAGTAAATCACAGAAAATTTCTCACATTAAAAAATTCTGAGTCCCTATATTGCAGGACAATTACAAATGCAATAGCTACTCTTCTCTCCTTTTGATCCCTCCCCCAAAATCCATCTTCCTTCAAATGTTCTCAGCAAACTGCTGTTCTTTTCCTTTCCTAAAGCTTTGTCAGAAATTTCTTTCCAACTCCAAAAAAAAATCTCTTTCTTCAAATACCATGATTCTGGACTCAAATTAGAATGTATTTCAGAATCACTTGTGTTTCACCAACACAAGTATCTCCTCCACATCTTTAAACAAAAAAAGTTATTTCTTCATAGCACTGATTTGAAATTTCCTGCTTTATTATTCAGACCTACTGGGGAAATAACTGTCTTTTTAAATTTTAATTTACTTTCTTTCTGCTTATCTTACATTGACTTCGGTTTCAGCCTTTCCACACATTTCTTTTCCTATTAGTAAGAGAAGTTTCTTCCACTAAGATAATACCTCTGTAACAGCATCTCTGGCTCATTTCAATTGTTTTGAAAATTCAGCTAATAACATATCTCATTTTAGTTCCTATCTTCTGTAGTGATGTATTTACTTTAGCTATTTAAGTGTGAAACAAATACTGAAATGAACTTTATGCGTACGTTGGACAAATAAATACCTAGTAAAGCAAATGATTGACCACTTTTCCATCAGTGTAAATAACTTTGGCTAGCTGAAAGGTTAGCATCTCGCTACCCTAATCAGATAGGAGAGAAAATACCTTCAGGGGACAATGAGTTAGGGGTATATGGAAGTCCCTACCCCTCACTATGGGCTAGAGGAAAGAACCAGTTTTGACTGAACACATTACTTCTTGAAAATAACGTTAGGTGTGATGAAGTCTACTCTAAGTGGCAGAAATATGAATGACTCATTTTTTTAAGTAAATGATTATTGTAGCATTTATCAGAACATGTCTTTGTGTTACTGTTAAAAAGTTTTATTTCATTTTGTTTGATTTTAAGTATAAAAACCACCACAAACCCAGAAAAACAACCTACAAAAAAACCCAAACAAACAAACCAAAACTCCATGTGGTCAGGTTTGAGTAGCTGATAAAAGAAACTACATACAATGACTGACTCTTTCTCTGTGCTACTTACTTCATTCCATTCTTTTATTACTTCTATGATCTTAACAGATGAATGCACCAATAGCTCATTTTGGTCCTAACTCCGCTCTGCCTGTCTGGTTTACTGCCATCAATATTGCAGATACAATATTGCATCTGGAACTTCAACTCAGTGAGTGCTTTAAGCATTGCTAAGTTCCTGATCCAGTTCTCACTGAAGAGATTCACTGAATGTGAATCTTCCCGCTGATTTCAATAGGCTCATGAGGGCTTAACTGATATGTTACTTCAGAGATTGTTCACTAAATTTAGGTCTAAAGTCATAGTGTCTGTTGGTTTATAATTCATAGCAAAAGAACATGGATAAGAAGTATTTATACTTATGAAAGTGAAAAATAAAGAGAAAGAGCTGTCTAAACAAGGGACCATTTGCAAACATAATGAACCACATTGTTTTTAAAAACTGACCTGACCGAAGACCTTAGGTTGAGTTAGTGCAGAAAAATTTGTGGGGGCCCACAGGGAACATATTTTGCTGTATGTTGTTTTTTAAAGTGTACTTTAACTTCTCTCTAAGTTAGGAGCATTATACACTGTATTATGTATTCTGAGAAGATAGCTGTGTAAAATAAATTCTTCCTTAGTTATCTTATTATTGCTTTTTTTTCTCTCTCTCTCACTTTTTTCTTTTTTTTTTTTTTTACCTAACTGCTGATACTTTTCAAGGAACTCCATGGAGACAAACTGCAGAACGTAAAAACATCTGAAAACCTCAAGAGTTTCTGAAGCGTCAGTCCTTAAGTGAGGTTTTAATCACAAGAGACACAGACGATTTTTTTTTCCACCTCTGGCAAGTGAACACAATGGAAGAAGAAACCTAAAGATTCTAGCCTAAAGAGGTGGTAATTAATGAAAATAGAAGGAAGTGCCTTAGTATGTTGTGATAAATGTTGATCTTTTGGGGATTAGTCTTACTACCTGAAAGAATTGATTCCTCTTTTTATTCTCAGAAACACTGAAATTATTTGAAACAAACTTTCTCACTTCACACATGTCCATACCACCACCCAGTAAAATCATTCAATCCCTTGCTCCATTTTCTGACTCAATATTTTATGCAAAGAATATAAGCAGGAGCATTCTTCAGGTGTTCTGCAGATATGCACACTCACTGAAGACCTTGGCAAACAGAAAACTGAAGAAGGAAAGATTAGTCGTGATTTAAGAGACATTAGGGACCTACTTTTCCAAATACCAAAGGTAAGTTCTATGTCCTGGATTAGTGCTGGACCATAAATGAGCAAAAGAGGTTCCACAATACAACATATACATTTCTGAAAATCATATGTGCCCAAATATAACCACTGTTTTTATATAGGACTTTGTGAGATTCAACCTAAGTCCTTCTGAAACAAGATGGGATGTCTTCATGTAGGAGTGCTATATTAATGATCAAATTTCTGTTCACAACATCTGAGAAATGATTGGGTTACTGGGTGATGGGGACAGGTAATTTTCATTATTAGAGAGAAATAAACTAGACAATTGTCTGATTTTTTTGATCTCTCAAGGAACCAGTTAAAGTCTTTTTGAATTAAAATCCAAAACATCCAAGAATATGTGATCTCAGAAAAATGCACTAGAAGTTGACTGAGTGATTACCAAGAAATTTGAGTGCCATCTGAAGATGACATGTTAGGGAGCATGTATGTAGTATCTGTTATAAAATCAAGAATATTGTAGGTCACTTATAATTTGTGTGCAGTCAACACACAGCATTATCACTCTTCCTTTAGATTATATGGCTGTGAAGAAAAATTGTTCGTGTAATAAAATAAAAATAATTTTCCCATTAGTTCAGCCTATGATTCTGTGATGGAATGGGGTCTTTGTGTTGCATATATCATACAGTCTTTTTCTTAAAGCTATTTGTTTTTTCTAGGGTAGATATTATAATGGGTGGCAACTAGATGTTTTCCCCTATGAGAAATGTCAGTGTACATGGTTTTGTTCTTATTGCTGAATAACTTATTTAATTTACCATATGATAATTTGAAATGGTAGTCATTTTTTTTTTTTTGAAATCTTGTTGAGAATGTTTCTTTTTTTGTTATTTATTTATGAAAGTTGATGTCTAAATTTCTCAATATATTTCTGAAAGTCTGAAGCTTCCAAGACTCACAGTGTAAAATTTGGAAACTTTGGGAAGATTGTTCAAAACAAGTATCTCAATGATTCCAAGGTCCATCCAGCCCTGCCAGAGTGTTTAACACCTGCAACTGTCTGTTAGCCTGAAGAGCTTTAGATCAGCTCCTAATTCAGCTGCAGAAATTAACTTTGAAACTTGAAAGCTTGTATACCACAACTTTGAGCGGGCTATATAGCAAGGATGCATTGGATCAGTGGTCTTTGAGAGCCAGCGTATCTTTCTTACCAGTCTGATGTATGTAATCTAATATACCTGAAGATTGGGATCCTGGAAACCTGAAATCCCTGATGACTTAATGGTCAGTACATAACACAAACTCCTTAGAAACACAGTCTTTGGGTTGCTAAAACAAAATAGCACAGGCTGTTAAAAGCCCTTTGGAAAAAAATGTTAAGAAAAACAGTATCTCATCCAACAAAACCTGAATGTGTTTTGGTGGTGGTTAGTAGAAACTGACATTTAAATGAAACATTTCAACTTTGTTGAATTGGGATTTTACGTCAAAATCTTATTTCATCAGAGAATTTCCAGGTAGCTCTAACTGGATGCTTCAATCAATAGTAAGCAGTAATTGCCTTTATGATTTTAAAAATAAAATAAATAACTTCCATGTTGAATTCAGACATAATATGGTATAATATGTTATGAAGTCAGAGAAAGTGTGGAACAATGTAAAGATATTAAAGATATAATGAAGACATAAAAAGTAAAATTGGAAGTTGATGTACATTACAAAATCAAATTCCTATATTTCTCTAATGATATTGTTTTTGAAAAAGACAAGCCATCAAATGTATATCATTTTGTGGGGTGAAAAGGGGAAAATATTAAACTATAACAACATATCTTATTTGAATTTATTTTATTGAAGTGTTTAAAATTACTTTTAATGGAAAATATATTTAAGGATTTTTTTAATATTAATTGATTTTTAAAAAGTAATAGTCTGAATCTCAGAGAGTGTGGTTTCACTGTTAAGCAACTAAGCAGAAAAGAAGAGCTTGAAGTTCTGCATCAGGAAAGAGCCACTGGATAAGTACAGTGTGTACTGAAGAAGCTGTAATACAAGTTAGATGTAATTGTAAAAGAAAAGGAAAATTATTTGTAATAAAGGTGTGTGTTTCATGACAAAGATCAGCTGGGATTTTATGTGGGGAATTCAGCACCACTGTCCTTTCTGCTTGATCTAAGCAACAATGCTTTAAAGAAAACCCTGGGGGTTTTCCCTTTTGTTTTTTTCTCTTTAGAAGAAGACATGGTCCAGAACACCAAAATGAGGTACATAAATGAAAAGAAGGAAGGAATGAATGTCTACCCTTTGCAACTTCTAGATCTTTACAACTTTATGGTTTGCTGAGTTAGCTGAGGGGAATTTTTCTTCCACAAATCAATTGTGAAATTAATCTATCCTAACATCAGCCATCCAGGTAGTAGACTCCTAAAACCAAGCTAAGCTCCCTGTAAAGTAATCACGTCTAAAGGGTGATTCTTCTGAGTGATTCAAGACACCCATCACAGAATACAAAGCTTGCCGTCTGGATGGGCCTATTTTTGCTCACTGAACTAGAAGAGGAGCAGGCCATGACTAAGTCACACTTACTGGGTGATGCAGTGCTTATCTAAATCATGAGTGGCACTGGTGCATGACTCTGTCTGAATATGAGGTGCATTGGATCAGTTGGCTGGACCTAAAGGTCAGGCAGCACTCTCTTTCCATGGACCTTTTCAGAGTGATCCTTAGTAAACTTGACAAAATATTTCATTGCAAGAGGTTTGGGAGAGGAGGGGGTTGGGGGTGGGGGTGGAGTTGTTTTTCGTTTTGGGTTTTTTTTTTTGCTTGGTTGATTTTGTTTTGTTCTGTTCTGTTTTGTTTTCTTAATGAAGAAAAAAAATATCCAACTAACCATTAGTTTTGAGCATGAACCAAGAAAAGAATTAGCCCACAATTTTTTTCCTTTGTAGAAGACATAACTAAATGACAAAAATTGAGTTTCAACGAATACCAGAAATTCTATAAGATAATGACACAAGTGATGGTTTTGTTTTTATTGCATTTTCTTTGAAAGTACATCCTAATAACCAAAAGATCCAAATTCTAATTAAAGAGAGTTGATAGTGTGCTTCAGGTAGAATGCTCACAGAGATGTGAAGAATATTATTAGCTTAATAAGTAGTCAAGACTATAGAAGAAATTATCTGTTCTGTAGTTAGAGTATTATACCCGTGTGCCCTGTTGTTTACTTGTCAGCTGATAGTGTATCAAACCTGTCCTTCAGCCTTTATGCATCCTGTAATAAGTATTTTATCTGAATGAATCTTTAACCTGTATTCTAAATAAATTCAACTGTATAAATAAGTTAAATCCTATTTTTGAAAGATGCATTTATTTACATCTATTCTTTCACAGCACATCACTGGAAAGTATTTCATTTGATTTGAGAAGGAAAGAGCAGACTGACTGCAAAAAACAGAATTAACACACACTAGCATTCCCATAAAAAGCTATCTTTTTTCGCAAATACTTGTGCATTTGTGGGAGTGCTCTGTGCAGCCAGGAAATGTCACTGCAGATGAATTTTAAATAAAGTGTTCATATTTCTTTGGGGACTTTCAGATCAGAAAAGGAAATGGAATATTTACAATTTGGTGCATAATTCATTTTCTGTGGGTAACTACCAGTCTTATTTCCACCCCCAGCCTGAATGCACTGAAATATTGTTAAAAAATAAAAATCATAAATATTCAGCTATAAATATGAAAGCTAGGAGGTAGTAGTAGTAATAATAGTAACAATTATTATTAGTTTAATTATTTTTTTCTTTAGCTATCCATATAAAATAAAAGAAAGGAATATAAATTTCTAACAGATGTCTTGCAGTATTACTCGAGGAAGAAATATGGTTAAACAAAATCCTGCCACGTTGACATTGTTCAAACATAGATTTTGTGCACCTGTGTGTGTCTTTCTCATCCTATCACCAATTTTACCTTATCCTAGTACCATTTACTTCATAAAGCTGCCTTAGATTTACATCTATGTAACTGCATAACCGTTTGGCCCAGCAACTGACATTCTACCATGTCATTGTAACTGCACTGAGTAGAAACAGTCCTTTTTGTGAGTTGTTGGTACAAAGATCAGTAAAGCAGAGCCCTAATTCCTGTCCTGTATGCCACCTCAACAATGATAATGCACAAATAATTAATTACTTTCATGTTTACCTAATGTGTACAGTTCTTTAAAATGAAAGATGAAGCGTGTGGTATGTATGCAAAATACTTAAATATTTTGTTTTCCTCTTTGGGGGTAAAAATCTAGCAAAGGTTGTCTCATCTCACTGCTAACCTGATATACAGCAGACAAAAAGTTTCAGTCTGATTTCATGCCTGTCATAGCCCCTATATCACTCTGCATTTATGGAATATTTCAAAGTTGCGTTCATTTCTATCCCAGTCAGATCTCAGAGAGGGCTTTGCACTTGATAACGGAATGAGGCTGCCAAGTTCCTTATAAAAAAGGAAATGGCAGGAGTGCATTTAACTTATTTTGAACAAATTGCATTGGCTGACAGTCAAATATCATATTGATTTTAACAGTGCTCACTTTATAATTTGCTACATGGTCCTAGTCCAGCATATCTCGCTGACCTTCTTATACCCCTGTGTTACAGGCGGCCTCAGGTTTACTGACGTATATTTCTAACTTGTTTTAATGATAGAATATGCACTGCCCTGCGGAAATACCACCAAAAGACCTTCTGTTTTTTTTCCACACAGACATTTCTTTCTTCAAACTATGTTGTCACCAGTATTGGACATATGCATGATTTTGAGGCCTAAACTTTAGTAAGATAGATGGCTTAATTACGCATTTTAGGACTGTGAATGGTTACACCCGTTAAGTTTTTGGCCATTCCAAAGCCTTATTGGGTGCTTCTGGCTTGTATCTCCAATGTCAAAAAAAACTTTTACTCAGTGTTTAAGTTCACTGAGCAATCACACTGTTAGCAGAATTTAAAAGATTATTTCAAGTAATAGCTGTCTTTTGGAAGAGTCTATCAAAGCGCATTTGGAGATATTAATCTTTCCTAGCTTTAGACCTCTAAAATTTAGCTGTGTAGTCTAACCTACAAAAACAAGTTTCTACTTCAGTCCATGGAGGGATATCAAGACTCCAGAAGGCAATTCATCCCTTCTTAGAGACTTGTTTTAAAATGAGACAAATTGTTCTCTCTCTGCCTCTCATTCACTAAATCTGTTTCAGACTATGTAGCTGAACTTCAGAGACATGTTTCTCACCTTTAAAGCACACAAACATCCAGCTGAAATCCATTCTGTGTCTTTAAAAATAAAATGCAGAGCTTGTTGCAGTTCTCTGTTCTTATTTTTCTAGATCTCATTTTTTTGAGGATGTATTTCTTCAAAAGCTATTCTCATTTATTGAATTATGAGTAAGCCAATATGTAAAAGGTCAGCATGCCTTTGTGATTTTATAAAAACAAACAAACAAAAAATCCATCCCCCAAACCAGAAACCACCATCCTCCCTGCAAAACTACACCTGCTCCAACTGCAGCTCTTTTCCTCCTTTTCCTCTCCCATTTGATAGTATACAAGTTTAACACAGAGAGCTTTGATTTTCTATATGTTATCAGGAACTGTTCTGTTTTGGACTGTATCCTTGGTCTTTCTTAAACCTACTGTATGGAACAATTCTTTGCATTACCAGGAGAACTAGCAGATTAACCTCCCAGGCCTTTGATAGCTCTAATTTCTTGCCTTTCACTATGTCAGGTTGCCTGGAGGATGTTGGAAAGTGCTAACCTGGAGCATTAACTCATATTATTCAATGACTGTGCTATGGCTTGGTGTTGTGGTTTAGCCCCGGTCAGCAACTAAGCACCACACAGCCGCTCGCTCACTCCCCCACCCTTGTGGGATGGGGGAGAGAATCGGAAGGGCCAAAGTAAGAAAACTCGTGGGTTGAGACAAGAACAGTTTAATAATTAGAATAAAACAGCAATAATACTAATATAATGAAAAGGAAAATAATGAGCGAGAGAGAGATGAAACACTGGAAGAAGAGAGGGAAAAAAAAAAAACAAACCAAAACCAAAACTAAACCACAAGTGCTGCAACCGCTCACCACCCGCCGACCGACACTGCCGGTCCCCGAGCCGCGATCGCTGCCTCCCCCAGCCAATTCCCCCCAGTTAATATACTGGGCATGACATCACGTGATATGGAATACCCTCTGGCCAATTCGAATCAGCTCTCCTGGTTGTATCCCCTCCCCTCCCGGCTTCTTGTGCACCTGGCAGAGCATGGGAAGCTAGAAAGTCCTTGACTAGTGTAAACACTACCCAGCAACAACTAAAACACCAGTGTGTTATCAACATTATTTACATACCAAGTCTAAAACACAACACTATGCTAGCTACAGTGAAGAAAATCAACTATCCCAGCTAAAACCATGACACTTGGGGAAGATGCTGAGGGTTCTTGTAACAATATATTGCATGCCTTCACTATTTAGATGGCTATGTCATTGGGCACATTCTTCTTGGACAGAACTTTTTTTAGTGACATATTGGTAGACTACTTGATATGAACATAGCCATTTTTCCTGCTGTATTTCTCTGCGATTTTAAATGGTTAAATATGAAAAATATCCCTCCCCATTTCAGGTGAATCTTTGTATTTACCTTACATGTCTTTTCCAAAGGAAAAAGCTCTGGATAGTTCCCGAGGTTAATTACTGAGTCCACCTTCCTTGGGGGCACATATCTTTAAAAAGGATCCTGCTGCTTACTGCTATTCATCTCTTCATTCCTAAGCATTTGCCTTTGGTTTGAATATAATGACCATTTCTGTTTGCAGAAATCTGTACAGGCTGCTGAAAAGAGATGTTTCTGATGTGCAGAAATCCTTGCCTCACAGGGTCACTTGTGTTTTGTTTTGGTTTTATTATGGTACCATTTCTGTCTGAACATAGCTTTTTTTTTTTTTTTTTTTTTCTTGCTTTGTGTTTACATGGTATTTGCTTTAGGTCAGATCTTGTCTTTTGATATCTGTTCAAACAGCAAAATGGTATTCTGGTATATAAGAGCTGTTCTTAAATATTGTCATAACGGTTACTGAGAAGGCAACATGGCCATATTCTTTCCTTAAACAACTAACCAAAATACTTAAGTCAGGGAAATTATTATCTTAGGCTTCCTCTCTAGTCATTCAAAGAGTATGTGTCTTATGTCTTCTTTCTCGATGGAATACATACTGAATCTAAGCCACAATGTTCCCCACATAGGTGTTTTGGTTAGGTACCCTGAGTTTGGTCCTTTGTTTTCATTCTAAGATATTTTACTCCTGTTTCTCCTCATTCAGTAATTCCTCTAACTGGGTATGAAAATAACACTATTGATTGAAATGATCTTTTGGTGAAAGCACGAAGTTTCTGCAGTGCTTTTTTAGTTTTTTACCCATGTGCCATGGTGTTTGCTTTATGAATGTGCCCCTGTTCCTGTATGTGCTGAGAGACGTCTCTTGTACTAATAAAAATAGAATAAGGGGGAACACAGTGCTGAATATTTTAGCTTAAAACTATAATGAACAAAAATTTTATGCTGATAAATAATAATAATAATGAAAGTTATGATCCACCTAATGTAGAAACACTTGGTTAGTTCTAGGGCATGAATAGCCTTAATAGTAGACAGTTTGGGAAAATTAGCCTTATTGGTAGCATAAGTAAATTAAGGTTAAATTAATAAAAACCAAACATCTTTTTTTTCCAGTATTTGCACTGAGGAAAGTATTTAATTTCATGTCGTCTTCAGTATACTTCAAAGTGTCATCTCTAAATGTTTCTTTCTTAGAATGGCCTTAGCATTTATTAGGGTAATTCTGCAATCAGACAAAGCACTTCTGTTGAGTTTGTTAAGGCAGGGACGGACTGCAAGACAATAAATTCAATTATTCACAAAACTCTCTTTTTCTTAATATTCATTGGGGCTGATAAAGTTTTGTTTGACTCAAACAGAAATTTTGAGACAAAAAAATCAAAGAAACCAAAACATTTAAAGTGTCCCTGTATTTTATTTTGGGATTTCAAACCCTTTTTATGTGTGCTTGAGAATAGTCCTTTCTTCAAATAAAAACCTTTACAATTAAAATATATAAATAAAAAAATAAAATATATAAATAAACCATATTTTCAGCACTTTACTGCCAATGCACTGAGTTTGAGTTAGTGTTGCAATAGTTTGACAATAAGAAAAATAAATTTCTTAACAATTAAATCACAATTATTAATTATAATAAAGGTATTTTAAAATAATCATCCTCTCCTTAAATCATATCAAAAAGAATGTAGTTAGCAAATCTGCAGAATCAGGGAACACTACTGATTCCTGATTTATCAGGGCCTTCAAGTAGGTTTTTGTATTCCAGAAGCCTTAAACATATGTTTAATTGCTTCCCTGAACCAGGGCCTGAATCAGGACTTGCACCTATTCTTTCTCCACCTGCATCAGCACTGAAACATGAACTGTACTACTTACAAATTTTTGTGAGACCATCAACGCATGAACAAGATCTCTGCAGGTATTTTTTTCCCCTTGCCCACAAATAGTTTTCATCAAAAAGGCTGAATTAAATAACTACCCAAAATAATGCAGGTATTTGTTTATCTTACCTTAAGAAGAAATAAAACACACATTTTTACACTCTTAGAGACACACACAGATGTGTTAAAGGGATGAAGTGCTGCCTTCATTGCAAATGACAAAGAAACTAAATGGATTGCTAAAAGCAATATAGTCTCTTCTCTCTCCGCAAGGAGGAATGGCTGTAGCTTCTGTATGTTAGCTGTCTAGAAAAAACTTTATTATGCTTTCTCTGTCTTGGTCTTTCCCCTCCTCTCTCTCCCCACTTTTCTCTTTCAGTTTATCAGTTCATCACATAGCAAATGTGACATCTCCTCAATATATCTCCCTTCCAGATTTCATTGACCTATAACCCATAATATCGCAATTTGCTCCAAGTACTTTTATTTATGCCATTCCTACAACCTATACATTTTGATCTAACAAACAGTATTCTCTCCTCAATGCCTATGGTGCACACTTTGCAGGTACCATCAGTTCAGAAAAAGCAGTCACCCAGTATATGAGATTGTGACAAGGTATAATGTAATGGTAGTTATGTGAACCTCCAATAAACTAGTGGTACTTCACAGATTACTTGGAGAGAAAGTCTTTTAGCGTGCTTGAAGAAGTATGAAATGAATTTCATTTCCTTCTCATTTGCCTTGCTTTTGAAAGGTTTCATGCAAGATATGTGACCAACTATTATAGTACTAATCCATCCATGACAGAGCTCAATTTTCCCTGAGAATTTACTTCTGAATGGGCTGCAGAAAAACTTGAAAGCTCAAAATTAAAGTACACTGAACAGAGCAACCACTGAGCTGTGGACAGCTGTCTGTCAAGAAAACCAGTTGGAACAAAAATGTAAATTAGATTTTATTTTTATTTATGTTTTTAAAGCAATCTGCAGAGGTAAAGTTTTACAGCCCTGTGTGTAAACAAGAGCAATGAGATGGAAGTGATGACAAGCTGCTGTTGTTGTGAGTTATTCTCATTAAGGTAAATACAAAAAAGGGCCACAGGTTACTGAAAGTTTCAAAACAGAGCACTGTACTGCATTTAGTCACATATTATGAGCAGAAACTCTGTTGTAATTCAGGCACTGATTTTATTTTTTTTTCCTTTTGTGTCACTAGCCAGACAGCTTCAGTATGTTATAGCAACAATTCTTGAATAGGGTCCTGAGAGTAGCTAAAATGGACTTTAAAAAGCATAGTGCAATTTAAGATAATGCTATATAAATATAGTGCTCAAAAGAGTGAAGTAAGCCCGTTACTGCTAAGGCATAGACAAGGCTGTTATGGCGCTGTGATGTAGGACTCACCTGCACCATGATGGAGACAATGCATGTCACACCATGTGGTACAGGTGGAAAGCCTGTGGTCCTTCCCACTGCTGCTTTTTATCAGAGGAACAGGGGCAAGAGGGGAGATGGATGGGATGCCAGTCAGGGAAGGTGGCATGTTCAGCTCATTCTATACCAGTGAAGACAACCCATAAAGGGATTTTAAATGTGACTTCTTCAATTCATGTCAAAAGTTGGTCTGGCTTCAAATACACTGGGAGCAAGATAAATGAATGGGAAGCTGATTCACACACTTGCTTCCCATCTACACAGTTAATATAGATATCACCATACATGAAACTCAGTGGAATTTCCTTATTTCTGGCTGTGGTTACTGGAATATAGATGCTTCTATGTGAGGTAGCCACCATGGTCTGGTAAAGGGGGAAAATCAGATTCTTTTAGAGCATTCTACCTTTGACCTATCTTAGATGTGGGCCTGAGATGAGTGTTGTCCCAAAAGCTCCCATTTTTCTCCACTGGATGTGAAGGAGTCTGGATGAGTAGCTCAGACGCAGATGTCTACATGTAGGCAGAGTAATCTCATCCTGATGCGTATCCTTACATTAATAATATACTGATTTTCACTTTGTAACTGCCTGTACATGAGAACTAATTTCTTCACAAATATTGACAAATTTAATCTTGGCCTAAATATCTCTGTAGTTTGACTGTGAAAATAACTGTTTTTCTGGTATATATGAATACATTCTACCTTTGCCGTGTAGCAAAACTGCAAATATTTGTGAATTTACCTGAGGCAAAAAGTCACCATTTCCCAAATTACATGTTGTCTTCAACATCTAATAATCACTGCCCTGGATAATGCAAGGTGAAATGGAAGCATATCTGGTGAAACCAGAAAAACATGAGATTCCCTCCCACTAAACAGAATTGCAAGTAATAGGACAGATCTGTAGAGCTGCAGCAATTTATGCCAGTTGAGAATATGATCCAGAGCCCAGATCTCAAAAGCATTCTCTTTTTTTTTTTTCCCAATAAATGTTACAGCTAATATAAACTAGAAGAGGAAAATATGTCCGTCCCCATGCCACTGTATGACATTGAAGAAATATTCCTGAAAATATTTTTTAGTGTTTTGACAAGTACATTGTTCTCAGATCCCTACAGAAAATTTTCAAGGTGTTGGCCACAGGGAAGCTCATAGCTTCTATGAAATAGTTGTCCATAGTTGGCCAGTTATGCAAGACCTTCATTGGAAGGAGTGGACTTTTTGTGAAGGTGGTCCATACATCAAAAGGCATTTGATGGGTATTGGGCATGTCAAACTTTTTCACTCTCAAGTTGAAATAATTACTGCCAGTCCCATGATTGTTCCCAAAATATCTAGAAGATCTAATGAAAAAACTTTTTTTTTCCCACACAGGTGATTTACTTGCTGTCCCGTACACAGCTACACTTTCTCTACTTAATACTAGATACTTTTTTGTTCCTAATTTCATCCTATCACAGTTCCACTCACATGCATACAGGCATCTTTTAATATGTTTTTTTCCTTTTTCTTTTTTTTTTTCTTTTTTTATCTTGTACTAACACAAGGAATGGCAATTTCACATCATAGATGGTTTATATTGCCTACTTCAACATGTACCACATAAAAACCTGTCTCATATTAAAAAAAAAAAAAAAAGGAAAAATGAAAAGACTGTTGTAATTAAATAGTTAAAAAAGGTTTGTCAAAGACATTTTCATTCTTTTACAAATTATTTTCACAATGATATTGTTTATTTATATTTAAAAGACATAAAATTTCAAGAAATATCTTAATAGTGTATTAGAAAGTCATCTGTATTAAACCAGAAATTAAAAATACTGTTTATTTCTAAGACTCTGAGGTCCTGGAAATGATATTCTGTCTCTTTTTGCTTGCAGATAACTTACATTGGCAATAAAGAGTTGCTTCATTATATGGTAAGGTGCAGTATTATTAAAAAGAAGTATAGTCTGCCTGAGTAAAACCATCGGCATCTCAAACTATTTCCTCTCCTTGAAGGGAGGATACCTCCTGCTACTTTTCCTTTCAGGATGCTTTACATTTAGCATCAGTGTTGCAGGATCTCTGCTATCAGCATCTATCAAATGTGACGTGGTTTCTGCTGTAAAGGAGAACTTGCCAGGTCTCCAGAAGCAACGGTGTCTGGCAAATGATGATTTAGGAGATGCTTCCATTTAGGAGCTGATGGTTTTACTGGTAAATGATGGTTTAGGAGCTGCCATGTTGGATCTGCATTGGTTCATCTAGCCCAGTGTCTTGCCTTCATTAATACCTCGTGCCCAGAACTCAAAGGGTGGTGCAAAATACTTTGATTTTTGAGGGGTCTCTTTGCAGGAAAAATGTTTCTGATTTCCCAGAGTCTCTACTGGCAGTTTAGAGATTGACAGACTTGAATATTCTCTCCTCTTTTCTATTTATAGTCCAGACTGTGGAATTTCATTCAGCAATTTCCACCTTTGGTGAGTTTAAGTACCTGAAGACAGAGGAAGGCAGAAAAGCAAGCAAGTCTCTTCAAAAAAATTAAGTGTAGGAAGGAAACTACTTCTGTCTAAAATTCCATTTATTTGAATACAGAACTAAAACTATGCTATTTTCTTGTGGAAACAAACAAAAATTCTCTCAACACTTGGCTGTCTGTCATTGTATGTTACTGACATCCATTTACAAGTTCCTTGGGCAATAGGTCATAAAGTGTTGGAATTTATGCCAGTCATAAGTGACATCATACACATTGCAGAGTTCAAACCCCAGCTGTTTTCAAAGAATTTTCTCTATGTCCTGCTACCTCTGCTTTTGTTATATGTCTTTCTTGCCATGAAAAAAAGATTTTTGGCAGTAGAAATTTGCGTCTTTTTAGATTATTGGTATTTTCAATTACTAGTCTAAACTAGATATTTGCGGCCACTTAGGGGCAAGGAGGGTAATAAAAATCCTAAGAGACAGACACTACATCTGCTGCCCAGATAAGCTGTGTAATAAAGGCTTGATACTGCTTAATACCAAGTGCCTACTGCAAGCCATTGAGGCATTTCAGCACTTTTTTAACTTTGCCAACACTAATTTTCTTAAATTTATCCTGTCAGTTCAGATTCTTCCAGTATCATGAATCACATTTTGACAAAATGAAATACACTTTTTCTTCTGAAGTGGCTTTTCATATTGGATTATTATTTTTGCAATTTTTGCATTAAATAAGACATATTTCAATTAAAACTTTTTTAAGGGATTTTTTATTAAAAAAATTAAGACCTTCCCTTTGCAGGTTTTGTTCCAATCTCTGCCTTTCTTCCTGCTTCTTCATGGAAGATGAACTTTCCAATTCATTGGAAAATAATTGTCAATTTCAAATTCTCTTAATTTTTTGAAGAATCATTCATATAATTAACTCTTTCTTTCATTCCATCACTAGGGAAAAGTCAGTCCTTAGACTGTAAAACACAGTGCTTACCAGTGTAGAATATTCATGAATTAGCCACCAATGGTAAAGCATTTTGTAATGCATTAGTTAATGGAGCATCTACAATGGTAGTGTAGTGCATTCTCCCTTTTTCATCAAGGGTGGTTATGTTTGCACTCATGTCAAAGATAAACATAAGTTTACACTTATGTATAGAGGTGTATGAATCTTAATGCATTGTGATTTGGAGGACTCTTCCCAGCCTAAATTACTCAAGGTCTAATAACAGCCATACATTTGCATCTATATGCACCAAAATAGATAAAATTAAAAAGCCTCTCTTTAGAGAGAAGCTTAATCACTGAGCTGGGATATGACAGAACTGTATTAATTCCCAATTCTGCCATAAAAATCTTTGTGTCATCAGAACCGGAAATAAATGTGAACTGTGGAAGATTCAACTAGATGCACAGTGGGATTTCTATTTTACCTACACACTACACAAAGATGGCAAAATTTGACCATGGAGGATCAGTATGGTTTTCAAGCTCTTCAGAGTAAGGGAGTTGCCTTAACTCCAAACACAGGTTTCTCACTAATTTTGCGCAAACTTCTTTCAATAAATGTACTGCATGACTTGTCATTTGGAAACTTCAGGAGGAAACAACTTTTATACTGTACCTGATAAATCAGCTCTGAGAGAAAAAAAAAAAAAAAAAAAAAAAAAGAAAAAGTTTTTCTTGGGGTTTATGCCATTTTAATAAATCCCACATTTCTTATTACATTAAAAAAGAACAAACATGATTTTATATATTATATTTTTTTTGCTGAAATACAGTCCCCTGAGGAAAGAAAAAGTGCCAACACATTATTTTTAAGTAAAATCTTAGAAATGTACTCCAGAAAAGAAAGAACAACAACAAAAACCTCAAAAACAAAACCCAAAACCCATCTAGCAAAGGTAATGTGAGTTTTGTCTGATGTTATACTAGTTGATACTTATTTTGATATGGCTGGAGACTGGAGTGGAAAATAATGACACAGAGACCACTCACGTATGTAACTTGCTCAGACATTTTAAGAAAAAAAAACAAAACCCCAAACCCAAATAGGAGTTATTTTCACTTGCATGTATGAGTGCTTTGAAAATTTAGTCCTTTAATCTCTTTATGTGTCGTTTCATTGTGTCCTGTAAAATGGTAATGTTGTCTCTCTCTGCTTTGCGTTCCAACAGAATAATTTCTGTGTTTAAGCAGCAGTTAGAACATAAGACTCTGGATTTAAGACCTTGAGTTACTACTGTCATGAAAATAATTTGTAAGTAAATACAGGTGGGAATCTGTTATAGCCATTTTCTGTCTCTTCACCTTTGATTCAGCTGGAGAAGCAGGATTATTTATCTTTCAGCAGAAATTTTGGAAGTTTTTTTCTGCAATATCTTTTCATATTTTTGCCCATACATCAAAGCTTAGACCAGAATATGTGTATTAATCAAAAGAATTCCTTGAGGGGTTCCAATACTAGATATACTGCAAAAAGAAAAGTTATTTAGTTTTCTTCTATTTATCTTTTTTTTTTTTTTTTTTTTTTTTTTTTTTTTAATGGAAGCTTGACACAAGTGGCTAAGCTTTCCCAGCATGGAAAAAGAGATAGTTAGGGAAACATAATTTCAGACTCTATGGTTTTATTGTAGTTCTTATCTACTTGTAGTTTTGAAGCCTGTATTGGTGCTGTGTCTAGAAATCTATTAATAACCATCTATTGAAATGAGGTTAAAAAGAGAAGGAAGACCCTACAAGTAAATATGACAGAAGCAGGGAAACAGGAAGAGGGAGAAGACTATAAAATATTAATATAAAAAACAGCAACAAAGAGAAAGGACCGGGGAAATAGGCAGCTCATAGGAACTCATGCTGGGGCTTTTGTTACAGAAGGGAGAGCCTGAAAAACAAACACAAAGTCTGAGCTCAGTGTGTGCCTTTAAGCCATTGGCATTAATTAAGATTCTATGGCTTACAAACAATTATGACATAATTAAAGTAAGATTCTTTCTACAGTAAAACAATAAGAAATTACTTTTAGAAACCGTGGGAACTATTAAAATGGCACATCAGTACCAAAATGAGCAATATTTACTAGTATTAACACTATTAAAATGCCTTTTGAAGACAAACTTAGGCAATTATTACTCAGAAAAAACTCACACTTCAAGTTATAGAACAGTGATAATTAAATCTCTTTCTCTATATATCTCTGGTTTTGGTGTTTGACAGAATGGAGTCTTTAAGAGAATCTATTTTAATGGTCTTGAATTAGCAAGACTTTCAAACAGAGAGTGCACTTAGCAGGAGGTTGATAACTACTGAAAGCTTTATTATTGGTATTATTATATAGGTTAAGGAGCTGGTTTTAGGGCCCATTCTACAGAGACATACCCATGATATCTAAGTACTGTAATATCTTGCAAAATTTCATAGGTTAGATATTGTGCATTCAGTCTTAGTCTCCACTTATTGCAGGAAGTTTGGAGCACAATATGAGTTCTTACATTTTTGCTCTTAAGATTATGTGGGAAAATAGGTTAGTTCTACCTTTAAATAAAGTCTTATTTTGCTTTATATTCTACATGTCAAAAAAAAAAAAAAAAAAAAAAAAGAAAAAAAAAAGAAAATAAACATACCACTGCAGCCTTGGCTAAAGAAGATTTTGGGGAAGGAAAAAACCAACAACAAAAATGCACATTTAAAAAAAAAAAAAACAAAAAAGCATCAAAACCAAAACCCAAGCAGATAAAAGAAACAGCAAAGAGTAAAAGAGTGATTTGACTTGAAATGAGTGGGCTGCTGAGTCCAGTGTTCAGAAGGAGAAAAGATCAGATTTCTTGGTCATTATCCTTTGCATTGTTCATTGTACCATAATGTTTAGCCTTAGAATATAATTGCATTAGAAGAGAGAAAATATTATTCTTCATCCCTATTTAAAAATTCATAAATTCGTTAGAAGAGCTTGGAAAGGCAACAGAGTGATTCCTGTTTGTGATTGACAGTGGGTGAACATCTCCATTGTACGTATTATTACAGGGGATTTGACACTAGGTGCCACGGCATGATCTTTTCACAATAAAATTCAGTCCTTGATGCTGTTTATTCATTCTGCATCAATTTAATTAAAGACATGTGCAATATCATGTAAGTAGGTTGATGCAAATTTGGGTTATATAGAAAAGAAAAAGGTCAAAGTTTGGTATGAATAATAATATTTTTATTATATTTAACCATAAATGAGAATGAAAAATGTAGATAGGAATAATTATAATAATACTTAAAAATACAAAAACATACTTCTGAAGTTAAACTTGATGGAATTTCTCTAGCAAAATATTTTTGTGTTAATAAGCATGATTTATGGAAAATAATAATAAAAAAATGTTCATAGAGAAGTCTTTGGGTCACACTCATTTGAATTTTCCTGCTTCTCCAAACAAAGATGAAGTGATTAACTTCATGTCAGTTCAAAGTCAGAAAGTATTAATCTCAGCTGCCCTGGAAGCAGTTATAAAGTTCATGACAATCTTCGTTTGGATGAGTTGGCATCTTCTGCTGAATTTTACATCCCATGATACATTTTTATCCTGTAGTCCCAATCATGGGAGATTTATTCCAGATGCAGACCTGAACGATAGTTACATGAGACATCCATTCTGCAAATCTTACCAGAAATTACCTTGACTCAAGTGGATTCCAGTCAATTTTGAACAAATTGACAATTTAATATGTTACAAAGCATTTTAACAGTTTTGCTTAAACTGTTTGCTTCAACACAAGAACAGATATGAATATGATGAACAAAAATTCTGATTCTCAGTCATCAATATACTACACTGTTTCAGGAATGGTATCCTTGTCATGAGAACCCTACTCTATGCAGGTCAGTACAGTAAAGATAATGCCCTTGCTCTGTAAGAGTTTTTAACTTGAATACTGAGGGCATGATCTCCTGCAAAAACAGCTGTCTGAAACTGACTGAATTTAATCAAAAGGTTAGCTCTGTTGTGCGGTTGTGGTTTAGCCCCAGTCAGCAACCAAGCATGACACAGCCACTCGCTCACTCCCTGCTGGTGGGATGGGGGAGAGAATCAGAAGAGTAAAAGTGAGGAAACTCCTCGGTTGACATGAAGATAGTTTAATAGGTAAAGCAAAAGCTGCGCATACAAGCAAAGCAAAACAAGAAATTAATTCACTCCTTCCCATCGGCAGGCAGGTCCAGGAAAGCCATATCCAGGAAAACAGGGCTCCATCATGTGTAACAGTTACTTGGGAAGTCAAACACCATCACTCCAAATGTCCCCCCTTCCTTCTTCTTCCCCCAGGTTTATATAATGAGCCTGACATCATATGGTATGGAATATCCCTTTGGTTAGTTGGGGTCAGCTGTCCTGGCTGTGTCCCCTCCCTTGCCGGCTTCCTGTGCACCCGGCAGACCATGGGAAGCTGAAAAAGTCCTTGACTAGTGTAAGCACTACTTAGCAACAACTAAAACATCTCCACATTATCAACACTGCTTTTTGTAGCATAAATCCAAAACATAGTCCCATATTAGCTACTATGAAAAAAATTAACTCTATCCCAGCTGGCAACTGAAATGAGATTGCTGGCCCCATCAGCCTTGCATTGGCAACTGAAATGAGATTGCTGGCCCCATCAGCCTTGCATTTCGACTCAGCAAGACTGAGTAAAGTCCTCCTTGAAATTCATGGTTAGACAACCACAATATTAGGCATATACTATTTCATAGAAGCTAACTCAAACACTTGTTGACCTATCTGGATCCCTGTGTTTTGATCCTC
Organism: Morus bassanus; assembly: GCA_031468815.1. NCBI lineage: Eukaryota > Metazoa > Chordata > Aves > Suliformes > Sulidae > Morus > Morus bassanus. The sequence goes on from CM062600.1 coordinate 79,839,363, forward strand.
CAGGCAATAACAGAAGACACTGGCATTAGTTTTTCAGATCAACCCATCCATTTTTCAGAGACCGTAGACTCCTGAGAGCTATTCCAGCACCAGTAATGATACTTTTGCCCTTCACAGATATGAAAAGGTATTGCTTCAGCTCTGTTCCGTATCTGTGAAGCATGGAGCTTCTCTACTCTATCAAGGAACTTGGTATACTAAAATTTTATTATTTACCACTAGGTCTTATCCATTGTAAATCCTTCTTGTTTAAAGTGTTAATCTGTCAAAAGTAGTGGACTTAGTTTTCTTACAATTTTTAATCAGGAAATTAGCAAAGTCAGCGAAAATACTGCTGCTTTTATATAAATTAGTTTAAAGACTAATATTTGGTCTCATCATATCAGCAGATTAAAAAAGGTACTCTGCTCAGTTTTTCCTTTTTTCTTGTCCTTTTTTTTTTTTTCCTGGCTGAAACAACAGTGTCCTGAAAGTTTCCTTAGATGGCTGGATAATTTCCTAGGTACTTTCTTTTTTTTTTTTTTTTTTTTTTTTTATTGTAGAAGGGGGAAAAAAACCCATCTTGCACAGAGTTCTTTACAAAGTACAATATTTCTGAAAAAATTCAATTGTAGTGAAGACCATAATCTTGGCTGGTGATAGTGCATAGTGTCGGGATCTAAAATAAATTAATCCACAAATTCAGATAGTGGGCCATTTCTAACACAATGGTTATTATTAGTAGATTAAGCGTAGAGCCTTCTCTGAAATACAGACTGCCTTAATGGGCTACCATAAATTGGGCATACCATAAATATATGTCTAAGGATCACACATACTCCTTAGATTTATTAAACTTAAGGTCTACTGTCATGTCATTCTTCACAACAAGACTATTAATTCTTTCCTCCCACCTAATGCAAGCAGAGTTTTTCAAGAATTGTCTTAATATATATTTAATCCCAAAAAACATCACATGATCTCAGAAGGAAGTTGGTCTTGCAATCAGAATAGGGTGTCATGGCCATAAAAAATATTGAGGTGATTCCAATGTACCAAAAAAATACACTTCAAAAGACAGACCTTTCCCTTTTTGTGCACTAGCAACTTTAGCTAATGGCAATCTGCAATAGGATAGGAGCCAGGACTTTGACATTCACAATATTATGGAGAATAAGAGTCACATCTGGGTACAAATTTTCCCTGTTTTCCTGCTCATATTTTCTATTTGAACTCCACTTGCCAAGATGATGAGTCCTCATTAGAAGTATCCTATTTGGTCCCACAGCCAAATAAAAGTGAAAACAAACCATTCTGAAGCTCTTACATCTCTCCCTTTATTTGGTACCTAGAAAATTATGAGCCAGGGTATTTCTGCCCTTGGCTTCTGAACTTCATTCAGTACCTGTTTCATCATTCTTGTAAAAGAGTATATTAACACATACAGAACAGGAGTACATTAGCAATCATAATTTCTTTCAGGTACTAAAGGCAGTTCATTTTGTTGGTGCAAAAAGCCTCAGGTGTTAAGTAGGTGGTATAAGAGCTGGAAAAAGAACCTCATAAATAATTAAAAAATAGTAATTAGGCATAGCTACATGGAGGTTTAGCAGTAATTTCCATAAATGGACATCCTGCATATTGGGTTAGCTGATGTGACTTTTTTCTGTGATAAACTATAAAACCACAGATTCAACCATTTTCATAGCTAATGTTTTGCATATCCTGTAATATAATGTATTTTTTTTAAAATCACTACAGATGGGGAAATGCAATGGCTCATGAAATTGGTGAGGGAATATAAGGTCTTCGGATCAAATTTGCTCTTACACAAGTATGAGTTTGTAGCTACAAGACTGCAAACTCCAATCCTCTGGAACAAGGCAAACTTTAAACTTAAACCTTGCAAGAAAGTTAGTAGGAAAAAATGAAGGAAGAAATATACTTTCTGCCAATCCTCTCTACATTGGTAAGAAACAAGGCCTTAACCATTTCCAGCACAAACTGAGGCCTGGTAAGAACTCTCTTTAGGTGCCCTGGCAGAACTCTCTGAGCCACAGCACTGACAGAGGTTGTTTGAACACAGTTGACTTCTTTCTCACCTGTTCACCTTACAGTGGGAGCAAGGTTTGGACAGATAGACAGATATATATCAGCTGGCATGGCTAGTATTTATAGTGTCAGCTTTAGGTTAAATAGAGTTACCTTCACTCCGCCTGTGAAGCACTACAAATACTTACTGCATCTGGCTCAAATATGGGAAGCAGATTTTTTTAATGCTCGTTTGTATCTGAATACAGTTGGGTCTCCTGGCACCAAAGGAAAACCTTTTTTGCTGGTTTTAAGGAAAAAAGGTGACATTGGACACCATGTATTTTTTCCAAAACATGCATCACACTGCATTACATCTGGTATCTTGTTTTTCCTCATGAGAGCTAACAGAGCTTCTGGTCTGTAAGAATTCCTTCATTATCAGAATTAGAAGTAATATATAAAGGCCAAATATTAATTGTTACCTCTATTTTGCTTTAGCATATGTAATATTATCTTTTGAAAGCATTTATAGAAATCAGAGAAACTAATTATATAACCTAATAATGTAGTGGCTACTGAATGACCTTTACGAAATCCTTTTCACAGTTCTTTGGCTTGCAGTCACATATTCATGTTAAGAAAAAACATACTGCTGTAATTATGTCTAATTGGAGTCCTCTAACACTATGGGTCTGACTGAGTCCCTCTGAAGTCAAAGGGAGTCAGCTGAACGAGAGACGTCAGATCATGTTGTAGCTCAACAGAGAAGTCAGCTTGCAAACCTCCCCATGCATTGGTTTGCAAGTCTTCCGTTCCCCATGGCTGTGAAACTCTCCACCAGCCCTGAGCAAAGAAGAAAACAAATAAGTAAATAAGAATGAGCTGTGAGAAGGGAGTGAGAGAAAAGAGATGGAGGTAATGTTGGCAAAGATTAACACACTGGTTCTTATCTCTTTGAAAACACAATCTGAAAACCTACTCCAGTTGTCCTAGGCCAAATAAAAGCTACAGCATCCTCACCACATTTCTGCATAAAGCAGCTCAGCATCATACAGCTATCTGTAATGCACTGTTTAGAATATTTTATTTGGGAAAGAAAAAAAACAAGGGGGAAATGTGGTGATATACAACTGCATTTGTCATCCCAAAAGAAAAAGGTCTTTCCAAAAGAGGAGAGAAATTTGTTGTTGGAGAAAGGCCACAGGACACTTCCTCCAGCTGTACAGAGCAACATGAACCCTGCTACTGCAGGAGTAAATATTGATCATCTCTTTAAAAAATAAACAAGGGGAAGAAACAAAAGGATATCTGTAAAGTGAAACAAATCAGAATCTAGAAAATGTTGGTACTGTTACCAATTAGATTCACTTGAAAAGAAAATACAACAGCTTCTATAATAACTGTCATTCCTTTCATTAATATACATGCAAGGAAAACAGGAGGGTTTTTTGTCTGAGAAATGCATGCACACACATACACACAAAGAAGTTAACAGGACCTTAACCTGGCCACAGGTATTCTAATCTGACTGGTTAGGAAGAAGCTGGAGGATCAGTCTTGAATTTCCACTTGAAACAATGAAGTACAACATTAAAAAAAAAAAAAAAAAAAAAAAAAAAGGAGGGGGTAAGGATGAAGGAGGAAGCTTTATTTACCCTGGTTTTAGCTGAATAAACAGCCACTGTATGAGACCACTATGTGATCCATGCTGTAGTCTTAAAAGATCCTAAGAATTGTTTCCCTAAGTGTTTCCATCCATCTTCAGGTGACTAGAGGATGCCTGAATATCTCATGCCAGTTTTCCAGTTCCCATTTCCCCAAATGCTCAAGTCAGACTCCACCAGTTGCTGAAATCTATGAAGTGACTGATGCGTTTTGCAGACATATCAGAGATATTAGCTCAGATGTCGCAAGCTGTGTGAGATCCTGGCATCAAACCAGTGCAAGTTTTTAAGTCCACTCTGTCTGAATACACATATGGAAAATAGTCCACATTTAAATTTCAGCTCCTGTGAGCATTATTGCAGTCAGTTCTGGAGTTTGTTGATTTAAAGTGAATTTATTTTTCAAATAGCTATGTGTCTGGAAGGTATTCCTAGACCTTATATCTGCTGAAAAAGTGTAGCTTCACCAGAACTATTCCCAAATTGTTTTGTCCAAGTACAGCTTGTGGAATTGACAAGGTGACTCTGGGATCATGCAGAATCAAGGTTATCTTCAGGCTGCACAGTGAGCTGGAAGAAAACTCTGTGAGCTCCCTAATAGGGTCCACAGCACAGCCTAACATTACCCACCTCTACTGTGCAGAGTCACCCTCAGCCACACCTTGAGGTATGCAGAGACCATAAACTTCACCAGTGTAATTTCATTCTGCTTACATTTGTTAGTAAATTAGTCCAGCCAGGCTGCTGAATTCCAAAAACCTGCTTAGGATCGCCCAAGTGCATTGAAATGAGATGTTTTTTAAGGTGGTCAAATGCAAGATTTGTCCACGTACTTTTGTGTGTGTGTATACTTTCAATATGTATATAACAGAATGCCAAATATATATAGAACATACACATGCATACTGACATACAGACAAATAAACAATTACAAATACAGATATAAAATGTGAAGAAACAAAGGATATTTGCAGAAGGAGGAAGATCCAGCCTCAACAGATCAAACACAAGCTCTTACTAAATGTGTGAAGGTGTGAAGAGTTTATGTGATTCCTGAACATGCAGTCAGGAGTATGCTGTACACACCAGGTGTGAGGCCTGTGCTGGAGTGCTCCACCCTTTTGCTGTACCACATTTTTAGCAAAGAGAAGATAAAGAAAAGTGACATACGAAATGTAAGGTGGAGAAAATGATATGTATTGTTATTCTAAGGACTCAGACTGTTAAACTTAACCTGTAAGGACATCAAGAATAGTCTTACTTACTGCATATAAATACTGCCATAAGAAGATATGTGAAAACCTCAAGAGCCCTCACAGAAAAAAGGCTGTACTAGGGCAGGGTGAACGGGCCTACAACAGTCCAGTTCATATTTTTTTCCTAAAACCTTAGAAAGACCCCAAGATTATTGAATTCAGCCATTTCTAGTAAGCCAGTCAACACTGGTGGAAGGTGATGGAAAATATGCATGCATCCTCTTAGCTAAATGGGGATGACAGCCCATTTTTGTTACCCCCTATGTATTCTCCTCAGTAACACTGCTTTGAGGAAAATGAGCTTAACTTCTGAGCTTAACTTGTTTTTTCCATCTTTACCAAAGGTCTAGCTGGGTGTCAGTATGGGACCATGGGACAGATATCACCTTTAAAATGTTTATTGTCTTAACTTAGGGAAATATATGCACACCTGCTCCTTCACCCTTTCTTCTCTGTCTCTCTTTCTCTCTCACACACAGATACAATCCCAAAATCCTAGGTTAAAATAACATCATTAAGGTTGTAAAGTCAAGCCTGCAGAAATTAGAGAATGCGAAAATTAAGTTTTCCTGTGAACCTTAATTAGCAGAAGGTGGCAGGCACCCTGTGGAAAAAATAGTATGTGATCATGTAATTAAAGACTGTGCCATAATGCCCCCACACAAGGGTGCCAAATTAATGTTGCACGGGCAAATGTAATTCAAGCATTCCCTAACTTGTTTTGAATGCTTGACTTTGCAACCTTAATAATGTTCCTTTAATGCAGTTTTGTATGTGTAATTTTAGACAGAACTATCTTAAAGAAGCTTTTTGTCTGAAATATTACTGTCACTGAATCTTATTTAGACTCATTATATTATCATGATTTCATGGCATTTTAATTTATATTGCATTATTGGACTGTTAACTTACTTCCACTACTCAATTAAGCTGGCAATATTGTTTCACTTCTAATATGCTTTTCTTGCTATTCAACATATTATAATTATTAGAAGGCTATTTATATTTACCTAATGCCTGTTAAACAAGATTCTGTTGAGTGTCACCCTGTTAGCTACAGACCTTGATAGGAAAGAAATTATCTTAATACAGTCATATAAACATGTTTATAAACTTCTTAAGTTTATATTCAGAACATAATATTACAAATAAAAATAAGAAAAAGAAGGATAGTATAAGTCTGCATTTAACATAAATAGAGTCTGACATTTATTAGATCTTTGATTATTTGATGGCATACATTTGAGAATACTGCATGCATGCTTTTATTGGTATCCCTTATAACCTTTCATAATGCCGTGACCATTTAATATATTTTTGTATATTGAATATTTTTTATAAAAATAGTCTTATAATTATACCTTTTACTAATATCTTCTTGTTGTTTGAAACAACACCTCTAAATTTGGAAAGCTGTACAAATCAGAACTCACTGATACATAAACTCAGAAAGCTGCACTTGCATTAATAGGTGTGCTTTTTTGAGCTGCTGTAACATGGAGATATCTAAAATAACCTACACTAGCATATGCTTTTTAAAATGCCTGTTTCTTTCTATTGATTATATAAGATACCAATACAACAGGTAGTAATTACTGCTGGGACCCAATCTGATCAGTCTTCTTCTCAGGATAGATTCCTAATAGACCTCATCCATTAAAAGAAGATATTGTGATCAGTTCCTTCACTTTTAATCTTTACTCAATGGTTTAGACAGTGAGCAGGTCTGTCACAGCAATTCTTTCACTCTGGGTGGTTGATGCCATCTCTCCCCCTCCCATTTCCTGTATGAGGACTGCAAGCAACAGCCTGTTTTACAAAAAGGGAAAAAACCCACTTCTTCCCCTCTGGAGGGGATCTCTCAGGACTTCAGCATATTTGGGCAGCCTGTAACATAACAGAGGTCTAGTAGGAGGAAGGTGAACGGCTTTCCAGAGCAAGCCATCCTGAGCCTCTGTGTGTGCTCAAAGTTAAATAGTTGGAAAATACACTACAGTCAGGGCAACACTAGCAATTTAAATCTAGGCCAAGCTTGTAGGTTGTTAGGGTAACTTCCTAGAATTCATGTAGGCATAATATTTTGGAGGATTTAGTCAAAAAGTTCTGTGCCACTCTTTTGCAGCATTCAATTATCTCACTTTTAATATTAGTTTTAGGAATGCCTTCAGGAACAAAAAAGTGATTCAATCCCTCCCTGGAGTTTAAAATGTACACTGCATATATAGGTAATAATATCGTGTGCCTTCCTCAGTAATCAATTAGCAAAGCTGTACCTATTTGTGGGTGGGTGTGAGAGGGAGCTTAACTCACCTAATTTTGCAGCAAAAGTTAATAGCTTTCTTCCTCTAATTAATTTTGCAGCTAGTCTGAACTCACTGTAATTGGTATATCCAAAAGCAAGGATTAACAGAGTGGACCAGACCATTGGCCTGTTTATTTCAGCAACTTGCTTCTGACAGGGGAGAGTTGTAAGAATTCAGGGTACATGAAACCCTGCAATGAACAACTGTCATCAAATTTCCTTTAAGGCTCATATCTTCCTCAAGGTTTTTGTGTTTACTTGCATAACATTTTACAGGCAAGGGAGAGCTTGGACTTGCAGTAGTCCAGACGTAACCAGTTCTTCACCAGAATCCCAATAAGCACTTATTTGCAGACTTATACAGCTTGAATGTATGTCTGTGCGTAACGGCTAGACAGTTGGTCTTTCAAACCTGGATAATTTAAACTGAATAATTTAAATTTTAGGCAGTTCTTTCTTGTATGTCCTTGGGAAATCCTGTGGATATATACTCTGCTAGCATTCAGTTACCCTCTGAAGCACAAGAACTTCCCAGTATCTCCTCAATAACGAGGTGCAAGAATGGAGCACAGTGAACAGTAATTCCAAATACTGGAGGGGAAAAAAGGTAATGTGGGAAGCGGGTTGGCCATTTGCATCACAACAGGCAATCCATAAATGCCATGTGCCAGTACTGCAGAAGGAACAGCAGAACAGAAAGCAGATGGCTGAAACATGTCGTAGCACTGCCTTGCCATTGATAACCATATTTCACCTGCTCCACCATCATTTACATTAAGAACACTTCTACAGACTCTTATCCCTTTTCTGAGGCAAAGCTGACTGTATCTTCTGACACCTGTGTTTGACCACAGGTCTGAACTCCACACAGAAAAGGAGGTGGGTTGAAGGAAGATCCATAGCTCCTGACCTGAAGACTAATTTTTTTTTCAGTTTTGCTGCACTCCTCCTTCTCAGCCCCATCCCATAGCATCAATAGAGGAAGTTTTCCATTCTTTCCCACTAATCGCCTCTGACATGTACTTGGCAATCTTGTCTATGAGAATCTGCCTGTAATATTCTAGGCCAGTCTCAAGGAGAAAAAACACAGATACAGCACCTTTGAATAGTAATATCTAAAAGGTTTTGTTATTGTTGTTTTGCTTTGCAGTGTTCTAAACAGAGACAGAATGAAGACCAAAATCAGTGGGTAAGAAAGATTCATCTGGTGTGAGGCAGGGCACACTGATCCTAAATAAGAAAAAAAAAATCCTCTGTTATTTCTTAACAGTAGGAGGGAGTCTCAGCTTAAAGTTATGTGCTTCCTTTTATGACAGGGTTCTCATCAGCACTCTGTAAACTGCTGGACCAAATTCTCCACCACGATTTCAGTGGGGTTGTGAGAAAGGAGAATTTAGCTCCCTGTTGATAGATGACTGGCTGTGTATGTGGGAGGGGGTTGAGGGGAAGGCTGTTAATTAAATCTGAAGGCGAGATTCTGCTCTTTGCAGCTGAATTAAAAGTAAAATACCAATTGAAGTTTAATTACTGTCTTTGCTTACTTGTGCATTCAAACTTGAAAGATGACTTCACACTCCATTTTTAAGCTCCTGTGGCTCAGAGATGATTATGGAGTTTGAGTGCTATGTGACACACAGTCTTATCAAATACCCCATGCTACTGCAGAGGCATTTATGCAGCTGATAAGGTAGGCAGCAAGTGAAGCCTCTGGGCCAAACTGAGAGGGATGTTACCCTTCGGCATGCAAATAGGAATGGGGCCTGCTTTAGGAAACCCCAGGCTCCCGTTGGCTTCAGTTGAGGTAATGATTACTCATTAACCAGTAGCAGTTATTCATTATTGGTTAACTATGAGATAACTATTGCTGTCCTGCAGTGGGAGAAAAGATTTAATTAAGGCTAAATAAGAGGAAGAAAACCTGAAAAGACTTCTGAAATAGTGCCTTCTGCCCTTTCTGTCTGTGAAACGGGTATTTTACATGGTAAGGACTGCAAGACTATAAGCTGGATCAGTGTTGTTTCTATTAGGAAAGGAAGAATATGAGGGGTATAATTATATGTTTTTATATTAGCATTTGCCAGTTAGTAATATTTCTGGTGGTGCACTTTTTATTCCCTCTTCTTTCTGCCAAGGCACAAGACTTCTGTAATTTTTAACATCGCTGAGCATTATTCTGGAACTATCCTATATAGACTGTATCTGAAATAAAGCACAGTTTTTTTTTCTGAAGAGTCTTAAGGAGTTTTAAGCACTCAAATAAGGAGAAAAAAGAAATGCAACCGCCAAACCTCTCTGAGTCCTTTTTATGAAAATCTTACTCGAGGGTACTGCTGTGTTTGAGTAAGGGTATCAGAGCTGGTCCCACACACTTTACTCCCCTGGCTGCCTCTGGCTCTCCACCTCTCCATTTTAGTAATTCATTGGAAGCTTAGGTGGAGCTGGTGGCCTATAGCTATAGTAAATTAAACTAATTACATTTGCACTAAAACTGAAAATGTCTGCAGTGGATATATTTTTCCTTTTTTATTTTTTTTTTTTTTTAATTTAAAGTACAGCCTGTTAATATGTCTTTCTTAGTCTAAATTATTCCTTTAACGTAAAGCTAAGCTGAAGCAACTACAGTTGTTCAACTGCAGCAACCGCGAAGTCTGAATACCATTTACAATGATGAACTGTTAGGATATTTGTTTATCCAAGAATCTCAAAATGGGGGCTGATGTCAAAGAAGACAAGCATATGATGCTGAAAAACATGATGCAGGAGATCTATAACCTTCTAGAAAGCCAGCTAGAAGCAGCACAAGATCCACTGGGGTGTCTAAAATGACAACAGATATCCATGTTTAGCCATGTAAATCGTGCCCTTGAGAACTATTCAGTTTATCCTAAAGTTCATAGACATTTACCAAAGAGAATAGCTTTCTAGCATTCATTGACTATATTAGGCCTGATTTGGCTGTGCATAGGCAGGTGTTTTGTACTACTTCAGATGTGATAGGGTGTTCTGTCTGTCCCCACCTGCCACTCCAAGAAATCACAGTTCCTGTGGTGTAGCTGTTACAACACTCGCTAGTCATTTCTCAATTTTTTGGTCAGCTTTTGGTATCTCGGATGCTCCTAGGAATGCCAGACACCTACCCGTGGGCAACTGAACTGAGCTTATCAATGGCTTCTTCACTGATATGAAAGACACTGAAGTGTAGGAACCTCCATCTGGAATATTTTAACCCTGTGAGTTCAACCTCACCCCTGAACTCCACAAGGTTTCTTTGGGCATCTTTTGGCCAGGGGACAATCTGCTAAAAAACACAGACACAGAACTACAGTCTGGCACTTTTAGGTTTTTAAGACTCAGTCACTGGCTGCCTCTATGGTAAGAGCCTATTCTTGCAGTTGGTCTTCTCAAGCTTAAGAGATCTGGGGTCCCCCTTTTAAGGCAAAATCATACTCTGTATATCCAAAGTTCGTCCCCAAGAATTATTCTTCTTACAGATATCTTCTGGTGTTGCACAAGCAGTGGTAGTAACAACTGGATAAAGGAAAAGATGAAACGTAGTTTTTCAATACTTTCATTATTCAATGGCATTGTTTAATTGGCAAATTATGCAGATAAATCGGGGTAAACACAGTCCTTTCAGTGTATCAGACTAATCAAATTCAAACATTTCTGTCTTTCTGTGAAATAGTTAATGTTCGGAGCAGGGAAGATAATGCAAATGAAAACTATTATGCAGAGTTAGTTTAACGATACACAATTTAAAACTGTAGCAATTGTTTTTGGTCAGTTTCTTGCAATCTGCAAGGTAATTTTTTTCAATTTATTTGGAATTAGTCAAGTGCACTGTTGAAAAGGCAGAGTGAATTGATGTTAAATAGTTTTTGGAAGATGTAATTGTCTGATGATTTGTAAATAGCCAAGCTTATCAAAAAAGTAATTTAAATGTTATGCTGACAATTTTGTTCAGTTTGGTGTACTCTGTAAACTTGTGAATCCAATTTTTAGCCCTCATTAGCATCAGAATTCTCTTTGCACTGTTAAATGACTTCAGGTATTTCATGTGTGTGCCCAAAGCATCTGGTGCTGAACTTCTACTGATCCTAACCAGCACAGAGAGCCTATAACCAAGTTGTAATCAAAAGTGCTTCTGTTTTCTAGTCACCATGATCTAGACATTTTTTTTAACAGAGAGAAGAGAACTTAACCAATACTAGTCATTTATAGTCACATATCACAAGCCATTGTGATGAGATCAACTCAAAAATTAATGCAGTTTCTTGAGTGGTTCCTTTCATTCAGGTTTTAATTACTTTGCGGTTTTTTTTTTCATTTTCATGTTTTTCTCTGAACCATAAAATTTGAAAATTTCCTCTCCTTTCTTTTTTCTTCCCTTCCCTCCCCTTCCCTTTCATTCCCTTCCCTTTATTAAAGAAAAAGAAAAAAATAATTGCAGGTTACATAGAATTCATGACCAAAAAGAAATTGATATCTCTGTTTTCAAAACTATTAATAGTTATACTATGATGTCAAGAAATGATGAGTAACGGAGGTTTCATCCTTAAAATTATCCAGTCTAATTGTTAACAAACATTCAATTTTGCCTGATATTTCTGCATTCATTCCAATGTTTTGTTATATCCAGCAGTACTGCATTGAAAGAATATTAAAATATAAAGGTAAACATTCAAAATTAGGAAATACTAAAAAAAAACAGCAATGGTCATTTAATCTTAATTAATCTTTTTTGCACATATACATTCTGATACAGTATTTTTATGATAGAATCATATCTTATTCTGCTACTGGACTCTTCCTGGGTCACCATATGGCTACAAGTCAATGCTTTAGCATGGTTAGAAATAAGCCAAAGGGGAAGGAATACTGGTGGAAATTGTAAAATATAATGTAAAATGAGTTAAATTTAAGAAATAGGCATCTTGGATAAATATGAACGGGAAAGGATGCTGGATAACCCTTTTATGTGGACTCACAAAAATATCTTGAAAATGAAGATTAAAAAGAAAACACCAAAATCTAAGTTAACTCTGCATAATAGTTTTCATTTGCATTATCTTCCCTGCTCCGAACATTAACTATTTCACAGAAAGACAGAAATGTTTGAATTTGATTAGTCTGATACACTGAAAGGACTGTGTTTACCCCGATTTATCTGCATAATTTGCCAATTAAACAATGCCATTGAATAATGAAAGTATTGAAAAACTACGTTTCATCTTTTCCTTTATCCAGTTGTTACTACCACTGCTTGTGCAACACCAGAAGATATCTGTAAGAAGAATAATTCTTGGGGACGAACTTTGGATATACAGAGTATGATTTTGCCTTAAAAGGGGGACCCCAGATCTCTTAAGCTTGAGAAGACCAACTGCAAGAATAGGCTCTTACCATAGAGGCAGCCAGTGACTGAGTCTTAAAAACCTAAAAGTGCCAGACTGTAGTTCTGTGTCTGTGTTTTTTAGCAGATTGTCCCCTGGCCAAAAGATGCCCAAAGAAACCTTGTGGAGTTCAGGGGTAAGGTTGAACTCATGGGGTAAAATATTCCTTTTTAGAGGAACCAATCATGCCCTTGTGTAAAAAAAAGTACCTTTTTGCCAAAAATTGCTACAAAATTATGATATTTTGGCAATGAAGCCTAAGTTAGTGGAGTTCCATGTTCTCGATGAAAAAGCCTTTGACAAAAGAATAAAAGGCCATATTTTTACCTTTGCAGAAAAACAGTGAAAGGAAGCACATGTTGAATATTTCTACCAGCAGGTGGTGGTATGTGCCATTACCTATCTATAGTGGTTTGGACTTTTCTGCAATAGTGTGTGTCCAACTGAGCTAATGACCTTGGTTCTTCTTTTAGTTCATGGAGAGAAGCAGACATTTTGAGGTGAAATTCATTTCTTTCTGATTTAGAAAATAGACTAAAGAGATGAATCATACCTTAAATTGTTTATTTGATTACATCTCTCTAGTACTATAAAGTTATCTAATGTCTTATACCCTGAAGAGTTGGCTTGGTAGAGACGTCTGTGTGGTGAAGCTCTAGAGCTAAAGGGCATGCCTGTACAGTGACCAAATTGAAGAATAATTTTAAGTTTATAACCATTCAGATAAGTTTAGCATATGAAACAGAAAAAAAGAAAAAAAAAAAAAGTGAGAGATTGGGGTATTTTCATTGCAATTTACACATACCTTGACAGAAAAAAATATTAGCTAGTAAAATGCACTTTCATTTAGCAGATAGAGCCCTAAAAAGTGCTGAGAGTCATACAAATTCAAGCGGTAAAGCAGACATTTTCAGCAGTCAGAAAGTGGCACAAGGAGTTCTAGATTCTCTGTCACGGATGTCTCCACATCAGGAGTGTAAACTTTCTCATGAAAAATGCTAAACATATAGAAAAGGGTTAAAACCAGGAGCAATTGTGCTGTACAAGAGGCTAGAGAGATTATTTTGGCAATTTCTCATGATTTAGAATATAAAAAAACAAGCATCTATTTCTTGCTCTTTTTCTTCCACATATTATTTCCTTATATAATATATATGAAGTTGGTGTGGAACTGTTTATTGCTCCACACATGCAACAGAGGTCTGGTAGTCCCTACAGACATGTATTGAAGAGTCTTACTCTATATATTTCAGTAATAGACTTGTAGCCAGAAAAAAAAAAAATAAAAAAGAAAAAAGTCTAGCTCTTGCCATTTAAATTCTGTGTAAATGATTCACTATTCCGATTTCAAAGCACCAAGACTGAACCTGGACAACCATCTCTTAGGATCACACCCTGTCTTTCCAAACAAATGTTGCTGCTTCAGGACAGCACTAGGAACACAGAGCAACTCAGTTTCGTTTACTTTTCAGGACTATATTTTAATTAGAGTTGCCTAAATCTTCCTTTCTACCCTTTCTTTCTTTTTCTTCCTGTTTCTCCACTCCCCCCCTCCTGCTGTAGTAGAAGAAGATCACATGAGCCACAAGTGTATACATACATACATATACATACATATATATATATATATACACACACACTGCAGGCATCACTGCTCTGCTGTTATGTTCTACTGCATTGAAGAAAATGAATCTTTTCAAACAGGTGAATTTTCCAACAGAAATGGACCAAACAGACTCAGTTCATTGAATAGAAAATGTAATGGTGATCTAAACCTATTACCTTCAATGGAGTCTGTGACATTTTCTTCAAGCATATTGATCTGCTGGAGAGAGAGGTGGGGGACCGAGGGAGAAAGGGAGCTTTATTTTTTTACTCACTGTGTTGCGTCAGTTATTGTAATGCTAGTCACAATGTATAAAAGACTCATAGAATCAACAGGGCTAGCTCTTTTGTAGGAGCTGCAATAAACACTTCTGCAAAGCAGAATTAAAAAGCTGCTTTAGAATCAGCTCTATGTATATTTTAAAATTGCTAAGAATAAACATCGTTTTCCTCTGCTCCCCTCCAAAATTTTCCCTTGCACAATAGCCAAACTGATTTAAGCCAAACACACCCAGCACTTGTCCAATGGTCCATTCTTCTTTTGTAATTTGTAATACCTTTCAGCTAGTTAATCACATTTCTCCCCATGCATATCTCTTTCTACTAGGCTGTTAATAGAGACTGAACTAATTTCAAATCTTATTTAACCTAATTTGGATTGGCAACATGTCCTTTACAAAGGAAAAAAAGAACAACACCATCCTGTTTCTTGTATATTTTCTAAGGGTTTTATGTTATTTTATTTTATTTTGTTTTGTTGTAGAATCATGTCTCTAGAGATTAGCAAAGCAGCAGAGAATTCTGCCTCATTACAGAACTGACATTGGTGCTGTTGTAGTTAGGGTTATGTCAGTGTTTCTATTATAATGTAATTCCTCTGCTTTACTGAATAAAATAGACTCTTATTTGGAAATTTTTTACATGAACAAAGTTAACTCAGGTTTTGTTCCTATACTTGTGACAATAGATACGCCATCTTTCCATTGTATAGATTTACTTTTGAATATACTGCAAATATTTTTGTATTTAGAGAATATTAGTAAGACTTTCAAACTAATACTTTTCAGGCAACATCACCAGTAGAGATAGAAGACACATTAAAATTCTTTGGCAGGATCATAGTGCTAGTAAAGTTCTTTAATAGTAACATAATATTGAGTCCATTTATTTTGGCATTATCTTGATTTGATCTATTTTACACCTTGTCCATGGTATATGTATTTTTTAATTTGTGCCAGTGCATGAAGCTATTGCATTTTGTTGTAATCTGAATTTTATAATCTTGCCTATTACTTACAAGCAATCTGCTGCTACAGTTGTTCCTAGGTGTTTTTATAAACTAATTTAACATCTGTTTGTACTATGTAACGGTATCAACTTACAAATGGGCAATAGAACTTAGCGTTGTTGAGAATTACCATGCAGATAGATGGAGTTACATTAGTAAAAGTAAAAACCACCCAGTATTTCATTGTAACTTCCTAAATAAGCTTTGTTATCAAGATTGTTTTATTTTCAATAGGGCTTCTGAATTGAATGGCTAGGTTATTTACAATAAAGTATCAGCTAATATGTTTTATTTAGAAATAAATAAATAAATACTTTAAATCATAGTTAAATTGAGTTTTAAAGTTCCAAACCATTCTTTATCCATAATGTGATTCTGAGATCTGAAGGCTTATATACAATACGTGTTAGGAAGTGAACAAATATAAAGTGGGAGTTAAAAAATTGCTCTGAATCATTAGAAAGATTTAATTAAGATATAAAGCCTGTAAACTAGTCTGGGCTGCACTGAGAGTAGAATTTAGCCCCCAAAAAGTATCAGCCCAGAGCACTGAGTGTACGTGTTACAAACACCTCCATTCAAATCTGTTTACTTACCTTGGCATATTTGACAGGAAGAAACATTGTCTAGTGTTGCTTATTTCCTTTGGGTCCCTACCATAAAGTGTTTCTCTTTAAATATTTGCCAAAGCTGCTTACGTTAAATGTGTTAAGAGTTGTATCATTAACAGAGATAAGATAGGAGATCCTAGGTGTCCACTAAGATTGAGGTCCTGTTTCCCAACATGTTACACATGTAAAAAGAATAAGTCTCTGCCCCAGAGAGGTGAAAGGAGGTAGGAATTGATTCCTGTCTTTCTGGAGAAAAGGTCTGATGCACAGAGAAAGGTATTTTGTCGAGTATCATACATGTCTGTAGGGCAAACAGGAACTGTAATCCCTAAATTCATGTCTAGTCAAACTCAAAGTCTACAGAACATGGCACAGAGCCTTCAGAATGTTCAGCTGAGCCTACCACATTCCCATAATCCTACATCTTGGCTAGTGAGAATTCCCAGTCTTCAGGACTTAACAGTGCAAGATGTCAAGGCTAGAATACTTCTGGAGCCAAGGTGGGGCAGTTAGCTTGATTAGCTCACAGATGTAATGCAGGAACAAAAACAATACGTTCTCCTCAAGTTTGTCTCTAACAGTCAGTGTAAAAACCTACAAAATTTTATTCAGCAGAAAATGCCTAATCTGTGGTATTTCCTCAGATAAAGACATTTTCTGTGTTGGTGTACTTTATCATCATTGACCAGGTAGCAAACAAATCATTCAAGGACATTTTGGAGGGTATAAAAATGGAATATATCCTTTTTTTCCTGGATTTTACCTTTGACCTTTCATTGTTGATTATTGCCAGAACAATAATGAAATTGTAGCTCAGAGTTTGCTTTAATGATGTTCAAGTATAAGAAATAGAAGGGAGGGTTGTTTTCCCCCCTGCACCTTGCAGCTGAACACAGATAACAGAGGAACAGGAAAGGAAGAACGTGACAGAAGTGAGATACCCACACATAAAAAGGGGGCTTGAGAGGGTGTTCATTTTTTTTCCTGTCGATCTTTTGCTTTCTATTTGTAAGGAAGAACACATGCATCTTTTTATTTTATGGGAAGATACATGTATACATGTTTTCAAGTCATCCATATTATAAAGCTAAAAATGGCTGTGGAGGAATGGGAAACATTTCTAATGCTATTGCTAATACAATATGTTTTAAACTGTTCTAAAATAAATAGTAAATTAAATGCCTTAAGACAATAGAAAATGTGTTGAATATCTCCAGCAGAAAGAATATCTCCTTTCAGAGAACTAAACATGGCATGGAACAATACCAGCATCTCTTTAGAAAGTGTGACAAGAAAATGATATTCAGGAAGTGGGAAAAACAGGAGCAATAGCTAAAATTTTGTAAAGATATCCACCCATTTCATACAATGGTGTTTACTTTTTTTCCCCCTTTGGCCAGACACATTCTCAAGCTATGAGAGAAGCACGTTTTCAGACTACACGAGAAGCACATCTCCAAAGGACTACAGGGAGATGCAAGGTTAGAAAGAACAACAGAACAAATGATTGCTAGTGACTGTATCAATTTTAATACATTATTACTTTGCTTTGCTTCTGCATCTGGAGATGTGACAGTGAAGCAGGAGCCCCATGCAACCCTATCTAACATCAGAATTATCCCTGCTGTTGCCAGGGGTTAGATGGCCTACTGAGGTTTTTTTCCAGCCCAAATTGTTCCATGAGATTAGAAATACCTGATACCTTCAATGTCTCTAGGATGGGTAGTAATGTCAATTAAGATGTTGTGACAGACTTTAGCAAGAACTATCAATCTTAATATCGATATCAAGGCTAAGGGGACTTGATTGGCATGTACAGCCTTCTCTGAAGTCTGTGCTGCTGCAAAGCCACTAATTAGAATAAAGGTAACATGTATTTGTTACATCTTATTTTAATGTAGACATATTCTTTGTCTTTTGCTCTCCAGACTTCTTTCTGTTCAGAGAGTAATGGTGACAACTGTCAACTGGTCTAGCAAACCAAGTCACTTCTTAGAGAAGCATGTGTTGTGATTTTTTACTATAATGGCCCAGATTGACATGAAGCTGTAAAACACACTGTGAGATAGCTCACTTGACAGTTCTAAAGAGTAAAGGGTGCATTCATCACTTTGGTCTCTATTATTCACAGCACAAAATTTTGTAGGACTCCTAGTCATGGACTAGAGTCCAGTTATGTTACATGTCTGGCATTTCTGTAGACTTTACTTAACTGTTTTTACATCCAAACTCACAAAGAAAGTACATCCACCTCGAATGCTGTGTTCAGTTTTGGGCCCCTCAGGACAAGAAGGACACTGAGTTGCTGGAGTGTGTCCAGAGAAGGGCAACGAAGCTGGTGAGGGGTCTGGAGAACAAGTGTGATGGGGAACGGCTGAGGGAGTTGGGGGTGTTTATCCTGGAGAAGAGGAGGCTGAGGGGAGACCTTATCGCTCTCTGCAACTACCTGAAAGGAGGTTTTAGCTCTGAAATAAGGCCAGAAACCTTAATCTAAATTATCATAGGCAAGTTTCAAATGAAAAACTGTGGGAGGAAGCTTCATTGATTCAGAAGCGTGCAGTTTTATTGTGAAAGAAGAAAGAAATGGATCTGAAATCTTCTGGAGATTAGCAGGAAAGAATAACAGAACCCGCAGTGACCACATACAACACATTCAGAGTAATAAACAACAGTGTTATTAGCAAATATAAGGCCTGTGATAAACAATGCTGTGAAGTTTCATTCACTCTAATAGACATGAACAGGTAGTTGGGACAAATAAAGAATGGAAAACTGTCCCTAACCACCTTTCTAAGCTGCTCTTAGAACAAGTGAGTCAGATCCTGGCATGCTGCACAACGCAGCAGTAGCTTTGGAAACCAGCTTTTGTGTTTCACTAGAAGAGTATGCTCCTATTCCATTGCTAATGAAAAACAACAGAAGCTAAAGAGATCTCTTGAATTGTCAGATCTTCTATTTTTTTCTTCTTCCTTCATTTTTTTTTTTTTTTTAAGTGGTAATGAGAAGGCAAGGAGACAATTCCACACATTCATCAAAGAGCTTGCAGAACTCTTTGGAATTTATTTCCCATTGAAGTCCCAAACATTTCTAATTATAGGTTCTTTCAAAACAAAACTAAAGTTATTTGTTTTATCTTGCAACACTCCTCTCCCCCTTTACCCCCACATAGAAGTTTGTGCATGGAATAGGTCATTCTATTTTATTTTCATCACATCTGTCCTTATCTTTCTTCTTCCTTTTTCCAGTCTTATTTCTGTCATTATTTAAGAACCAGCTAGAGATTTGCCTGGCACTAAGGGTGCTAAGGGAAATGCTGGAGTTGTTCTAACGCATTTGTGTCTGGGCTATTCTCAGACAGCAGGGGGGCTTTGTCATGTCAGCCATATTTTAAAGTTATGACAACATTAATCTTGACATTGAATCATAATTACTCCTCACCTGGGGTTTGATGTACCCAGAATTGCCACTTGCTGCTGTGAGTAGGAGTTTCACATTAGCAGTGATATAAGCCCAGGTAATACTTAAAGTGGGAGGATAGGGGAAATGGGTCTTGGCAATTTGCTAAAGCTTTTTATATAATCTTAATAATGTAAAATGCCAGCCCAGATTTCAGTAAACTGCACACACAGAAATGTTACTGCTACAAATGCAGAGGTCTAGCAGCACAAGCTGACTTTCAGATCAAATAGATAGCAACACTTTGTAACTTCTAAATGAAAGAAAATCTTTTTCCACTGCACCGACAACTCAGATCAAGTGACAAAAACAGTACTCTGAGCAACAATCTTGCATGTGTGTGGAATAGGTTTTGTCACTCTTCAATCACACGCTGTCCTAATTTTCATTCAAGAGTTGTGCCAGTTTTACTTTAACGAAGACTCCAGATATTCCTGCTGTATAGGCACAGCCATGAAAGCATGCAAATTGAGACAGGAAGATATTAACAAAGGGGGGGGGTGTGAGGGGGCAGGTTAAAACACTGAGTTTTCAACTCAGTGAGCTGCCTTTGAATTCCTGCTCATCACAAAGTTCCTCTGTGACTTTTAGCACTAAGTTATTAATGCTTTGGCACATTTCACCTAACTTTAAGTAATTAAGTCGTACCTAAAGAGCACCTACATCTGAAAACGCTCTCCCTGGGTTTCTCCTGCAGTCAATTGACAAAGATGGAGAACTCAAAAGAGTGATTCAGATTACAGGTGGCCTGACTTTCCCTCTATCAGGAGCTTAAGTGACTAAGCATGTCAGCTAAACACCTCGACTTAGTGCAATGCATCAAAGACCCAGGACCCAATGGGATATAAGGACTTGAGTATCTAATCTAGGACTTACACAAAATGTACAGTAAGCACTTAAACTGTCATCCTTAGCTGACCCTTAATGTACAAGGAGCTTAAAATCCTTTGCCACCTGACTTCTTCAATTTAAAGGTCCCCAGGTACCTATAACTGTATTAAGGTTTGGCAGGGATCAGCAGCCTAACTCATACCTAATATTGATTACAATGCAGCAACCAGGCTTTCTTCTGCTCAAGTCTCCTGGGGGATCTAATTCTAGAAGACAATCTTAAAAAGGCCTAATAAGCATTTATAGTAATAGGGATATCTATGCACTGCAGTGGTTTCCACCTCTCTTTTCAAGCAGATTAATGGTTGTCATCTTTTCTTTAAATTAACATCTTAGAAGTTCGAGCATTTTGCAAAGATGTGGGAGACGTGTTCAATTCCACACTTTAATGGGGCTCAAGCATTTCTCTATCAAGCATGTACCAAATAACAGGATACATGCCGTTCCAGTTAGAAACAAAAGATAGATAACACTGATTTTTACTCTATCTGCTGAAGTTATGGTATTGTATAATCTGAATTTTGGTGGAGGGGATGAACACAAAGGTGTAGAGAAAAAGAGGCAAAAGGAACTCTGTAAAAGGACAGTTAGGGCACTCAGTGGAGGCAGGGATAAACCACCTTGCACTTACTGTGTAGGCCCAGTGTATATTCCAACAATGTCTATAAATTAACATATATACTCTATGTTCACATTCTAGTTTATCCTGCAACAGTTTTTTGCATGCTGGTACCCAAAGGATCTGAAAAGTTAATCATAGATCCAATGAGAGAAATGCCTAAATGCTATGTGTTCTGTTCAGAAGCTTTTTATTTCTGCTTAAGTTTTGATCTGATATTTAAGTAAGATGCCTGAAAACATACTTAGTTTTGCATCCTGTGGTAAGTCAGCATGGTGTCCAAACCCTGAATATCCGGCTGTAATAAAGTGGTGTTAGCATTTTCATACCCAATAGAGAAGAAAAGTTGCATGAAAAGGTATACCTTGTTTAGATACCGAAGAAAGACAGAGACCTAGTTTTAGCCACACAACATCATGGTCACATGTATAACCCTTAATGACAGCTAAATCTGCAGAGATGCTTTCTTGACCTTACAGGTATTTGTGTCTGCCATATGACTTGATGTGTTTAAAGGGAAAACTCTTCTCAGAGTATGTTAACCTAGATGAATCAATAGTCTGGGTCCCATCCCTACTGGATGTATGCTCACAGCATAACTGGCAGTACCAGCTAAGGAGTGAGTGAGTATTAACTGATGAGTTATTTCCATGATAAGAAACAGCCTTCCTGTATTACTCTTAAGGAACATTGGTGAGATATGGAGAAAGGTCCTACTGGTGCTGATGGAAATCCAAGTCAACGTTAGCATACACAAGTAGTAAAACTGTAGACATACACATTAGGTTTCATGCATGTGTGTTTGTATATATAGACAGATGTACACATGCATACACAATTGTTGCTCTGTTAAGCTGCCCCTTGCGTTGGTTTTTATGCCAGTAAAACACTATATAAAATACCACTCTACTTAGGAAAGCAGATAAGTCTGAGTACAGACAGTGAGGAAAGCTGTTGATAACTAGGACCTTAAATGTTCAGTGGTAAATCCCAATGATAAACTGTATTAACTCCCTGAGACATTAGTACCTGTCTTGTGCCTAGCAGAGAAGTATAAATTCACTAAAAGCCTGTGAGGTAGCATGTCCCGTGAATAACATAATAAATATAATTAATAAGAACAGAAATCTTAGTGAAATTAGATACGATTCTTCAAGATTTCTGTGATCTCTAAGTTTACTTTATTGACCAGTCTTACTATTTATTTTGCTAAACCCTTTCTGTTTGTGTTTAATTTCACTAAGTTCTGACTGAAAGACATATTTCACACAGCTCATATAGCCATATTTGAGCAAAAAGAGTACAAAATATATGAAAATGTTGCCTTAGACAGGTGACTTCCCGAGGGGAGATGAATTACAAACCATAAAAGGCAGTGAAGAATTAGACTCATGGATTTTTCCATACTTATGTGAGACATGGCAGTCTAGAAAAAGGCAGGTGAAATGTTTTGCTGGGAAGTAACTTTATTCTTCTCAGTTTCACACTGGTTCTCATTTTTTTTTTTTTTGTTTTTGTTTTGTTTAGATATGTAAATATCATGCTTAAAGAGAAAAAGAACATCTTAGAACAAATCCATGCAATACAAAGTTTTTCTCTTCAGCATTATGTGTTTGTATTGTAAAGAAGCACCATAAAATTTTCAAAACCTTTAAGTTGACTAAGGAAGAAAATCTTGCAGGAACACTATGATCCATAGACAAGATCCCTATCTTTCTGATCATTATCTCAGATCTGCACCATCACATTGCATCATACCAACCATCACCTTATCTTCCCCAAATTTGCCACAAATTCCCTCAAGCAATGGGAAGGATGGATAACAACAAACCTTTGTATTGAAATGTATGCCCCATTGTATTACCTTAACCAGATCTTTCAGATGGTCCTTCTATTTGGTTTCTATTATATCAAAACTTCAAAAGCGCAGAGTTACATTTCTTCACAAATTGGGTGCGATGTGGAATTACTGTGATGGCAGCTGAGCCACTGGAGGTTGTTATACTTGTCTCAGTCAATATAAAATGCCACTCTCTCACACACATACACTTAACTTAGAATCCATAAGAGAACGAAAAAACTAAAAATGATGGCCACACGCATATCTTCTGAGTGTTTACTTATGAAAAATCTCCAAGGTTATTCAGCAGAAACAGAAATATTAGACATTTGTTATAGGTAGTTAACAATAAGATATAAAAATATGCTGAAGCAAGCAAAGGAAATTTATCAGCCAATTTAAGGCTTCACATGCAAAACAAAGTTCTTGTTTCTTTTCTTTGCCATTTCCCTTTTTGTGTGTATAATTCAAAATGTGCATAACAACAACACCAGATTAGTATAATATTTGTTTGTAAAGCTACTGAATCAAATTGTTAATTGTTTAAAGAGATTTTTGCCTTATAATTTCAAATACAAATAATTATTGCTATTAAAGAGAAAGTACGGTCCCAAATAAAGATTTGAACTGGATTTTACTGGCACATGTTTGGTACCAGATTTATCCTCACTGCCTTTAATGAAGCTTAATCTTAATTTAAACCCTTAATATTAAAGCAAAATCAGACCTTTTCATCACCAAAGAGGCAGTTGCTCAATTTATGGCCTAAACTTTTTCGTTTCTTTCTTTTCTGGGCCTTGATTTAACACTTAAGTGCTAAATTTAGCACTTGAATACTAGTGCTATTAGTTTTACTTAACTAAGAAAGGACTTTCCTGGTAAGGACAGTTTCTGAAGTACTGAAGTCACTTAAAAACGTAAATCCCATTGACTTTAAATTAAACAGTAATTGGATAAAAGATATTAAATACCTATAAAGTTGGAAAGTTGACCTTACTCAGGTAAGAGTTCTAACTACTACTCCAGGGAATCGTATTCACAATCTCAGTGGCCAAAGAAAATTAATTTAATGGAACGGAAAGTTGTCAGAAGGATGCACTTGGAGTGAATTGCAACTCTGTATGTTACATTTTCACCTACGTTTGAATGGCCAGAGTGACAAGGTTACTATTTCCCTAACAAAAGTGTTTTTTCTATATTTCATGGAAATGCTGAGAAAAGAAGCTGGTATGGTCATCTCTGATTTTTTTTAATCACTCAACTTAGAACTCCTGTATTCAGAACTTCTAAGTCACTGTTTTTCACATCTATTAAATTAACATATGTAGAACATCATGTATAGGATGATGATGATACTTCTTTAATGATTAAAAACTTGAAAAAATCTCAAGATCAATGAGCATGAAGGGTTTTCAGAATGGAGAAGCCACCATTTCCCTTCTCTTGAATTTTTGGAGAAATTGAGAGATTTTCAAAAGCACCCATTTCATTCCAATGCCCTTATTTTTTTTGGTGTTTAATATGAGGCACAATGGAAACTGTGATCCCCTCCAAGAAATGAAATGTGGAATTTAGCTGAAAACTGTAGTCACCTGGATTTGACCAGATAACTCTAAGTGCCTCCATGGGAGTTCTGCACAGATCACCTCGAACCTGACACCTACATGTAGGAAGATGAGTGCCTTTCCAGTCTCCATTAAACATATTGGCTGGATTGTAATAGACTGTAACAGAAGCTTAGACACACAGTTCACACAAGTGCCAAAATTTAAGGGTTTAAAGTCTCCAGATACTTTTGAATTTAGCAGCAATATTCAGTTGCCCAAGAGTCACAGACTGGCTTGAGGTTGGACAGGACATCTGGAGATCACCTTGTTCAAAACCCTGCTAGAGCAGGTTGTTCAGGATTATGACCAATGTGTTTTGAGCACACTGTAATAAACTTGAAGAATCTGAGTAGCAGTTTAGGAGACTTCCAAATTGCCAATTTTCTGGAAAAGTTTTCTGGAGTCAGTTGGGGCTGACTTGGGAGCCCATCACAGTAGCGAGGGAGTAGGGACCTGATGAGTAGATAACTTTGCCTAAAGCAAATTATGGGTTTCTTTACTCAAAAGTTTGGGGTAATCTGACTTTACAATGTATTGAATGCTACATTAAACAGACTAATATAAAACCTTCAGCCCTTGGAAAAAGGTGACAGCATCCCCATTGAAAGTCAGCCTGAACTAGCAGTTTGCCAGCTGATCCTGTTCACAGAAGGAGAAAGCAGAGATTTTTCACTTTCTACATGGTCTGCTTATGATTAAAGAGCAGTAAGGCTAACGCCCCCCCTTAAGATCAGCTGTCAGAATACCTATACAAAAACGTAGACTTCCTATACATCCTTTATTTGTGCCTGAGGAACCACGCACCCAGATCAGTTACAAGCAAATAACTGAAGTCTGTAGTTATCCCGGTGACAATACTATATTACATCTCTGACATACTCAATACACTGGTGAAGTAGGTCTTGACAGTGCTTTGTAGATGGAAAAAATATCTGAGGGTGACACTTGGATTTTGATCTTTCTGGCGTCATTATTTGAATGTATAACCTTATGCAATTAGAGCTGCCAAACACTTTCTGTCCCTCTTTTTGCTCAGCTCTAACATATGTATTGTATTATCTTCTAAGGTGTCAGAAGCTAACTATTTTTGTAAGGGTTTTCTTTTTATTTATTTGTCTGATCTTAAATTGGAAGAAAGTTAGAACGGTTTTTCAACAGCTGAAGAATTTTCAAAGTAGACTTTGAATAAGCTCTATAGGTCAATAGTAAAAAGTTAATAATTAGTCACTAGTAATTAAGACTCATATGATTACAGACAGCCATTTATGAATAGTAAACCATGTAGTTGGTAGAACACAGACTCTAGATTTGATTTTTTTTTTGTTTTTCTTCCAAAAACTTTGCTAATTGATCATAGTATTTTATAAAATCATAATCTCTGTTGACTATTTTATGAATACATATAATTTATTTTGTAGTGTTTATGAAATTTTTCTTTAAGGTAGAATCTATGTCACCTTACCTTAACAACAAAGTTAGCCATCTGTCTCAAATCATCTAATTTTTTTTCTGTTCTAAAATGAGAGAGGCATCCAGGGAAAGCTAAAATAGGTGCCTTCTTTGGAGCTGACCATTCTTCCAGTACCTAATGGGGGAGAGTAAACAACTGCCTTAGAATAGACACCAAAGTTTTAGAAAATTAAAACTAGGGTAGATTGATTCAGCCACTCATGTCAGTTATTATTAATTTATGATGTATGATAGGAAAATAAATCACATGTTATTGATTCCGGATTATGAGAAGTTGTGTTTAATTACTTCTACAGCATCCTTTATATCTTGTCCAACCCTGGAGAACAAAAATTGTCATTATATATTACCTTTGCATATTCAGGAATCCAATGATCCTTAGATATCAAGTATAGGGATTCTCCTGACCAGAAAGTAAAACAGGTACTTGAAGATCTCTTAAGGTTTTAAAAAACACCTAGGTTTATCTGTGATACAGCTCTTTTTCTTTACTACTGTGCTAATGATACTTCAATGCTGGTTCAAAAGAAAAAAAAAACCCTTCCTTTTGAATAAACATCTCAAGTTTTTTCTCTATGAATGAAGATATCTTCTTCTGACAAACTTATTTTTCATTACTGTCATCACTTACCTTACTGTATGTCACAGCACCACACAGCAGAATGTTATAACATCCATCACAATTCCTACTAAGCTGCATCAGTGTTTTTAACAAGTGAAGTCTAGATCTGCAATGTAGCTAGACTTTATTACCCTGCAGAATTTGTTTCAAACTATAGTCTGAAAAGTAAAGGTGAAAAAAATAGAGTGATTACAAATGAGGTCTCCAAAGAAAAAGGTAGAAATATTTAATGTAGATAATTATGTAAACAAGATTATCATATCTTCAATTTTAATAAAAATAAATTTAACAAATCCTCCAAGGAAGTGGCCCTTAGGAGTTTATCAAGATGAGCATGCTTTTCCAAAAAAAATTGACCTTAAGGCTAAAGAACTAAAAAATATAACTGATTTACTGGACAAGAGTTGTGTACAACTTCATCCTTTTTTTAGAATAATATTTTAAAAGTTTAAAATATAGAAGAAGAAGAATTAGAGAAAAAAAAAGGACAGAAGAAAATTAGTCTTTTGGTCCATTTCAAAATATGTTTCCTACAGTAAGTACAAATAGTGGAACTGACTGAATTTCAAGGTGAAATCAGATGCCAGAGTTGGCCAAAGTTAAATTAAGTCCCATTTTTCAAAGGTGAAATCTTAAGTGACCTAGGCTCCCATATACTTATGTTACATTTCAAATTGAGATTTTTTCTCTTAAGCTGCCTAGTTGTTTCTGAAAACATTGCTCTGGATCAGCCTAATTCGTAATTAGATTTTAAACTACTGGCTGTATTGGGAAGATCAGACAAAATTAAAATTTTCTCCATCTCTCCTAGAGTCCCTCCAGGACTACTATTTGAAAAAAGGAACAGATATAGTACAGGGTACAGTAAGCTGCAGGGGAGTTCAATTCTCTTGTTTAATGTCAAGTAGAATCAAGGGTCACGCACTGTTTGACTCCTGACCTGTCTTCCCATTCCTCTGGAGGAGAATCCCTGTTCACCTCACACAGAACTTGAACTTCCCACTTGCTAAGCTGTGCTGGCTTTTAAGCAATGACAAAACTAGCAGGGATCTCTTGTATTTCTGTCTTGTGTCTCTTTCATAGTTAAATGACACAAATAACAGCTTTAATAATAATTACACAAACACACATGATCAATTAATGTAGCATTTAACCTGCTTATCAAATCACATTCTTACTCCCCTATTACCCTCTTATTGTTTTGTCTTTTTACTAGATTATCATTTTATCTGTGTGGGGGTATATTCCTCTTTCTCCATATGCCACTTTTTCCAAAGTTGCTTTCTACAGTGCCCAAATTTGTAAAGCACTGCCATCCAAATCCAGCTGCATATTAGTTTGGTCTAGTTGGCAACAGCAAATCTAGCTCTACTGATAAACCTAGTGTACAACCCACCTCAGCTGAAGAGTGATGGCTGACAGATATCACTGCATGAAATCTATAGCTGGTGATATGCAGAGTTTACACTGCTATACTCTTCATTATGAAAGGATCATAGAGGTACTTTTCTAGCCTTAAAACCTATGAACTTAAAATAACTGGAAATATTTTAGATTTGATATATCTTCCCTTTCTGGAGTTGATATTACTACAGTATGTGTTTTTATGTGTTCATATTTATATAGATATTTTTTATCAAATGCAATTCTCTATATATTTTTCCCCTGTATAATATGGCCCTGCATTTTATAATCCTACGGCATGAACTGCACGGTTTCTTTGTGCCTACTCTCTCTGATGCAAATATCAATACACAGTTGCTGTTAAAATGCCATTTCTTTCCTGTTTAAATGTAATAAATAGAAGGAAAGAAGAAAGAAAGAAATTATATTTTTCCCACATAGAATATTATCATTTTTGTCCAGAGGGACAACTTTGATCATCTTATCTTAATTCCTGGCTGACACACAGGACAGAGTTTCACCCAGCCTTTTCTTTTAGAGCCTATACCTTCTAATTGTTCTAAAATACACAAGTGCACATCAGTAAGGACAAATAGAGGCTTGATCTGAATGATGGAGAAATTCCAGAGAAAAATATGAAAGAACATACAATAAATCAGGCACATTCTGAATATATCAGACATACTGCACATGCACACATTGACTCAGTGGCGCATGGATGTGGCACAGAGATCATAAGTCTTCTCTGATGAGGCTTCTGTATGTTCATAAATCCTTGACAAACTACACTGCAGTGAGTGGAGCTAATCGAGTAGGGAGGTAAATTCCCTTAAGCCAACCTAGTCAATCTGTGCTTTCACTCAGATATAACTCTTTCACCTTCATATTGCGGTTCTACAAAATAACCTGTGCCAGAAATGTTGTAGGGGCCTTTAGCCTCCCCCGGGATTGGCTGTGGGTTCTAAGATGGCTTTTCTTGGCTAATTCCACTGGATGTTCTCTCCTCAAGATTTTGTGCTACCTGATGCAGAAAGGTTACTGTAAAAAATCTTCCACCCAAGTCTTGAATGAAGCCGTTGAATTAGCCTTAACTGATGATAAGGACCTTAAGCATTTATGAGTCCAGATGAAGCTTAACAGTCTAGGAACTGTAATTCCCAGACAGAATCCTACCTAAAAATTTACCACTGGCCATGAGCAGTAAAAGTTATGTCTTCTTACACTACCTTGCTTTTTCTTCATCTAGATACCTGGACATACCCACATACATCTTCCATCCTGACAAAAGAAAATTACAGTATTGCCTCATGACTCCAAGGTGTTCATTTTGTGAAGTACTTAGAAAAAGTGTTATTATAAACAATTGTTGAATTATATTTATGAGAAGTCATCATAGGTATCTTCAGTGTGGAAATCATCTAACTTCCCCAGAGACAGAAGTAATATAACAATCTTAGCAGATGAGAACTGCATATTTTTATATTGATGTTACACATGGCTTTGAGACTTAAGCATTAAAAATTTCTGTGGATTCCAGGGAAGTTCAATTTTAATCCCTTGCACCCAATTCCCCCCCCCCCCCCGAATGTTGGATTCATGTCAGATCAACTCTTAAAAAAAACATTACTCTCTATATTTAGTTTCAAGAATCCATGAGAGAAACAAGTGATCAGTTAATACCTGAAGCCCCACAAGAATTACTCTCAAGTCACGAATTAATGACAACACAGATCCTAAGCCTTATTTCACCCTATGTTCATTCACCTCATGTAAGTTACACTGACACAGTTCAGATGGTTAACTTGGTTGTGACTACTTGACTTGATTGATAAAGCAGGGATCCAGATTCTGCCATATGCAGTGAAGAGATACTCTGAATTGCAGATTTGGCTTGAACTTGGACTTCAGAGGAGTGGCAGTACCTAACTTAGGCATCTGTACTAGTTATCCTGAACACATTTCTTAATCTTTTCAAATCTCCATGCCCCAAATACAAAGTGGAATGATAACATCTTCCCTAACTGACAGACCTAGTACAAAACCAAATATATTAAACTTTTGAGTCGTTGACAACTACAGTAACCATTAGAACTTTCCATACCTCTAAAGTAGTTAACCGAATCCTATTGTGAAACCAGTCTGGTCAAAAGAGTTTCTTGTTTGCCCAATAGAAATGAGTTATTTAATTTTATCTCCTTGTTATTTTCATGGCAAGAGACATTCCCCACCTAGCTAGAAACAATGAGATAAGAGGAGAGGAGAGGAGAGGAGAGGAGAGGAGAGGAGAGAAGAGAAGAGAAGAGAAGAGAAGAGAAGAGAAGAGAAGAGAAGAGAAGAGAAGAGAAGAGAAGAGAAGAGAAGAGAAGAGAAGAGAAGAGAAGAGAAGAGAAGAGAAGAGAAGAGAAGAGAAGAGAAGAGAAGAAGAGAAGAGAAGAGAAGAGAAGAGAAGAGAAGAGAAGAGAAGAGAAGAGAAGAGAAGAGAAGAGAAGAGAAGAGAAGAGAAGAGAAGAGAAGAGAAGAGAAGAGAAGAGAAGAGAAGAGAAGAGAAGAGAAGAGAAGAGAAGAGAAGAGAAAACCTGGCAGCATGACTTCTCTCTGAGTTTTTTTGTAGCTCATTTTCAGACAGGAATATTTTTTTTATTTTCAGATACTGTCCTATTTTTACTCACTTTTAATTCCCTCCATTGTGTGTAATTAACTATTCTAAGCTCAGAAGCAATGCGAGCTTTTTATATCTGCAGATGGAGCTGGCTTGTCAAAAAGGTATTTTTATCATGAGTTTCCACATAAAGGCAACCAAAGATCTTTGCAGAAGATAGGTGAATACCATTTGGAGGAGTCGGTAGGGAACAACTCATGACAAAGCCACTGGCAAATTCAATGCTTACCCATATAGGGGGCAGTGGGCAAAGAAATAGAGTACATTATACAAGTAGTTATGATTGCATTGTGGAAAACACTTCCTCCAAATAGATGCAAGGCATGGGATTCATTTATAATGCACGAATCTACATCTGAATTAGTCACCCTGAACTCCTCTATGAGGAGAAATAAACAATTTTAGCATTCAATTCATCTGGCCTCTCCTAGACGTTATATTTAGGATAAGACTTTGCACTAAAAGGACCTATTTTTCTCACTTATTGCATTTTCTGAATTATTACTACGATCTGGGAACTGGGAAGATTAGCTTAGACACAGACCTCTATACTGTAGAGATCCATAGCTAGTCAGATGAAACTTTCTCCAGGGGTCATAAAAGTATGAACATAGAAATGCAGAAATAAGAGAAAAATAAGTGTGTTTTTTTGGGGAATTGAAGGAAGGTAGTATTTCAAGTCTGGTGATCTGTGTATATCCTCTGAGATTGTGTATATGCATTTGTACATATATAAAGTCTGTCATAAGAGCTGGTGTTCTTTGAACTTCCATCGCTTTGTATACATAGGGTGGGATTATGATAAGTAGGGCAACTATACCACACAAAAGGGCCTTGGAATTCACTTTTGGTCTTGTTTCTTTTGCATTTATGTTTATGCTAATTTTAGGCTCTTCTGATAGCCCTAGAAGCAGTTTAAACAACTAAAATAATAAAACATTTGGCCCTCTTGCTGAATTTCAGTACCCTGAAAGGTGGGAAACCCACAAAAAGCTCAGCTTCCTTGTTATCTCAGTTGCAGAAATTGCCACTTGAGGCAAAAAGAAAACCCTGTGAAGAATGTGAAGACAGACACAAATGGTGAGATCTTGAGGTTTATTTGGGTTCCTGGGGAATCAAAACACTCAGCCAGAAAGTAAAGAAAGAAAAGAAATAATAATAAATCATCTAAACCCTTACCGTCTTGCTGGACAGAAACTATCTTCCTTTTGTTTCCCAGTTCACAATAAATGGTATTTAACACTGTGCATTTAAGTCACTTTCTGTTGCATTTTAATCTGGTAATTAGTTTTTCCATGAATCAAATACTTTTTAAGGAGATCAAACTGAAATAGCATTTAGCTTAATTCTGATGAGGCTGAAGCTATGCTTCATTTGACCAAGGGTGTTTAAGAGTTGAACAATAATGTGTAATATAGAAAGTCTTTAGCAGCAACCTTTTCCATTCTAACTAGTGCATAATATTGGTTTTGCAATCATTTAGTAATTATATAAGGAGGACATATTTATTACGAATTATTGATTTTATAATTACTGCTGCTGGTGTTCACATTATTACACAATGAAAATCTTTTAATATACAATGTTCTTCACCCTCAGCTGGCAAGCAGATAGTGCAACACAATTTACTGAGTAGCCAAGAGTAGATTTTTATCGGCACTTTTTTTGCCAACTACCTAAGTGTCTTGCTTTCTGAAAAAAATATTGCTAATGGCACTTAAACCAAGAAGAATGTCCAATCTCTCAAGGTCATTCCTGGAAGATTATTATAGTCAGTCAATGAAGAAAGAGAGAGAGAAAAAAAAAGGGGGGGGGGGGGGAGAGAGAGAGAAAATTGTTTAATTGTTGAGTTATTTTACTGTTAATATTACCAGGAATTAAAAGTTATAGCTTCAAATTTGCTGTAAGCTAAATAGACATGAAAGGCCACTATCATACACTGGATCATGACACATGAAGATATATCTTTTATGAAATTGATTTTTCCATGTGTGCAGGCTGCCTGCTCAGTGCAGCTAACCTGCCTGTAGAACTGCAGGGAGAAGTTATATTTGGGGCTAGTGTATAATTGTCAATATGTTTTATATTCCTGAGCAAGGGATTTTTCTTCAAGACATGTACAAAAGAGATTGTCCAAGTTCACCATTTGATTGGGTCTGCAGCTGCTCACTAATAGCTGTTGCTAAGAAACTGTCACCCCAAACAAAGAGGAGTTCTACACCATCAGAAATCCTTGGAAATAGGGCTCTCCATTACTGGCATGAGAATTTAACAACCTGGTTACAGAATTTAGACCTAGCAGGAGCAGGGAAAAGGAAGCAAGTACCTTTCACAACTTCCTCTGCACTTGTCAGGATTGAAACTTTGACTGGAATCATGTAAGACTGGATCTCTATTTCCTACAGACACATGTGCACATACACACACACACTTATATGCAAATTTGACAATGGGCCCAAGGCCAGATATAAGTCTGAAAACTGTTGCTTGATTGCCTTCCCCTCAGTAAAATGATTTTATTAGGATATGGTTGTCATGTAATCTTTTTGTGAAAGAAAAAATTCTAATAAAACACATCACTCTGAGATCTGCCCGTTCAATGGGAAGTATTGGTGTCTTATTCCAGTATAGACTCCAGATCATCCCAGTTAACATCATATCCTGCTCAGTGTCTCACCACTTATGTATTCATACATACAAACACAGAAAGGAAGCAAAAAAATTCAGACTGGGATTTTTGAAACAGCAGAAAGAAGTTGCTGCGATATGACAGACCTGATATAATCTGGCAAGGAGCATATTTTGGATTTTACCACAATATGAACACACACACAAGAAATCTAATCAGAAGAAGTAGAAATGCACATAAGTAGAAATGCACATAAGTACTTCACAGGTGTTTGTCTCTTCAAGATGGGGCGAAACCCCTGAGACATATCAATACTGGGAAATGTTATATTTTCTTTTTTTAAGAAAAATGAAATAGCATTATGCCTGTAGTGCCTTATGGAAAACAAAACACACAAACACAGATAATAGAAATAAGAAAGATAATCTTTGTTTTTATAAGGGATACATTGCTACAAAATTATAAATTAGTTGCTTTTCTGAGGTTCATGAAATATAAAAGGATGATTGAAAAAGTACTGTTGCTGTCATTGAGTTAATGGGATTGGGGCTATTTTTGAATTTGAGTATTTTTAGCTTTGTCTGGTATATCCCCAGGTTGAGACAAGATTATTCTAACACATTCCAGGTAATTGTGCCTATCGCTAAAGTAGAAGAGTCAGGAGCATGTCAGGGCAACATGATTGCATAGCAAGATGACATCAGCACACAACAACTCACCTTGTTTCCACTCACCCTACATTTTAGCTTCCAAAGAGAAGAAAGTGAGCTATGGACCTTCTAACCAGGTTCAGATGGGTTAGAAGCACTCTGGGATTGGTTTGCATTTACTAAGTGAAAATCTGGTGTTAGAAACAATTGCAGATGTATATGCAATGTATCATAATGATTGTGATATGCTGGCCATGGCAAGTTTCACAACTGGGTGTGCTTCATCATGACTAATGTCTGAGTGATGCAATGTAAGGATCAATCAATCTTGGCTCAGTGTTAAGACAAACTGGATGGTCTAATGAGTCTTTTCCGTCTCTTATGCTAAGAGGAAATCAATCAATGCAGAAAATCAGATCAGTGATTTAAAAATAATATTTTTTCAGTGTTTATACCTAGAAGTTTTAAACTTTGAAAACTCTGAGCTATAAGAACAAGAAAAATAAATCTGTTAGTCCATGATATTTCTTTTTCAGCAAAACCAATAGGCAAGCAAACATTAGGACTTTCTTATTGTGTTATGCTCTACACAAGTTTTTGAAATGTGTAAAAAAGCACAATCTTGAAAGTATGATTAACTGGAAATGTAACAAAAATTTTCATAAAATTTCTTTGATAAAAGATTTCTCTGAAGTGCCTCTTTCTCTCTCTGTTGCATTTTCCTCTCTGCACTGATAACAGAATAAGCTGAAGAAGATTAGTTTCCATATATAACCATTTGAAAACCTAAAGATCGGTGAGTCTGAGCTTTGGATGTTCTGTGATATATGGGCACAACCATGATGACTCATTCTATAGCACAGTAACTTGGGCATTTAAAACATAATTTGATTAACACACCTCCAGAAAACATTCCTGCATCAAGAACTCATTAATGTTTTCTAGTTTGGTTGAATAGAATTACATAATTTTCAGAAACTAGTAGCCAGAAACAAAATATTTAAAAGTAAATTTAAAAAGAAATTCAATTCCCCTAAATCTAGACTACAAAATTAAAAATTTAATCTATGCTTATAATGCCAGCTACAGTCAACAGAGGTGAAGAGTCTGCTTTAGGGTGTGATTCATCTTACTCTGTCTAGGTACATGTTGTAGGAGGAGGTGACATGTCTGCTGGAAGTACCTAGCTCTCTTTGTTACTAAGGTAGGGAGTCAAGATGGCAAATTCAGATTACATACAAGGCTTTTAGATTAGATACTTTGAGATTTTCAAACTTCAGAGAAATAAACACATCGTGGTTCAATGAAAATTTTTTACATTACTAAGTTCTGAATATTATCATTACCTTGGCTGAAATATGCAAATGGATTTTTTGGATTGAGTGTCCAGTTTTATATGTAAGACACTGGGAATTATGTAGGGAAAATGCCCTGTAACTGTGAAACCCCTTTAACTGCACAGTATTTCAAGATCAAAACAAGCAGATTCCAAAACTACGGAAAAACTTTGTCCTGCACCTTCTTTGTAGATTTCTCTTCTTCTGTGGTTCAATCTAGGAGTCCTAGTCAAAAGACAAGTTCCTTGTGCTGTCTGTACAAATAAAAAAAAAAAATATAAAAAAAAGTTTTACTGCCCCAGAGATGTTATAATTTATGTAAAAGGTAAGAAACAACAAGACTTACAGGTAGATGGAAAGTGGGTATCTCATTTGCTGGAAGGTTTTGCATTTCACTGTTTTTTTAGAAACTTTTTAATTAACAAAAGTGAAAGCAGCCTCCTTGTCTTAAGGTGACCAGCTATGGTTCTCATGAAATCCTTCGTGCCTTTTTTTTTTTCTTGAAAATTTCAGGGAGGGCAATAATAACAATTAATGATGATGACTGTTGCTTCAAAGTCAAAGACTATGAGTTTAATAGGTTCATAAGTCCATTCCTTGCTGTGGAAGTTGATTTGTGACATCCTGTCACAGACCTGTCGGGCTTTTTGTTACTGCTGGTACAGAAATATTTTATTTTCTTTGCAAGAAAAAGTAAAAATAATAAAAATGGTAAGAACCATTTTGAGTACTCTTCAACATTTAGAGGTGAGTTTGATTTTTTTTTTTATTTTGTAAGAAAAAAAATTGAGTGCAAATATTTTTTATCTAAACACAAAAATGCAATACTTTTTGGAAGAGAGACATTAGCAAAGATAAGTAGAGTAAAAAAAAAATATTTTTTCCATAGAATGCAGGTGAAAACATCTGATCTCCACAGGAAAAATAGGAAATTTACAGAAGTTAACATGAAATTCTGAGATTACTTCAGAATTTTTCATCTGTTAGCTTGCTTCAGTGCTGTACTAAGTGCCAACTGATGATGTATCTGTCCATCCTGAAAGCTATTTTCATGCCATTAGCTGTCTTACTTATAAAACGTAAACAATTTTCTGTGTAGCTCCTCCTTTAACCAAAGACCATTGGATGTAATCGCATAAGGGATGATGGGCTGAGAACACTATCATTGACCTGAAGGCCTCAATGACTAGCAAACTTCTTATAGGCTCAGCTATTAAAGAGACAGAACAATTACAACCTGTCAGTACAAAGACAGCTAAGTGGTTTTAAGTGGTTTTGTTGTTTGGTTGTTTGGTTGGCTTGGTTAGGTTACATTTCTTTTGTTTTGTTTTGTCTAGTTTTGTTTTATTTTGTTTTGTTTTGTTTTCAGATAGCTAAACTAAGCATCTTCCTGTAGTTAATCTTGTAAACTACCTCTTCAGAAAACAAAGCTAACCATATTTAAAGGCTGATACATCTCACCTGAAGGTTACAAGCCAGGCATAAGAGATGTCCTTGTTTCTCCATCAGTTACAGAGGAAGCTAAGATGACTGACAAGAAACCTCACAATTCAGTAGCAATGCTGAGGTGAAATGGATCCCTTTTTCTTCATAATTTAATGGAAGTAATACAAACTGAAACAAAATTCAAACCCACCACTTTAGCAGTCTATAAATCCGTATGATTTCACAGTTGCTCTTTAAACTGAATTTTCAGATGTTTCTTTATTTTTAAGTCTAAAAATGAAACCTTGATTCATTCTTCAGTTTTATCTAAGCAAAATGTTTCAAATGGTGCAACATGAAATCAATATATGTAAGAATAATAATAATAATTACACAGTGATATTGATACACTCTTATTTTTACTTTTTTCTTGAATAAAAATTGACTTTAATTCCATGACAAAACCATAAACTTTCTTTTTTCTCAGATAGAATTATGATTTATACTCTTATTATCAATAAATTTCTATAAAAGAAGGATTTTTACCTTTCATGGGGTCAGATAAGAAATTAAATATCCTAAAATGAAGCCTGCATTTTTCTAGAGACAAAATCACAAGTTATTTGAAAACAGTTCTGTCATTTACTTTCAGCTTCACTTAATTGGAATGGCAAATAAAGCTTTACATTACTCCATGTCACCACCATAATGCTTGTGATGTCTTTCAGACGATGCAGATGCAGTCTTTTCCCATTAGCTACCCACTTTCCATCAACTACTTCATGGCAGAGAAATCACTAGTGGACCTTTATAGGAGTCTTAGATTTTGAATTTAGAAGATATCACTGGATTTATTTAGTTTAGCCTCCTTCATAGCACAGTACATAGGATTTTTAATTCCTGCTTCAAGTCAATAGCAGTGCTTTGTAGAGAATAATCTTTTAGACAAAAAAAAATCCAGTCTGGTTAAAAAAATTTCCAGCAATGGAGAATCCAATATAAATCTCGTCATTCTAACAGTTAATTACTCTCACCATAAAAACGTAAACGTGTCTATTCACTTTTTGTTTTCTCTGCTCCACTAGATTAGCTCAGTAGTATTATTATCTTCTTTTTTTTATTTTTTACTGTCGTATTTCCCAATTTTGTAAATGTGATAAACATACTGTGCTCCCAAATATATTACTTGTTATTAGCCACACTGAAAATACACACCAGGCTTAGACACAAAACCTATTATTGCATGTCAGCTGATCTCTACTGTTTGTTCCATTGTGTACAATAAATCCGGGTTAAACATAAGATAAGCTGAGTTTGCTTAGCCCTCTTTTCACCGAGCTAAACTAATTCAAACAGCCTTGATTTTCTGCAGGGTAGACTACTCCCATGGATAGTTATCATGAATCAGCTGACTTGTTATATGTGATGCCAGAATAACTTGTTCATATATCTGAGTCTAATAGTATCCTTGTCCCTAGATTATTGGAGTCTAAAAGCACTGTGCATCAGTGGCCTGTATTCTTCATTATTTATCATTCCTTTAGCTTTTGTATCAACTTCAAGCTTTACTGGTAATGATTTTACGTTCTCTTCCACCTTGTTGATAAAATGTTTAGTAGCATAGAGCCAAAAATCAATCCCAGGGAGACCCCAGTCAGAACACACTTTATTAGTAATAATTCCCAATTTGCAATTACATTGTGGGACATACTTATCAACCATTTCTTTAATAATTTGATGTGATCTGAAAAACAGTGTTGGTTTTTTTTTTTTTTTTTTTTTTTTCATTTCTTATATACAAGTCAACTTCTTTAAAGGAGTTACATTATTATTCAACATTTTTACTTTATAGAAGTGAGTCAGTCCTCTCATCAAAGCATTGACATGAGCTGGTTTGAAAAGATTTATTTCCAAACTGTGCATATTCATTGGCATTAATATATTACTTTCCTTTAATTCATTGTTAACTCAGGCTTGTCTCAAATGGTCTATCATTTTGTTTTGAATTGAAATGAAACTTGTGATTGCTTGGATTATCCTATTTATTCTTCCTTTAAAAGTTTGTTACCACATGTTCTTTCCATTATGCTCCTGGCATGTACTGAAGGTTTAAATACTGGATTAAATCTACTTTAATGGTCTGGGTAGCTCCTGAGACAGATCTTTAAAATTCTTAAATACGAAATTACTGAGTCTTAATAATTTAAAAGGGAATCTCACATGAACCCTATACAACTTGAATGGAAAGTGTTTCATCATGATGTGATAACGAAGTACTGATAGGAACCCTTCCCTGATCATTTTCTTTCATAGAGTTTCTATTCCCATTATAGATAGGTACTTCTACCAATCCCATGCATTACCATCCCAGTCTCCTGTTGTCCCATGTACTGTATACTATTTTGAATGACAGATTGTCATAGACTTTGAAATGTTAATTTTTCAGACAACTTTTTATTAGCAGTTTCAAATCAAGGTGTCTTCACTGGAAGATTTTTCCCTTCATGTGAGCTGCATAAGTGAGTTGTAGTATTCCTTGGAGAAGACAGATGTAGTAAGGGTTCCTAGCTCTTTTGATAATTAACACAAAAAGTCAGATCAAGAGATTGTCCCAGCAGAATCTAATTTCTGCTTCCAGAACTGGGCCACCAGCTGTTTCCTTTAACATTGTATAAAAGGAAAGGGAAGGCAAAAATGGGGTGAAAAGGCACCTGTTTTTAATACTATCCATGGTAACAAAGAGATCATATCATTACATCTTCAGTCACATCTGCTCAAGACACTGTAATGATAACCTCTACTCTCACTCCCATCCTTTGTGCATCCATTTTACAACTGTGGTAGTTATGCTACCGCCAGTGTTGTTTGCCATCTAGAATTACTGTTGGAGCTGCTTCAATCTCTGTTGTGCTGTTAATAGTAAATTTAGCCATCTGAGTAGATCCTCATATTGGTACTTAATGGCTTCTGAACTAGTTCCCACTGCAATAGAATTGCTTTGTTGCTGTCTAAGGACATGGAGAACAAACACATGCACACAACTTCTGGGGAGAGCAGCCAGGGACCATTTGCAAGATCACCTTTTGTTAACCAGCCAAAAAGCAATAACTCTGTAATCAGTATGAATGTGGAAAATGGCTGATATTTAGATGCTTAAACGGTTAGAACACTTAGTGGACAAAGATAAGCCTTAACTTCTGGTCTTTCACTGGAAGTCCACAGCATCTTTCATGGCAATTTGCAAATTTGAAGTCTGTTTGTTCAGGTAAGACACCAGGTGATAGCCATTCAGAAGGTCTGGGTTCAATACAGACCTACAGCTGCAATTTTGCTGCTCACTAACCTATGCCCATCAATAAAAAGAAGATAATGAAGCCTCCTCTATCTTCATTGTCTATTTAGATCATAAACTTAATTACAGAAGGTTGTGTGTAGGGTTTTGTCTCTTTGTTGTTTTTTTTCTGTTTTGTTTTGTTTTGTTTTGGTACTCTGAGTATATACGGCACAACAGGACTATGATCAGTTGAATAGGTAACCATACTCTGCTAAGAATATTAATATCATTATATGGCCTCATCATTTCTTTGTCTTTCTCTGGAGTCTGCAATACTGCATATATGTGGAATATCTTATATATCCCTCTCTTCTTACCTCCCCCAGGAAAGAAAACTTTAAAAATGTTTTCATTTCACTGATTTTATCTGAACAATTCTATTGGGCAATGTCTGAAATCATAAATCCTGAACTGGCTGAGGAGATGGCAGGTAATATGTGTAGCCATGTATTCATTATGTTCCTCCCAGTGACCATACACATGTTGAATACCAGAAACATACCTCAATTTTAGACAGTAAATATTATTTAAAATGGCATATAAGTTTAATCAGCAATTAGTCAGTAATCAAATCAAGCCAGTCATTCCAGATTCTCATTTGTGTAGTATATATTTGCTCCTGTGCTTTTTGACTGACACTATCTGAAAATATGCAAATGAAAACAGTCAACTCAGTTGGATATGAAATACAGGAGGAAGAAAGGAACTGTAATTTCATACTGCATTTACCTATCATTTTAAAGGATTGCCTATGTTGGGGACATACCTTTTTTTTCTTTCAATTAGTACAGAGTACTTTGCCTTAATGGTAAGCAGAAAAAATGTTTTCAGCTTTTTCAGCATTTGCTACTATGTATTTTATTCTTATTTTTTTCTTCTGGTCCACCTCTGCAACAACTCCATTTACTTTGAACGGCATCACATAAAACATTTCACATTACATGAACTGTGCTTCTCTCAACTGTTTTCCTATATAAGAGAAACAAATATAAATCTTGTCTTCTACCCAAATGTAATGTAATGAATATGGCTGTCTAATGGGTACAGCTCTGCCTGATTTTCTGTTGAGGAACAAATTTATTTACCAGGAAGAAAAAAAGAAAATAATAAAAAGTAACATGATGTCACTAAAGAAACATTTTGACTACTGCTGTGCACAGTTACATTGCTCTTCTGTCATTTTTACTGTTATTAGCTTATTTTCCTATACAGGTCTGTCTTTAGTCCTCTTAAGAACATGTGAACTAATTGACCAGGTTTAATTGAAGCTGACAGGGAGGTAGCCAGCTTGAAGGGACTTATTTCTTATAAGTCTCATAAGAAAGGGAAAAAAAAAAAAAAAAAAAAGACTGGTCAAGAAAACGAAGTCTAGTCATACAATATGTGGTGGCTATTAGGGAAATAGTAGCAGATACTTGATACTTATTTATTCATCAATAAATCCATGTGGAAACATACTAATAGGAAGAAGAAAATTAAGTTTAATCATACTTTCTTGGATTATATGGGTTTTGTTGTTCCTGCCTTTGGACAAGGATTTTCCTACAGGTTCTGTTGTGGTCCCTTCATTCAGATGTTTCTGTGATGGCTAAGTTGCAGGCAAGTGATGACCAGTATTGTGCTTTTGCCCATAATGGTTGAGAAAGGAGGATTTGGGGATAAAATACTTTGACCAAGACTGGTTGAGTTGAACAAGGGAAATAAACTGCTTATCAAGAACATAAAGAAATTAAAGTTTTGAATGGTTTGCTGTTTATGTATAATCATCACTCTTGGTGTAAGTGAACTTTGTGCTTATGGATGTATGTTTATATAAAAATAGAAAATGTAAAGGGAAAAAATAACTGGATCCTCAGAAAGGGTATAGAAAGTGAGGTGCAGAAAAGAGAAAACATATTTGGGTACACACACCAAAAAAAAAAAAAAGCTGAATGTCATCTTTTTCTTAGAATCATACCAGTTCTTTGGTACATAAAATGTATTTAAACAAAAACTTATGTAAATTGCTAAATAAATAATTTCTGTACAAGAAATAGAAATATTCTGCAGGTTATTGAGATGCCTAAATTGGGTTACATCTGTATATCCACTAAACAGAAGTTAAAAAAAAGAATACTTCTCAAAGTTGGATGAGTAACCCAGATAAAAATTGAATTGCTTTCCAGATATACCTGTCATTCTCCACTAACTACACTCTAGAACAAGATGACTTTTAACTTTACCTTGTTACTGGCCTAATGCCAAGATGAGATGAATAAAAGCCAAACTACAAAATTGGGTTTGATTCCTTCATTAAAGCCAATAGAAAATAGAGGAATAATAATATAGAACCACATTCTCTTGGGTAAATTTGTGCCAAAGAAATATATTTTGGTTTCAAAAAGTTACCTGAATGTTGCTTTTGCCATGGTCTGAAAACATTGACTTTAAAACAGTACCCATTTTCAGTCACTTAACTTAGAAATAGTGTTTTTGATTTTTTCTCAAAGAAGTAGTTCATACTAGCTCAGAAACATAAATATTTTTATTTTTTTTCATAAACTGATCACAACAACAATATTTTATTTTCTAATGGGTTAACTTTAAAGTTTGAAACAACATAAAATTATGATTTTTTTCTTTTTTTTCATATAGTTTGGTATTAAATTCATAATCCTTCAAAGAATAACTGTGAATTCTAACACCTTTTATTTATGAGGTTAAAAATAGATAAATATGGTGCTTAACTGGTGTATAAGCCATGTGGTAGCCTGATGCCAAATTCAGGGATGGTTTTGTTTTATCATCAAGCTCCCCAAAGATAAGAGCTACTTGGATTCTGGTTGGGGACCCAGGCAAATCCATCATTTCATTATGAATGTGTTGTATATCTTTGAGTAACCTTGACTAAGGGTATGGATTCCTGAAGAATTTACCAATAGCTAAGTTTTGGTACCACGTTTCTACATTTTATCTTTTGCTGCATGGTCACTGTTGGTGCTCTTTTTTCAGGTGGTATGTGTACAAGGGGGCACCTGTGAAGCAGTCATAGAGCTTTGTTGACCTAGATCATATTTTTTCACATGTAAAA
The DNA here is from genome assembly GCA_031468815.1 of Morus bassanus. Classification (NCBI taxonomy): domain Eukaryota; kingdom Metazoa; phylum Chordata; class Aves; order Suliformes; family Sulidae; genus Morus; species Morus bassanus. Next base: position 79,882,508 of record CM062600.1, read on the forward strand.
TAGCGATAAACATTATTTTCTATGAGGTGTGTTGAGTGTGCTCCTACAGAGTATAAGATAAGTAGTTATTATCATTATTGATATTAATAATAATACATTTGTTAATGCATTGAACAAAATCTTTGCGGATGTGTGAAGTTCCAAGAAACGTAAATCTCTCACTCCCTCTATTAGCTGACCCTTTTCTTCACTTTCCTTCATTAAAATGAAAACAGTATTAAAAGGTCTGATCAGGATTGTAGCTGCAAAGGAAGTCAACAGGAGCCAGTCACTTAACTTCTTTAGCCACCTTTGAAAATCCCAGCCTGACATCACTACAAATTAGCTGAACCAAAGCAGGGTTTTCTCAGTAAGTAATATGAAAACCACAAAGAACTTCTGCTTAACAAATGTTTCCTTTTCGTTATAGAACTCTGAGACTTTTTTGAGCTTGATTCTGAACATGGATTTTTCTTATGGAACAATAGTTAGCACTCTGACAGTTAACACAGTAATGAACGATTAGGCAGTAATTTATCTGCTAAAGTGTATAGCTCCAATGAGATTAGACAACTTTCCTTAAGATTTCTAGCAGGGTTTTTTTGGTCTTTGTCAGTTAATTTTTATTCACAGCTGGCTGTAGTTACACTGGACTACTGTGTTATGCAGAATGAAGATAATTTCACTGACTTCACTTGTTTTTATGGGAATGCAACCACTTTGAGATTTTTTCTCCAGATCCTATTTATCTGAATCCAGCTACCAGAGTATCCACCATGGATTAGGTCCATAAAAGTTTTAGATGTTGTCACTTAATAATACGCAAAATTAGGCATTTAGGTAATGTATCTAATGCATAAGAAGAATCAGACACCAAGAAAGCAGTGCATAAAGCTGAGAAACTACAGTAGGAAATGCACAGGGTGAAATGATATGCTGATTTCAAAGCTGTGGTGAAGACATTTTGATCTGGTTTGATAGAAATGTCTGTTAGAACTGCAGCTAATTTTTAAGCTTCTGTTAAAAAAATAAAAATCTAATAATAGACATTAGAGGTTGATTAAATCTGAACAGGGTACCCACCATTTTATACTCAAAAGCAAATCAGGAGTACATTTCATCTGACCTATCTTGTTTCCCCATCTTAGGATGAGATGAGTGAGACTGTTGAGCCTCTTTTCATTGACTTTACAGGATGACAAGCTGTTTTTAAATTCATAAATCTGGGCATATGGATGTCCCTTGGGTTGACCAAGTCTATGCTAGTTTCCTAAATCTGCCCATGTTATTTGCACAAGGTCACCTAGAGAATCCTAAGAAAGCTTCCAAAGGTAGACACAATCAGTTGCTCTCCAGCAGTATCTGGCATAGGCTGTGGAGAGAGCTTACATGACTCCTCCATTGAAGAATTCTGGAGAAAAATTATATTAATCTTTCCCCACTTTATGAATGTCACTGGAGCTTAATGGAACTCACTAACCATGCCACTAAAAGGTTGGTTGGTTATGTGCATATACCATAGAAGAAATACAGATGTTCACAGTAGAAATTTAGAAGTCTAAGAAATTTTGGTAGCATAGTGTGAATGTCTAATAAAGGTGATCTGAAGAATGCAACTTTGGGCTTGGGTTTCTAAAACATCAATTTTAGTGCTCAACAGTACTTACTCAAAGGATCAAACAAGTCTTCAGTCTTGCATCTTACTGGTATCAACAGCCCTTTTGCACTTACATACTATTACTTCTCTAATCTCTCTGATTTGCCTCAAAGTCTGGTTTATAGCAATTAACATTGGCAGTAAGATAAAAAATAAAAATGTAGGTTATTATTAGTGTTTCAATATATTAACGTTATTTCAAGATCTACTTCTATTAAAGAATCATTAACCCTTCCATGATCATTGTCTAAAAAGTCATCTTTTTTAAGCAAAAAAAAAAAAATCTTCTGCAAGCACCTTTTAATGACGGATATGACCCTAAGTCATTCACTCAGCTGTTTTATTACCTGCCTTTAAATCTGATGAGTTCAAAGCAGATGTGCATCACTGAATTCTCAATAAAAGCCCACTGTTTGTCCTGCTGAATAATAAGAACGGCTAATGACGCCAATTAAGAGCTGTAAATGTCATTTACAATTGTTTGTTATTTTTCAAGTCAATAAGGCTATGGAAGACAGAGGAGCCTGAGATTACTTAGACTGGAGCAGTCTGAGGGGACATTTTAATTGAAATATTACATACAGAAATAATAAAAAAAAAGATAATGCAGCGATTACATTTGTGATTGGGTCAGTTGCAGAAGGTACTTCAGTCATGTTTGTTTGTTTTTTTTTTTTTTTTAATTATCATCCAGAAAGAAATAAAAGTCCAAACCTGGGAAAAAAAAAAAAAAAAAAAAAGAAAAAAGCCCCCAAACTAAACTCCAAAACCATGTAAAAACCAAAACACCTCACACACACACACTAATTGCAGAAGATTAAAAGTAAATCTGTTCTAATACTGATTTCCTGCTCTACACTGCATTAACTCATGGATATCTTGTTTGATGTACATATTCAGACAAACAGCCAGGATCTAGACTGAGAAAGAATCTTAGCTCACTATCACAGCAACTAGGACTGATGACTGCACTGAAGCTACATTTATTTAATATTGTATTGTGGAGGATAGATAACAAGTGTTCTGAATGGAAATCAGTCATCTGGAATCTGATGTGTTTAGTCACAGATCTAGTTCCAGATCTCAGGCTTGTAAAACCTTATTCATAGGTACAGGGACTCCATATCTGTTTTGCCATCAAAAATTTATTGGAATATACCTAAGAACACTCCTTTGAAATTGACTTGCAAGGAACAGGAAGCAAATGAGTAAAACTGGAAAATCTGAAGCTTCATGGCCCAAGTATGTAGGGCTAGAATAACAAGACAATCCACCACTTGACAGCTTGTGTAAGTGCCTAACCTCATCAATTATATGTCAGAAATGTACTCAGAACTACTGCTCAAGTGGCTTAATGGCTACGTGTATTCCCAAGGTATTTTAATTGCTCCAGTTGGTCCTGTGCAAGGTCTCCAGAGCATATCTCTCTCTTCACTGTTCAACCAGCTGCAAAGTGCTGCCTTTGTAGTCATAACCCTCAAACAAGGAGCTTCTTTATCTGTCTTGCATAAGGACCCACTCCAGTGCTGTGGTCATGGATCGTGTTCACAGAAAAATTATGGGACAAGAACTGCATCTATGTCCCCACATCAGAGTAGGTCAATAGAGGATTTTGACCTGCTGTATGAGAAAAATTGACTAAAATAATTTTCTAGAAACAGAAAAAAAGACTTTAATCTCTTAACACCCAATTGACTGCCCTCTGTACTGACTCATACAATTAATCTATCTTTCTCTTTTTCTCCTTGTCTCTTTATTGTGGGGATTAAGATAAAAGTATGAATCTGATTTGAGAAACACAAATTGGAGGAAAAGCAGAGTGAGGAATTAGATCTTTACAAAAGAAATCTAAAGACAAGTTCTCTAGCCCATAGGTTGCTAATTAATTTGGGGTGGAATTTATCTTTCTTTTCTCTTGTTTTCAGGACAGTACAGTGTTTTGTTCTGGCCAGTAAGTAACATGTGCTTTCCAGTCTTTCCTCCCATCCTACTATAGCAAAACTGTCTGTACACCTAGATGAACTGAACTTTTACCTTTTAAGGACTTTATTGCTTCCAAGTGCAGGACCTTGATTGTGTTGAAGTTCCTTCTAAGCATCTAGGAAACTTGGAAAATCTAAGTCTTCTTTGTTTTATTAAAAGCACCTTTTATACTTTGAATATCTTTCAAAAATCTGTACACGATTTGTTCTAAGTAATGCAGAAAGCCATATGTACAAAACAATGAATGACATGGAAGATGTTAAATAGGAAATATTGTTCCCTGTGAGCAATAGCAGAAGAATCAGAGGCATCAGTTGAAAGAATCATATCAGTTCATATATATTTAAAAACAAAAGGAAAAGGAAAGGGAAAAAATAAAAATAAAAATACAAAAAAAGAAAAAGAAAAAGAAAAAGAAAAAGAAAAAGAAAAAGAAAAAGAAAAAGAAAAAGAAAAAGAAAAAGAAAAAGAAAAAGAAAAAGAAAAAGAAAAAGAAAAAGAAAAAGAAAAAGAAAAAGAAAAAGAAAAAGAAAAAGAAAAAGAAAAAGAAAAAGAAAAAGAAAAAAAAAAGAAAAAAAAATGGAAGAAGAGAAAAAGGAAAAAAAAGGAGAGAAACATGGTTACATGATTCCTAGCTAAAGTTTGCACTTTCAACTCTGACACTTACTGCATCAGGACTGTGGACGGTAAATGTTCACATGAGTTCAGAAACTCCCTGAATCAGAGACTCCTGAGCTACAAAAGCATAGCCGCAAGCTTGCCTATATTTGTACTCTTCCCTAGGTACTGCTACTCGTGATTTTCAAGGGCAGGGTACTGGTCTAGATTAAACTGTTGTCCTATTTGGTGTAGCACTTAAAAAAAGATTATGTTCCTAAGTGTCTGGCAGCCCAAACCTGAACAGCTTCCCAGTAAAATGCTATGATGTTGATTTTTGCTTTTCAGTGATGTTTTTGCTCTGCAGTGCTTTTCTTCTGGTGGGGATGGGGCTGGGGGGCTGGGGGTGGGGAACCAGACAAACAATCAGATAAACAAAACAATTCTACCTTTGCAGAATACCATTCCATCTACATCTGTCTTGTACTCCTACCAACTAGCAGTTATTGAGTGCTTTTCAATTGGCATTTATGACTGCCTCTAATGGCTTGCTTGTACATGAGGCTTGCATATCCTAACTAAATATTCAGTGATTTTTCCTTATTCTAATGTTCTTAATTAGATTTATGAACTCTTTACTATGTTTTATGTTGATGAGGGACTGAGAATAAAATCCCGAAATGCTCACTCTAATAAAATATCACAGCTAACCAACTTGTGCTTTTGCATGTGTTATTTCAGTGAATAATGAGCTTTAAATAATGTTCTGAATATGTTACCAAGGATGGGCTAAAGAAATATAGACTGGTGATCTATTACAATACATTAATAAATACACTGGTACATATAGTTCACTGTCCATAAGGAGTAATGGATCAAGCTGTAAGAACAAGTTAAGGGATAAGGGACTTGAGGCTTTTTTGGAAAATCTTGTATATAACTACCAATTTTATACAGAGGAAATTAATATCTTGTCATTTCTACTCTACCTTGGCTTTTTTCATAGTTCTTTGAATGTAAAATAAATTATTGAATGAGGTATAAAAACCAGTTGCAGTATAAGATAGCTTTGCCTTACATTTTCATACTTAGAACTAATTAGCTTCTTTTCCTAGATTAGATAGTGAAAATGTTTAAGCAACATAAACCATGGTAGCTGTCAGGAAGTAGTACTCTAATCAAATTGACATAAAACTTGCCAGAAAGCTGGCACCTAGTAATAATTACAAGAAAACTTACTATACCTATACACTTGTCCAGGACATGAAGACTAAGATGAATTTTTCTTACTGGTATCATATCACTCCAATGTGAATTCTCTGGGTACTGAGCCTGCTAATGCACTGTGAAGGTAATCATGCCTTCTATTCAGGGGAAAGTGTACATTTTTCAGAATTATATCCAGAGGTAATATATATCAACACAGTCCTATTGACTTCAGTAGGTCTGCTGTGACTGACATCAGACCAGTTAAATAAGCAAAAACATATTCTGCTGGCTTTTACCCTTCTATGAGTCCTTGGTACTATAAGAGAAGCCAGGAGAGTTACTCTGTTTTGTGATGTCTTGTGTCACCGGGTAGTCATATCATTCCTTATTCTACCAAACAGAATCATTTTGTGAATGCCTTCCATTATTCCTCCTTCCCTCTTTTATATGACTCTTGCTGGCTTTGCCAACAGACTTGAAACACTTAAGTCTTTCCACTGACTCCATTGTGCTTTGTAAAAGAATCTATAATGATATGCTCTTTGTGCCAGAGACCGTTTTTCACTGTTTTCTGAATAGCCGAGTGGATTCTAAATGTTGATTAAGGCATGTTGATGTTTCTGAACCTGCTACTGCAACTAAAATGATCTTGTGAAATAGAAGTGATATACCAAGAGCAGCTGGTAAAAAAGCTTCTAAGAAATTCCCTCAGGCATTGCAGAAGAGTACTTATATACTTTTTGATTCACACTGAAACATGTGCATATACAGAGTGAAATGTTTCTTTCCAGTGCTGTTACTAACTTACAGGAACATATTTTTTCATTAACATATATCTCAAAAATTAGACATTAAAAGCTTGGAAACTTGCATTCACATGAATGTAAATACCTGTGTATCTAAACTCCAAAGCAAGAACAATATAAATCAGGTAGATAAACCTCAGCTCAAGGTTTCAGGTGTCTGATACCCAAGTCCTAACCTGATGTACAAATATGATGTTAGTTCACTTTTACACAGAAATTTTGTGTTAAAGAGTGAGAAAGTAAGTGAGAAAAAGCCACAAAAGATAAGAAATCTTAAAACAGAGTCAGAGTGTAATCGTTAAGACAGAAAAAGTTATATAAGGATTCAAGGGGAAATATGTTAACACAGAAAGTTAAAAAACTCTAAGTAAAACTTCAAAAAATCAAAAGGTAGCAACAGCATTGTTGAGGTACTCATAAAAGCAATGGAAGCTGGTCTTTCCCCAACTGACTGAGCAAAGGCCCACCAAATTTCTGTTTTCTTAGATATTAATGCTTTGCTGTTGAACCTATTACGAATAAATAATTACATATAGAATTATAGAATAGAACCATTGAAAAATCCAGGCTGGATCTCTGGAGATCTGGTCCAACCTTCTCTTAAAGGAAGGGCCTTTTAACAAGGGTCCTGTCAAACTGAATTTCCGATGAGGTGGATTCCACCACTTTTCTGTGAAGCCTATTCCAGCATTTAATTGTTCTCACTGCAAAAAGGTTTTCCATTCATAAATCAGGTTCTGCAATCCTTTAACCATCTTGGTTTTCAGAGCAAAGATTAGGGTGGGGAGCAAACTAAAACTGAAAACAGTGTTCCAGGTGTATCCAAATAAGTGCTGACCAGAATGGAATAATCACATCCCTCCATCTGCTGGCTATGTTCTTGCTCATGGAGCTCAGGAAAGAGTTTGCCTTCATAGCCGCAAGAGCACTCTGCTGACTTCTATTAAGTTTGGTGTCCCTCAGGACCCTAAGGTCCTTCCAGCAGAGATACACCTAACTAAAACAGACCCCAGCCTGTACTGTAGCTGCTTCTATCCTAGCAGCAGGATTTTACATTTGTCTCATGTCAAACATTAAGTGGCTCTTGTTGGTCCAGCCTTGATTATATCCTACTTACAAAGTTTCTCAAAGTAGTAGTTCTCCAAACCCATGTGACCTGTGGTGGTGAAGATGTTTACAAATGAGAGAGATCACGGTTAAAATTTATATTGGGTACAGTCTATTTGTCACATATCCAGTCTGAGACACTTTTAAAGGATTCCTAGCAAATTCTGAAGTTTGCCAAAGAGGTAGGTAATAAGATACAGCTTGTGGTCTGTGAAGACCCTGTATGTGAAATGCGTTAAAGTTTTTACTGTATCCACTTGCCATTCAGAACCACAAATTGGGAGCTCCTGAGCCAGTCACTGCCTCTTTCCCTCTTTGCTACACACAGCTATCTTTCACTTAAACCAATTACATCATTCTTTGATATTTTCTCCTGTATCAATCTCAACTAGTGTCCCCAAGTTCAAAATGATCACTGCTTCCAACTTGTATTCTATAATTAGGAGGTGGGAGGATGATGAGGATGACTAATCTGTCAGCTCTGTAAGATGATCTGTCAGCTCAAAGAGGACTTTCCCTACCTTTCCAAAATCCCCAGGTAAGAGCTGTGAGAAGTGCAGGGAGTGTTACTTTTCTTCTTGAGGTTCATCCTGGATTACATAGAAATCCACATCTCCCCTTTATAGGTGTGTTGGCATGAAAATACAACCAAAAAACAGGCCCCAGAAGCATACAAATGGTCAGCTGGAACACTCTCCCTTGGAAAAAAATAATTTCCAAGTAGAAATGTGTTTTAGTCAACACTGTCTTGATTTTGACAATTTTTCTTTTGCTTTTCCCAAATGATATTTCAAACCAAACAAGCACTACATGTTGAGAGCCACATTAAAATATTGCATTTCAAAGTGTTAATTTGACTTCAAATGGCATGTAAAATGGACAGTTATTTCACAATAAATTGCAATTTGGCACATCAGAGTTGGACAGGCTGAAATATCAAAACTGTTTTAGCTGCTGGATTTGCTTCTCATGCAAATATAGAAACTCTTCTTTTTTTGCAGGTGCACCTCTGAATTGATTCTTCTTGGGTTTGGATTTTTTTTAAAAAAGACAAAAAACTCCAAACCATTTTCTTCTCTGTGTAAATTTTCAGTGATTTCAGCTCTGTCCCAATTTGGAGTGAAAGTATATGTCAAAGTACTGGACCATCAAAACATTGGGACAGAGATTTTATTTTCTGATCGGTTCTAGTATGTGCATATACCAAAATGTTTCAAAGCAACAGTTTGTCATTTTTAAACCCCAAAAAACTGACAAGACCTTTTGGAAAAATGCAAAATATATCAGACTTCATGTTTAAGGATTCCTTTATAATATGTTTGGGTTTTTCCTTAGACTTTATTGATAGTGGCTGGAGTATACCAATGGTTTTGTTAAGAAAGCCACAATTTAGTCCTTGCGCAGACTCCATGACTGAGCACAGAGATATAAACAAGACCTTTGCAATCTGTGCTTCTTATATGAGGTCTTTCCTGCTCTCAAAACACCAACTCTACATTTATATATATATAATATTAGAGCAAGAGTCTTTGAATCAATATTTACAAATGAATATTAATCTTTTATAGAGGAGTCATTAACAAAATCAAAATTTATTACACCATAAAAGTTAATCCTGAGATACTGTATTAGCCAATGTTACAGTCCCAACCGACTATGTCTACAATGCAGATCTGTAACCGCAACCTGCATAAATATCCAGAAAATAATGTATTTTCTCTGTTTACTTTTCCTTAGGTTGAACAGTGAAACAGTAAAAAGAGGCTAAGACACAACAGGGGATGCAAAACAGACAAGCTGCAACAGCCTACATGGGAGGATATTACAGAATTACAGTTGTTGTTGCAATGGATACCAGCTGTGCATCTGGAATGAGCAGGTTTGGAGGCCAGGAGTTTTTAATACAGGAAAAAGTTTGCCTCATATGCTCACTCCTTTAGATTTTTATTTCAGTCTTTACTTCAAATGTTTTAACAAAAGATATTGTGACAACTCCAGTTATTTCTGTTGTTCTTCTTGTTAACTACTCTATCAACAGCTACAGGAAGGTAGAAACATATTAAAATTTGTTTTGCTAATATATCAGTTCACTGCATTTGGTCACTGAGGGTTATCTGCCTGCTCATTTTGTGCTGTTTTTGCAATGACAGGGAGAGAAAATTTTTGGATGCATGAGCTCTGTAATTGTCCCTTTACTGTTATTGATCCTTACACCAACCACACAAACAAGGCATTTCACAGAACCAGTTTTCACATGCCCTGACTGTACAAGCTGCAGAACTTTTCTGGGGTTTTTCTGAGGGGATGTCTTTATCCACATGAACACCCCTCCCTGTTGAGACGTAGTGAGCCTCCAAAATGCCATCCTTTTTTGTGGCAAATAAGACTGTGGTCACTCAGAAAACTAGAGCTTTCAGTTAAAGAAGCGTGTTTAGGAGTGTATCTCCATGCATATGATAACAATGATAGCAAACTCAGATGTAATTCTGTAATGTAATGTAATATAATGTAATTCTGTCATTTTATCACTTCTGAGGGCTTGACATAGCATACCTGTTCATTGCAGGTAATGAAAAAGAGTCCTGAAAAAGCAAAGAGGAAAAAAAAAACCAGAAATGAGGTTATGCTGTGCTGATGCTGACAATCTCATGGTTTACACAGCTCTTGAACACTTGAACTAAAGGAATAAAATCAGGCCACATTAAGAAGACATTCTCTATATGACACACATTCACTGATAGCTTTGGACTTGCAATTCAGTACTCATCCAGACTTTCACCTGGTCAGAGTGTAACCCGGTTATCACCTGGGTTGCATGACCAAGTTGTCTTTGCTGGAAAATTAGGAGGTTTTGGCAGAAATACCCAGAACTCTTCCTGGTGGCACAGCCAGAACAGACATTCTAACTCAAGAACTTGGAAGCATCTCCAGTTTACCTGGAGATCACTGTCATTGAAAGCCAGGATAACACAAGAACGAGACAATTTATCTGTTGACTGCTGTCAGGAAAGGAATGGAAAAACCTAGAATTTTAGGTTCCTTTCCAGTTTCTGAATATGACCATATTCCAGTGGACAGGAATTTTTGTTACCATTTTTTCCTCAGTTGGGCCAGACCTATCCTGCAGCTGGTATGAACAAGATTATTGCATCTTAAGATGTTATCACAATAATGATATTAAATCTAATTTTTTAATAGCAACAAGAAAGTCATAAACAATTTCCTTAGTAATATTTTACCCACTTTCCCCAAATATCCTCTCCCACTCAAAGATGATGAGTCATTTCAGGAGACAAGATAAGTCAAATTACATTGAATTTATCAGAATCAGAAGATATTCTGATAGAAGAAGTTATTCTCAGAAGCAAGACTGCAGAACCAATATCTGACTACTAACCCAGCCTTATTACTGTAGCTGTGGTCTGCTTTTATTCTACAAGCCATTGGTTCTTTGTCCTCCATCTGTTGTTGGTTACTGCTTCCAGTACTGTTCCCAAAAGCAATCTGTGAAAATAACCATTCTCTAGTTCTTTCCCTTCCTCTCTTTAAAAACTCGGACAACTCCGATAATCTCCTGGCATTCTCCAGTAGCCCTGTCTTTAATGAGAAGATCAGCTGGCTGTATAGCTTTCTTCAGTGTATACTGCCAGCTAATGGCAACTTTATTAGGTATCTGCAGTGAGATGATGAGCCACCTGGGAGTATTAACACCTGGATTTACAGTCACAATGGTAGAGCATATTGAAGTCCTTCACTACACTGAATTACTCAATAATAGCTTTTGGAAACATAAATAATCAAGAAGCATCATTTTTGAAGATAAAAGCCAGGAACATGTCTGGCTAATTGACCATGATGGAGTTATAATAGTGAAATACTGCACACTTTTGGAGTAAAGTTCTCTATCAGGCTGCTGATATGTAAAGCTTTGAGGGTTGGCAACTCCACTGAAGTTCATGGATAGCGACTCTTGCACACTGCTCCTGCCAATAAGATGCACATCAGATTTTACATTGGTCTAATCTGTCACAATAAACTGTGGCAATCTAAGAACCACAGAGATAATGTGAAACAGGAGGAATTGAAACAAGATTAGCTTGTGGAGAATGCCATCAAGATTGCTAATTCAGTTTGCATCAAAATCCAGGAAAGGTCAGATCTCGGTAACAACAGAATGTTTCATCCTGTTTCTCTACATTCAGTTAAGAAAGTATTGAAATCTATTCATGTATTTTAATCCTTTTAACTCCAGCTGATTAGGAAAGTGCTCAAAGTTACATTCAGATATAACCACTCTTTTGCAAAGAATAGATTTAAGTGTGAGCTTTACAACTTGGGTGAGTTGAGACCTATATTTATTCAAGTTACTTCAGAGGATTCAAGGCAGTGAATAAATGCAAACTATAAAACTACGAAAGTCTCTATGAATACATGAATATATTTTATTTTTAAATTTTATGTGCTTGTTTTGAAAACAATTGTTTTCAAATGCAATTTTTTTTGTTTGCTTATTGTTGTTGTTTTGGGTTGGCTTGGTTTTTGGAGGGTGAGTTGTTGTAAATTTGATTTGGTTTTTCATTTCTGAAATTTCCACAGAAAAAAAACATGTAAAGGTATTCATAGACTGTCTACTCAGCCATATTATAAACTCACATCTGTTAAACTGTAAAGATGTTTTTTGGGAAAAAAAAAGAAAAATACCAAACTTGTTTTTTTTAATGTTCAAATTCTTCTTAATTTGCTGTTTTATTGTCAAAATTAAAAAAAAAAAAAATAATCCTCCACCTTCTCTTTACCAACACCCAAAATTTCTGTAGATTATTTTCTCTGAATACCAATATTTGGGAACTAAAAAAAAAAAAAATCACGCCACCAATAGCTGTCTCATAACTTCAGGGAGTATAACAAGTGCCTCAACATACAGAAACCAGTATCAGGGAACTTATTTCCGTAACTATTTGTGAATAGAAACCGCAACATTATGCTCACTGTCTCATGTAATTAACTGGTAAGGTACAGAATCACTTCCTCTCTTCCCACCAACACAATGGGTATTTAATTATTCATATGAAGTGGAACAGCTTCAACAGAACAAATATAAGAAACCTATGCTGAAGTATATCACAGCCTGGTGCTTAACACGCAGACTCACAGGTTCCTTTTTCTCCTCCTCTGTACCAGAGAGGAGGAATACTTAAATTCAGGCCCCTCACAACATGGGTGAATGCCCTGGCAGGTTTCAGGGGCTCCCTGTGCCTCGTGCCAGGGTCTCTGTAGACCAACAGCCCTTGGTCTCACAGGGGCTCCCAGACCCATCCTAACCCCAGCTGTAAGACTGAGCACTGAAGATGAGACTGCCGCTCTGTTGCTTCACCAGAAAATCTGGTTTTGGTGTAACTCATAGTCCTAGAAACACATTTATTATGCCAGGGCATTTCAGTAAGTCAGTGGGCAGGGCTATGGGGAGCTGGAGACGGACATCCTACAGCCCCCCTGAGGCAGGGACTGAATGGCCACCAAAATGGGGCCCTGGGCAGTGGGAAGGGCAGAGGCAGCCCCACAGGACACTGGGCAGGGACAGTGAAGCCTGTGGGTGCCTCAGGGCATCAATCTGTAGCAGAAAGAATGCATTAAGTATGTTTTAGAAATGGAAAATTAAATTAACTCTGTAACTTCAGGAAGGGCTGAACAGGACACAAAGCTCATTCCCAAAATATTTACACCAATTCACCCTAACCCTTGCAAGCCCTTGTTGCTGTTTTCTCTACAGCTCTCAGTGTTACAGACTGTTCCATAGCCCTCTTTCCCCAGGAGGCCATGCTGTCAACCAGGGACATACTCCTGGCATAATGTCTGGCTTGAAAGAGTCATGAAACACATGTGCCTTAAAACCTTAACATGTGGTATTTTAAATCATATCTCCTAAGTGCAATGCACTGCAGTATTCTAGACTTTTTCACCCTGTCAACAAGTGCCCTTACAAGTATCCATTTGATCACAAATGCACTCCATATGTATCAGCTGAGGGGAGAAAAGCCGTAGTAAACTAATTAGAGCAACTAGGTTAAAGTATGTTCTCCCATATACATGCAAGTGTAAACCAGGCATGCCAAGCTGCCTTGGGACTCAGTATTTGGTTAAATGAGGCAATGCTGAATGGGATTTGAAAATGTGGGCATCAGATGTAGAAGCAGGGGAAAAAACAAACTGAAGTGGGATATTTTAACCAGGCTAGGATGCTAGCTGTAAGGTGCAGATACTGGGGAAGTAAGCCAGGGGCAGGTGTGGGTATTCTCCACAATTATAGAGAGACAGTTTCCTAAACACAGAGCTCGTTGGAGTGGTCATGGTAAACATTGTATACTTGTTGTGTGAATAAAATAATTATGTAGCAACATTATACCCAATTGTTAATTAATCAGGCATGAGAAACTATTCCTCAAACTGACAAACTAAGGAGTTGCCTGGATTTCAGTTAACCAGTTAGGGCATTCACAATTTTAATTAGGGAACTGGACATGAGAAAGACAAGTAGTGCAGAAATTGCTGAAAGGAATAATTAATGAACTACAAAACACAGGACATGAAGCTTTTTAGAGTTGGTGCCATTTCCTTCCTTTCACTGCCAATGAATCAGATAAAAATTTGCTTAGACGAAGGCATCCCAGTTTAGACTCAAGGGACCTCAGTGTCTGTTGGAATCAAGACAATCTAAAAACAGCTCTGTTCTGCTTTGAAAAGGTAAATGAACCTTCTGTGGAAAGCAGAAGTGTGAAAGGTTCAGAAGAAACCCATTACAAGCTTCAGCACACACTTGTGACAAGAATTGTGACTCTGTATTTGCAGAATACAGTAACCCCTAGGGATGCCAACTAATCTGCAAAGTTAAAACATTGCATTCACCTTAGCTGTATAACTTCTCTCAGATTGTGGTCTAATTGTTCCCTGTAATGTTTTTCCTAAAACAAATGAAGATGTTTTTTAGCATTCGTAAGAGCACATTTGTTAAAGGTTGCTGGTCAGAACATATTTTATTAAGTTCAATCTTATCTTATTATGCTATTCTGTCAAAATGGAAGTGTTATATACATTTGCATTAGTTTCAACAAAGTTTTCTTCAGGATAAGTTTTATTTTTCATTTAATCTTTTTTTTTTTTTTTCATTCTTTGAAAGGGAGGGATGAATGTCTAAGTTCCTTTGGACGTGAATCCAAAACGCAAATCATTCATTAGGAAAATAGCTTTTTCTACACAATGTGGAAAATGAACAAGTTTCAAAACCTTGGAAGTTGCCTTAAAATGAAAGTGTCATTCTGCCAACTGCTCAAATTCTTTAAATTGTTTTGCCTGACACTTAGTAGAGCTTCCAGTAAATAGACTTCTTTGACCATATCTGAAGAATTATATGTCAAAATCATGAAGCTCCTTGTTCACTTTCACTCTTGCTTTCTGTCTGGCTAAATAAAACTTTGTAGCTTAAATTTTGTTTGTTACATATATTAGTACAGAAAATCAACATTGCAAGAATCAACATTGCAAAGAGTCAGGGCAAAATAATACTTCAGTTGCTACCAGAATTTTATGATAGATTCATACACACACACACACACACACACACACACTAACATAAATGCACAATATTATATGTGTTTGCTGCCTGGGTATTTTTACCAACCATCCTCCTTTACCAGGGTTAACCCACACCAACCCAGTTAGTTACAGGACATGCTTCTGAAATGCTGCCTTTGCTAAACAGTAGCTGTTGTAGACCAAACCCTGGGTTTTTAGTTCTTCAGACTTCACATCTTTCACAGACTTTGGAAAGGGTTCCAAGAAAGTGAATTCCAAAAGTGGTTTTTAAGTGTGAAGTGAGGGAAGCTGTTTGCAAAAGTCAACTACTGAAGAAAAACTAGGCAGTTATGAGAAAGGTTACAAATTCTTGCATAGTGGTAGGAATTATTTATTTCAAGCAGAATCTATACAGACTTTTTTCTTTCAGAAAGTACTGTGCTCTGACCATCATTAAAGGTCCAGGAGTAGAAGGACAACTAAGCTAAAGCAGCTGGCAAGATCTCAGACTTCTAGAAGAATACCTGGATGAAGCTGTTCTTAGTTTTTCCCAAGTGTCAAAGATTTTCCACACTAGGCAGGATAGAAGGGTGCTACTGATTCTTATATACATAGCATTTAAAGTAAAAAGGAGATACAATTCAGTCTGTTAATGTCAAAAATGTAAACTCAGATTAAAAAACTTATGAATGGAAATAACTGAAAGCGCTGGCATCTCACTGGCTCTTTTCTGTTTCTCCTGTTTTGTTTAGTTCTGTAGTATGAAGTCTGAAATAAACATTAACAACTGGCTAATTTTGTCATTAAGCTTCATTTTATGCTTTTTTCACATCTCCTAGCCTCTGGATTCCTTATTTAGATTTTGCCTGGTATAGATTCCAACTCACTTTGCCTGCAGCACTGGTTAATGAGCAGTGCTTTTATTCTAGAACAAAGTAAAGGAGTCCTTATTGCACAAATTATTTTCTATTAGGGACCCAGGGTCTGGTCAAAGCAGGGAATTTGTTTGTTATGTTTCCAGTGCTTAATTTTCAAGTCTTCTATTAATCATATACAAAGGAAAAAGTAGAGGTAATTTTTGCATTTGAGTGCTTCTCATTCACATGTAGACTGCCTGTAAGTGAACATGTAAATCCTGCAAAACTTTCGTTCCATCCACTTTTTAGATTCATAGAGTCATATGTAGGTATGGAGTGACATATGCACATAAGTGTAGTTTTCATCGCATGCCTGACGTTTCAAAAAACAAATGGAGGTGTGTATAGATTCAGAGCAAAGCTCAGAATGGAGCTCACAAATGCCATGGGAGCCAGACCCCTAATTCTAGTTACTTTTTTTTTTCATTTTGTTTTCCATGCAATACACAGTTAAATGGATCCAAACCCAGCAGCTACATACTTACAAGGTTATAGTACCAGAGTTTTGCCTCTCTCTTTTCTAAAATATTGTAACCAAGCAACTGAACTCTCGGCCTATTTAAGTGGTGATATAAAGTCATCATTTTGTTATATTAGTTATAAACTGTTGTCTTTTCCTCCAGCAGAAACTTTTTTCAGTATATACTTCCTCTGAACCAGGATGACTTTGACTAATTTCGCTCCGGAAACTAACAGGGACTGCAGGATACAAGATATTCCGCATCTTGATGCCAGAAGCATCCAAACTCTATTTATTTTTTACTTTAAAAAACAAATGGAAACTTGTAAAGTTTCTCACCAGTTCCCATATAGACATAAACAGCCTATCCTTCTCTCAGTGTTCTTATCTTAAATCTATGCAGTTGCAGAATTTTAAAAGAACATTCAAGTTGAAGATTGTAGCAGCACGGCCAAGGGAGTGATAAAGGAGAAAAAAAGAAAGAGATGTAATAAGACTGGGTTTGAAAATGAAGAGGAAAAAGGAAATGCTTAGTCTAGCAGGTTAAAAAAACGCTCAGTGAGGACAACTCCACCCAGTTTGGCACAGATAATAGAGCTGACTAGCTTGCCTCTTCATATGTAACAACTTTCAATCTGTGAATCTCTTTGGAGCCATAATGCTTAGCACTGCAAATCATCCACTGAAAGAACCTTCAAATCTTTGGAACTTATTGATACAATTACCTTTGTGCTGCTGAGCTGAGTGCAATGTCTATTGTTTGTCCGTAAACTTTGTCTACAATTGCAAGAAAAAGAAAAGAAAAAAAAAAGTATTAATCTGTGCAGCATGTATCATGTGGGTACTCTTCCTCTATGGATCAAGCTAAGCTAAGAAATTCATTTAACCTTTTAGTGTCAAGTTTGATGGACCCAAGGTGACACTGTATTTTTTCATTGTGCAGTACAGTTTATGATTGCAATAAACCTGAAGGAAAAATTGATGTTGACAAAGATTATATATATATTTTTCTTCTCCTCCTGGTGAGACAGAAAAGTGACAAGTGTCACTTTTAAAAAGCAATAGCCTCACGTACAGTCTAAGGACAAGGTTAGTCATCAATCATGTATTTTTATAAGTCTTCACTGATGAGTTTGGCTTTGGACCTGCAATCTTTGAACCTTGTTTCAGCTTTTGTCCCAGAATCACAGATTCATTCATTCATTCATAGATTCATGGATTTTTAAGGCCAAAAAGGACAATTACAATCATCTTCTGTGACCTCTTACATTGCACAGGCCACAGAGTCCAAGCTTTCATTCTCCCTACCCCTACTTCTCTCACAAGTGTTTTCACATTGCTCTTCTCTTGCACTCAGTTGCTTACTAAACTCATTGTGATGCTTAAACTTTGTTCAGTACTGCCTCTGTCTCCATTTCTCCTTGTTTAGGATGTGTTCCTGCCATGAATCTCTCACAGAATAACTCTTGCATAAGTCTTGATACTAACAACCTACAGTAATAGCTTGTTAAACATAGAGAATGTTACCCCAGTCTCTTAAAAAATACACGCCATCTACTAGTGTTCATCAATGGAGACTGCCTTCCCTGACCCTAAATGGTCATCAACTAATCTCTTGAAACATATGCATTTAACAAGTGTTTTTTGAGAAAACAACTGTGTCTTAGTAAATGTAGTGGAATTAAAGGTACCATTTTGATTCATATCCACACCTGACACTTCTCCAAGCCTGTCTCCCACTTCCCTTTTTTTCCTCTCTGTCTCTCAAGTCTATCTGAGTCTGTCTCTTTCCTTCTCTATCTGCCCCATAAAAGTTTAAATGCAAAGGACTTCTCAGTTCACAGGTAAAATAAATTGTCAATGTGTGTCTAGTAACAGTTCATAGCCTTTTATTCCCCCCACCCCTCATACAAAAATTAACAGGATGTACCAATCTGCCATTGTGTCCTTGACATGTAATTTGTTATAGATAATAATACAAATGATTACAGGGAAAACTACTACAGCTAGGAGTGCATCAGTTTGCCAGCATGGGGATAAATAAGACAGCTCTCTCTGTGGGTGACTCTGTCATCATGTTTTGTACTGGCACTACCCAGCAGGCTTAACAACGTGAGTCCTGTCATGGCTAGTCTCAAAGTTTCTTCAGAGAGAAGCTGGAGGGCTAAAGCCCTTTTTAAAGAGAAATAACTAAAAAGAGTTAAAAATAAGTGGCTCTCCGGTGGGCTGCTTTGTCGAATGTATTTAATTGCCCACAAGTTGTGTATCTTCCCTTCTTCGTATTATTGCACAAACCTGCTGCATTTCTATGGTACAGCAGTTACTCATGTTTTATCTTCTACAGAGACAAGCTGTAATTTCTTTTATAGGGAAAGGGGAAAAAAGACTCATAACAGAGAAGGCAATTACAGGAGAAGCAGTCAATGCCAAGGATGGGAGAAAGGGTTGCGCTGCTGTTCAGTTGCAAACCTGAGAATCAAAAGTCCTGGAATGTATAACCATTCTGTCCCATGCCTGCGTGGGTAATTTACTTAGACTTAGCAGTAAACTGGAGAGATTTGCAGGGAAACTCTTTTTTTAATCCCTCTCCCAATCTTGAAACTGATTTCACCTTCTTTGTTGATATGTCCAGATTGTTTATATTGTGGTACCACTCAGGAAGCCTCATTTAAATACAGCTATGCAAGTTGCTATATGAATAAATATCATTAAATAATCAGTTACCAGAACAGTTTAAGAATTTCAAGTCCCCTGTTTTGTTTTTTTTTTAATTCATGTTTGAACACAAAACATATTTTCTATGAAAACATGTATGAATTTGCCACATCTCTTTGATGAACTGCCATTAGAAATATGTTACAGAATCAGAATTCTGAGTTGAGCAGAAGATTTGATGAATCATAGAGATCACTGGAACATGGAGTGCCAGGGAGTTGAAAGTTATACTTAACACTTCTCCTGCTGATTTGGGTTATTTTTTTACTAAAAGAAGCTTTCTTTTTGTGCTTCACAGCATACTGGAAAGTGTAATTCTGATTATCCCATACTCTCTTATGGCTGGATGAGCTATGCTGTTCATAATGAACTGAGGCTTTGAGTGATGCAATTTTTCAGCAATCAGATATCATTTGGTGCATTATGGAGACACAGTCTGTTGGAGGAGTACATGCCATTGGAACGAATGAGTGCCAGTTACTTGAATGGTTCAGATGGCAGTAAGTGAAGTCAAGCAACATGAAACCCCGCATTTCAGATTTAATAAAAAAAAAAGCTCAGTCAATAACTGATTAAACTAATATTCCATCCTAAAGAAATCTTTTTGGAAAAATTACTTTCCATACAGATTTTTTTGTATTTCAGTTTTTTAATTCTGATTCATACAAAAATAATAACATTGAGATATGTGTATTTCCCCAGAACATAAAATTTCCTCATCTTATTATTTATCTCTTTTATTACTAAATAGCCTTAGAGCATCCATTATGATAGCATTTATCTAAGTGTGGATAATAGTCTGCTTTTGCCACCAGCAGTTTGCAATTGAAATAAGTGGTATTATCAGGTTACATTATCTGCCCCAAAAGTTCAAAAACCAAACTATTTTCCTTTATAATTGTAATCAATGGCAGGTGCTTTCAAGAACAGTGCATCCTCCACTGCTCAAGCAGGTCTCCCATTTCCCACTCACACTCACAGAAACGTATCCTGATATATAGTGAGAACATGTTCTTCTAGGTCCAGCAAATTGTTCTGCAAAAACAGGAATGTATGGATTTCAGTGAGGTTTGCAAGGCAGGATCAATGTCATGAATTACTTTTAACCTCCTCATAATGGAACATTCCTACTGGACAAATGAAGGAAATGCCTCACTGGGAGTGACAGAGTTGGTAACGTGAGGGTATCAAATCAATTACATTCATTAGTAGAGGTAGCTAGAGGAATGTATTAAAAAAAAAAAAAAAAAAAGTATTGCAATATGTTCTGAAATACCAAGAGATTGTGTTAGCATCTCTCCCTATTGTTCTAAAAATACAGATTCCACAGTCAGAACCTCAAACCCTTATTAAGCACTAACAGAAGGAGAACAGTTTTTCTGAGGAACCACTGGACATTCCCAGTTTGGATCAACATAACCAGGAGCCACAGGTGCTTAGCACTTGCAAAACTTGGTGTTTAGTTGGTTATACCATTTTAGTGCCTGCCTTTAAATCCTTACGTCAAAAACTCTTGATCTGCATTTATATGCAACTGTTGTTTATGCTTTTAATTCCAGTTTGATTTGCAGCATAGATAAGAGTTCTAGAATAAACCTAACACGTACTGACAAGCTTTATGACAGTGTTTTAAATATTGCTGTGGAAAAAAAGACTTTAAGATAAAAGAAACCCAAAACCAAACAAACAAACAAAGAAAAAAACCCAACAACAACAACACAACAACAAACCACAAACAAACAAACAAAAATCAAACAAAGAAAACAAAAAAAAAAAAACCCAAACAAACAAAAAAACCAACCACAATCCAAATTCTAAACAGACAGGCAATAGCTATCAGTATTAGAAAACTGTTTCACTGAATTTCATCCTACATGTGAAATTATCAGGTTTCTCTTCAGTCTGTAGGGACACCCTCTAATAGTTTAATTCATTTCTACTTCCAGACCTGTTTCCTCTCCATTGATGGGGTATGGCTGCATAAGGTTTAAAAAGTCAGAGGCCTTTCCAAATGGACTTTAAAACTGACAGCTTTGAACTGCAGGCTCCAAATTGTTGTGAAATTTAGTTCTAACTGGATGGTCTGGCTGGTACCCTTATAGGAGCTCTGAGCTGTTGGAAAATATTATGAATAATACAACCCGACTATAAAGTACAAATGCTCTAAAGGAGCCAAGACACATCTTTGTGTTGCCATATAAAGGTGGACTGCTTTTTTCAAGCTGCCGTCAGGGATGTTACAGGGAGTAGTGTTGTGGCAGAGAATACACAGTGCCCTTCATCTAAGGAGTAGCTGCTGCAAATACTGAGGTGGAATGAAAAAACACATCCTTGAAGAATGTGTTTGCTTCATAACCTCATATCAGAAATACTGTAAATTTAACTACATGATTAATCTTCTCTATTTCTTATTTCCTTATTTTTATAACCACAGAAATTCATTCCTTTAAACAAACAGCCCTTCTATTTTTTCCTCTTTTCCCTATATTTTTTCATTTGTGTCATCCTTTGAAGTGAAGTACCCCCCCTCCAGTTTAGTTTAGAAATAAATCAATATATTTCAAAAGTGGAAGGCATGTGCACTCAATGAAAATAGCGAAAAAGCTCGACTGCAGACAAGTAGAATGTTAAAACATAATAAAAATAGGATGAAAAGATTAGTGTAAGAAAGAAGCTGCTAAAGTTTCTAAAATAAAAGAAGTAGTAATAAAAAGTTTTTCGTATCCATCAAAAGCAAGAAACTTGCCAGAGAGTTTATGGGATTTACAAATGACCAAGATGTAAAAGAATCATACAAGGAAGATAATGTCATAACAGAAAAGAAAAATGAATTCTTCATATCCATGTTCACTGTGAAGAGGGAAATTCTGTTACTTCTCTGTGTTTGAATGTCAGTCTCAAAATGAAGTGTCAGCAGAGGAGATTTTAGACATATTGATAAAAAGTAACAAATCATCAGCACCAGATGGTATTTACCTAAGAGCCTGAAAGGAATTCAAGTATATAATTACTGAATTAACTGTATTTTAAACCCTACTGCTTCAGGTTAAGAGGTAAGGCTGCGAGGAGTTAGGGGAGTAAGGGAGTAAGGGAAAAGGGAATGCTGAATAGGGAAAGGGCAAAGGGGAAAAAAGAAGAGGTAAGAAGAGGAAAGTGGGAAGAAAAAGGGGAAGGGAGGGAAGGGAAGGGAAGGGAAGGGAAGGGAAGGGAAGGGAAGGGAAGGGAAGGGAAGGGAAGGGAAGGGAAGGCAAGGCAAGGCAAGGCAAGGTAAGGCAAGGCAAGGCAAGGCAAGGCAAGGCAAGGCAAGGGAAGATTCATTGCTTGCAAAGACATCTTGTTCAAGAACTGAAATCATAAACCCAATCAGAATTCTTGTTAATTTCAATGTCCCTAACTTAACATTGCATTAAGATTGCATGCAGAGATTCTACTAGTGGATGCTTGTTGTTTTTCATTTGGAGAAAAAATAAATCCTTGATTTGGAAGACCATCTTAGCAATTTCATAAATGTGGAATCACATCTTTTTAAGTATTCTGAACATTTAACATAGTTTTGAGCTTAAAAGTTTAGATATTCATATTTTCTTCCATTTACTCCACAATGTGGCAGTGATCACATCAGACTTCATGCTCTGCTCATTAAGAAAACAAATCACAACAACATTAACAACAAAAGATCTCCAAAACTGTGTTTAATTCTTGTTCTTTGAAGGAAATGCAAAATTCATTGCTGATGACATGGCAATTTTCCAATCAAACATTTCTTTGGGTTGCAAAGACAGAAAGCATGTGAAAACAAAAAGGCATTTTGGCAATAGCAATAACAGCTTTACAAAGCTCACTACACAGTGGCTGCTGTCGCTGTGAAATATTGGTCTTTGAAGGGTAATACTAATTCAAGTAGCATAGCACTGCATACAGGTAAGGGGTCCAAAGACCTTGAACGTTGAAAAGAACTACAGATCTTCAAAGTCTCACACACAAACAAAAAAAAAAAGGTGGTATATAATGGAGACCTGAATAATGTAAAAAGTTTTGCCTGTGAGGAAGGGAAGTGAAGGGGAAGGAGAAATAACGGAAGGAGTGGAGGAAAAAGAGAGAGAAGTAAAATACAAGTTTTAAGCATTGTAATCGGATGTAAGTTGCCACCTCTTGCCTAGATCTCACAAACAACAATATCCAGACTGAATAAGCAGCAGAATGTCAGTTCTGGCCTGAGAAATTCAGTAAGGTCGTTACACCAAATCAAAGAGCAGTTGAGGTTTTTGCTAGGAAAAGGAATGGATGGTTTGGATGTTTGGTTTCTAATAGAAAGGTACCAAAAAGGAATTACATCAGAGGTGGAGGAAAGTTGGTTAATTGTTGGTAAGAATGCCTGGTCAAAATTTGAAACAAAATGAAAAGAAATTTGAATTTAGGAAACTAGCTGCAGAGATGCACGATGACATAGGAGGAAAAAAAAAAAAAAAAAGACAATGCAATGAAAGACAGAAGAAAAACCCAAAGGTAAGAGAAGAAACTGCAATGGTAAATTATGCAAATGCATGTACTTGCTCTTCTTTTTTTTTTATCGTTACGATGATAATATAATTCGACATTCCTCCTCCATAAAGCCAATGACATTTTTCACATTCATTTTAATAATTTCCACCCACCAAATAAATTTTTTAGCCTGGCCTCAAATTTAATTCATCTTTGTTCAAACTTATTGTCACCTAAAAGAGAAAAACTCAACAATCTCAAAATTACAACTAGTAAATAATAGTGATAGGCCTGCAGACTGGGGCCCATCACTCAGGATATTAATGTTTCCAGTTCAAGGGGAATTTAACCCCCATTTAGTCTCCTTCAGAACTCTTCTTAAATGATCAGGTAAATAAAGCTTGTACCAAAATTGTCTCATTTTTGTAATTAAACAAAAATAATTCAAGTAAATAATGAAACCTGGAGGTCCAACTGGATTAGAAATTATTGTTATACTCACCCTATAACTCTGTTTACCACTTAATAATACTAAAACTGAAAGGGACCTTCCTCTCCATATTTTGGTAAAGTTTAGGAGTAAATAGGTCACTGCTCTCGAAGGCATTAAATGAATGTTTTGGATTAAAATCTTATTCAGCAGAGTGGATGATTCAGTGGTTGATTCCAAGCTCTTGCCTTATTGATGGCAGGGTTTTCAGAGGGGCATCTTCCTCAATCCTTCCTATTGGAACTGGCCAACTTCATCACTTTTTAAATACAAGGTAAGAGAGAGGAATTTTAAAAATTTGTGGTTCTGTGGGATACCTGAATTTTAGGTATTTGTACAAAAAGGAACAATCAGAACAAAAGAGGTAGAGAGATCTTTCTCCAACCATCCAGGAGATAAAAATGTTGAAACATTCTTTTAGGAGGTGATTTATATTGCTCAAATGTTGTCAAAGAGAGAAGTGAATTGAAACTGTTCTAGTCACTGATCTTTTGGGTAAAAGGGAAAAGCAGCTCCAAGGAAATTGCTCTTCATGTCCCGAAATCTTCTTCCAAGTATCTGACAACTAACTTGTACTTCAAATCAAATGTAACATTTCACTTAAAGAAAAAAAGAAGCCGGAGGGGGGAGAGAGAAAGAACCTTCACATTTAGTTGTGTCTAGCCCATTTTACTTTTATCTTTACTGTTTATCTTTTCTTTATTTTTCCTGCAACTAAGTCAGAAAGTAATTTTCATAAACTTATTTGTAGTGGTTTTATTTTCTACAATTCCCTTTCATTGAAATTTCTTTATCAAAGTATGAAATTTTAAGAGAATAGAGAAGCCTACATGTATCGGACAGGATCTGAGATTTGAGGAGAGGTTAAGGGAACTGTGATTGTTTAGTCTGGAGAAGAGGAGGCTGAGGGAAGACCTTATCGCTCCTTACAACTACCTGAAAGGAGGTTGTGGTGAGGGGGGGGTTGGTCTCTTCTCCCAAGTCACAGTGATAGGATGCGAGGAAATGGCTTAAAGCTGCGCCAGGGGAGGTTTAGATTGGATATTAGGAAAAATTTCTTTACTGAGAGAGTGGTCAGGCACTGGAACAGGCTGCCCAGAGAGGTGGTGGAGTCACCATCCCTGGAGGAGTTAAAAAAATGCGTAGACATGGCACTTCAGGACATGGTTTAGGAGACATGGTAGAATTGGGTTGATAGTTGGACTTGATGATCTTAGAGGACTTTTCCAACCTGAATGATTCTAGGAGATATAATTTTCCTGCTCCGCAGTTAAAAGCAGAGACTGCTTTTGGATATATGTATTTGTCTAAACTGTAACTGAGATTTTATTTTCCTTAAAATAATGCTTATTTTATTTCATTTCATTTATTTATCGATAAAAATACTTGAAGGTAACCTTTCCCACAGGAATGTGAAAACAGATTTATTAACAAAAGCCAAGGCGTTTCAAAATAAGCCAAATGGCCCTTACAGTTCTCAGCAAACTTTTCTTTGGCTCATGTGTGTTCTTTTTGTTGTATTTTCTTTGGATTTTTCTTTGTTTGTTAGTTTGCTACATTTAAAAAAAAAAAAAAAAAAGAAAAGAAAATCCAATAAATTTAAATGAAAGATACAATGGAAGTCAAAGTGTGGAACAGATAATAATCATCTTAGAGTCCATAATGACAAGGCCATGTTTCATATCTTCAAAATATAGGTTTTGTGTTGAGAAAACTGCATTTCTACATTGAAATGCAGAGAGAGGCTCTAGGTCTATGTTTGCTAAAATCAGACCAGGTTGAAAGGTATATTTCTTTCCATGCCATGGTGCCATTATTTCAAACCTTTGCAGGAGGGACAAAAGCAAAGGGCAGTGCAAGGACCCAAGACACATAAAAGTGACAGTCTGCAGACAAGCAAGACACACCTATGGACTTCAATATGTTAGGGACCTGTGTTGTGGGCAAGTGAAATCATATGCCCAGCAATATGAGGCCTTGATCTCAGTTAAGACCTCAAGTTCTAGCTCAGTTCAAATGCTGTTACTAGTATTACATTTCAGTACAGAAGCCGTCTTAAAAGCGAATCACAATTCCTGGCAGGCAATGCCTTTCTCTTGATCCAGTCTATATCTGCTTCAGTTAGGTTGTAATTCTGCTTCTAGGATCTGTCATTGCCAGGGGATGTGCTTCCAAGCTCAAAATGACTACTGATGAAACTTGTCCCTTTTTTATGCACGGGTAGCTAAGATCTTCTAGCTACCAGGAAATATCTGGATGGAAAGTGATTGGATTTTTAAAGTGTTGATGACAACATCCATATATTTCAGTGAAATTCTGATAAAAGAGACAGGCAGACAGATGGAAGACAGTGTACTTATATGTTTTCTATTTAAACAGCATACATACATATAATGCCATACCAGTTCATAACTCAGATTTACTGATACTTGCCTGAACAAAGTTTAGTACTGTTCTCTACAGATCAAGAATTCGGGTGCTTAAACTGTAAAAGTGAAAAGAGAAAACTGGTACCTTAAAATGCTTGCAATTCCTCCATGCTGAGTGTCTAAAATTTCAGTCACCCTGTGAGGCTGATTCTGTTCTCATCTATTTTAATTGTATACCAGTGTACCCCCATTGGTTTTATCAAAGGTCCTAATTTATACCAGTGGAACTGATGAAAGATGTCATTATCCATTTCACAGAATATCTGTAACCTGTCTTTAGAGACTTCCACAGACCCTATCTTCACCCACCCCTCCCCTGCCAAATGCATCACACCTTAGAGTACTCTTCTGTCAGATCTGCTGCTATCAACCAGTTGAAAGCTGTCTTGGCATTTTGTTATTCCTGGTAACTTCGAGATGTCATCTAATACCAGGAATTTAAGCCAAACTTATTTGGACAAACAGCTTCTTTTAAAATGGATTGTTTGATTAAGTATGACAGAAAGCATTAGGCCAACAAAACCCATGAACACTTCAAGATCTTAAGGTGACTTTGCAACAGGATCAAAACGTAGATACATTTTAAATCAATGTATCAGAGAAATGTATCTTAATATATTTTGAAACTGGCCTCGTAGATCTGCAAATCATTGCAAGAAGATAAACCTTTGATGAGATGCATGTATGAGTCCATAAACTCAGGGGCATAGTTCTATACTGGCAGGACTTCTAAATTTAACTTCCATTAAATTCTTCTATTCAGAACCCTCCCTGAAGATGACAACAGACATTTCTTTTCAAAATAGAATCAATACATAAGAGCAAGTAAGAAATTAATCTATTAAAGATATTTTAATATCAATATTAAAGATGTCTTCAACATGTCATCAGTGGAATGAAATTGTGTACATGTAATTAACATAGCTTGTTTGCTAGTGAATCATTTACAAGGAACATTCTGGAAGTACAGTAATTCAGAGTTATCTCATTGCTAGAATTCTAACAAAAGCATAGCATTAAACAGATGGTGAGATTTATTTTTCCTGTTTACTCCACATCCTGTTTAACACCACTATCAAATTAATTGGCTAGCACCTTTTTGTCATGTGTTTGATACTGATGGTGACTATTATGATAACTATAATGATAATAACAGCAATCACAGCAATAATCTTTTTTCTTGCTACTTCCACCCAAACATCTCAGATAAATTAAGACTCTGCATGTTCCATGCAGAGAAAGCAAGAATGATTTTCATTCCTTTTCACAGATACGTAAAGAGGCAAAAGAAAGTTACATTGAAATATATTTGCATTCTTCCTTTTTAGTTTTTGCTTTATCCTTTGTTGCAGGGATGAGCTTTATTCAAAATAATTGTGTAAATTATCATCCAAAATTAGGCATTTCAGTTATATGGTAGTTTCTCATTAGATTGATCAAGTGTTTATGTATAAGATAAAGAGATATTTCACTGTCTTTACTGCCTCTCACTTGAGTTTCTTAATCTCTTAGTTATGAAGACATATCAATCACACTTTTCTTATTTTGCGGTCACTCTTTTTTCATTTTCTTTCTTTTCTTTTTTTTTTTTTTTTTTTTTTTGCTGGCTCTGCTACTGTGACATATTTGTCCACACTGTGAGCTTGTTTTCAATTTAGCATGGCGAGATCTTTTCTCCTTTTCTTGATACCTGTAAGACTCCAAACCTGTATTCAAAGCCAACTCCTGGGGAGCACAAGAGGAAGTTAGAAGTCCCATCTGCAGAACAAAGGAGGAGTTGCAGAAGAGGTTTTCCAGTATCTTCTGCCATTAAAAAAAAATATAAAATAAAAAAAAGCCAATTCCTAGCTTTATACATAACATTTATATAGCACAAACCTAAGACGGTTGTGTAGGTTAAAATAGAGGAGTTCAGCTTCTGAGCTCTGATAGAGTATGAGTGGCAAACTTAAGAAAAGCAACTTATTTCAAGGAAGGGAAGAGATTTCTGTGACAACCTTCTCTTTTGTAGCTGATATTCACATCTGCCCTGGATGTCACCACTCTTAAAGTAATGATACTTGTGAACAAAACACTGTAGGCAGAAATACCCCCACTCAGTCCAGGGAACATAAATATTTTTCTCAACATTGACATTTCCACTGCTAGAGCTATGTGCCTTGCTTCTGGATGTTTTAGTATTGAGAATCACCCTGCTTAGGGTCCTTCTTATACCACTCACTCTTTGCCTAAAGGTCCTTGAAACAGGTAGGTCTGATTCTGACAATGAGAGTGTGATAGATTCTCTCTGAGAAAGATGCCATTGAAACTAGTGAGACTCACTGCTTTATGATGTTAATTATTGCATGATCTGGCCTTATATTTGGCAGAGTCAAAAGAAAGGCTGGTAGACTGTAAAAAGAATGAGGGTTCTTATTAGCTTTTTTCAGATACAAAATGAATTGAAATGCTGTCCTAGTTGTGATTCCCCACTGTGATTCAATTCCCCCTAAGCCTTCAGACTGCAGTGTGTTAAGAACACATGCAAGGTTAAAAGTTAAGAATTGCTCCTGAAAGACATTCACCTGAGTGTTTTTCTGATGACATCGTTTCACCTTATCCCCATCAGAGGTTTTTTCAACACAGCCTGGTTCTCCTGTGAATGCAGAATTGGGATGTTTGAACCTGTTTGAATCCCTAAGTGACCCCAAGCTGTTATACTGCAGCCCAGTTCCGGATGTCTCCTGCCTGGGCATCCTTTCCTCCCAGGGATCAGCTGCATGGCTGATCACCTCCAGAGTGCATGCTTCTCCCTTGATTTAAATGAGCATCAGTCCATTAGGAAGCAGAAATTACAAGGCCTTGGCCACAGCACACTTGTCCCATTAGACCCATTCTTCTTGTCTGCTTTCTCAGTGGAGTGTATTGAAAAAGATTCAGAGGATGGAGCCTAAGGAGACCAAGCAAGAAAACAACATTCAAAAGATACAAAATACACTAAAAAAAGGAAGGAAAATAGGATCCCCAGCTAAAAAGGGAACAAAGCCAGCTTATATTAAACAGCTCTTCAACTAGTAGCTCTCACACAGCTACTAGTTAGTATTCCATTTCCAGGTCCTGGCAAGCACCCCAATCCATTATAAAGGAATATAATCTTCTTTTTGCTACATCGTTTGTTTTTAATAAATCACATGCAGAGCTTTTATATCATAAGCCTCCAAAATAAAACTTGTGTGCACACATCTCACATAAATAAATAAAATAATAAACACACATGCATGCACACACAAACAGAAGCCAAATAATTACTGAGTTGCCAGGGTCCCAAATGCTGGATTGTAAATCCTAGATTGGTTTGGGAATTTTGCCCTGTTTGACTCAGTTGTGATAAATATGCTTTAAAATGTAAACTGTGTGATGCTGATATATTGTGGGTATATTCACAGGGAGTCTGTGTTCCTCTGATATATTGTTCTGGCTACTACCAAAAGGTCAGCATTTTACCTGCTTCTGGAGCAAAGACAAACTCTTGTAGGTCTGGAAAATGCCATGAGGTTTCTTTGGCAACTTACTCTGTTTCCATATGTTAGAAATGGAAACACTAATTTCATACTTAACCATAATGAGGGCTATCATGTAATTTTCTAAATAGGCACAGCTATCAACTCCAGATATGCACAGTAAAACACATAAAATAATTCAAAATTATTATTTTTATTATAATAAAGATATAACTTTTTCTTTTGCCTGCTAGTTTTACATGTGTAGATACTTTTAGTGCATATTTTTTGAGCCTCTTCTTGTAATGATAATAAGTACAAATTTGTGCAGACTAGGAGATGAGGTTTCACTGTCAGGAAACCACATGAATCTGAGTGGTACAGATTTAAGAAATGAAATAAATTTTTTGAGATATGACAAATTCATAGCACTAAGTAGAGTTTGCATAATGCAGAAATATAAGAAACTAAACTTGAACTTAAAGCAAAATTAGCTCAGTTTAATTTAAGGCCACATGTCAATTTATTGCCCCCCCAAGCTGCAACTAGGTGGCATTTCCATGAAGGGCAGCTCTTTCAATGTACTAGTGTAGATGTGTTGGTAGTGGACCATGAAGCTTCAACATTGTGTGCTACTCCACATTGTGTGCTGAAAATAAATAAAATCTTTAACAGAAAGAAATAAAAACATTAATAATCACCCCAGAGAAACAATTACTTACATGTTTATTTGCTTTGTTTTGAGTTAGTTTTTGGTAAAGTGTTTATGGCAGGCTGTTTTGAACTCATAGTGACAGGCATTGTATCGAGTATCCTTGTCCCTACTTACTATATAGGATGATGGGTAAGAACGCTCTTTCAGCAAGATTCTGGATGACATAAAATTGGAGAGAGGTAGCACTGTGACTCAGAGGGATCTCCACAGGTTGCAGAAATGCTCTTTCGTAAACCTCATGAAGTTCAAAAAGGCAAATTTTAGGTCCTGTATCTGGAATGGAATAACAACATGCAACAGTATGGAATGGGGACCAACTGGCAAGAATAAAGCTTTGGTTTGTACTTTTTAATTCTAACTTCTGGGTTTTTAAATATGTATTTCTATAGACTGGGAAGGGCATGGACATGGATGGAGTTGTGGTGTTTTTTAAGAGTTCATTGTTACCTTTTTAGGTGTCTGTATGAGAGGTTGTTCCACCAGTGATTTTGCCATGGGCAACTGCCCCAGAAAATAAGAAAAAGAAGAAATAATCAGATAAGTTCACAAGAGCAAATGCCAAAATGGGTAATATCCCTTTATACTTCTAAATGCTTCTTCATCATTTGAAGGTCGTTAATATTCTGGTTTGTGATCCCAGACCACTGATTCTAGTGGCCTTTAAGAAAAGTTTTCTGTATCCCTGTATAATAACTCAGAAGTTGAAACACAACAGGTGCAATCAAAAATACTCTGTGTGGTTTTGAGCAGAAGGGGAAGGTGGATGGGGCAGAGGGAGGGAGAAAGAAAGGGAGAGGGGAGGGAAGAGGGAAGGGAGGGGAAGGAAGATGAGACAAACCTGAGCTTAACTGATGGTGTAAAAGAATTACCTTTCAGCTGTGGTATTTCATGAGGAAGGATTTAAAATCTTAAGTGGCATAAATTCTTCGTCTCTGCAAATGTGTGGTAGGCATTTGTTATATATTAGAGATGCATTAGACACGTAGATAAGATTGTAAAAGGCATGGAACAATCATTGGACGCAGAACTGCTTCAGGCACACCAATCTAAAGGTGCTAGCATACTACAATTACAACAACTAGGTTGAATTACAGCTACCCAGCAGAGATGTAATAAAGGTATGAATTATTGACTTGGTATCATCCTGAGACAGCTTTGGTCACAGCCTTGCTATGTTTTGGAGAAGATAGAATGAGATTTGTGTGATGTAAAATTATAATCAAAGACAGTTCAGGATGAAAGATGACCGCCAAGGTTATGAACCTTAGTGGGAGTCTGTATACTCTGATAAAAAGGGAACTGCAAGGGATAAAGTATTGATCATTTGGTTGCATGGAGACAACCCAAAACACCAGACTCCATTTAGAATTTAACTTAAGGATTTATTCACTTCTCCAAACAGCACATATATCTCAGGGAGTTAATTTTATCAGAGTGGGCAAGAATGGCAACAAACATACCAATTGACAGCTTTGAACCCCAGGATCATGCAGGTTGCCACTGGAGAGAAAAGAAGGTGGGAGGAAAGCAGCTGTGATTCTTGGTCCAAGATGTAGGGAACATAGGCATAAAGATTAAGATTTACAAAATCACTTGGTGAAGCAGAAATAAGGCCCCATTTCTATATCTTATGGCTTTTGTTTGTTTTATATTTTTTAACATTGGCCCTATGTGACTGCTATTTTTTCTCTGAAATAATTATTAATAACTCATGGCATTCAAAAAGGGGAACCTGAGAGAAGTTAGGATGAAACTGTGTTACACACCAGGACAGGAACAGACAGGTAAACATCTACCTTTCTCTGATACAACACCCATAATGATAAACTTTGTATGCTTTCTGAAATAGGATTTGAAACCAGCTTGAAGAGTCTTTCATTCTCCACCATAGCTGCTGAAGCTACTGAAGGTTCTGTGGGTTGCTCCTGTTGAATAAAACAGGTGCATAAAATGTGATATGGAGTAAAGAGCATTACCATGGTTGTAAAATCTTGTGCACACTGGTAATAGACTGAAATGGGGTGGCTGGATTTGTGTGTCCTGAGAGAAAGAAGACGAGGATATAGTTAGCCAAAGTAATCACACAATGTCAGCAATAGTAGTGTACTGAAAGAAGCTGAGGTTGAGAGCAAAGTCAGTACAACACTAACTGACAATTTCTTTCTCTTCTCTCTCTCAGCGCCAGTTTACATTTTTCACTGGATAACTGTAGACTAAGTTTACCTCGAATTTTAAGAACAATGAAAGACAGAAATACTGAAAACAAAGCCAAAGGAATTGCAGAAATGAAAAAGAAAAAATGATGGTAAAATGAATGTAGAGACTTTGCCAGATCTGGACAGCAAATCTTTATAAGATATTTGAAATAGCCCTTCTTTCTTGTCTGTCCTTTTGTCAGCATTTTACTATTTGAAATCAACTCATGCATTCTCCATCAGTTCCAAAAGTTTTGTCTGGAACATGCCTTTTAATCAGATTTCTTACTGATGACTATTTATTTCAGCCTCTTTCTGATAACTGATCTTTTTTTTTTCTTTGTTAATATACATTTTTTTATTAAATATTTTTTGAACATTTCAAGCTCCTACTAATAAGTAACTTGTACTTCAAGGTAATAAAAACCAAACATTAGGACATATTGACATTAATCTCAGAGAGACAGTCTAACTTATTACAGTATGTCATATGTGCTTTAGCACACTTGTCTTAATGATCGTATGAAAGAACTAATATAAAATAAGAACAAAGACTGAAAATGTTAATTACAAGCTGATGGCTGCAAGCATTCCATGAGGTAATGAATCAGGTAATTAAACAAAAAAAAAAACAAAAAAAAAAAAAAAAAAAGAGGTTTATAGTGAAAGAATCAAAGTCATTTTGATTTCTCAGGTTTCTCGAAGAACAATACTAGTTGACTGAAAAGTTCCTGTGCAGAATTTGGAGCACAAAATAACTGAGAAGAAAAGTGAGGTGGGAGGCTAAGATGATAGATTTAATCTGGTCTTTATTTTTCCAATTTTTTCTTTTGTTTTTCTTTCACTACTAACAAGTTTTTGTGAGAAAAGAGAGTTGGAATAAAGGGGGAAGAAAGGGGAAAGTAAATAAACAAAGTGGAAATTTTAATATTTGGAGGTCATCAAGAAAATGGAAAACTTGTCAAACGATAAAAAGAAAAAATTAGAAACTATTAGATGTTCTTCACTAATTTAAAGTTTTAATAAAGTATATATTTTCTATAAAAGTACTTTATTTCTAAAATTTCACTTACAATATAGTTGTTATAGTTCACTTATTTAGAATATCTGGTACTCTGACAACTCATCTAGTTAGTTCACCCATTCTGTATCTTTCCCTCATTATTTGTCTTCCATATTTGTACAGAGGAAGATGAAACAAAAGTCAGTTTCTCCCTTGGAAATAACACTTCCATTTAAAGGGGTCATTAAACCTCTGTCTCTCACTTGATTATTCTGTCCTCAGCAAAGTCCTTTATTTTTTACAACTAAATGACCATTTTTATGAACTACAATTTTTGCCTTTCTTCTTTTCTTTTCTTTTATTCTTTTTTCTTATCTGAAATCCTGCCAATGCTTAGAGGAATAAAGGTCAATAGCTGTAATCCAGTATCTCATATCAGTGAAGTCTGAGATGGTAGCATGTAGCATTGTCTACTTAGTCAAGTTTAGCTCACAGCCAAGATTTCCAGATGTTTAAGACATTTGGGCTGAAGTCTTCTTTTCAGCCCTATTTGATCATACACTTTTAATTTAAAATAATAAAACTCTAATTCACAGATTTACTCTGCATCATAGGACAGTTTTATATCTTTACATAATTTCAAATTACGTATGAAAAATACAGTAACTCATACTAATGCATTTCCGCATGATCAATTACATTGTATTTCCCAGCCATTGAAGTACAGTTTTATAGCATCAGTAACAAATGTAATAAAATCGTATTTCCTTATTAGGCCTTTTTTAAAGAAAAAAACCAATAACTGAGATTTGTTTTCCTCAAAGTTACTTTCTTTTAAAAAATGGTTTAATTGTTCTTATATTGCATAATAAAAGAACAGACGGTATTGACAAAATTAATTCTAGAAAAAAATGGTTAGTGTTTGTTTTTTATCTTCCAATAAAGCACAATGCTTGACTGGAATTTGAAACATGGCCTAACATAAAGAAATTGTTTACTTACAAAAATGTGAGAATTGTTAAAAGAATTGTTTAATTTTTTGTCATTCTGTAGCTGATTTGAAGAACTGTAAAATACTGTAAATATTTTTATTTGATTTTGATTTGGAATAATCTTATTTTAAATTATTCTAATTAATAAATAGACAATGTTCTAGAGTGGGAGTTTTTTTATGTGTACTTGATACATATTGCTTTTCACTAGACTTTTCTCATCTTTCCTCTCCACTTGCTGCACAAAAGCTTTTATCTTCAAAACTTTTTTCTTCCCTGCTGATACACAGGCTGCAAGAGAAGGGAAACTTACTTACCTAGGAAGGGGGTAAATTAGCCTGTAGAACTTCTTTTATGAGGTCTGAGAGATTTTCACTGACCTTTGACTGAGTGAGGAAGTTGATGTTTGTATGGATCACAGGCATCAATAATTCTGTGATTCTTTTGTCCTAGGTCTTTGAAATCATACTCAGTCTGGTCCCAGAACTTGTCTGGGTCAGTACATCACCTTACAAGGAGACTGTGGAAGCAGACCAACATAACAGGCTGCCTGGCTCTTCTGTTATGTGTGGAGTTTGGGGAAATGGTTGTGGACAGTACCTCTTACTTTTGAACAATTTAATTTCCTAATCTCAAATAGGTGCACAGATTATAGGGAGTCATTAATATTTCTTACGTGTTTCTGGAATTCCTTCTTTAGCTGTATTTTCAAAATTCTTCCCGAGGAGAATTGAGTGTAACCAGTCCATATAACCTCATGTTCTCACAACTGCCACTGTTGGTCCCTTTAAGACTGGATTCTTCCTGCTGCTTCTGTAACTATCCCTAACACAGGATCAAATCTAGTGGATGTTTATGAATACATTAAAGAACATTGCATAAAAAACAAACATATGGTATGGTTTATTACTTCAATTTCCCATGTATTACTTTTCTAATACCACTGTGATATATTACAAGGTTCAGTAAAAATATATCAGACAATTGGTTAAAGTTGGGATATTATTCGTATAATGTCCAGTATCAGAAAGACCTTATTTTAATTGAGGCATTTGATTATCTCTGCAGTGCAAGTATTAAAGAGAAGCAATTTACAGTTTCTTTATGTTTTTTCATACCAGAAAATTTCGAAAGCAAATGCCCGTAACTCCTTCAGAATTGGGAAATTACTTTCAATTTCTTGCCCTGCTCTTGTCAACATTTTCCATTGGAAATTAAAATCTCCAAGACTGAAGAGAGTTTACATGTACAAACTTCCTTTAGTTAGCAACTTCCACAGTGTCCATACAGTTAGGTCACAGAATGCTGGGATCTCCACACTGAAGCCTGAAAACCTCTTGTGTAGGGATAATACCTTAGTATTTAGATGGTGCCTACCACTGGGGATTGTTGTAATACTTGTAGCAAAAGCAATTTTAACAATCTTGGCATTCTTAAAAAAGCCAAAGAATTCAACATGTTCCTATTATGCTCAGGCTGAGTTGTAGCAGGAGCATTTGTGAAAACTAGCTCTTCAGAGTTCAAAACAATGGTAGGTCTGAGAAGTCAGGGATATACACTTACACTTCTTTCATATATTTTCACTCATGTTTCAGTGTTCATGAGTATCTCAGTATATGGGACAGACAAATTCAGTTTAGATCACTGAAGCCCCAATAACAGATTTACCTTCCTATTTAAAATAAAAATAAAAACCCCTATATGAACAGCACTATTTCTACATAAGTGATTTTTACCTTGAACTATAAGCCTGTCTTAGTTTCATAGTAGTGATTTATTTTGTTCCCTGCTGTTGTTATCCTAAATAGTATTCCACAAGACAACAGTGTTTTAGAATGATTTTAATTCATCCAATCTCTTTGCCAGAAAACACAACCAGAGTGATCTTTGTAGATTGTTTTTTTTGTTTGTATTTTAAAACCAGCAGGACATCAGATTAATTAAAAAAGAATAAAAACAAAACCAAACCAAAACAAAACAGAAACCAGTTATTCTAATGAATTAATTGATAATAAAGCATTTTGATTGTGCAGAACACCTCTTAGTTCAGTTCATGAAATTGGTATCTTTGCAATAAGCCAACCTCCATGTCACACTTATGTTATAGATCTTGAAAATCCCATCGTTTGTGGCGGGGATTGCTACATAACATGTAAGAGTAATTTTATTCTCTTCATATACCAGTGTATTTCTGTGACATCTTATTTTCAAATATGTTAAAGCACTTTATCCTGGTCTTGTAATTTTCTGTGTCCTAGAAAAAGGAGTGTCCCATCCATTGTCCCATTAAAACTTGTACATTGATGAGTTCTTTCTTCCCAACTCTCCAAATAGGGAGAATTTGAGAGAGGAGTTTTGATCTGTGATCTGTGTTTAGATAATGGTGATGATGATTATATAGACATGTACAGAACATTTTGTCAGACTGGGAGAAATTCTCATTAGAGACACTCTTCAAAGACACATTTCTGCATGCTTCTATGTGATTTCCTATCCCAGTTCAACATATTGCACCAATTGTTATAATAATGTTCACATGTCAAAATTATGAGGGTTTTTTTCCCTGTTGTAGCTTACAGTAGATATATGAAAATGAATTTAACAGCTTGGAGTTCCTGACTACCAACATTTTCCCCTGAAAGTATTTGTACACTTCTAGAAGGTACCCAGATGACTGATCAATAGATGATATAACCCTATAACAGCTTCATAGAACTGGAACAGCTCATGTTTTTAGTTCTGAAAGACAGCTCTTCAGTCCCTGGTTGTTAGGCCATTGGTATTTGTTGTTAAAATTCTGAAGTTTTGTTCTTGCCTTCCCTTGATAGTTAGTTTTTCACCTCTGCCTCTATAAATAAGTCATATTTTGTGCATTAAGAAACTATGCACTTGTGGAAACATTGCATGATGGTTCTCCTACCCAGTTCCTATAGTTATCTAGTTTTGAAATATGAATTATAACAAGTCCCTAGAAATGTAAAAATTCAAATATTGAAAACAGCTAAATATAATGTTTTATGCACAGGTTTATGAGGTGCAGCTCTTGGATATTTTAACTTGTAGTAGTTTTTCTTTTTTATTATTTGAGCATTTTTTCATCACCTGTTTCATTCAACTGTTATTTTATGACACATTAATCATGCAAAATGGCATTTAAACATTAAACCAAACTGTTCAGGGTGTTTCCTGTGGGAAGCTTCACAATGATATGTTTGATCCCTATACAATTTGGAGAGTTAAAAAAACACTCTGTTGTATTTCAGCTCCTGGTAGACCAGTTTCCATAGATGCCACCAATGATACCACTCTTTAAGGTATCAAAATGCCTGCAAGGCATCAGAATCTAGTGAAAAAATTACTACTTTAAATGCAACTTGGGCATGGCTGAAGTAAAGCGTGTCTGAAGGAGAACATTTCTGGAGAATAGACATATTCCTTTTCCTTCTGCATCAAAGAAGTACACAGCACCAGAAGTTAAGGTTTTTTGTTTGGTTTGTTGGTTGTTTTTTTAATTTTGCTTTAGTTTAGTTTAGTTTGGTTGACATATGACTGAGACTAATTGGACAGGCAGCATTAGCAGATCAGATTGTCTCAGTCACTGGAGGGATTCATCTGACTATATTCTGCATTGAAGTTGGCCACTCTAGGACACCTATGTAGTCAACATGAAAAATCAAATATGTGAAAGAGAAATAAACATCTAAAACACAACTGATGACTTCTTCCTTATGTAAGTACTATCATAATTGTAAACAGCCATGCACTATGGATGACTGAAATTAGACTTATCCTGCCCAGTGTATATCCATGTTCCAGATGAGGTCATGGGAGTGAATGTATGAAAACATTTCTTCCTAGGACATGCACTGTCAGGAGGCTGACATGAGAAGGACACCAAATTTTTTTCAGAACAGTTGTGTGGAGTTTCACGTAGTACTAAGACAATTTTGTACATGACAGATGACTCCTGGAGTTCTCTTGACTTCAGGAGCTGGCTGCAAAGGGATTTGTTAATTGAGCATGAGAAGCAGTGGTATCTCTTGTGATTAGGGCAGACAAAGAATGATCAGATCAAATACACAGTATTAATGCAACCATTTCAATACATGTTGTGGCAAAAAAAATGTTCTATAGGCATGAGGTCTATGTCTGTTTCTTTTCTGAAAACAGATCCTCTGGGGACAGAAGTGAGTTAGTCGAGTATTTGTCTTCTTTTTTTTCCTGCAAAGCAATGTATTAGCAGTCTAAATCACACTGGAAGAATTACTCATTTACAGTTTTTATTGCCCATAAGAACTAAGTGAGGGAAGGTACAAAGTCAAAAGCCTCTGTGGGCAAAGGTTCCGGAAGCCAATACCAATCAGCAGGAGGATTAAGAAAAGTTTATTTCCGAGGGAAAAAAAAAAAACAAACCCTTGTAGCTCAAAGTTT
Source organism: Morus bassanus (assembly GCA_031468815.1). Taxonomy (NCBI): domain Eukaryota; kingdom Metazoa; phylum Chordata; class Aves; order Suliformes; family Sulidae; genus Morus; species Morus bassanus. The sequence continues at coordinate 79,921,723 of CM062600.1, forward strand.
GTGTAGAACAGAGCTGCCTTAAGCAGTGCTCTGCATGTGGTCACATTCTGTGGGTGAAACCCTAACCCTATTAAATCACTTCCTTCAAGCAGGAAAGTGTGTTATCTATTTCTCTGTAGCCTTCAGTAGTAGAAAGTTCTCATTAAGGTCACTGGGGAAAAAACTCAAAACAACAACAACAACAAAAAGGTCGCCAAACTGGTATGATTTCATTTTCTTATTAAAGCAGGCACTATTTAGAGACAGGAACTCTAGATCGAAATTACCAAATTTATTAGGTCCATTTTATTTTCTTGAATGTATCATCTGTGTGACTTAAACTTTGTAAGTATGCTGAATACTTTGTTAAAGACTTCTGGTCTACCTTCCTGTTCCTGCAGTTCAGAGTACTGTTGTCCTTCTTCCTTCTTTCCTTCCTTCCTTCTTTCCTTTCTTTCTTTCTTTCTTTCTTTATTTATTTATTTATTTATTTATTTATTTATTTATTTATTTATTTATTTATTTATTTATTTTTCTCCCTTTTAATTTTTGATTTCAGGACCATTGGAGTCTACTATTTAAAAAAAAAAAAAAAAGGGGGAACTATAAACCTAAATTATAGACAATCAGTTTGTACTCACAGCTGAACTACTAGACAAATTGCAGCTCATGAAATTTTCCATGGGTCAGGAGACTGAGTAATTTCATTTTAATCAGTCTTATTTGAAGCAGAGATGCCACTGCAGCAAAAGATTAGTAGCAAGTGAAACCTGGCAGAGAGAACGCATCAAGGGATATAAAGTTGTAGTCTTTTTTTTTTTATTATATACTAAATAGTTTCCATACCTAAGCTAAGAGTCTGAAATATTAGTAGAGATCTTGGAATTTTCATCTAGCGTGAAAAGTATCATCATCTGAACCTTGGAATCTACCAAGGCCTTTACTACTGGTACAGTTAAACTGTCTTTAATTATATCCCAAGAATGTGTTTACCTGATGTTGACTCTGGCTGAATCAGTACATTTTTACAGATGAGGTCTTCACCCATTCACAGTTTTCTGTTTTACTCTCTTCCTTTGGGTTTTAAAAACCTCTGCAATTTGCAGTGTTGTTACATGCTCCACAAGCAGAATGAAAGTATACCTCAGCTGCACAGCAGTGAAAAATAGTATCTCATTTTTTTTTTAAAAGGACCATCTTAGAATCTTTAGCCAGTTACTCAAATTACTAATGTAAATTACATTAAGATTTCCCTCAAATTGCTTGGATTTCATAATCAGAACTCTGCATGCTGATTAGGTTATAGCTGTAGGGAAGAGCTGATCTTAACACATGAGGAACTACCATGCGTATAAGAAGAAAATTTATTTTAGAAGTTCATTTCTAATTTCTCAGGGAAACTGGAAGTAATAACGAGGCTTTGCACATATTTAATTTTAAAATATAGATCTTTAAGTGTTTGAGCCAAACAATAAAGAAATCAAAATACTATTTTCCCCCAGCTAGAATCTAGAAAAAAGGTCAGGTATGTATAGTTTCTGGAACAGTACTTAGCAAAGAAAAAAACATTAACAGTAAAGTCATTCCTTCCATGTCTTACATAGCTGATCAAACCTAGAGTATGTGGAAATGGGTTGAATAGCTCTTATCTACTTTTTATTAAAAATAAAATAAAGTGTTTAGAATCATTATTTTAACAAAAATAATTCAAAGGTCCTTTTAGGGCTTGCCTTTGATGTGTTACTGGATTTTGTACAAACAATTTTATTAAAGTCCTACACGACTCTTTTTATCAATGTAGTTATATCAGTATCAGCCATTATGTAAATATATTTATGTAAGTGATGAAGTACAGTGATGAATGACACCTTCTACTGGTACCACATCTTCCCTTCCCTGTATAATAATGCTAAGATAGTCAGATACTATATAAGAACAGGAAAAAAAGGGGGGAGGGGAGAGAACACCACCACCCCCCAAAAAAAAAAAAAAAAAAAAAACCAAAGCTAACAACCAAACAAAACAAGCCCCCAAAACCTCAGACCCTATTAACTTGGGGATCTAAAGGCAAAGAGAAACACATAGTGAGAAGTGTAGGATTTACCTTGGAAAACTACATGGAGGTAAGTATTACCATGTAGTCTCTGTTGGGGGGATTATTCAAGCTACCTGTGTAAACCTTTTTTTAAGAAAACTTTTTTTTTTTTCACTGACTATATGAGATAGTTTAGAAATACACCTCAGTTATCACTGATATACCAGTAATGGAATCAATCATATTGTAGGAAGCACCTGAATGCAAATAAATAATAACTGAACTTAACCCTGAGTTTAAGAGATGTGATGTATTTCATGAAGAGATTTCCTGTGCATAACGATTTCATGATCCACGTCTCACATATTTCCTGCAAATGTGATATTGTTCCTTTTCATCAAAGAGGAGCAAGAATTAAAATTTTCAAGAATACACTTGCTTAACCTTATTTTTCTTTTTTTAAAAAAAAAGGAAAACCAGATAAAAGATGGAAGGAATGGTCTTCCATTCTTCGGTTCTGACAAAAAAAAAAAAAAAAAAAATTCCCTTTGTACACCCATTTTGCTGAATATTTCACTAAGCCTCATTGGGAAATTGCATTTGTCAGGAAAATGTGTGGTTGATATGAACTCATCAGCTGGCTAAATGGGACTGAAAGTACAGAGAACTTGTCAACTGGATGAAGAGTTCTCAACATGATAGTTGTTATGATGTCCAGATACCAGATTGCATAAGAACTAGCCTAGCAAATGTGTTGATTTCTTTATTCTCTAAGTGTACGAACAGAACAGCTTAACACATGTAGGAGCCCTGAAGGTTCTTGCCAGGTGGAGCTTTCTTCTGCTAAGTGTAGTACTGTCAGTCTTTCCATGCTAACCCAGTTGACAATATAGGAACTGTAGATGGTTGGCCAAGATATACATGGTTACATGTTAGATTTCTACTCTTGGACAGATTAAACCCAAAACAAATCAGTTGAAAACCATAATGAACTAAAAAAAAAAAAAAAAAAAAAAAAAAAAAAGAAGAAGAAGAGCAAAAAAAAACCCTAAAAAACTGTGACTGATAGCGTCCTTGAAGTTCTTGACGGTTGACAGCATTCTTTTTTTTTTTTTCTTTTTTTCTTTTTACCTAGATATTTCTTTTCTCCCCTGTAGGACAGCAATATTAATTCTCACCAGTGAGGGTTAAAAAAAGATTACTGAACATTTATAAACTACTTAAAGTAGCTACAGCACTAGATAAGGAAGGAGTGGAATTAAACAAATCTTATTGTGCTTAGCAAAAACATTGTTTCACAGGTGCAACAGATACCTTTAAGACAAAATATTAGCCTCTGAGGGGGGGTTAAAATCAAGGGAGAGGTCATAGATGCTTGTTTTGCCAAAGCTGATTTCTTTGCTGATAGCAAAAACATAATTGCAGTGTGGCTGACTATTTAATCACAAATCTACACTACATACTTGCTGGCACTTTCCATAACTAACATGCCTACAATGGAAAAGAACTGATGTTCTCAAGCTTCTCACAAGATATAATCCTGGAATTACCTGCCCTCAAGTGGTCTACACAGAAGTTAAAAATATGCCTGAAGGTAACACACACTGAATGAGCCATTGGTCTCAAAACCCATACATAGTTTTGAAAAGTTTCTTGGCTATAATTCTTCCTTCAAAACAGTTTCTTATCAACACTTCCTAACCTGTTCCATAGTGGCTTTTTCATCCACAAAATTCTTGATTCATGGCACCTTCTCTCCCTCTGTCATTGGCTTCCACATCAAAATTTGCTCAGCTAAGTCTTATTTCAGTGAAGTTATACAGTAACTTTTGAAGAAGTCATTGAAATGTTCTCTTCTACTCTCAAAACTGGGAAAGAAAACTATTGAAACACAATTCTGAAATTGGCATATTATTCAGTATATTTAGTATCCATAAAAGGCAAATCAAAAGTAAGTAGAAGATCAAAAACTCAGATAATGCTAAGTATTTTTTTTTTAAAAATCAGGCAGAATATATACATGTATGACAAATATTTATACACCATGACACAAAACACATGTTAAAGAGGGAATCATAATGATTCAGGAACTTAGATTATAAGTGGGAAGTCAGGGAGCTGTTCTGATTGTGTGTCTTGCCCTTGTTAACCAGTTATAGCCTTATTCCAGTCTTGCCAACTGTAGAACAAAAATACAACCTGTGCATAAACATCATATTCTCCTGTTCTCATCTAGCACCTTCAAAGTTGTTAAAAATCATGTCAACCAGGACCATGATGTACTAGAACACAGTGAATAAACATATGTGTATATACGCATATATATGTGTATATACACATATATATGTGTAGATACGCATACATATATTTATATTAGAAGACACTTCGTGATCTAAAAGAAAAACATCATATCATAGAAACAGATTTTGCTCTTTTCACAAAATTGGTCTGAAACTGTAAAAACACAACATAAAAGTAAAAGTTTTGGGAAAGTGTTTTGAGAACATTCAAAATGTTGTGCTTTCATTAAAACATATACTTATAAGCCAAAGTAAATTTCAAAAATAAACCCCCCAAAAGATGTATTGGAAATACACAATTCAATTTTCCAGTCCTTAATGTTAAAAAGTAAGAACTGGTTCTAAACAAAATTTTATCAAAACAGATATAACTTCAAATAAAAGGGTTTTTTCTAGAAACTTTTTCCTGTAATGACATTTTTCTGATGGAGAACTTTTTATGGGTTTTCTCTTTTGTTTTGTTATATTTTTTATTAACAGCTACACGAGGTATAGATATTAACCCCTCCACTTCTGGTATCTTTCCTGTCACTTTGTGACAATATGTGGTATTTTTGAAGACATTGTGGGTTACTTGACAGCAGAGGAAATCTTCAGAGAATTTGTACCATTTTCCCCTTGAAAATGGTCTGAATCACATCAGGTTTCTATCACTCATGTCGTTTCCCATGATATTCCATGACACACATTGAAAACACAGAAAAAAATGCCACATTAACTGTTTCTATTTTTTTTTTTAAGTCCCAGACACCTGCCAGAATATATTATCCTCAAGAGCACTGACAGAACAGGTTTCTTTAAAAACATGATTAAAAGAGTCACAAAATGTCAAGGAGTAAAAGAAAGGAGGGAAGCAAAAGACACGAGCGGCTAATTACCATTTTACATCCAAAGTATTAGATTTAATAGTTCATTAACTTTTCTTCAGATATTCTTATCCACTGATACAATGTAATCTAAATGTAACCTCAGTTTATATTTCCAAGATACTGATTACTGACTATATAAGTATATGTCTGATAAAAAGAAAATGTAATAGTTAAAATATATCCTCTCTGCTGTGAAACTAACAATTATTTACCTTTTACGTTTAACACATTTTTATTGTGCTTATGAGATACAGACAAATGTAATTATTTCTTCAATATCTTCTACAGAAAAAAAATTATGGGAAAAAATGTTTATTGCCTCTGGAGAGTTTTTTTGTGGCATTTTGAAATAGCTGTGTCAATATAAAATCACATTAGAACAAGCTATAGATGTTTCTTACATCACTTTGACCAGGAGAGGTCAACATGAAACTCCCTTCTTAGGGTTGACTTTGAATGCCTACATCAAGGTTCAAACAACAATATCCAAAATTCACACAGTGTGACATCCATGCTGAGATAGTTAGTGTTAAAAAGCTAATCTTTTTTCATTGAAGACCTACTTTTGAGAAATTTTTATAAAAGTTATGTTTGCCAAGGAAACCATCTATATTCTGTCTACAGGAAGTGGAGAGAAATTGGTTTCTCCCTGGGGGAATTTTATCCCATCCTAAAGTGAAGATGTCTCACAGACATTTTTAGATATTTAATATTAAGTGATATGAATCCCACCTTGAGTTATTAACTTCAGAGCAAATAGGTGGGACACCAATGTATTAATTTTCCTTCTCTGATCTTTACCTAAAAAAGCTAATATTTTAAATCCTCATGTATTTAAAAAATACTAAAGCTACAGGAAAATCTTGGGGGATTCAGTCTGATTCTGCAGTGAAATCTCAGATACTTGGAAAAGACTCAGTAGCCAAATGGTTGTGGAAAAAAAAAAAAAAAACAAAAAAAACCAACAAAACCAAAAACAATAAAACAAAACAAACAGCAAAGAATGAAAGTCAGTGGATAAAATAGTTTAGTATTTTTATAAAACAAGAAATGGGAATTGCAATCTCCCACCTTTTGTCATTTAGTGATTAAATCACAGAGGTGGGACTTACTTGTTTAGTGCAAAAAAAATTAAGATTTTTAGAGTCAGATGAAACAGTAGTGAAGGCCACACAAGTATAAAAAATGAAGAGTCTCTCTATTCATAATGTCACCTTGAGGTCAAAAAGCACATGTAAAGCAACACTACCTACTCAAAACCTGTTTTTGTAAAAGATAAGAGTAGGAGAAAAATACAGAATGATACAGCATTCATTTCTACAGCAATATGCTGCATCCAGAACAAACAGATCCATGTGGGACCCACTGCATGAAGGTTCACTGGAGGTTGTTCTACTAGTGCATACAAAAGATACACCAGCACTCATAAAACAACAGCTGAATGAGCAGACAATAAAAGCCTAACTGCAAGAGGCAGTTAAATGATAAAGAGATGCTGCAGCACTGAACTTGCTTAGGTAAGAACTTTCTGCCCAGTGCCACTCCATTATGATTAATGTGTGCACATGCGAACTTTATGAAAAAGATAATGAATTGATTGTGTTCCTAAACGATGCCATTTTAGACCTGTTTGGATTCCTGCCTTCCCCGGGGAGCAGATGACCACAGTCTGTTAGCTTAAACAAATGAACGTTTAATGGTCGTCTTTCTGCCAGCCAAGTGGAAAAGGGGAAACATTTATCAAGAGAAGGGAGGAAAAAACTGATCAAGCTGGCTATTCATCTGGGATATAGGTGCTGCAAAGTGGCTATTGGGAAGGGAAAAACTGCAGCACTTACCATGCCAAATTCACTTTAGGCATTGTTCAAAATGTGGAGGTCACAGAATCCACAACTGGGAAGAATTTCATATCCTGGGTTTCTCAGAATAAAAAAGACAAGAAAGGTTAGTTAATTGCTTAACTGCACAAAAATGCAAGCACAGGAAGATCTTACAGTTGATGTGGTTATTCTGCAATGTTTTTATTTTTTACGTTTAATGTTCTGTTCAATGAGACTGGGAAAACTCAAAAAAGCTTTTGAATTTGTAAAGGTTTTGTTTTCCTTTGTTTTCACAGAAACACAGAATCACAGAATGGTGGGGGTTGGAAGGGACGTCTGGAGATCATCTCGTCCAACACCCCTGCTTGAGCAGGTACACCTACAGCAGGGTTCACAGCACCGCATCCAGGCGGGGTTTGAATGTCTCCAGGGAAGAAGACTCCACACCCTCTCTGGGCAGCCTGTCCCAGTGCTCTGTCACCTTCACAGTAAAGATGTTTTTCCTCATATTCAGGTGGAACCTGTTGTGTTCCAGTCTGTGCACATTGCCCCTTTTCCTGTTGTTGGGCAGCACTGAAAAGAGTCCAGCCCCATTCTCTTGACACCCACCCTTTACATATCCAGATATCCAGAAGATTCCTAGAATGCACTGAGGATAACTTCTTGAGCCAGCTAATAGACAGCCCTACCTGAGGGGATGGTATACTGGACCTGATGTTCACCAGAGCAAGTGAGCTCATCAGTGAGGTCTAGATTGGAGGCAGCCCGGGCTGCAGCGATCACGCATTAGTGGAGTTCACACTCCTGAGGGATACGAGAAAAGTGAGGAGTACAGGCAGGACCCTAAATTTTAGGAAAGCAGACTTCCAGCTCTTCAAGGAGTTAATCAGCTGGACCCCCTGGGAAACAGTCCTCCAGGCTCAAGAGCTCTCAGTTCCCAGGTGTAAGAAATCAGGCAAGGAAAGGAAGAGACCAGCATGGCTGAGTCGAGACATGCTGGTCAAACTAAAGAGCAAGAGGGAACTTCACAGGCAGTGGAAGCAGGGACAGGTATCCTGGGAAGAGTATAGGGACGCTGCCCGGTTGTGTGTAGGGATGGGGTCAGGAAGGTGAAGGCACAGCTGGAGCTGAACTTGGCAGGAGATGCGAAGAACAAGAAAGACTTCTACAGGTACATCAACCAGAAAAGGAAAGCCAAAGAAAGCATACCCCGCTGATGAACAAGAATGGTGGCCTAGTATCAACAGATGAGGAGAAGGCTGAGGTACTCAACAACTTTTTTACCTCAGTCTTCACTGGTAACTTGTCTCCTCACCCCTCCTGACTCAATGGACCACAGGATGGAGACCAGGGGCATAAAACCCCTCCCACCATAAGGGACGGTCACGTTCGTGACTACCTAAGGAACCTGAACATGCACAAGTCTATGGGACCTGATGAGATGCATCCCAGAGTCCTGAGGCAATTGGCTATTGTAGTTGCCAAAACACTCTCCATGATATTTGAAAAGTCATGGCAGTCAGGTGAAGTCTCTGGGGACTGGAAGAAGGGAAACATTGTGCCCATCTTCAACAAGGGTAGAAAGGAGGACCTAGGGAACTACCAACTTGTCAGCCTCACCTGTCAGCACATGCCTGGGAATATCATGGAACAAATCCTCCTAAAAGCTATGCTAAGGCATGTGAAGGACAGGGGGTGATTTGAGGTAGCCAGCATGGCTTCAACAAGGGCGAGTCCTGCCTGACTACATCAGTGGACAAGGGAAGAGACAAGGATGTTATCTATCTGGACTTATGTAAGGCCTTTGACATGGTCCCCTACAGAATCCTTCTCTCTAAACTGGGGAGATATGGATTTGATGGGTGGATTGTTCAGTGGATAAGGAATTGTTGGATGGTCGCATCCAGAGAGTAGTGGTCAATGGTTTGATGTCCAGATGGAGACTGGTGACGAGTAGCATTCCTCAAGGGTCCATACTGGGACCAGTACTGCCTAATAACTTCATCAATGACATAGACAGCAAGATCATGTGCAGCCTCAGCAAGTTTGCAGATGACACCAAGCTGAGTGGTGCAGCTGACACACCAGAAGGGCGGCATGTCATCCCAAGAGACCTGGACAAGCGGGAGAGGTGGGTCTGTGAGAACCTCATGAGGTTCAACAAGGCCAAGTGCAAGGTCCTATACCAGGATCGGGGCAATCCCCAATATCAATACAGTCTGGGGGATGAAGGGATTGAGAGCAGCCCTGCGGAGAAGGATTTGGGGGTACTGGTGGACAAAAAGCTGGACATGAGTCAGCAATGTGTGCTTACAGCCCAGAAGACCAACTGTATCCTGAGCTGCATCAAAAGCAGCGTGGCCATCAGGTCAAGGGAGGTGATTCTGCCCCTCTATTCTGCTCTGGTGAGACCCCACCTGGAGTACTGCATCCAGCTGTGGAGCCCTCAACACAATAAGGACATGGAACTGTCAGAGTAGGACCACAGAGGAGGGCCACAAAAATGATCTGAGGGCTGGAGCATCTCTGCTATGAGAACAGGCTGAGAGAGTTGGGGTTGTTCAGCCTAGAGAAGAGAAGGCTGCGGGGCTTATTGCAGCCTTTCAATACCTAAAGGGGGACTATAGGAAGGATGGGGACAATCTTTTTAGCAAGGTCTCTTGTGACAGGACAAGGGGTAATGGTTTTAAACTAAAGGAGGGTAGATTTAGTCTAGATATAAGGAAAAAATTCTTTACAATGAGGGTGGTGAAACACTGACACAGGTTTCCAAGAGAGGTGGTAGATGCCCCATCCCTAGAGACATTCAAGTTCAGGTTGGACGGGCCTCTGAGCAGCCTGATCTTGTTGGGGATGTCCCTGCTTACTGCAGGGGTTTGGACTAGATGACATCTAAAGGTCCCTTCCAACCCAAACCATTCTATGATTCTATGATATTTATAAGCATTGGTGAGATCCCCCCTCAGCCTTCTCTTCTGCAGGCTCAACAAACCCAGGTCTCTCAGCCTTTCCTCATAAGGGAGATGCTCCAGTCCCTTGATCATCTTCGTAGCTCTCCGCTGGACTCCCTCCAGTAGTTCCCTGTCTTTATTGAACTGGGCAGCCCAGAGCTGGATGCAGCACTCCAGATGTGGTCTCACTAGGGCAGAGTAGGGGGGGAGGATAACCTCCCTTGACCTGCTGGCCACATTCCTTTTTATGCACCCCAGGATACCATTCATCTTCTTGGCCACAAGAACACAGTGCTGGCTCATGGTCAGCCTGCCATCCACCAACACTCCCAGGTCCTTCTCAGCAGAGTTGCTTTCCAGCAGGTCATCCCCCAACCTGTACTGGTGCGTGGGGCTGTTCCTCCCCAGGGGCAGGACCTGACACTTGCTTTTGTTGAATTTCATGAGGTTCCCCTCAGCCCAACTCTCCAGCCTGTCCAGGTCTTGCTGAACGGCAGCATAGCCTTCTGGTGTATCAGCCGCTCCTCCCAGTTTTGTATCATCAGCAAACTTGCTGAGGGTACACGCTGTCACTTCACCGAGGTCATTGATGAATATATTGAACAGGACTGGACCCAGCACAGACCCCTGGGGAACACCGCTAGTTACAGGCCTCCAAACAGACTCTGTGCCATTGATCACAACTCTCTGAGCTCTGTTGTTCAGACAGTTCTCAATCAACCTCTCTGTCCACTCATCATGACCCACACTTCCTAAGCTTACCTATGAGGATGTTATGGGAGACAGTGTCAAAAGCCTTGCTGAAGTCAAGGTAAACAACATCCACTGCTCTCTCTTCACCTACCCAGCCAGTCACGCCATCATAGAAGGCTATCAAGTTGGTCAAGCATAATGACCCCTTGGTGAAACCATGTTGACTACTTCTGATAACCTTCTTTTCCTCTACATGCGTGGAGATGACCTCCAGGATGAACGGTTCGATCACCTTTCTGGGGATGGAGGTGAGGCTGACCGGCTTATAGTTCCCCGGGTCCTCTTTCTTGCCCTTTTTGAAGACTGGAGTGACATTGGCTACTTGACTCATTCTTCCTCCATCCCTAGGCAGAGCTCGATACATTCCAGTATCTCCCTCACGGAGAGAGTAACTGCCCCACTTCACCTTGCTGGCCTGTCTTTCCTAAAAAGTATGTAGTCATCCGTGACAGTATTCCAATCATGTGAGCTATCCCACTGTGTGTAATTGCAATGAGATCATGGCCCTGCAACCGCACATGGATCTCCAGTTCCTTCTGCTTATTCGCCATGCTGCATGCATTGGTGTATAGGCATTTCAGAGAGCAACCGAGCAGGCAGGTTTCCCATGAGGGTTGCATAAGGATCCACTGTAGACATGCACACCCTTGAGGTCATTGGTCTTCTGATTGTCATCTCATGAGGCAGCTCAGGCACTTTTGTCACTGCTTTGGTTGGTCTGGCTTAGTCCCCTGTTAGATGTGATGGCATTAGCATTGCCAATTTGGACCGGGCCTCCTGAGTCCTTGTTTTGGTTTGGTTTGGTTTTTTACACCTGTTTTGCCTTACATATTTCTTAAACCACACTTAAATTTATCTCTTCCAGTCAATTGCTTTTATTCTCAATGGATGGGTTCCTTAAACATAGCATATAATCTAACAATTCAGTGTCTTTCCATGTATTTGATTGACTTTACTTGTTTTCAGATGCCTATTTTCACTGAGAAAAACTAACTCAGTGACTACTTTAAATGGTACACCTAATTTAGGATGATTAAAGTGATACAAATCATTTGTCCAGAGACATGTCTTCATCTTTCCTGTTGGTAAATCATCATCCATGTTTTTGTCCTAGTTATGGTGATTACACAATGAAAAAAAAAGAAAGTCCATAAGAAATGAAATAATTCTGTGATATGGTAACTATGGATTGATTGTGTTGGGGCAGAAATTATTATTTATCTTTATGACAGTAATATTTCAGTTCCTGCTGGAAAAATGCAACATTAAGTATGTAATAGTACAGGCTGGATACCAACTCAGTAGAAAACAGCTTTATGAAAAAGAAATGGTAACCTGGTGGATAAGTTGAACATGTCAGCAATGTGCCCTTGCAGAGAAAGTTAGCTGCATATGTGCCTGTATTTGCAGTAGTATACTCAGAAGATTGAGGGGTTTGACTATTTTCATCTATTCTGCACTTATTAAGCTGCATCTGTGGACTCTGTCCACTTTTGGGCCCCCAGTGCAAGAAAGAGTTGGCAGACTAAAGCAAGTCAAGCTGACGGCCATCAAGATGCTTAGGGGACCAGAGCATGTGATGTATGAAAAGACACTGAGACATTCTGGTTTGTTCAGCCTGGAGAGGAGAAGGTCAGAGAGTGGGAGGTCTAATAGCTGTTTACAAGTTGCAACAGAGGAAATTCCAGCTGGGTATTAGGATTTCCCCACCCCCTACCCCCCACTGTGAAGATCGTCAAACAGGGAAGTAGCAGCCCAGAGAAATTGTGGACTATCCTTCCTTTGAAATATTAAAAACCTGACTTGACCAAGCCCTAAGCTACTTCATCTAACCTTGAGTTTAGCTCTAAATTTGAAGTTGGAGCAGGTCACTTGCAGAGGTGCCTTCCAGGCTAAATTATTCAATGACTGCATGATTCTGTGACACTAAAGCAATGATATACAAACACTCATTTACAGTTAAATATAGTATTCAGACAGGGAAAGACTGTAGAAGAAAGGTGTTTGAGTGAATTACAGGGCACACATTAGCACCTACATTTTCACTGTGGTGCGTTATTGACTACATATGAAAAATAGATAAAATTTTTATCTGGGCTTTTTTTTTTTTTTTTTTGAGTTGTGATGTAATGAAAACAACAAATCAAACTTCTCAATCCTTCAAATCAAAGAGTTACTATTTTAAAAAATGAAATTCAACTCCATCTCTGTCCAAGAATAATGGTTTATTTTTTTATGAAATCTTTATCTTTGACTCCTTGAGACACGACAACAGAAGCAACTATCCTGATTGTGCAGAACTAATCTTCTTTTCAGTCTCACTCATCTATGTGTAGTGGTCCCTTTCAGTTTTATAGCTCTCCCATTTTGAAATCTTGGTTACTCTAGAGATAGCTTTCCAGCACATCTATGTACCGTAACAATAAAAATTTTTCATGTGTTTTAAGCATGGTTTCAGAATATTAGACATTAATACACAAAATTCAAGTCAATGCTGAATGCGAGGCTGGTAAGCCTGGATTACTGGGATCTTTATTCAGCACAAGCAATCAGTTGTTCAGTTTTATGTCTTATCCAAAAAATACTACTTCCCATAGCAGAACACTGTTCTAATACAGTATTGGGTTACTGGCTGAAAAATGCTTTAAAGAGAAGAGTATTGCATATTGAAGAAGTCACCCACTTCTGTTAATGAATAGTGTTGATTTTCCCAAAAGTGCTGGGCTAGTCTTTTTGAAATAAGTATAGTCCCTTTGCTCTGATTTTTCATGAACTTTGGATGTCCAGCTGAAAGTATTTGTGGCTTCATTTGCAGAAAATTTTAATTATCAAGGTGTACTCCATGATTTTAACATCTCCAGAGCTAAGTGTAAGTGATCACTGAAATTTTAATTAAGATTTCCTCTTAAGTTGACTTACAGTTTCCCACAAAATGTTGTGGATTGTAAATGTGAGTCGTCATGAACTTAAGGCTGAGCTGTATGCTTTAAGCTCATCTCTGTCAGAGATGTTCTGTCAATACATGTTCTCAGGAAGAAGATCTCTATTAAACAATGGGGTTTTGTTCTTCTGTCAGGTTCCCCTTTTCAGACTATCTGAAGAAACACAACTCTGGTTAGTGATGTAAACCAGATGCTCGTTCTGCTAACTACATTTTCTCTTTGTAAGTTATAGACATGCTAACCTATTTAAAACATAACTCAGGTGGCTGGTGAACCACAGCGCCTGCCAGCTCCTCAGATAAAGAGGATCCACTTACTCATCTGCTCTGTCTCCATCTGCCTGCTTAATTTAGATTGACTGCTTATTGTCCAAACTGATAGCGTAAGGATCTCTTTGAGGAGAATTCCTCTGAATACTTTTTTTTTTTCTTTTTCCTCTACATTACCCTCTCCTTTTGTAAAACAGGCTTGTTGCTCTGCATTAATGTGCCATGATGTAAGACGAACTGTCACTACATGTCAGAAATTAGAAAGAAAATATTTTTTCAGACCAGAATTCCTTATGTGATTTTTATTTCCTTTGGTTTTTAACAGATTGAGTATTGAATCGTTCAGCTACAGCCTGTGGATAATTTAATACCCAGAACATTTCTCCTAGTGTGAATTACAGACATATTTGACTTGTTCTACAAGGCCCTGAACATATTGTTTCAGGCCTTATCTATTTCATGGGAATCTTGTAAATATCGATTGATGAAATCCCAGAGAAATCTCTTTTAACAAACCTGTTTTTTTAAAAAAAAAATATACTAAAGGAGACTCAGCATTATTCTTTCCATCCACTCCTATGTACAGGCACTGGATGATTGACAAGTATGTCAGCACAGAGCCACTGCCTTCAAGAGAACTGTTCATTTTCACTACCGGATAATCTTATTCCTCTTAAAATTGTTTTACCTTTGGAAATTTTGAGAGAAGTTGCAAGCTTGTAAGAATAACTTGAACCATATTTTCCTCTTAGTTTTATCACTGTACGTCTACAGTAAGCATCAGTGAAATCCATGAAATGACTGCAAAGAAAATTATGAGAATCAGAAGAGAATCAAGACCACTATATTTCCCTAGGAATTTCTTTCAGGTGGATGAAAGGCTGCCACTTTCAGTGTGGAAAACTGAAGTTGTGTAAAATTATAGCAAGACTGAGAATCATATTAATCTTACCCAACTTTAGCCATCTACAGGGAAGGGCAATTCATCTTAATAATCATCTCAGATATCTGTCTGCATGCAGATAAATCACTCTTTGGAGGTTCTTTCTCTTTCTATAGACTACCAAGGCAGTCTATACTCCAAACATAGATTAGATATAGAATGTTATGTGGCTATTAGGTGAGATGAATCTAACCTTGGGATGACCATCAAAACAAACAAAAAAATGAACAAAAAAGAAAAATCCACTCTTACCATATAAAAATACAATTAGGAAGTATTTTGCATTTTCTCTTGCATTAGACACTCTTCCTCTTTTAAGAAAAGTATTAAGATAATTCACTGATATAAATACAATGTTTAGAACCTGGAGACAATTTTTGAAGAACGACTTGAACAGAAAGTGGTTTGAGAGATCATAAGTAGGTAACAGTTACTCAGTATAGTGAAATATATAAATAGTGTAGAATATAAAGTATTCCTGATTCAGGGTAGAAGCTGGCGGTGGTGGGTTTTTTTGTTTGTTTGTTTCATGGAGTCTACACATTCTAAACTGAAAATGGTCAATTGGAAAATGAAGCTTCATGGAGAAAAAATATACCTTAACACTATGTACAGTAAAGGAGGGGCCAAAAATTGATTTTCAGTACAATATGGGCATCAGGATGTTGGAATAATATAGCTAAATACTGACATTTACTTTGGGCAAGTTAAATAGTTCCCAACATTGCATTGACTATACCAATTGGTTCTCCACCAACTACAATACAAGCCAGTTAATTGTTTTCAGGCAGCTGATTAAGTCATATCTGGGTATGGAATTACTTCAACTGACAGTGGTGCTTCTAAATATACAGTTTATCTTATTTTAAAATGGGTCTAAATATGTAAGAAGAAGTGTATCTTTGGAGTGCCTGTTTTTCTTTGCTGACTGTAAGGGGAGCCTAAGCTGTCTAACTCAGAAGTATCTACTCAGTGCAAATACTTATAATTAAGTGAAAGTAATTGCATCCCCAAATTCTTTGGAAACTCAGTTTTGGATCAGAACTATGAAAGCTATAAAAAGTCAAAGGGGAATCATTAGGAAAGGAAAAGGAGGAAGTGGACTAGAGAATAGTTGTGGGAGAGCATTGCTTGTGACTGCTTGGAACTACAGCAGCCTTTTAGGAGACCTTAAAAAACAAAAGTCTGTGTTATGGATTTGGGGAGAGACAGAAAATGTTTAAGGACAAGAGAGGCAGAGCATGAATTTTGGGGTAACAAACCTTTTGTTCCCAGAAAAAAATATTTACCTGGGAGATTATGGATTCTGTGGGGTAATTCTGACGGTCATTCTTTTATATTATTGATGTGTATATTTATTTATTTATTGTAGGGAAAAATATTTTAATTGAAAATGGGATTCTCAAGTGTCCTCATATATTTTCTTTTTCAGTTTTGAATGTATTCATCCAAAAGCATACAAGCATTTAAAAATGCATTTTCTTGTCCCTGCTGTTGGGGTACATTAAAAAGTTGAAGACTGAAAAAATGCCAAGAAAATGTAAATTTAGTGTTTTATGTGTTTATTTATACCTGTATTTGATGGAAAGGACTTTTTCCTTATTTTTCTTTTTCCCTTTTAATAACTTTTTTTTTTTTCATTTTAAGACTATTCTAGTTAAGTAAGCAAGCAAAAAAGATGCAAAAAAAAGATGAAGTAAAGGGACCATGTAGTTTATGTTGTAATTACAAAGTTTCAACTTTGAATAATTCATAGTCATGAACATACAATCAAAATGGGAAGATGAAAACCTTAAGAAAAAATAAACCAGAAATTGTGCTTTGCAATCGTGGCTCAAGCATCTTGAAAATTAGAAACACTTGCTACATAAAAAAGGTGTTGCAAAACTTGTGTGAGTGCAAATTTCAGTGATAGGTTTGTATTTACTGAAAAAGAAACCACAGCAGGACAGGCTGAGTTTCTACTGTGAATTTGAAAAGATGAAAATCAGTGTAATACTTGGTTTTATATTTTTTATTCATGAAAATATTGTATATGGAAAAATAGCAGAAGTCTATGGGGAAGGACAAAAATGTGAGGAGTAAGTGAAAAATCTAGACAAGTTCCCAGAATCAAATGCTAGAGAAGTTGGTTAGAAAAAACTGTGAGTTTTTTATTGTTTGTTCGTTTGTTTTTCGCTTAGAACAGGAATATTATTTAAACTGTAGAAATGTGAAGAGGTCCACGTGAAAAACTGTAGAAAAAAATTCAAGAACTCCACCATCAGTCCTAAATGTCATTCTAAAAATAGCCAATGCAGGATGAAAAAGCTGTCAGACAAGAATTTCTGGCAAAAATCAAACAATATCATCATTTGTGTCCAAACTGATGAATAAATGTCATCACAAAAGGCAGAATCTGTACGTGAAATTCGTAGGCCAAAAAATTCTTTAATTTCAAGGAGTGAGTTTACAGCATGTAAAATAGCAGCAAATGAAATCTGAATAGGTTCATTACAGAACTGCTATGTAAATTAATTAAAAAAATAAGGTGTTAGTTTTTCACAGTCTCAAGCCTCTTGGTATGGTCTTAACTACATGCATTTAGAAGTGGTCTTCTGAAAAAATGTGATATTTTTAGAAATCTGAAACTAGAAAAGACCTGCCACCTCACTTCCTGAGTTATTAGAGCTGGGTAACAAGATTATGTTATAGGTCTGTATCATAGAGAATGCACCATGCTCCATCCTAAAAATATTTCAGTTATATATATATAATATATATAATATATATAAAAAATATTTCAGTGGGGTTTTTTGACACACCTACTTTATGACTTTCACAGAACATATAGGCATTATGCAGAAATGTATCAATTTTGCATAGAAAATTTTACAGAAATAATTAAAATGTGTACAGAATCAAGGCTCAGAAATATAAGTCAGCTAGTCTGTCTATCTCGTGTCCTAAGTTTCAACTCTACCAATGTTATTCCTAAGAAATATGTACTTGAAGTAATCTAATTCTGGCTATTCCACAACTTTTCCAGCCAAACTATTCCACGTTGCTTCAACATGTGGAAATACTGGTAAGATTTTCCTTTAATCCAACCTGATTCTTTCTTCACACAGTTTAAATACATTAATTTGTCCTAATGATTATGGACTTGGAAAATAAACTTCTGTTTTTTTAGGAAGTTATCAGTTACTCTAGCAGTCTTCTCTACTTTAGCAAAATGACCCCAATTATTTTGATCTTTCCTCATAGCTTGTTTCTGGACCTCTGATCACTCTTTGTGCTTTCCACTTCTATCTCTGAAATGCAGCACTCAGAATTGGATATCATTCTTTAGCCAATGCCTTATCACAAAAACCAGAGGACTAATTCAGGTATCTCACAGGCTAAATTTATTGTTATATATCCCAGTATGGTGTTTGCCACTTCATTTTTCTCTTTTGTTTCAGTTGTATGTCAAAGCACCTCACCTAATGGAAGAATCAGTTTAGTCTTATTTTTATAATATATATTTTTTTTCCTGCCTCCAGCGGTGCTCTGATAGTTGTCCTGGATCAAGTTACTTCACTTTTCTGTGCTTCATTTTTCATATTTTTAAAGTGGGAATACTGACACTACCATCTTCGTAGTTCTTTAAAAGCTAGGGCTAACTGTTACAATATGTGAGGTAAAGATTAGTATTTTAGATTATAGACAACTTTTTAGTACAATGTTTTATTGTTGCCACTTCACTACATTTCCACACTAACCTGTTTATACTTTTTAGGGGAGTATGAAAATTCTAAATCTTTTTTTGGCATATATATACACTAGAGCTTCTGAAAATCCTGCTTTATAATGACCAGTGTTCTTTACTGATTACCCCAAATGTAGTTGTACCACTAAAAGACTTCTTGCTTAGAAATCTCAAGTCTTACATTCCGAGACTGGATTTATCAAAAATGTAACTTTGATTTTGTTATGCTGTTAGAATTCATATCCTAACTGCCACCATTTTTGCAATAGTCAATTTTTGCCACCCTCTACCAGTAAAATCCAATGATTAAAAAATCTCTGAGACTGGGCCATATGTATGAAGGTCTTTTAGGCACCGTTATGGACTCAAGACTGTTGGGATTCATCAGCAGAATGCAATAAGCTGAGGAATAGCATTTTAATGACAATAAAACATAGTTTACATGTCCATTACACGCTGAAGTCAGTTGGAAAAGAATTTACTAAACTCTTATTTTATTATCCTTACATGTTACCAAGAGGAAAAATAAAGGCTACACACAAATATTTTAGGGTCTCTTTTGAAAACTTAAGAGATAATTGGAGCGTGAATATTCATTTAGAAAGTTATGCCCAGGAAGCTGCCTGGACACATCCTGAAGACAATGCTTGTTCCCTAAAAGCAGTGTTCTGCTTCTGACAAAAAGCCTTTTCTGGAAAGAAAAAAAAAAAAAAAAAGAAAGAGCATTTAGTATTACAAGGGGATACCAAGCAAACTTAGGAAAGTCAGTAATAATAAATGGACACTGTTAATGTGTAAAGATATCATATTTTAGAACCTGTCTTGTATTGTTTGCTGTTCTGCCAGCCATCCTAAAAACATTGTGGCAGAAGTCCTAACATCAGTCTTTTGCTGCCTGTTTCCAGCAAGGTTCTGCAATCAACCAATGACCACATCTACTGGTGCACCACTAACTGTGTTCATTGTCCTGAGTTTAGGTAAGTCCAGAATATGTGCCTGACTATTATGTGAAATACAGAACTAAAGTGAGCCTGTGAACTTCTCATCATGGGTACCATGTCATACTTCTTCCAGTTTGATCGTAATATTTTTATTCCTTTGCCAGATCTCCTTAAATAAGCTGATATATCTGATAACTTCAAAAAGTTACGTCTAAGCCTGTCATATTCAAAAGCAGTACCTATTGGCATAAGGTTTCTGCACAACACATCAGTGAAATATTCAAAAGAAAACTAACGATGAATGACAGACAAATGACAGGATTTAAAATGCTAAGCCTAAAGCTTGTATCCCAGTCACCATGAAAGCATTTCCCTTAACTTATCCCAGCTCCCCTACATAGCTTTCCCATGAGATGAACACAAGAAGAGCATCTCCTTTTGTCCTTACTGGCTAGTGTAGTTCCTTTTGTCTCGTTTGACAAACTTGCCCGTCTCTGAACTCACCCTTAACCTTTCGAGATGCTGCAGACTAACATTTATGTAGATAAAAGCCTGTCTTCTTAGGGTATTTTGTTATATTCACATGGCAGTCCCTCTCCCCTGGTGTCTGTCTCTCCCTCTTGCTGTAGTTCAGAGCTGTTCTTTCCCCACTTCAACAAGTGTTTAATAGCAACCTCCTAGCTCCACAGAGCTTCGGGCCACAGTATAGATATCTGTTTGAACTGTTAACAACTATTTTTCCTATACATTAGCATGGAAGCAAACTCCCTATTTATGCACCAAGATCTTAAGCACCAGCTGAGCAAAATTATGCACAGATTGAGCAAAAGGCTCTAGCTATCATTTTCAGTTTGCAGAGATGTTGATAATATCTGTCTGGCAGGAAACTGCCCATAATCACTGATCACCAAACCTCTTACTCTGATTTTGAGTGGAGAGAGAAGGCAATTTTAGTTTTAGCTGTTTCAATGATTCAGAACAGGACCCATATTGGATGATGGTTTAGAAATGATGTACTGAACACTGATCTTCAGCACAACAGTTTCTGACACCAACAGACTTCACTTCAAGGTTGTGAAATGATTCTAATGAGGATATAAGATGCCACAGGCCAGAATATTGTCCAAATCAACCAATTAGTTAAGATGGTGAAGCAAATCTTCCAAGCCAAACAAAGAGATAACTTTTAATCTGGAATTTTAAGCTTCATATCAAAAAGGTGAACAAACAAATAAAAAAACCAAAATACCTTGAGATAATATTTTTATAGGAAGGATGCGATCTGTGGTTTCTAAGACTCATTGTTCTGGAAGAGTATTGTCACGAAGTTTGAAAAGATTTTTATGAAAACTGTCTGAGTATGATCCCTAAGTAATGTTAGGTGAGTAGTGAAAAATGAAGACTCTGGCCAGTATTGAGGAAATCCATGTGTAAGGGTTTATTCTTTGCAATCAAATTTCTGGATATATCCAATACAAAGGGAGGCTGTGCAATTTACAGGTCATCTCTTATGATACTGTGGTTTGATTACAGTCAATGTCTGAAAACATTTTTACATTCTCAGTTAATGTGAGTTGACTGAATAGTTTTGTTTCACTTTTATGTTATATACATTACCTGCTGATAAATTTTACCATATGTCTTCACTTCAATCACAAAATTTCAAAATATATTTTATTCTGTTTTCTTTCTCTTTTCAGGATAACACAAACATTTCATATGTGTTTCTTCTTTTTGTTGTCGTCTGTGATGGACAAGATTAACCTTTAATAATTTCATAAACCAATAAAAATATTAAGGGAAAAAAAATATATCACAAAATAGAGTATATTTATTCCCCTAAATCCTGCCACTAGTAAGTCTGTACGTTCTATACTAAAGTCATACAGATTTTTTTTAGAAAGGATATGTGCAATATTCATGTACAAGAGTGGAATTTGTGAAATCTCCATTGAGAAAATGTATCTATAATTATAAGTTAAATACTGTGTAGATAGATGTTACAACGTAGTTTGAGGTCTACATATAATATTGAAAACTCATTTTAAAAATAGTCAGTGAAATGCTACTCCCTCTGAAGTGCATTCTATTAGATAGAAAATAGGAAATGAGATTTTAGCCACATTTTTCTGTTTTCCCCTGAAGTGCTAGGAATCCATAGATGAAAGATTTGCAACATGCAGAATTGTACCATCCATGAACTCCACCATGATCTGGAAGGCAGCTGCGAAGTCGCTGAATTCCTCACTTTTGTCACCATGTAACTAGAATTTCTGTTACACAGGACTGGAGCTTGTTATCAGTGGGATTTTACCAATACAAGAATACCTTTAGAGGAAATAGCAGCCATTGTTGCAAGATGTCCAGTGACGTGGTTCATATTACACTAAATCTTTCTGTACTTATATATATACATACTTGCATACTGCAATAAAGCACACAGATTTTTGTTGTCACTAGCATGTTTTCTATGTGCTACTGTTTCATTTTACCTCTCTAAAAAGAAATTTTCTGAAGTATGTCTTCATGAAGTGAGTAGTCTGGGCTTGCATTTTTGTACAGGAAATAGTGTGGGCAATTCATCGTCAGCTTCCGTCTCCACACTTCACCAAGATTTTTTAATTAATAAGGATGTATTTTCCACAGAGGGCCAAAAAGACTCTAGTTCACCATTAACAGTAGCTTGTAGAGGCTCACGTTCCCTGTTACATTACAAGGGTGATGTTGTATGCCTGCTTCGTCGTCTCATCAGATTGTGGCTGTGTCCAATCCTGACTGCTATTTCTGCTGTAATTGCAAACAGTTTGATTTCTCAAACAATCTCAGCTCTTGTTATGCTCCCCTGGTCCTCTTATGGAAAAATAATTTGTTTTTCTTTCTCTGCCTGCAGATTCCGTAAACATCGGATCATATTTTGAAGTGTCCCCTCCACTGCCCACCCACTATTTATGGAGCGTGTGGTGACTGATAGGACCATGAGGTGCATGTTATTGGCAGGGTGTTCTAATAAGCAAAGGAGTTTTAGGGCTCAGACACAAACTCTCCGAGCGACTTCAACCCATTCACTTAATATTACCTATGCTCCAGTTGAATAAAAGAGTAACCTTACCTTCCTTTAAAATGTTATGAGATGTTTGCTTAGTACTGTGCTATTTAAGCACCTATGTGACCTTTGGGTGGATTGGTATTCTCCCCATTGTCTATTTGTTTTATTTATATTCTTAAATACATACCTAAATCACAGGAAAACTTAGATTCCTAGATTCTGTTTCCATTACAGATCCATATATAATATAGCTCTAATGTTAAGGGTTATGCATTTCTATATAATGCCAAGGAATTGCCTTGAAAATTATGAATTATAGGATAAGCTTAGCCACTTCATTTTTATACTGTTGGTAATGTTTACGTTGTGTCTTTTTAATTAAAATGATGGAAGGAGGTAATTAAAAATATGTCCTTTGCTTGTAAGAAATGCCTGTTTTAGCATGTGTTTTTCTGACAGACTTTTGCAAGATACGTCCTTGATGCCAAATGCCAAAACATCTTTTCTATATAAATTATTAAGAAAGAGCATTGCATATATTTTGCACCAGATAAATTATGCACCCATTTTAATCTAGATGAGAAATAAGGAATTCCTATTCCACTGCACATCTGAATTTTGTATGGAATTTTGCACATACTGTGATGTTGGGCCCAATATTTTATGCATCAGCTTATCTCATGTTTTCTTTATAAACTGCAGAGTATCTGCACACTGAGTTATGTGTTTTATAAAAGGCAAGAAAGAATCCAAAATTAAAATAATGTAATCAAACAAGGTGAGGGGGGTTGTTGTTTGGCTTTTTTTCCCCCCTTTTTCCTGCTTCTTCCTTCCCCCTGTACCTTTTCCCATTTTATTTTGGATCATTTTGAATCTCTTCAGACACATGCAATTTCACAAATTAATTTCTCAGTAAGAAGCTGAAGAAACAAAAAATCCAATGTACCAAATCTGATAATTTAAATGCTGCTCTGCTCTCCAACCACAAACTTTTGCTTATTTGAAGTAAACTCAAGCTAACTAACTTTTTTTTTTTTTTTTTGATGTGTTGAATAATACGGTTACCTTATTAATTTTCACCATGTTTTTAGTCCTGCTAAAATTGCCTCTAGCAAGGAATATTGATAGGGAAAGATGAGAAACATAAAAGGTTAACACAGAAGGGCAGATAAACAAATAGGGTTTGATCCAAAGCCTGTGTGAGTCAATGAGAGATTTTTCCATTGACTTCAGGAGACTTTGGATCTGACCCATCGGGCATTTACGTATTGATACAGTGAAATGCTGAGCAGCTCCTATGAAATGCCAGTTGTCCTCAGCTCCCATTTCTGCCAGAAAGAGTTAAGGGGGTTCAGTGCCCTGGAGATTTGGAGTATTTAAAAGTTAATAAGAAAGTATATGGCTGAAAGAGGAACAAGGGGACAGAGATCACATACTTACAGCTTCTGAGAAATCCTGTTAAAGTCAATCAGACCAAGCTGACACAACTGCTTTGGTGAATTAAGCAGAGAGTGAACAAAGAGGCACAAGGAGATAGCAGCTGAAGTAGAGGAGGGAAAAGACAGCAAAAACCAAACTGAGTTTAACAGGAGAGTGGAGAATGGAGGAAAACTTAGGAAAGAGCTGAGATTAAACATGAAGCAGGAGGATGAATACTTAATTTTGTCTGATTTTTGCCTCCTGAACACTTAACACACAATGGGAGTTAAAACATTTTTATTTCATTTTTTCACTCTCTTTTTAACACTACTTAGTTTTCACTTCTGATTTTGAACAAGCCCTAAAATTGCATAAGGACATTTACAACCTTCTGTTTCACATACCACTCCTGGGACCTTCCCTAGGGGCTGTATTTGAGAGGCAAATGAATTTTGTTCACAGCTGGTGGCATGACATGAAGACTCTTTTTTCCTTTGCAAATTTAACCCTTTATTATAGATATTTTTTTCTATTCTCTTTGCTACTGTGTCAGAAATGCTTTTCATTTCTGAGATGTGGGTCTTATAGAGATATAACTTCACAAAACTGATGTATTATTAACAGACCACTAGCAAAATGGGAGATGCTAGGGAAAGGTAGAAGACCTGATTTGTGTGAAGTTACATCTTGTAGGTCACTAATCCTAAAAAGAGTCAAGACTAGGATTCATGGATTCTCATAAATCATACTAGAAGGGACCTCCAGAGGTCACATAGTCCATCTACCTGACTAAAGGCAGGGTCAAAAATTTCTAAACTATGTTGTAATCCTGGTCATGTAGACAAAAAAGAAAGACACATTTTGCATTTTATAAAGAACTAAAATAAGCTCATCAAGGCAGCAACTTTTTTTAATAATGAATAAAAAAGAGTTGAATGTGACTGCATAAGTATTTAAAGGAATAGTAATAAGAAAATAATCACAAATATTGAAATTCGACTGAATAACTTATTTTACTACAGTGCCAGCTCTCCTAACAACATCCTGACCCACTGCATGTGATATTTTAACCTTTTATGCATAAGCTTTGGTGATGTGGAAAACAGTATTGCTTTTGTGTTCTTCAAGGCTGAGTCATTCTTTTTCTCTGGGCCAAAATGAGGTCTATGTGCCTCATGGAAGTCATGCGAACAATATCAACACTTTGAAATTTACCTTAAATTGTGCATTGTTTTTGTTTATATTATACTGCCAATGTCTAAGTATAAAAGTCAGAAGAAGCATGAGAAATAAAAGAGAGACTGTTGAGCTGATATTTCTTTTGGGAACTGAGAAAGGAAAATAATCTTAAGAATCTGATATGAATGACATTTCCAGCCTTAAAGAAGGAAAGAAATACAAAAATCATTTCACAATGTTTTCCTGCATTTTTCAAGTCTTCTTAAAAACAGATTTAGCAAAATAATGGAAAAAAAGGCAAAAAGGACTTTCTCATTCTGATTTCAAAATATTTCAGTAAACAAGGACATAGAATACAGTTCACTAAGACTTCAGAGATTACATTCCTAATTGCAAATATTTGAAGACCAATTGATTTCAAGGAAGTTTTATTTTAAAAAAATCTATTTCATTTTAAGTGATGTTTATTTCTAAATTCTTATTAAGATATTTTAGAGACAGGATAAAATTTTCACAAGCAGCCATGGCTGAGACCATTTGGTGATTGATGGTACATCACTAAAGATGAGGTTTATTTCAGCTGGTTTCATAATCTGACTACTTTAAAGTAGTTACGGATGTTCCCTCTATAGCTATTGATGAGAGAAACACTTGGAAAGGACAATTCAATGACTGATATATGAAATAAAATAAATCACACTGTGGACTTCTCTTTCTCCTTTCTCTCTCTTTCTGCTTTTCTCTTTCCACTTCTTTTCCTCTTTGTCTTCCTTTCCCAAGATCTTTCTTCTTCTCATCCTCTTCCTCTGTTTCTCATTATTCTTATTTCTCTCTCCTTCTTTGCACTACAAGGGGAATATACATGACTTGTATACCATCCAAACTAATGAAGCTCTGGTAAAGGACATTTGGTTTCTTAAGTAGTATCATAAGGTTAACAGAGAAAATACCAATCTTTTGGCTCTGCCATCATGTAAACTGGCTATATTCTTAATAATCAACATTTGATGTTCATGTCATACATATAGACATATGTGTGTATATATATATAAAAATATATAAAATTTACTCAAGACTCAACACTGGGGATCATAAGACACTGGTCATTTTATTAATATCTACTGGGATTTCTTTTCCATTAAAAGAAATCAGTCTGAATATTATTTATTCCAACTATTTGGCAAATGATTATATTAAAGAAACATTCACAATTAATTCAAGGAGAAAAACTTTTAGGAAAAACATACTACAAATAAGCTCAGGAAAGTATTTAAAACAGCTGATTTCAAAGATATTTGTGTTTATATTCAGCAGATGTGTTACTCAGTTGTAGCATGTTGATATATTATCAAAATGTCTGCTTGTGCTGTTTTTACTCAGGAGGTTGACACTATTCCTGGAGAGTTGAACTTTTTGATTTTCCTTAAAAAAAATCATATTTGCTCCTCCTTACTCAACAAGTTGGAACAACAAACTTTTCCTGGCTTTTTTTTTTTTTTTTTTTTTTTTCAAATGAAAGCAAAAGCCACCCAGACACTGTCTTTCTGAAGAATGTTCCCACACTTGTGCTTCTGGCTGCTTAGAAGCAGACCTCAGCTGAGTGCTTGTCTGTTACTGTGGTACTTGCTGCTTCCTGTACATCCACTTTATGTGCTCTCTCTGTTGTCTAAGGAGGTCTGATACGGAGGTCATTATGACATCTCTGCCTGAGAGGCATTAAGAAATCCTTTTTAAGTCAGTAAAGAACCTTTGTTATCATTGTTGTGCAGTATGATTAATAATTTTGAGGTTTCTTCTCCCCCCCTACTTCTTCCCATACGTTATGTTAGTACGAAACTTTGACCTTGCAGTGGAAGATAATAACAGAACATATCTGTGGTATCCATATGATTAATACAGCAGTCCGGGAGTCACAAGGAGACTTATAGAATACAAGTACGATGTTTGAATACACCAATGATCTCTTTGCGTTGTTCACCTTCTTGCTAAATAATTTATCAGTTTAATGATAATGACATTCAAATATCATAATTACAGCCAACTATTTAAAAAAACATCAATTCAAAAGCTGAAAATGTAGCAGTTCTTTCTTTTTCCCTCCCTCTGCACTTTCCACCATTAGCTATTAATGCCAAAATATGGTCTTTATTCATCCTACTGACATAATATAAAACCAACGTACATTTCCCATTTTTCATAAAATTTCCATCCGCACTATTAGTTTCACTGATAGCAGGCTGGGAGATGTTGTTAGGCTACAAGATGGACGACACTGCAAAACCTCAGCATGTTAAGAAGCTATAAAATTTTATTCAGTTCATTTACTGCTACAGTCCAGTAACCCTATAGTAACAGTGTGCTATTTTTATTGTGTATTTATTTAAAGGTTGAATATTCCCTCTACTGGGCCATCTAACCAAATTACTCCGGTTTCCTAATGAACTCTATTGTAAGAAGTCAAGGGTGTGTATCTGACCCATGGGTCCTCTTTCTTTCAGATATTCTTGGGAGAGTAGTCTGTGGTTTCATAAAAGAAGACTTACAAAATAAAATTAAAAAAAAAAAAACAAAACAAAACAATACAAAGAAACAAGCCATGAATGAAAAAAGTTTGCCTTGAGGAATAATGTAGGGATAGGATCACTGGATCTGTAAAAGAAAAATTGAGTCTTTTACTGAGATGTGTAGAGATACTGTTCTCACAGGCAAAGCATCTCCACCCTTTTATACTGGTATCTTGAACAGATTTTAGTGAGTGTGAAGACCCCATTCATCTCACTAGATGCAGGCTTCTGTCCTACGAACAAATTAGTTCAAATTCTGTAATTTCAGGTAGCAACTGAAAGCTAAGTGTTAGTAACAAAATTTGTTTATATTTAATAGCTCACGAAAATGGCTGAAATAGGATAAAAAAAAAAAAAAAAAGACCTAAATCCTATTATTTTCAAACCAGCCTGTGTGCAAATCACTCCTTTTTGTTTGTTTGGTTTAATGCATTTATTTATTTATGTTATTAGGTTCTCTGCAAAGCCTTTTGTCAATAAATAATGTTGAATAACCTTTCAAAATTTGGTTAGGGATTAGAAAGCACACCCACAAAAAAAAAACAAAACAAAACAAACAAAACCTAAAACATTCCTCTTCTTTAAATCTTGCAACGTAGATAGGAAGTTTAATTTAAGGCAGGTGACAACAGCTAATGTGAAAAACAGCTGGAATGAGCACAAGGCAAGAGTGCAAAGGTTAGAAACAGCATTGTGAGTGGTGGTCACAAGATGGAAGCTACCTAGCATTGCTGACTTTCTTGTAAACATCACAGCAGACAGGAGCTTCAGAGCTTTCTCTAGTACACTAATGAATTCCAAAAACTTTGTGTAATTCTGCACAGAAAATTGCTCATCCAACAGGCTCCTGCCAGAGAGACTTGTACTATTGGTTACGTGCAATGCCGGTTGACTAATCAGGCCAAGGCACAGGCCAAAAAAAATGTTCCATGATCACTCATGCTATTAAATTGTCAGGTGAGGTTGAGCCTAGTTTATCTACTGCTTTGTCAGACTTCATTCTGACAGAGTCTGGGGTTAGTATAGTTTTGGGCTAGTTGGTAGTCTGGATGCAACTGGGTTTTTTGAGAGATAAATTAATGTCCACAATTGCAAGCTAGGCTGGACCAGAAAGTGGTTCACTTCTGATTTCACTTACTAGCATAGCTGTAGTCTGTATTTGCTGATGTGTTAAGAAGAAGGAGGGTGGCTGCTGACTTGGGTCACTGACATCACCTTAATGAAGTGAGGAGGGAAAAAAGTTGCACAACAGAACCTGCTATTATCAATGAAGGTGAGAGTCTTCTTAAAGACAGCCGTGTGAAAACAGGGCGTCTAGGTTATTTTGTTTATCTGTCCTCCCTATTCAGACAAAAAGAGGCATATCTAGAGAGAAATTCATTCCAACCACCAGTCATTTACTTTGCAACAGGCTAAATTTTCCTCTGGAAATGCCTCATGTCTCCGCTGACTGAAGAAAGAATCTATATGACTTTGAAACCGGATGCCTAGCTTCCAGATGGCTATATTTACATGAAATGATCTTAATGCATGACTAGAAGCTGCCAACTATACCTAAGTAATGAGGAAGAATCTGTTTAACATAGAATAAAGTAAATGTTTATAAATTAATTATGAAAGCCTCATAAGGACCAGGCACAGCCCTGCCTACCAAGACAGATCCTTACCTGAAGAAGGTGGCAAACAGGAACCAACCTAAAACATTATTAATAATATGCTGTATACAGCCTGTGGTTCAGGAGGTCCCAATACCATTGACTACTGGAAACCGAAAATATAGCAGGGGACAAATAGTTTCATACCTTCAATATATCTCAAATTATTTCCGTAGGCACCTACAACCTAGGTCAGAAGCTAGATGAAGGGTCAGACGGTTTGTATGAACATTCTTATACACACACACTAATATATAAAAAAAACCCACGAAACAACAACCCCCCAAAACACCCTAAAAGGTGTTTCATTGTTCTCCAGCTTGAGAGCTTTCTCTTCCATGTCACACAAGCCATAAATTCCTCCCAGGAGCTGCAATGAAGTATATTTTTTATCAGGATACCTGATTTTGTTCTAACAATTTCCAGCAACGGTGAGTCCATTACCTTTCCTTGTGAACTGTTCTACCTTTTGAGTTGTTCAAAAAATATTGTCTATTTTACAGGAAGTTGTGGCATTGTGGCATAAACTTCAACTAGATTTTGATTTCAAATCAAGACACAAAGAAGAAAGAGAAGTTGACATTTGAAATTTTGTCTCTGAACATTATCAATTCCTTTTAAGAAATGAAGGATCAAAATGCTGAGGTTTTACACTGATTAGCTGCTTAAATCTTATACTGAAACATCATCATATCATAATCAAAAGTAGTTACAAAATGTTAGACTGAGTGTATATAATAATTAATTTAGAATATTATAAATATTATTTTAATTTACATTATTATAACAGAGAAGTTTAAACAAAAGTACTTTAAAAGGTTATGTAAAAAGGAATATTTTTACTTTTTCAAAATGAGACTGTTTAATATTATCAAAACAAACTAAATTCAAAATGATGCAATGAGAGCTTTTCTCCCTGGCAAAAACTTGTTGAAATGACACATTCCTGGAAAACATTTCAGTTTGACTGTTTCATCATTGTCTCATGTAGAACTACTATGTCTTTTTTGTCAGTCCTGCTGATTTTCCTCAGATTTTGCGTAGCATTATGAACATTTTTAATGACATAATGTACCCCTAAAACTTTCTCAACACTTTCTTCCAAGTATGAAATTTTATGGCAAACATAAATTTCTTTTTGGGATGAAGTGGGGGAGGCTGTACAAATAAGAGGAAACACAAAATACAGAAGGAAAATATAGTAATAGTAACAATAAGAAATAAAATAAATAAAAATAAAAATAAAACCAACACCAACATTTCATTCTCTTAAACCTTAATTGTGTTACAAACAAAATCTGGAGACTCACTTCTGCTACAACTGGGAAGATAATGATTGCAGCTAGTGTTATGAAGATATTGCTTTCTACTAGAAATGGAATGAATCAGACTGGTAAAACCATATCGAGTGTGTTCCTCCCTACCCCCAAGCCAAAACAGAAAGGGAGCAAGATGGGTCTATTTACATTAGGGCAAAAGGTTTTGAATGTATTTATTCCAAAAATCTGTGTTAAAGACTAAGAGGTCATGAGGAATACGGCAGAGACATTTCCCAAGGGACAGGGAACATACATTAAAATGAAAAGAGAAACATGAACAAATTAATCAAACAGTGACTATGGGTGCTTTCAGCATCTTTAACACTGGTTGGGGAACATTTAGGAATCGATATGTGTAATAAACAATAGCCTCTTATAGCAAAATGTCACAAACACTTCCCAGAATGGCTAATATCAAGATTCAAACTACTCTGCTGACCAAACCAAAATGAACCAAATTCAAATAAGTAAACCAAACTGTGTGATTAGCTGTAATTGAATACAGAATTTTTGAAAGGGATGATTTCCCCAAACAAGAAGCAGGGCCCTGCTTTTCACAAGAAAGGAATATCAGACACCTTTTAGTGCAGCCCTTTCAGACACAAAGAACTTCATGGGATTGTGAGGAATGAATATGTTGCTCATGAAGACTGAAATATTATACTACAGTGAAATGGCAGTACCAGTGCGAAATGAGAAAACCTCAGATTTCCCTTTTGACTGGTAATTTAAGAGATAAAGAAGGAAAACCAGGATTAGAACACAGACCTCCTTTCTCTCAGTGGAGTATCAAAGGCATTAGGCTTCCAAATGATGTTTTCTTTTTCATGATCTCTCCCTATGAATACTGATAAGCCAGTGTGTAGCCAGGAATGCCCCAACAGAAGCCGTGAATTTACGTATATTTGGGGGATAGGGCCTGTTCTTGGGTAACAGAAGATGCAGAATTAAACCCATTCAGTCTCAGGAAGTCTGATTCTTAAGTAAGTGCTTTAAGCACTAGGTTATGCAGAAGGAAACATGAAAACTAAGAATAAATCAAAAACATTGCAGAATATTTTACCTCTTGTCTCTTAACAAAATTCCCAGACCTACATGGTATTAATCTTTCTAAGTGCTGGTTTAAACAATGAAATGTGGCATGTAATGTCCCAGTAAAAATCCTTTATGTATGAAAACTGAATGCACCATGATATTCTTACTAAATATCTAGGAAGCCAGGTGGCAAATGTTTACCCTGATCTTACATCAGTTTAAGAAAAGTGAAACACAGAATGGAAATATACATCTATCAAAGCTACCATAATAGAAAAAACTTGATGGGGATTCTTGGGGGGGGGAAAAAAAAAAAAAAAAGTCTAAACATTCTGTAAACTTAAAACACAGAAAAGGAAAAATAAAAAATAGAAAACTATAAAGAAAAGAGGATGAATGCAAACCTCAGAAAAGCCTTTTACAAATCAGCATATCCAAGATACATTTCAGGGAAAAATAAAACAAAACAAAACTGTAAGACTATTTTTCAAAAATAAGGTTCTTTGCCCCATGGCTGTAGCTGAGGCTGGGGCTCATCAACCCTTGCTCCCACTGACTTAAAGAGAAGAATTTCAAATAAGAGAGTTTGAAGAACAAAAGATGTGAATCTCAAAGCAACTAATGAAAGAAAAGGAAGACCAAGCTCCACCTCCCACCCTGAGCTAACTCAAGAAATAGCAAAAATGTATTAGCACAGCAGAGCCTTTTTTTTTCTTTTCTTTTGCAAACTCTTGAGGAAAAAAATGAAGAGTCAGAACATTCCTGGATGGAAACTTCAAACATGTAAAATCAAAACCAAAGGTTCAATAGGCAAAGAGTCTCCTTGAATATGTCCTTCTGTGCATGCATGTGGGCAAGCTCTCGTCTTTTTTTGTCTCTAAAGATATTTCAGGAAATATTTTCTGAAAAAAAACTTAAGGAAACATATCTCAAGCTTCTGCTTCTGTACCTCTTTCTTTCACCAAATGTTTCTTATACAAAAGTTGTAATTACTTAATTTTTTCAGACAGTGTCCCAGTGAACTCTGAAGTCTTTTTAGGTTACATGTGATTCCCACAGCATTTCTTCTTGTTTTTGGATATCTTTTCCAACCATTAGGTTTTACTTTAAGAAATATTACTTTCATGAGTAGACTTTTATCTGAGTTAGCCAGGAATATATGGTCCAGCGTTCAGTGTGATGATGAATTACAGTGTGGAGTGATGAGGAAAATCAAATGATTTCAGACACTATCAAAGCTGCTTTTTTGATCCAAGTGAATGTTAATGACAGTGTTTAATGAGAAAATCTATAGTTCAGAAAGTTACTGGAAAAACAGCAAATTTTTTGCTATGAGAAACAGAAAAACATTAAGTCATGATAAACCAAATATGTCACTTTATGTACATTTTTATGTTTTCCTCTTTATTTTACAAGTTTCTTTTTTAAATGCACTTTTTATTATTATTTCAATTTGAAAACAGTATTTTTTCCAGCATACAAAATCCTTAATTAATACAAAAATGAGAATTTTTGGAGAGCTAACACTTGAACAAGTGAAGTCTAATACTGTTTTGAGAGGTTGCAGAGATGCTACCCTCACAGGATGCCCAGCGATGTAATAGATCTATGATGGCTCAAACAATAGTAATGAATATACAGAATTATTGCTAACTCTGGTGTGACTTTAAATCAGCTGAGGAGCTGGCAAGAAGATATTTGACAAAGGGCTTTAGTACTCTGACATTCTTAAGTGTGTCCGTGCTTACAACCCAATGCCAAGTCAAGACGTCAGGGCTTTTATCCTTATGTCTTCAGCAATATCTTGACGGTGTGCTGGGATGAAGGATGCTCACCTGCCTTTCCTGCACCCCTCTTTCCCCTGAATGCCCTCATCTACCTAGGATGAAGGGTTGACTGCACAACTCTTAAGGTGTAAAACATTTGTTTTCTTCTTAATAATCAGAGGATGAAGACTTCAGAGAACATTTCCCTTACAACTCAGTCAGTTATCATGACACAAAGTCAGATAAAGCTTTGATGTCTCCAGGAAACAGTTACTGCTCTTTCTTCACTTCCTGATGGGCTCCTCTGTTCCACAGGGACTCAAGCCCATCTTTTCCTTCCAACCCTTCAGTTGATTACGAGAGTCAAGTGAAAAGTAGGGTTTACACAATACGAAAATTGGAAGAAATGTTATTTTCGCCTTGCATCAGGTTAACAGTTTAGTTCACAAATCATTCTTGATGAGCTGTGCTGAAAGCTGGGAAGGGAAGGTAGACCAAACAGCTGTGAGACAAGTGGACAGACAAAATTTCATCACTGTGGAATTACCACATGAAGTTATGTGTTCCCGGGCTGCACTTCGTTTCTTAACAAACACAGAAACTAATGCATTATTTGGAAGATTTTTTGTGTTGCCCTTCTTTATCACTTATTTTCTGCCCCAGAGCACACTGCAAATGCAGAGTGTCATGTCTTCATTTACCTATGAGTAATCAATGAACTTTAGAAAGAGCTCTAAGTGTTCAGATTGTATGGCAATGGTATGGCCATTCTATGCCTGCAATTATCAAGGCAATTATTGCCTTAAGGAATGCAAACACAACAAATGTTGATTTGAAATGCTTCTCTAAACCACATAGACAACTGCACACAAAACTTTAAAGAGAATAAGGTTCAAATCAACCCTTGTCAATATTGTGCCTACTTTTGTCAAATAATAACACTTGACAACATGATAACCCCACCACTTTGTTTTCAGAATAAGAAGAAGAAAGTGAAAAAAGCTTTTCTGAATTCCCTGTAGGTCATATTTGATCACAGAACTCCAGATAAAAGACTGAAATATTGTTTAAAATATATAATAAAAATCCTCTGTATTTTAACTATCATAAAATTTACTACTAAGAAGAAGACAGCAATCTTTTTCAATGTGATGTAAGTTTTCTGAAAGTACGAAGAGTTTCTTAACTGACTGTTACCTGTTCAAGAGAAGGCTAGGTATGTTTTTGTTTTGTTTTGTTTTAAATTTTATTGTCAGCAAAAGTATCACAGGAAATCTGTGAATGTATGACAAAACCTGAGATGTATTCAGTGTATTCAACCAATTAATTATTTAAGTCTAGGGAAGAAACTTTTTTTCCCAATTCCACTCTTGCTGAGGATAATTGTAGGCAGCATAGTATTATCTATACCTTTTCTATATACTATGCAGAAACTTGGGTATGTAACTTATTTTCACATCACTTTTGTCAATGACCAAAAAAGATCCTTTCTTCCTCATGACTCTTGGCATGGCTGCTGGGAAATGAAAGTTGAAAATGCTTGACTAAATAGAATAGAGAAGATTTATTCAACAATTGAATTATTTAGATCTACATAACATATGAGACCTGTAAGTCAAAACTTCTGTTTGCAATTCTCCAGGCTTTTTGGAACTTATTTGCTATATAATTTCCTTAACTGCTTACTGTGGTGTTTGAATCTTATTATTTATTTTTCTTGAAATTCCTACAGCAAGATGACTTCTGGAGAAAAATCTACACTGAGACAGGTTTCACTGATCAATTAAAGCTCCATTTTCTCTCAGCTTCATAAGTGTAAATCAGGAATAACTATTGACTACAGCAGTTGCAGTGACGTTTTTCTAGATTTACTGACATAAGTGAAAGCAGAGTGGAGTCCCTGAGGTTCTTTTTGTTTAAGTAGTAATATTAGATCTATTGAAGTGCCAAATGGATATTCACCAATGTTTGAATTCTATTGTTTCATTTCATCCTTCACAGTAATTTTAAAATTTGTGATTGTTGTTCTCCTTAAGGGGAGCAAAAAAGATGGTAAAAGAACTTTAAATAAAAATGCATTGGCTGGTTCTATGCCTCAATTATTTCTCCTTAATTTGTTGCATGATTATATATCTGCAGATGAAAGTTGCAAGAAGAAAGGATAAATCATGAGTCACATGACTTAAAGTTAAAAGGCTTATAACTGTGGGGTAGCTCTGGCTGTAACTCACTATGCTTCAACTGATTTCACCTTGTTTACTTCTGCCTTGGTTTCTCCATCTACAAAAATGGCATTAAAATAATGCTAAAAAGAGCAAATTACTTGCTAGAATTTATACTGATTATTCTTTACAGCTGTATTATGCAGACAGTGGTTTTGCAAGATGCTCAAAATATACAGCCTTCTAGGAGGTATAGTTTTCCATACTTTTTCAGAGGGCTATATGAGTTACAGTGGGTTGGGTTGTGGTTCTTTTAAGAATAAACAATGGATTAATGTTTGTTCTGACTCAGATAATAAACCAGTCTGCAAATAATGAGTATTCAGAAGAACATATTCTGATCTGGGAGTTATTTTATAGTAGTTCCATGGACAATTTTTTAATTTCCTTCTGAGATAGTGAATGCTGGCTGTTCCCTAGAGAAGGATGTCTGTCATGGTTTAGCCCCAGTCAGCAACTAAGCACCACGCAGCCACTCGCTCACTCCGCCCACCCCTGTGGGATGGGGGAGAGAATTGGAAAGGCCAAAGTAAGGAAACTCGTGGGTTGAGATAAGAACAGTTTAATAATTAAAGTAAAACAGCAATAATAATGATAATAATAATATAATGAAAAAGAAAATAATGACAGAGAGAGGTAAAACCTCAGAAGAAAATAAAAAAAAAACATACAAGTGCTGCAACCGCTCACCACCCACCGACTGATGCTGCCGGTCCCCGAGCCACGATTGCTACTGCCCCTGGCCAACTCCCCCAGTTAATATACTGGGCATGACGTTACATGATATGGAATATCCCTTTGGCCAATTTGGATCAGCTCTCTTGAATGTGCCCTTTCCCCTCTGGGCTTCTTGTGCACCTGGCAGAGCATGGGAAACTGGAAAAGTCCTTGACTAGTGTAAGCACTAGCTAGCAACAACTAAAAATATCAGTGCACTATCAACATTATTTTCATACTAAGCTCAAAACACAGCACTATACCTGCTACAGTGAAGAAAATTAACTATCCCAGCTAAAACCGTGACAATCTCCTATGTGGGGCTTAGGAATTTGGCAGTATCCTTGTAAAGAGTTGAGGAATTTTATAAAGCCTACTTTTTTCCTTTTTTTGTGTCCCCCTTTTCTTTTGGATACAATAATACAGTAACAAACTCATATACTCACCCATATAATTATAAAGGAGGGTA
This sequence comes from Morus bassanus, assembly GCA_031468815.1. Taxonomy (NCBI): domain Eukaryota; kingdom Metazoa; phylum Chordata; class Aves; order Suliformes; family Sulidae; genus Morus; species Morus bassanus. The sequence continues at coordinate 79,958,646 of CM062600.1, forward strand.
TTTGGAAGATAGCTTTGTGGGTTCTCGGAGAGATACCTTGAGACAAGAACCTGGTTTAGTGTATGATAAATTTGAATGCCTAGGTTAATATTAACATATACTTATTTTTAACATAATGTGCAGACAAAATGCCACAGCACTACATTTGATGCTACCAACACTACACAGAGTGTAAAGTCAGCTAAAACTAATAGGGAAGATGGAGAACAGTACAAAGACTTAAAGCAAGATACTTGATGGCAGACCAAAGTAGTTTGTTTGTACAGAACAGGGTTGCTCAGTTTGTTTTGTATAATGCCTTACAGGAATGATAATGAAGACAACAGGTCTCATTAGAAGAATATACAATTACTTTAATTTGTTTCTTTTTTTAGAAGAACTGATACAGTTTTCTGTAGCTTGAATAACATTATGTATGTGATAAACAGCCTGGGAAACTGATCCCAGTTGGACCAAATAATGAAAGCTAACTTACACGAAATCTATTCAGAAGTATTTGAATAATTTCAGGGGGGATTGATCTTTATTGTTTTTTGTTGTTGCTTTTTTGGGGGACAAGTGGATTACAGCAAACAACAAAGTAAATTCCTTCAGCGCTACTTCTGTCTTGATTGAAAAATAAGAATGTCAACCAGCTTTTAAGAGAAATCTGAAGACATAATTATTTGTCTTCTTGTCTTTATACAACAGAATTTTTGTCCTCAATTAAATCTAAGTAAAGACATTTACAGGAACAGTAGCCCTAGGTAATCTTTTTGACCTTGGCTTCAGAGTCTTCCATGACTGACACAAATTAACAAAGCAAAGAAACCATAAAGACACAGACCTTGAGTTCAATGTAGGAGCAAATGTATCCTACTAAGATTCATCCTGCTAAGACATATGCTTTTGTTTATTATAGAGTTCTGCAGATTGAGCTAAGTAGCTAGACAGAAATTTAAGAGATAGCCATGCATATTTATCAAAACTGGGCTTTTTTTTTTTTTTTTTTTTTTTTTTTTGTGTGTGTGTGAAAACATTTATTTTGACAGAAGTGATGAAGTTTTCTTGAGTCCAGCATTAAATTCTGGTCTCGGAGAGTCACATTGACCTAGATCATAGCTGAGATGTCAGGATATGCACAGGGAAGATAGAAAAACAGTTATAAGTCATTGATCTCAATGTTTTTTTCCACCTAGATACTAAGAAATCAAACAGATCCAATTTTGATTCTGCATCAGAACAAAAACTAATTTTGAAACAATCTTTTTTTCATAAAAGAGAAATGTTGTTTTCTAGACAGCACTAATGAGCTGTCATAATAATAACAAAGCATATGCTCATGAGATTTCTTGCACAACATTGTAACATGAAGAGCTTTATATCAGATTCAAAAAAGCCTCTAAAGTTTAGACATACATCCAAATGGCCTGACTTCAAAATTACTTCAGTTAAATTTCTCAAAATATGCATGACATAAATGAAGGAAGAGTAAGAGGGTTTTTCCTATGGTCATCTATCCAAAGCAGACTTAGAATAAATGATCTGTTTCAGTATACTCTGCAATATAGGTTTCCAGTAGAATTAGTCAGGACAATTGGTTTCTGAATACAGATGGATCTATTGCATGACAGTTAGATAACAGCTGATAACAAAAATGAGTCTACATATCTATATCTGTTTGCTAAAAATAAACACACTTAACACACTTAACATTGTGTTAAATGAAATGGCAAAAATATGTTTCCCTTTTAAGAACACATTCTGTTCAACCACTCTTCACCGTCCACTCAGCAAGTTTGACTTTAGCCTACTTTTGATTTCAAGAAACTTTTTAGTGGTGCTTGCTTTCACTGCATAGATGGCATAATGTGAGAAGACTCAGAGAGTCTTTCTAACCACATAACAATTTTCTACCTCTGAAAATAGGGACTCTTTTAAAAGCCAAGAGGAGAGAAATTCAGAATGAAGGATCTAACTGGTAGAAGGAGGAATAGTCAGTGGAAAAACAACAAATGGGAATAGAAAAAGAATCTGGGCTGAATGAAATAAATAGCAATAAATAGGAAGAAAAAAAACCTCAGTATAGGCATAAACAGGGGGAAATAATTTGTGACAGACTTAGACATTCAAAATTCTTGAAATATTTTTTTTTTATTTTTTTCCATCAATTTTGAAAAACTCAAGATAAAAATAGTTTTGTAATTAAGTTGCTGAGGTAGCACTCAGGAAACTGCAATTTATTTATTGCCTCTGTCAGATTTTCTATGTAATTAGAGAAAATCCCATAGATATTGGGATTTAAAGGCCCTGATGGCAAAATGAAGACAGCAATATTTCTCTCTCCGCCCTTTATTTCCAATCCTGTTCCTTTAGATTATATTCATTAGGTACAGAAAGCAAGTATGAAAAGATGATTCAGTACCTCAATGATCTAACATGGGAATATGGGCAAGTCAAGTTCAGGCTCCTGTATTGATGAATATTATCGATACAAAAGGAAACAATTTTATTGGAGAAAATTAAAACTACTTCACACACATGTGAAGACTGTCATGCTTATCTTCAAAGATGGCAAGATGCCATCCTGGTTGTGTTCTTCGGTGTAGCTCAGTATAAACAATTTCTGCTTTGACTACTAAGAGGCAATAGGTTTTGTGCTGACCTGGTTGTGCAGGGTCTCAGGACTGTTCCAGGCTTGTTTTGACCTGAGATGATCTCAGCTTGCTTTGGCTGTTAACAAATGTCTTTTGGTCAAGTGGCTATTGCCTAAATCCTTTCAGCTTAGCTCTTACTATTTATGGTGAAGATCTGACAAACTCTGTAATCACTGAGAAACAAACATTAATCCTTTATGTTAATTGGGCCTGAGGAAAGTTAATGAATAACTTAATAGATAATTTAAGGTGATTTATGTTTGGTAGGAATCAGTGAAGAAAGAGCAAGAATCTATTAGAAAGCTTATAAAAACATCCTCAAGAAAAACCAAAATGAAGATAATTGAAATCAAAACCATCATTATATTCCTCTGGGCTACTGTTTTATTAGAAACTTGATTATTTGGTAACACCTTGAACTCCCATTATCAGGAAAACTGAACTGGTTGACTTTACAAGAATATCTGAGGGTAAACTGAGGAAAGGGTTATAAACCATAAAGTTTGCATGTGTCAGTCTTAACTCCACTATTAAATGGAAATGTTACTGTCAATCTCTTTGGAATAATAATAATAATTGTATTTTGACAAGACTGGGCTTGATTTAAACTAACAATAAATTCTTAGGTGCACATACTAGTTGTGTCCCTTTTTGGCCATAACAAGATTTCCAGTGTAACACTAGGAAGACTGTAAATCAAGTCTTAAGCCATGTCTAGTTATGTGATGTGAAGTGGCTAGCCTGGATTTATCATAGGAAAATTGTGCTTAATGAACTAGATTACTTTTATGATGAGATGACTGGCTTGGTAGAGAGTGGAAGGCAGTGAAAATTGTCTACCTTACCTGTAGCAAGGCTTTTGGGATGGTGTCCTACAGTGTCCTTGCAGTAAAATTAGGAAACAAAACAAAACAAAACGAAACAAAACAAAAACCCAAACCTTTTCTTCAAAACCTGTCTAAGCTTTAACTTTGAAGTTGACTCCCCGACACAGCTCTGAGCAGAGTGTCACAAACGATGACCTCCAGAGGTCCCTTTCAGCCTAAATTATTGCACAATTTTATTAGTACACCATCCTCAGTACATTCAGCAGAATGGTTGTTTAAGCACTCCTTGAAGAAATGTAAGTCTTAAATGCCTGTGAGTCTAACAAAAATTTGGAGATCATTCCAATGAACAGATAGATTTGCATGGCAAGAAATCCATTTCCAGTTCAGCATTACAGCACAATCATAGATCCACATCCCTAGGTAATTATACAAAGTTTATTTCCCTTCTCTCTTCAGGAAATGAATGTATGACTCCTAACTGTCAAACAAGGAAAGCAGTTTCTATATGAACACTGATACTTACTTGCTTGGGAACTCAGAGGCACCGTCAATAGAACCCAGCTGTCTCAAATTCAGAAACAGAGATTTATTTTGTCTTTTTTTTTCCTGACAACAGTAAAACACAATTTTGACAGAAACACTAAGATTCAATGCTCATAAGTAAATGGCAGCTTAAACAAAGACAGTTGGGCAGTAATTGTTTCTGTGTTTTCAGTGTTTCCATTTCAAGCTTTGTCATTGACTTTATCAGTACATGCTCTGTGTTGGCTAAGATTTTGGTTAAACACTACAAGAAAAATAATTTAGAATTTTGCAATCTAAGCAGTTCACAGCACTCTGTTACCTGTGCCATTTTCCAAGTGGTTTCTTATGTCCCTATTCATTGAATAGGGAACCTGAATTCTGCACTCTTGCCAAATATTTCCTTCCTGATTACTGTGAGGAAAGGAATTTAATATTGGTATTGAATAAAAGGTGAGACAAGAAGACCAAGAATACCTGAAAAAAATCTGGAACTGGTAATTTATTCCTGACACTGGGGTTTGACCAGAACACATTGTATTTACAACTTTGTAGGAGCTGTGAGTTCTGTAAAAATGTAATAAATTGAAAAGTCCCAGTGAGTTGGGTGGGCCAGGTCCTTGATATAGATGAGTTTGGTGGGAAGGATGCCACATAAAGGCCAGTCCAGCCACCAACAAATCCTTATCTGCAGCTGAACATAATCTTTTTGAATGACGAGGGCATATATCGTATAGTAACAAGGGGTGGGACTCACCTCTACTTTTACCTGTCTTGAAGTGTCTAATTTAAGCTATTCCTTTAGACTCTCCCTAGTTAATGGAGAGATACAGCTAAGATGAATCACTTTCTGTAGCTCTCCCTCTTAAATACCCATCATAAAATGGGATGAATTGCCCTCCAGAGGCACTTATCTCCCACAGTTGGCTATAGAGGGAACCCTGTTGTCTAGCTCAGACTAAACACCTAATCTGTTCTGAGGTGCCATTGTACCTTTCTGTGAGACAATTATCTATCAAATCAAAAGAATCCACTGTTGTTTTCAGATAAGAAAAAACATTCCAGGTCTCAAAAACAAATGCCAGGAGTGTTCTGTAATTTAGGCCTGACTATAGGTTTGTTGGTTGCTTTCTCTTTGCTTCCCTTTTGCTTTCAACGATAAAAATGTTGTAAAGGAATTAAAATGTAGTGTGAATATCCACTGAGAACAATCCCATGAGAGCTCCAAAGCCAGGTTTTTGAGCACCTTGAAATTGCCCTTTCCTTCCCCTGTATTGTTGCATTACTTATCCTGTGTTGGCTTCATGCTGTTCTGCACAAATCAAAGAAACATCTTTAACAATCAGCCAGGAAAACTGTTTTCCTACCAATCTGTCTGGTTTCTTGCCTTGCCAAGAGGAGAATGCAAATTATTTTGTGCATAGAGATGCAAAAGCAGTGTGGTTCAGAACCCTTCTGCAGGTTATATTACTCTTCAACATAATAGGCAGCTAAAACTCCTTTCCAAATCCAGTATCATTAAAAAAATCTTCCATTAAAATCCATGATCTTTCAAAGCAATCAGAGAAAGAGAAGTTGAGCTATTGCTTAAATTTATTCCTGGTGCCAGGGTTAGGAGCTCAGATTTCCTCCACTGTGGGAAAAATCGGAACAGTCTCAAACTGACTTATCGAAATGCTATTGCCTGACCTCCTAATTTAAGAGGTTATACAGACTAGACACAAATTTCTCTTTGGAAAGTATCGTAAATGGACAACTAATACAGCTTTATCATTCTTTTCCTGTGAATTTTACAATTAGATGAGAAAAATACAGTGGATGTTAATTCTGTCTGCCATATTTTCTGGAGCTTCAGATGGTAATATGTGTTAAACTGGAGTGATTCAGAATTATTTTAAAGGGATTAAATTGATCTCCTTTTCTGAAATGAGTGAAGATACCCCTGCCCACACTTTTCAGGTATGTCAAAGGAGACTAAGAATTTGGCTAAGAATAACTTACTGAGCTTGTGTGGACTTCCCCCAGTTTTAGTAATGTAAATGACAGCCAGAAAACACTACTAGACCTAAATCCTTTTGAAGTCTAGCAGCAACATGTCCATCCTAATGATCTCACTTTCTTCACTTTCCCTAACCTTTCTGGAATGCTGTCATTGCCAATTGTGTGAAATATATATAAATTCTGATGTCTCTGAGAAATTCATACTCCATTAGTGTGTGGTTAACATTAAATGTTTATATTAAATTACACAGATTTAGTGTTGAAGGAAAGTTGTTGAAGGAAATATTACATCCCATCTTTAGCTCAGGAAAAGGCCATAGACTCTGTACGAACCTGACAGTGCAGGACCTCTGTCCTTGTCCAGGAGGTACCGAGCTGAGATGGTCTTAGCTTGCTTTAGTTCTGAGGGTATCTGTCTTTTGGCCAAGTGGCTATTATCCAGCTTGTTTTAATTTAGGTTTGTGAGCGCTATACGCAGTGAAAGTCTAACAAACCTCTATCGTCATTGAGTAACAAATGATGATTCTTTGTGCTAATGGGCTGGGGGAGATTAGTGTACAACATTCAAATATTAGCTGGATAGAAATGAAAAGAAAGTAGGCTGTCTGTGAGAAAATTTATACAAATACATTTGTGTCAAGTGGTTCCAAACAGATCAAAGACCAGAGTGGGGGAAACATCCACTATCAGCAGCAAGTTCCTCCCAGTGGAAGACTCAGGACATGGAAGGCTCATTTTAAGCCCTCTCCTCCTTGCCAGCCCTTCTCCTTCAGGAAAAATGATGTTGATTTCAGGATCTGAAGGAACATAGAAAGGTTAAGCACAGGACCAGAGAAAAGAGCTAGATAAAGGACAGTTTTAAAATTTAATTAAAAAAAAAAATTGTTAAACCACTCCCCCCACACACCCCCCAAACCTCCAAAACACTTTCAAGTGCTTTTGCTGAAACTCACTTGAAACTTTAGGGGTTTTATTTGGGTAATGCAGAGCACAAGCTGTAATTCACAGGCTTTATGCCTCCATCCATCTTCATGAACTGGTCACATTAATAATTCCATTTCTTCTGCGTTGCACCTCAGTTGGATGTATTCCATACTGTCTTCATAGCATCACAAAATGAGAAGGGTTAAACATATATAATGGTAAATATACATAGTCAAAAAGCTAAAAAGGAAAATGGAATCCCAAGATATACAAATTCTGAGGCACTACAGCTATAATTTCAGGGTTTTAAAAAAAAATTTAATATTATTATCTAAAACCGAAAAATCCATTTTCTCTAGAGATTTCATCTATCCACCATACCCTATAAGTTTCTTGTATTCACCAGCATCCTACTACATCCAGTTTTATGGAAAAAGTGAGATTACTTCTGTTTCCTCTTACAAAAACTTTCACAGTCTGACAGATCTCTCCATAACTAAAAATTTTCTGATGTCCAGTCTACAAATTTCTCTGCTTAATTTCCTCCTGTTAACTGTGGATCTGTCCCTTCGGAATGATCTAAATAAAACATGTCCTTTTCTGTTGTTTATTTCCTTGAACAAATCACAAACAATGTTCATATCTTCTGAAACCTGTAATTTTGTTAATATATATTTAGTTTTTAGGCTACACAGAGGAAGCCTGTGTGGATACAAGGTTGATCGTCTGAGGGTTATCCCCTATTTGTTCTTTTTAGTGAGTAGCGGTGCAGAAATGCATTCCAGTTTTGATCAAAGGTATCTAGTATCTTACTTTGTTCAAAGGATGCTCATTCATATTTTAACATTTCAAGAACAACATTGACCCAGTAATCAATATGAGATGTTAAGATTTTTTTTTTTCTGTCCTTACCTATAGTTGCTTGGAGGGAACATTTCTGTTTATAAGCTGTCACCACAGATTATTCTTTTTTTTTATAATTAGGCCAGCAATTATCATGATTCAAACCTGAAGCAGAACTTTTTTAAAGTTAGTTAATATTGTTACTGTAACTATGGAAGATTATTTTAGATACAAACCAGCTGTGTGAAGTATAGCAAGGAAAGACAAAAGCACTTGCAATACCTAAGCCCTTGAAAAATAAATGCAGAGGTAAAAAAAAATCAGCTATAAATTTCAGAAACATATTCAGCACTATTCAGTGTATCCCATAGCATTTAAACCTCTGAACTATTTACCATTTCTCATCATACGCATCTGAGCTTTGTTGAAAACTAGAGTAAGAGTTGTTTTTTTACACCTAGGAAATTCCCCATCTCACAGAATCACAATAGTCTGTCACATAAGTAAATACTAACACAGAATGTTTGAAATAAAAAAAAAAAAAAAGCAGAATCTAATCTATCCATCAAAATGGTGAATGTTTTCTTTTGTTCATTTTAGGCTTTGCTTTTCCCTGAGAGAAATACATTTTTTTTTGCTCTAGAGATCTACTATTCTATTTTTTGTGATGAGTGTAAAGGGCAGAAATCTTAAAGGCATGAGACTCTCAATGCCTGGGGATATTTTTAGGGAATATAGAAGGTATAAATCTGAGGTTTGAATTTTATGCTGCAACAAGTTAAGTTGTATCATGTGGGGAGCCTCCCTTCACTTCTCACCAGCATCTAAGGTGGGTGATGCACTCCCTGCATTCAATCTCTATGTATAAGTAATGAAATATTCACTGGACTAGACTTGAATATACAACTGTATTTTCATAGCCCTAGGGCTAGAGCACTCACTGGAGGGGAATTAGATGCCATTTGCCATGCTGAACCCAGTAAAGGAATTTGAATCCAAGTTTCTTGCATCTAAGAAGAGTAGAATCACGAAGGGCTAGAATTCAGTTTTATGACTCAGTTCTGAGCATCTTTGGGAACCCTCTTTTCTTGTCTCCCCCTCTTTCAAAAATAAAGACCTAGGTACAACATTTCAGGGATGCTGAAGGGACCATTTTTGTATTTCTGATACTTTAAAAATAGTCATCTAAAATATGCATGTTTGAATCAATTAGTGATTATTTGTGTGGTCCAAAACAGCCTCATTTTATGCAGGACAAATAAATCCTTGAGACATGCTTTGCTTATTTCCCCTTCCAAAAACTGTACTCTACTGATATCTTCCTGAATAGAGTCATAATGTTGATGAAAAACCTTTTGGGTAGTGCCATGGGACACCTTATGAGGAAAAATATATCTGCATGTACAGCTAGATAGTTAATGCTAATAAATGTTTACCGCCACATAAAAATAAAGTAACATTGATCAGTAAGGAGGTTTTTTAGGTTAGCTTTCTTTTTTTTTTTTTAAAAAAAAACAAAGTTGTACACATCTGAATCATGTCACTGTTGAAGTTGGGGATGAGGTTTAACATCTGGCTAGTAGATGTTCAGGTTTAAACTTACAATAGTGATAATATGTGAAAAAAGCAGCTTTATTTTATAAACAGCTTTTGGAGTCCAGCTTTTAGCAGGTATCCGTACTGCTGCCACCTACTGAAGAAAATAGGTCATTCCTGTTCAGGGGCACCAGTAATCCAGCAAGTAAACTACCACCTGCCTGTGCATTTGGTTGTTTGAATTATAAATCTTATCTCAGATGCAGCATGTGTGAAGTTAACTGAGTGTGTGGTAGTAGCCACTCACTTTTCATAAAGCCAGCCCAGCGAGTACTTTCCTGGAGTTACTGTTATGCTGTCACCAAGTGAAACTCAACAGGTGATAGACTTGGCATCTGCCTCTGGGAGAATCTGAAATTATAGAAGTTTATTGCGTTTCATTTATCATGTCGTGCTTGTTAGCATGCTGTTTTATAGGCACATTGCTCCACAGTGTAACCATTTTAGTGTGCAAAGTCTATGTTTTCAGTTTAATTTGCAATAGATATGGTATAAAGATAAACGAGATGGTGTTTCTTACCCACCAACTGGAATTGTCCCCAGCAGTTTGCTAGCCATCAATCACAACAGGGATGAAAGACCTTCTGCAACACACATTAAGACCTCCTTATTTGCAAAGACAAAAATGAAGTAAAGAGAACTCACTACATACAATTTCACTCATCTCTACATATTATGGATTACAACTATGCACAGATTTCATATCCCAGAAAATGACTATTGATACAAAAACACATTTGGTGAACAATGTACTTGTCTGCATTCTCTCTCTTAAAAGTGCAGGTGTGGTTTGTAATCATGATTTATTGACATGGTTTGACCAATGCCCAGATTAATTTTAGCTAGATTTTGACACTCAGATGAGATGCTTCAGTGTTTTGCTTCTCTCCACAGAAAGTTAAGGTCCCCTCTGGCAGTAACTCATAACAGAAAAAAAAAAAAATTTGGAGCTTTAACTAGGCAAGACACCTACAGCAACTATCCTCTTCTCTCAGGGGTTTCATTGAGGTTCCCAAAATTGTAAGAAATAAAAATGTCTATGAAACCAACAGGTGACAAAGAAAAAGATGATTGGTAAACTTGATGGAAACCAGGAGAACTGCATTCATAGGTGTACCATGGTTCTCTTTGCCAGTACACCACTTCTCACCTCTGCGTAAAAGGTGATGTTTTCCTGGACTACCAGTCCTTCCTGTTTCAAATGAGTTCTTCAGAGAAAGCACTATATCCTATTGCAAACAGGCAGGGAAAATGCTTTAAGTAACACTTCAAATACCACTTCCTCCAAGCTCAAGATCAGTGCATCGCTATGAGGAAGAAGTCAAACAAAGGAGCCAAGAGACCCGCATGGAGCAAAGATCTTGAAAAAATCAGATGGAAGAAGGAGGTTTACAGTATGTGGAAAAAGGACCTGGCCACTTGGGAGGAATATAGGAACATTGTCAGGGTTTGCAGAGATGTAATGAGGAAGGCCAAGGACCACTTGGAACTAAATCTGGCAAGGGATGCCAAGGATAACAAGAAGGGCTTCTTCAAATACATCAGCAGTAAAAGGAAGACTGAGGAGAGTGTGGGCCCGCTGCTGCATGAGGTGGGTGCCCTGGTGAGGCAGGGTGCAGAGAAGGCAGAGTTACTGAATGCCGCCTTTGCTTCAGTCTTCACTGCTAAAGCTGGCCCTCAGGCATCCCAGGCCCCAGCGGTGAGAGAGACAATCTGGAGGAAGGAAGACTTCCCCTTGGTTGAGGAGGATTGGGTTAGAGATTACCTAGGCAAACTGGATCCTCACAAATCCATGGGCCCCAATGGGATGCACCCACGAGTGCTGAGGGAGCTGGCAGATGTTCTTGCCAAGCCACTCCCCATTAACTTTGGAAGGTCATGGAGGACAGGAGAGGTGCCCGAGGACTGGAGGGTAGCCAAGGTCACTCCAGTCTTCAAAAAGGGCAAGAAGGAGGACCCGGGGAACTATAGGCCAGTCAGCCTCACCTCCATCCCCAGAAAGGTGATCGAACCGTTCATCCTGGAGGTCATCTCCACGCACGTAGAGGAAAAGAAGGTTATCAGAAGTAGTCAACTTGGATTCACCAAGGGGAGATCATGCTTGACCAACCTAATAGCCTTCTATGATGGCGTGACTGGCTGGGTAGGTGAAGAGAGAGCAGTGGATGTTGTTTACCTTGACTTCAGCAAGGCTTTTGACACTGTCTCCCATAACATCCTCATAGGTAAGCTTAGGAAGTGTGGGTCATGATGAGTGGACAGAGAGGTTGATTGAGAACTGTCTGAACAACAGAGCTCAGAGAGTTGTGATCAATGGCACAGAGTCTGTTTGGAGGCCTGTAACTAGCGGTGTTCCCCAGGGGTCTGTGCTGGGTCCAGTCCTGTTCAATATATTCATCAATGACCTCGGTGAAGTGACAGCGTGTACCCTCAGCAAGTTTGCTGATGATACAAAACTGGGAGGAGCGGCTGATACACCAGAAGGCTATGCTGCCGTTCAGCAAGACCTGGACAGGCTGGAGAGTTGGGCTGAGGGGAACCTCATGAAATTCAACAAAAGCAAGTGTCAGGTCCTGCCCCTGGGGAGGAACAGCCCCACGCACCAGTACAGGTTGGGGGATGACCTGCTGGAAAGCAACTCTGCTGAGAAGGACCTGGGAGTGTTGGTGGATGGCAGGCTGACCATGAGCCAGCACTGTGTTCTTGTGGCCAAGAAGATGAATGGTATCCTGGGGTGCATAAAAAGGAATGTGGCCAGCAGGTCAAGGGAGGTTATCCTCCCCCCCTACTCTGCCCTAGTGAGACCACATCTGGAGTGCTGCATCCAGCTCTGGGCTGCCCAGTTCAATAAAGACAGGGAACTACTGGAGGGAGTCCAGCGGAGAGCTACGAAGATGATCAAGGGACTGGAGCATCTCCCTTATGAGGAAAGGCTGAGAGACCTGGGTTTGTTGAGCCTGCAGAAGAGAAGGCTGAGGGGGGATCTCACCAATGCTTATAAATATCTAAAGGGTGGGTGTAAAGGGGATGGGGCCAAACTCTTTTCTGTGGTGCCCAACGACAGGACAAGGGGCAATGGGCACAGATAGAAACACAGGAAGTTCCACTTAAACATGACAAGAAACTTCTTTACTGTGGGGGTGGCAGAGCACTGGAACAGGCTGCCCAGAGAGGTTGTGGAGTATCCTTCTCTGGAAATATTGAAAACCCACCTGGACACGGTCCTGTGCCCCCTGCTCTAGGTGTGCCTGCTCAAGCAGGGGGGTTGGACAAGATGATCTCCAGAGGCCACTTTCCACCCCTACCATTCTGTGATTCTGTGATTCTGTAATGTAAGCCATATTTTGATTTTGTACCTTTACTCATATCATGTATCATTGTAAGAATTACTTTAGTTCTGAACAGAACATTTCCTTGTGGTGAAAAGAAAGGTATTTTTATGAGCAGAAACAGTAACACTCATTCCTTTTCAGTTAATGGACCATGATGGATATTCAGCTTAATTTATTGATAAACTTCACGTAGGAAAGACTTTAAGTTTTAAATAGAAAGTGCTCCATAATTATTATATTGTAGTTAGATTTTATATGAAAATAAATCCTTATAGCATCACAAGCACATTATGACAGAAAAAATATTTTACTTGCAGGTTAAATGTTTAATCTTTTAAGAATTTTCAGAAATAATTATTGAATAAAGTTCTTAATGCCTTTAATATTGTTTATTATCATTAATGGCTAAGTATTTCAGAATTTGACTTTTCCCCAGTTGCAATAGGACAAGAAGAATCTGATGAGTAAATCAAAATGAAAATCAACTCAGATCAATCAATGTGTTTATTTTGCTTTTGTTTCCTTTCTCTGTCTTAAAGTTAAATTCCTCATTAAGGCTAAATCTTAAAAGTAAAAAATACTATTTTTTAAAATAGAACATTTCTTCCCCTCATAATAAGTTGGAAAGCATCTTTGCAAAAGTTTTCACATTAAAGAATAAAAAGAGGAAAATATAAAAAAAGGGACCCCCCCCCCAGCAATGTTTTTCAATGAAGGAGAAGTGAGTGGGACAGGAGAAGAACAAAAGAGCATGAAAAAATATTCTGGTTTTAAAAGAAGTGGTTAGAATATAATTCTGGCAAATATGAATAAGACTGTGAAGCTCAAAGAATCTTAATTGGCTTTCCCTTCTTTTTCCCCCATAAACCCACTGACAGAGGACAGTGTGTCTTGTTTTGTCCAGATCAGGGCTTTTCTGGCTTCTGCTACTTACAGATTAGCATTGATGATTTATTTACCTATCTCAAATATTAAACAACCGGGCTGAATGTGAAAGGTTACAATATGAATCAGGTAGAGGTGAGAACAAACCAGTTGATGTGCAATACCTATGGTGAATGACACAAACAAATCAAATAAACAGAGTCAGAAATGTACCCCCAGAGTCTAAGAACAACATCAGGTTTAAGAAGTTTTGTTATTCGTAACAGTGCAAGAGGTTTTTACATGACCACAGATGAGTTCCCCTAGAGGATATATCATTTTATTGCATTTGTACCAATTTCTAGATTATATATACATTCTTGGTTATTAGAACTGAATAAACTCTCTGACCATGGGTACTGATTTTCTAATTCCGGTCCAATCTTCTTAACTTCAGACAGCACAAGACATAAACAAATTTATAGAAATGGCAAAAGCCATCAACATGCCCTGCTGGCTGTCCCATGACTGATATTTTCCAATTTGGTGACCATATGCAGCATCTCAGGACTTTTGATTTCTCCAAAAGAGAAAATTGCCAAAGATTCAGAGCAGAACTAGGTCTTAGAGAGATCCTGCTATGGCCATTGTATTTTACCTGAAATACATTCAAACACCTTGATGATTATTATAAAGTACTAGAAAAAGGCTAAATGATCTACTGTACTTTTCATCAGGCTTTATGCTGTGAAATCACTGGCGAGGAAGACTCTTTTTCCAAGCAGATAACACAAAAAGGGACAAATCCTGATGTGGCTCTCTCAGCACAACCATTCAAAGAGCAGCAATAATTTATATATATCGTATTTGATGCTCCATTTTCAGTCTCCACATGCTTATTTTAAAATTCAGCCGGGCGAAAGAAAAATGTCCCTGAAACACAGCTGCAATCATCTGTATAAAATAAAGTTGGTACTATCTAAGTATCTATCTGGGTGCCCTGAAAATGGGAGTATGCAAACCAAAACTGGGAAAGAAAAGGAAAACCAAACCCAAAATCAAACCGCTAAAGCCGACACGATACAGAAAAGGTTCTCCACTTGCTTAATTTGACCATTTTAATGGAGCATGTTGTCTTTATGTTCTGGCTGTTCATGTGAGGAACTAATGAAGATGTTTTTCCCTTTAAGGGGCTGGAGGGATCTGGGGAGTCATTGTGAGGTTAGCGCTCATGCTAGTGGTCTGTTCAGCCAGAGAAGCTGTCGGGCGATGGCTCTGTCCAACTGCATTTCCGAAGGGACATGTGTGTTCTATGTATGCAACAGCTGTTCCATTACCTCCCTTAAAATGACTTCATAAAGCAGAGAACCTTTTCCTAATTTATTTTAGTTGCTTTTGCTGAACAGCTTATGTGGGGCTTGATCCAAAGCCCATGGAATTCAATGGAGAGACTTTTCATTAACTTTGTAGAGCAGGCATTAGATTCATTAAAGAAAAAGACATCAGATTATTTATTGTTTCTTTTGACAAAAGCCCCCACTGTCTGCAGCACTGAGCATATTATGTCCTCTATTTCAGATAGAATTAAATGTCAACGGGGAAATTTCCACAGGTTGAGTGCTTTTGCTCTGTTCATGTATATGTTGTGATTCTTATCCAAAGTTTAGTCTGATAATTTTGTGTGCTGATTGGGGTTAAAAATTTTGAAATAGTACTTAACTTTTTATTAATTTTTTTCTAACTTTGTTAATGTTTAGAGTCCACCTGAGATAAGAAGTTAAACAGATGAGAGAAGCAAAGCTTAAGTTTTGGACTGGGTCAGGAAAAAGGTAATTTGGATGTAGTTTCCACTAATTGTTTTTTCCATATAAGTCAGAGAGTTTTGAAAAAAATTATTTAAAAATTATATAAAATATTTTAATAAGATGAAAAAGATTTTTTCTAGTAGTTCTGTAATAAAATTTATAATTTCTTAATTTGATGACATATTTCCCTTAATAAAAGAGTTTATAAACCCATTTTGCTTTTCTTTGAGTTTTGGAACAGAAGTAAAATGAAGTAATAAAAAAAAGTCACGAAAAAACAAACCTAATTCTCACTTAGTTGCTAATTGCAATTTTCTTTCTATACTGCTGGAGTAGGTGACTGCTGGAAAGGTCAGAAATTGAAATTAAATCACAGACTGCACTGGTTTCTCTCACTACTTGTGCCATGATGTCAGACCAGCCAAACTGGCTGACTGCCAGGATACTTAAAAATCCTTTGAAAAGTCGATTTCCAGTCCTTAGAAGACCAGTTTTTGTTTGTTTTATTGGCAAGGGAGAGGAAGGCTAAACAGCTGCCACTTAGAGTCTTCATGAGCAAACAAACAAAAGATAACATGCAAACAAAACTAGGCAGCTCTTGCTAAAGTAAGGTATTCCTACCTTGTCTTGTTAAGGCCAATGTAAAAAAGTTTTGCTTGTGCTCCAGAAGCAATACAGTCACGTTATCATTGAGTTAAACATAAATGACCATATATATATATTTTATATATACATAAGCAGTCTTACTATCTTGCATTTGATATTAAAACAAAAAGAAAAGAAAGGCTACAAAGAGATTGGGCACACGTTGAGCTAACCCAGTAGTTGTTGGGGTTTTTTTTTTGTACTTGACTTGAAGATAAGCATAAAAACAAAATAAGAATATCATGAGCCTTCCTGAACAACATATGTGAATGCAAGCTTAAGGGCTTCCTAAACCAGTATCTTTGTTTTTAACAGACTTTGAGTGTGTCCAATCACTACTTGGGTTTACTTTTACGGTTGGATTTGATGATCTTAAGGGTCTTTTCAAACCTAAATGATCTATGATTCTAGTTGGGCCATGTGCTAACAAAATTTTTAACTTGAGCTTTGTGGCTTCCTGATTACAACTGGTTCATGTCTGGGGAGCTGAGTGCATAAGCACTGTCTATGAAACTTCTTTTCCATTGAATTTTATAACAATTCTTCAAAGTTTTAAATAAAAGTTGAGATATGACTAAGCCTCCACTGAAAGGCAGTCGTGATTCTGCAGGTGTTTGCCCCCTTTGTCCCCTAGAGCTTCATCCCCACATACGGATATTTTCTGCAGATCTTGAGCAAAGGACATACGTCCAGAGACTGAAATGCAGAATCTGACAGAAGATGTAGTGGGAGAATGGTGCAGTTTTGCTTTGGAAAGCACCAGGGTCTGAAAATCTGCCAGAGGCTTTTGTGTCAGAAGGAGTTTGAGACTAAATCCAGGATTTGCTAGAGGGACAATAAAAGAGAGGGAATGAAGGAGAACAGAAGGTACCATGGTGTACGTTAGTGCATGATAACACTCAAAGGGGCATTTTTATTTACATTGGTTTAACTTTTCCATTGAGCTCATTAATCCATTTGCCCACTGTGCTGTTCCACTCTCTTCACTTCTCTTTGCCCTTTAATCTTTCTCTCCCCTCCCTGCTGTCAGAATATTATCCTCTCTCAGGTTCATTAGGATACCATTATGAGAGAGCTTCTAGCCTTATTCTGTGGCTGAATCCTGTAGGCCTTACTTGGACAAAACTGTTGTTGCAGCCTAGCGTGACTTGTGCCTGAAAGCAGAAATCAGGATCGGCTTCTGTCAGTGTAAGAAGCATGTTGCTGCTTGGGTCACAGCAGTGTCTAGAAGTGCCAGAGGTGAGGACCCTGATGTGTTGGATGCTGCACATATCTACCAGGAGCCACTGTCTTACAGTTCTTTAGCAGTCTAAATACTTCTGATTTCCTCTGAAGGTGGGAATGAGAGACATAGTAAACATAATGAAAGCCATGAAGGATAAAAGTGGAGATGTAAGTGACACCTTCACAGGACAAATCATCTGGCTTTTCTCACTCCTTTCTGAAAATGAAATGAATCTCCTCTTGAACATGCCCACAAGAAGGGCTGTCCGATGTAGTCATGTTTAGATATCCAATAGTTTGATGTCTAAGACAGGGCAGACACATCCCTTCATGTGCGTGGGAAGTCATAACAACCTCCTGTTTCTACTGAATGACCAAGTATTGGGGCAGGGGCGTGGAGGTCTAAGCACCTAGGAAAATCAATTTTAACTGCATATAATTTGTGTCTTGCAAGAGCTAGTAAGTTATGAAGACCTATGAAGAAACAAAAACAATAGACTAAAATATTAAAGGGCCTTATGAGAAAGAGATGTGCATAACTGAATTGTCATGGGCACAAGCTGAGTGTATGAAATTATTTCAGTCACTTATCTTAAAAATTGTCTTTTTAAAAATAAGTTAATATGCCATATAGATTAAATAACTAATCATCAATTTTCTTCATGAGCAGATCTTCCCTTAGAACAGGGTGAGGAAGGAAGTGGGAAAGGAATAGGAAAGAGAGAGTGCTAATGAACCAGTGGGACAGATCTGGAAAGTTGCTCCTGAGGCTCAGAGTTAATTTGGATGACCTCTAGAGAAAGGCATAAAACAAGGCTGTAAAGAAGTAAGGGTCAGTGAGAACCAACTGCCAAAACCAGTCCACACCCTCTGAAATGAGAACACAAAACCCTTGTGAATAGCACCTTGCACCCTCAGCTCTTCTTGTTTTCCCAGGTGTACTACGGAGAGATTTCTGATGTGCATTGCACTGCAGGACTCAGGTCAAAGCTATCAGCCTGGTGCTGATTCCATTTTAAGCCCAATTTAAATATCACTGAACTCAAGGAAGAAATTTTTTTTTAAATAATTTTTATTTTATAGTTTTTTATTGTATTGTGTCTTCAATTACTATTTATATCACTGAAATAGAGGTACTCTGCTGTAAAATGTCTGCAAAGTGAGCATCTGTTGCCCTGAGATTCCTATCAGTGCAGGAGGTTGCAGATGTGGCTCATGCTAGGAATATTCTATGCCTCTCCGAAGTGAATTCATAGAAGAGATCTTCAACCACTGTACAGTCTGGGCAAGCAAAAATGGTTCTAAAAGTGTAAAATGAATTTCTGATCAGGTAGCTTGCTCAGTCTGAGTGAAAAATCTTTAAATTATTTATAAGATTTGCCATTCTTCTTCTGAAGATGAACATTTTTCCAGAAGAAATTTTGCAATATAAAGTTTTTAATGACATGGGAAGAAATATAGAAAGATCTGTTAATTTCCCCCTCCTAAATTTTGATGTAGGTTTATCTTGAGTGATGTGTATTTCAGATTTATCCTTTGATATGCCAGGTATTATTAAAAAAAAAGAAACACATTAGCAAAGGTATAAGAATGATTTCTTAATTTAAATACAAGGCTTTGCTAATATTTACCATTTATTCAACACTTCTCACTCTTTTTATCTATTAGGCATTCAGGTTAAGGCAAGCAAAAGGAAATTGTTTTGTTTTGGTATACTATGTCATACTTTATCAGAACAGGTAATTCAGTTGCGGGACTTATTGCCACAAATTATAGTGTGGACCAAAAGTGCAAATGAGTTAAATTGCTTTTAGGTAAATCCATTTGCTGAACCCAGGAAAAGTCCCTTACGAAATGTTAAGCAAAATAGTATAGATTCAAATTTTGGCTCTGGAAATCCTTAGGATTTTGTCTTCCATACTGCCAGAACTTGAGGAGGAGTAGCAAAGGAAAGTATTACTGGTCATCTTGTTCTTTTCTTCTGCCCAAACCCGCTACTTGTCACTGTCAGTGATGACACACTGAAACAACTGAACCTGTGTGTGACCTGTTTAGATATTTTTATATAATGTCTTTACAACGGAAGTGTGGAAGCATTATTATTCCTGTTTTACAGGAGAGAAAGATCAAACATAGAAAATTATTAACCTAAGGTCATGCAACCAGAATCATACAAATATAGATACAAATCTGATTTTTTTAATTTTGATTCATATGAAAATGAAACAAGTTAAGGTCAATTAGTCATCTTCTTTAAAGCAGAAAAAAACCAAAAATTATTGTGGTTTGTTTTTTGTGTTTTGTTTTTGTTTGTTTTGGTTTTTTTTAACATATATTTTTACTGTTCCTGAAAAAATATTGATATATTTCTGAGAGTTTTTGAATGGAGCAAAAGATATGTTATTTTACTTGTACACATCCTTTCTGATATCCCAGTCCCAAGCAAGCACTAAACCATTAGTGAGCTTCATAGCTTTAAATTATTCACTCAGCTTACAAAAGCAACAACAACAAACCTGAAACAAAGTGCTGAAAATGGATATTGTAATTGAAAAAAATTAAACTAATGTAGCACCCTATATGGGATTGTTACCTTACCACCAAAGCGTGAACTGTGAGGTTGAAATGAGCAAAATAAAAACCAACCATCACGGAACTGATATTATGAAAGTCTTCTCTTGTATTGATTATGAACCATTTAGTCTTGAATATTTTTATACTTATATCTGCTTATCTCCTAAAATGAA
Organism: Morus bassanus; assembly: GCA_031468815.1. Lineage (NCBI taxonomy): Eukaryota > Metazoa > Chordata > Aves > Suliformes > Sulidae > Morus > Morus bassanus. The sequence continues at coordinate 79,978,615 of CM062600.1, forward strand.
ACATGGTGATAAATATTTTACTTTCTATGGGCTGGAAGTTGAGGTAGAAACCGTGTCTTTCAAAGCGTTAACAAGTATTGAAGAGTTCCTGCTAGTGAAGAGTGTGTGTGAAAGGGCAGAGAGTCATGAATTATATTTTCCATGCTGCATGTCTTCACATTAACAGCTAACTGCTGTGTCTGTGTGTATGAATGAAGCCAAAGATCATTATTGAACAGTTCTGGAGCATAAAATTTCCACCTGTCCTGCCAGAAGGAAGTGTCTTTCTATTTTATGCTATTCAATTGAACTGACCCTCTAGGAAAAGAGATTCCCCCAAACCAAGAGAAACAGAATATAATTGCTGCAGGACTGGATGTGTCCTCAAATATCAAAACACCAGTTTCCATAATATTAACATTTCGGGGAAGATTTAAACCCACAAAAGTTAGGAAATTTGGCATAAAGACTTCCAGACACTCTGTAACTCATTTTTTGATATCAAAAAGAAGAGTACATGATGTTATTTGCCATATGTGTTGCTATATCATAGGCTGGTAAGCTGAGGTTAGACTTGCAGTGGGAACGTCCTAAATTCTGTGGATTTAAATGAAACCTATAATGTTGGTATAACAGTCAACAGTGTCCTCAATATACAATTTGGTTTGATGTGAGATTCTTTATCTCTGAGTTGTTGCTATGGGAGACTATAACAACTTCTACTGAGAGAGTAAAAAGGATTCTGTTTGCATATTTTAAAATATACACAGATGGAATATGTACATACACAATCACACACAAATACACATGCATTTGTGTATGCATATATAGACATTTATGCCTATTTTTATATTTGCATTTATATAAATTGTCCATAAGAAAAAACATGCCTAACTGGGCCATAGTTATTGATGCATTCTTATAAACTAGAAAGAAACAAGAGTGTTGTGTTTTTATTCCATTCAAAGACTGAATCCTAGTGGATGGTGCCTTGTCTGGAGGGGAGCTTATTAAAAGTGGACTGTAATTGAAGCAGTAAAATACTCTTTTTACTATTTTTTCCCCTTTTCCACAACAGGAAAGGCTTTACAAAGAACTCAGCATATTGGCTGCTGAGGGCTTTTGACAATCAAGGTCCATCTGCTCAGTATTGTGCAAGATGAAAAATACATATAGTCCAAGCCTTGAAGAGCATATAATATGACCTGATCTAGGCAGGTACTTCACTGACTATCCATTTGACACATGCGGTGACCAGATCTGAGCATAGAAATGCAGTATTTGCATGAATTTCCTGGCATATGCTATGATAACGATTCAGAACCTCTTGAGTGTACCACTACTGAATTTTTCATTGATTGTTGGACTAGACAAGCCTCTCTTAGTGCTAGAGAAGCAGTTAGTGTATAACAGATAAATACTTCTAAAGAGCATCCTACATATATGAGTAGCTAATTGCAATTGAAATTGGTAGAAACCTGGATCTTGTGCAGCTTTAGGGCTTAAGGCTTGTTTTTTATTTAAATCTCCTGATGAAATAAATGCATATAAATCTGTATTTTTAAAAAACTTCTACATCCATCATTTTGGAAATGAGACTAAAGTTTTTCCTCTCCTTTATGTGTGTCTTTTCAGAGAAGGGTTTAATGACTTTACTTTCCAATATCTTAATTTGGGTAGAAATATCCTGGCCACCCTTCAACTGAAGGGTTATAACTGCTACTTCACATAGAATGTTTTCTTCTATTGATCCAGTGGCTGTGTTTTTAAAAGGGCTCCCTTACCTATCTGTGGGAAAGCACATGGAAAAAAACAGATGTGCAACAGAGAGTCTTACAAAACACAACGATGAAAATCTCATAACTTGGTTTTCAGTATATTTTCTAGCAAGGCTGAGAGATACGTTAGCTTTGTGGATACCATAACACAATGTCTGGTACCTCCGGTATCATTAAACAATACTTACATTAAGACTTACTGTATGGTTTTACTACCCATCATATATCTGAACACTATGAAATGGAAATCTAATATCAGAAACTTTATCTCACTGAAAATAAACCATTAAAACCTAGTTGTCTCCCTCACTACAGATAGAAAGAGAGCTGTACAGTGGAATAGAAATAGATAGAACAGAAACAGAATAGAATAGTGGTAGCACCCACTGAAAGCCAGCTTACTTTACAGTAAATATGTAAAATATGTAAAAGCAACAATGCCTTCCCTGAAGGACCATTATCATCTAAGTTTTACCCCAAGAAAAAACAGTAACTCATATGAATGCAGAAAAGGCATCTTGTGAAATTAGAGTTGAGTTTTTACAGAATCAGAGAATCACAGAATGTTGAGGTTGTCTGGACAGTTACAATGGATATTTTTTCTAAAATGGACTACTTTTCTTCCAAAGAAATAATTAACAGTAGCATAAAACTTTCATTGAATCTGCCTGGGATCTGGTCTAAATGTGGAAAACAAGGAAATTTCCAGTACTGTATATAAAATACTGACATTATACATCATTTATATGGCCAAAATCCTAAGCAACCTTAAACTGCAGCCAACGTGGTCTGTCATTCTACTTTAATCTTAACTAATCTATTAAAGCATTTATCAGCATAGTATGCAGGGGATTCTGGGGGTGTTAATGCATAGGTCTAGCTCTAGGCAATGTGCCTTCTTAACTAAATTAAGGATGTGTGTGGGATTTAGATGGAATGGAAGCTTTGTGCTGATTCTTTGCACAATGTTGTACTCCTTCCATTGGCAATAACTGCATACGCCACTGCCTGTTTCAAGCATTATAGTTTTATTCTTTATTTTTCTACCCTTTCTTCCTCTTCCCTATTCCCCTGAAGAAAAATAATAACAATAATTTCCCCAATGTTTCCAAATTAGCATGACAAATTTTCTCCTTTGTTAATTAAGCTAAGCGAATAGGGATACATGGAAAGTAAAGGAGCATTTTCCCTCTCTCTTTTGATCGCTCTTAACCTTGTACTAACAACAGGCTGAGCAGAAATGAAAGTCTATTGTTACAAATACTTCCACAGAAAATAGTGACTTTGGTTTCTTTTTTTCTTTCTTTTTTTTCCCTCTGTGATGAAAACCCATGCTTGCTTCCCAGGGTTGTCCAAAATTGGGCTGGATTCATGGGGGGAAAAAAAAAAAAGTTTTTCTTAAGCGTTTATTTTTAATTGTAATTTCAAATTTGGTAAAAAATGTAACAGACTTTGACCAGATATTCAATGAAAATACTATGTCTATGTAAACAGAAGTGTTATGTAGATACCTATATAGCTAGACACACAGGCAGAGTTTTTTCATTTAATAGATCAATGAAAACATTAATTCAATTGGAAGTCTTGATTTTCAGAAAATGATAATTGGAGTAGATTAAATACCGTTAATGGGACTATGTCAGTTTATGCCAGCTGAGAATTGGTTCCCCCTTTTTTTTTTTTTTCCAAAGATTTGGACTTATTTTTTGCTTAAAAGATGAATAGGTTTTTTTTTTTTTTAAATTCATTGGTGAAGAATGAAGTAACATGGTGCTAATGACAACTTAAGAAGAAAGTCGTAAGGTGGACAAATCAACAAAATCAGTTTTTTTGCAATGAGATCTTTTTTTCCAGAGTACTTTTGACCTTACCAATTACCTGTTTGTTCACTCCTTTGTTTTAAGGAAAGTCACACCATGCATAGACATTTAGATTTTCATCAAATACCCCAATCTTGTACCTTGTGGTAGAACAGCCCTGCTGCCAGTTCCCCTCAGCATCCAGTTTTCTCCTTGTAACAGAGACTTCCTCCAAGAATTGATGAATCTGTTTCTTCCCAGACTGCAACAACAATGTGGAAACTCTTGCTCTACAGTCATACCAATCAGTTTATCTCCAAAGCAGAAAGAGTTTTCATTGGAATAGGAAGTACTTTAAGGCCATGTTTCCACCCCTCAGTATTAATAAGCTATACAGCTCTGTTTCTGAATCATTCTTATTGTCAGGAAATAACGTCACAAATCCAGACTGACATTCAGAAAAATATGAAAAGGTATACTTAGCTATAAATATATAACTGATTTAACTGATATGTAATTCCACTTTAAGTACTTCTCAAGACTTCTTTTGGACTTGAACTCAAATTCTACCGAGGTTTCAGAAAGAAAACATAGCATAAAAAAACCCATAAAACTTAACATGAAGTAATGTAACATAGCATAATGTAATGTGAATTAACATAACACAACATAACTTAACATATAGTAATGTAAGTCAAACCCTGGCCCTTCTAGCAGGGAATAGTATTTTCATGAGTTAAAAATTCTCTGCAGTCCAAATGAAAGAATCATTTTATGCCAGCCATTATGAAGCAAAGACATACAGTGAATAGCAGCCCAGAAGAATAGCTAACTTTAGCTCTAACAATGGCCTTTGAGTCATCTACTCAGCTCCTTTTTGTGACTTGATGTTATAAAAGTTTTCGTATCAGTTTCTTCTTAAAGTTTTGAAAGGTCCAGAAACTCAGCAGCTTCCTAACAGAGGCTGCGTATGTACTTGAATTAAAGTTCCATACTCTTAAAAAAAAATCCTTAAAAGTTTTCATTTATTTTTTATGAAGGATCCCCATCATAAATAAGAATCAAGTGTTTCTTCTCTCCCCATTGCCATTATCCATACCTAACATGCACAAAGGTAAAGTGTTATGACTGCAATCCCTGAAGTTAAAAGATCCATTTCACTCCACCTCTTTGCCCTTTGATAAGCTAGTATTCAGGCTGACCCCACAATGGTGGCTGAATTTTCCAAAGTGATTTCTAATTTTGGAAATCCCCATTTTGATTGTGCTCAGCAATGCCCACCTCTTCCTTAATTTCAGAGAATCTGAGCAATAATCTATCAAGAAAACTGGGTGTTGTGGGTGCTCAGCATCTAAGATACAGGTCAACAGCTCAAACTTGATGATACCTAACAATGTGATTATTGCCTTCACTGCATCTCACATGTGTCAGCAATTAAATGCATGTATTACCATGCTTTAAGATAGCAGGATAAAAAATAATAAAAAGCCCAAAACTGTGATACCAAGTAATAAGCAGTAGATTCTGTGGCAATATATCTATGTCCAACAGTATACTCAACTTCTATTTATTTAGCAAAAATACCGGGCAAAGTATCCCATGCGATGAGATCCAACAAAGAAACAAACCACAAAGAAAACTTACTAATGTGTGTTTAGATTTTGGATGACAGAAGACTTACCAAAAATGACAGATGTCAGTTAGAATAATAATTGCAATAAGTGCTTCTGTTCACACTTTAGCACCAGGCATAACACATAGTAGTTTTATGCTCTTGGGAGGAGGAGGTTGTTGCCTCATATAAACTCTTGGGTAAGAATGTGGCTGTGAACAGTAGGAGAGTAGCTGATGCGCTAACCTAATAACCTATGTCTGTTTTACCGGGTATGTATGTAATATTATGTTGTATAAACCCCCTTTGTTTCAATGACTCAGGTCAATGTGGGTTTGGAATATATTACAGTGATTTTTACATTAAACTGATAGCTCTTTACCTTATATTTTGTGTTGTCATATATAACATGGAAAAATCAGTTGATGTAATATTAGATATTATCCAAGGGGATAAGAAAGTCTGCAGTCTGTAATTAATAATACTGTGTTTCTTTTTCTACCAGCAGATCTCAAATGTATGGCTAAATACAAATGATCTATTTCACAGGCTAGAAAACGAAGGCATAAATAGGAACTCGGGGATAGATCCACTTCTTCCAAGAACCAAGCAATAAGCTGTCACCACAACCACACCGTCTTTCAGGGAAGTCCCATTTAGTTTGGTTAGAGGTAATCACAGAGCACGAGGTATGAGCATATTTAAAATCTTTCAGAGATTTTAAAGCATGAGATTATTCACTTGCTTTCATAGTGCCCATTTCAAACTCCAGAGGCCAGATTCATTGGGATGTTTTACAGTACATCCATTAACCTTGTTTGGCTGATAGTATTTTTTGTCCTGCATTTTTGATACATTTATAATTGAATTTAGCACTGTTATGGCAATAGCTCAGGTTCATCAATTTTTAGTCTGTCTGCTGTGTAATACTTGTTTTTTTTAATTAATTTCAACATCTGAGTTTTGAGGCTTTCACTTTTTTTGTGAAAGGTTATGTTTTAGGAGAAGAACAAATCATTTGACAAGGCAACAGCATTATGGATTTTTTTTTCTTTATTCATCTTGTGATTTGTAATAAATTTCAACCAAATACTGAAATATTTTATGAAGTTAAACCCAAACTGAAGCTTTCTGGATACATCTTAACTAACACAGAGTCAGAAGAACAGAAAGCTTTGTGCAGAAACCTCCCTGTGCTTTTCTGAAGCATATGGAAAAAAATGAGGATCCTGCCTCAGAAAATGTCTAACAAAGATTTTAAAGCATTGGGTAACTGGCTGATTGATTACACAGATGAAGAAAAAGACTGTTACCCTGTTTTATACATGCCATCCAAGAGTATAGGTATTAAAATACCTTAACATTTCTGTGTTGGTGAGGAATAAATAGTGAGCAACTGTAATTAATAACTATTAAAGCTGTTTGACTGATCATATCTTCTGGCTTGCAAAATCTTTTATGTGCAGGTGTGTGCATTAATGGAATCCATTAAATTCATATATTTCAACAGATAGTAATTTACGATCTTTTATAAGATCTGTCATGAAACACAGTCAGAGATATAGGATTGTCTCAGTGTATTACATAGCAAATTGTACTTCCCTTTCCTCCGAAATGATTTGACTTTAGAGACTAAATATGAATGTCAATGCATCGGACAGCCACATTAGGTATACTTTTTGCTCTACCATCGCCTGGGAATATGTGGAATAAACCTTTTATCACTGGCAAAGCTGAGAACAAGAATGAACAATATTCAAAGTGGCTGGAGGAAAAAATGTGTGGGAGTTCTATCTATTTCACTTTATACATAAAAAGAGAAAGAGATTGAGTATGTAACCCTCATTTATGAATTGTAATGGCTCTCCTATGAGTTGCTAACTATTCTTTTTGACTTGTATTTGTTACTTTTTTTTCCTTTTGGTCCTTTCATAGAACCTAAGGAGACGAAAAGACAAGCCATTTTTTTATCCACTCCACATCAAATTCAGAGGCCTATTCAGCCCTGGTCAGGTATAAAAATCACTCATTAATGTCAATAATAAAAGTTCCCTCTTTTGTCCCAGAGAAACACAAGCTGTAAGTATGTGAGGTAAAAAAGGGAAATAAGGGCTGATTAGAATAGAAAACAGAGGAAAAAATAGTTTTATGCTCAGACTTTAATGAGTTAGTGGAGGATTATAGGTAAACTATATCAGGTCTTAAAATACTACTGACAAATATCTCAGGGAAGCTTTTGTCTTGCATGTCTATTTAATAGCATATTGAGATTATCATAATTAAGTATAGACAGTCAACATATTAAATTGATTAGTATCTGCTGTATATACAATCTTCATATACTTATCTAATTATACATTTATAAGGGAGTAGCTATAATACTAGCACATAAAGCTTGAACTTTCACCTCTTCTTTAGTAAATGAATTCATGAACTTTGCCGTACTTTGGCTATTAAATATGACAGATCATTACCTTGGGAAAATCCTATCTTACTGGAGTTTGCATTCATCATCCTAAACGTAGACCTACAAGCTAAACCCCTAAAGAAAATAAAGAAAACAACTTCTTGGTCACTGTTTTCTCCCGCTGATTTCTATGTATCTGGGACCCATTTTGTCTGTTGGATGTTTGTCTACAAATCAATGTCACAAAATCATTGGTAGGAGGTGCCCCTATAGTTTTGTTTTTTTTCTTTTTTTTTTCTTTTTTTTTTTTTTTTTTAAGGAAAATGAACAGATATGATTGAGCAGAAGGGGAAATGGCATTGAAATGGATCAGAGAAACTTGACAGCAGGGACAGAAGAGCAAGACAAAACAGCTCAAAAGTAGAGAGCTAAAAGTAGTATATGAGATGTATTGTCCTTCCCCGTTGTGCATTGTTCTGGAGGACAGAAAGAAAGAAAGTGCTATGTGAGATGTCCAAAATTTGATATATTTCAGAGCAAAGTAAACAAAATGATCAAGGACTTGCAGGCAATGAGTCATGAGGAAAGATGAAAAAGAATAAATCTGCATAGCTTGGCTAATGCTGACTAACAGGCAATCTGTAAACTTTCTTCAAAAATATAGAAAGAGGTTCTTTATCTGTCTAGATTTGTAAGGACATACTATGAAAGGGAACTTCTGAAGTATGTGCAGGATAAGTTACAAAAACAAGCATTTAACTAAAACTATTACCTTAACAATGAAATGAGCATAGAAGAAACAGATAATTTAGAAGAGTGCAGTGTTATGCAACAAACAGTTACGGGACAGGAAGAAGGTCTCCTTAATGCAGAGCACAGCTGGACTGTGAAAAAATCTAGGGAAGTGATGAAAACTCTCAGACTGGCTAGCAAATATGTACAATAGAGAGATGCCCATGCTGGCAGTAATGATCCAGAAGACCCAAAGCCACGTCCTCAGGTAGTGGATGTCACTCAAATGAACTCAAATGATTTTTGTGCAACTAGAGCAGGTGATGATTTTACTTATCTTTTTTTTTTTTTAAATACAGGTGTTGTAAAGGAGATGGCAGGTCAAAGTAGCTTGTTCATTTGAAGACAGTGCATTTCATCAATCCTGCTATTGTTCTTATATATGTGTGTGTTTATGCCCATACATACCCGTTTATAAATTAAATTATCAAAGAACTGAGGTGAGGTTTTTGGATTCAGGAAATCTTTTTTTTTGGAAATAGCCCTTCATCTTCAGTTTCTGTTGTAAGAAAAGCTGTTATTATAGCTGGAACAAAGAAAGGGCTTGAAAATTGCTTTCAAACAAAAAGGCACAAGAGGAGGTGTGTGCATACCATAAATTGCTCTCCCTCTGAGATTCACAAGTTCATATTCTGAGGGAAATAGCTGCTGGTGTGCCTGCATTCAGGTCTGTGGCAAAAGAAGGAAACCAACAGTAATATGTGTGAGAGAGAAGCACTAATTTTCCCATGTGTTTCCATCATTCCTCTTCCTTTTATACCACAAGTGCCCAGGATTTTGAGAGATGCCTTAGGTAAGCAACTCAGTCTGCATGGTTGACAATGAGGAGTTCAGAAGAGCTGTAATTGTGAAAATAAGAATGAAGGGCAGTTGTAACTTTGGACTGACGTTGAGAGCTGCCTTAAAAGAAGCTTGATAAGGTCAGACTAATAAACTTGGGAGCTGCTCAAGGGGAAACCAAATTCTAGAGCTATGAGACACTTTGACAGATAATTAGCATAAAACAGGGCAAGTACCCCATCACAGAGATAGTAAAATCACAATCACAAATAGAACTGAACCTAAATTAGTCAAAATAATGGACCAAATGTTTGCCCTTGCACCCACAAAAAGGTACCAAGGACAGAATTAGGTCTGTAATTCTTAAATGAATGGAGATTCACTCTGCACTACTGGAGTCAATGACAATGAAATACATGCACCTGATGAGAGTTGCTTTATTTTAGCTTCTTTGTAAGGACTGAGGGATATTGCTAAGTGGCACACGTAATACGCCTATACAAACTGAAATTCTTTGTTTTGTGTGGCACATTAGGGATTTGTTTACCTGGCCATATGGGTTTCTGATAATTTCATTCTGATTGTGTAGACCTGTCCACTGCATGCCTGACTGATAGAAGTTAATTTCATGTAAGCTGCCATTCAACAGATGATAATGATTTACTGCTTATATCCAAATATGTCTTGCCTGCTGACAGGCCTAGATTTTGTTTCTCTCCCTTTTTTATTTTCCTAGGTATATTTTTCAGCTGCTGGGCCCTGTGTCTTTACCTCTTCTAAATTCAATAAGACCCCTTACTTTTGGATCAGGCTCTGTTCAGTCTTCTGAATCTCCAGAATGTCTTCCACAAAAATGTGTTTTTAGAAGGCAGAAGAGAAACCGCAAGAAGCAGCTATGGCAATTTGCACTACCTCCTTCTAGTTTACTTTACTTTGAAGATGGCATGTGTCATAAAATATTTCCATTTTCCACCCTTTTTAATTAATACACAGGTATTCGGTGGCACTTATGATATAAAAATTTGCCTATATAGTCATCCATATCACACATCTGATCTAAATTTACCTCTGTCAGAATTTCTTTTTCAAATGAAAGGCTATCCAAACCCTGAGTGGGACACAGAGGAGCTCCTTCTTCACCTGGCCTGCAAAAAATCTCATTAATATCTCATGTCTTAAGGCATTGGTAATAGCTAGTGTGCTTACCTGAATGGTGAATCAAGACTCCAGCCTCGCTATTCCTGAAATAAGTATCACTTTCATGAAGAAATCTTACAACTCTCTCAAAACTTGACAACAGATTACAATGACTCTTTTCTTTCCCACCCACCTCTCCACAATAATATGTCCATTATGTTACTGCTAGAGCAACATGAACAATGCAGGGCTTGGTTCATACAAGGAGGCTCATTAATTGAGCCCTTCAGTTTATTTTAACAGGAACTGGGACCTAGTTTCCTTCTGTATTCTTGTGCAGACTTTTGAATTTCACTTGTTTTCTAGTCCTCATCCTTAAAGTTTTTAGTATATTTCAAAACTCTACTTAGCTTTTGGAAACCTATCATGAAGCCATATAGAACAAAGTCACAGTAGAGAGGTTTTGAGGAGGACAAGTGGAGCTTATGTCTTATTCACCAAGATTCCTGAAGCCCATGCATTAGTTTAAAGATGCTTGTGCAAACATTAGAGTGGCCATGTCATGTCAGACCAAAACTCTATCCCAGTATTCAATCCAATAGCAGTAACCCTGATGAGAGTACAAGGACCAGATCTGTACTTAATAACATTTCCCTGGCATACCCTGCACCTTTCAACAACCTACAGATAAAGGTTTTCCTGAGATGGAGGGGGTGTCTTTAATTTTAAATGTTTGAGATTTGTGACTTGAGTCTTTATTGCCCACCATCTTGTGCAAAGTGGAAGTAGAATACTGTCATTCTGATCAAGCTGCATTTTACACCCATTTTCCAGTGATACAAATGACAACATCAGAGGTAAGGAAATGGCAAAAGAGGCACTCAGCCTGAATATTCTTCTCCCTTTAATTATACTTCCTACAAGCAGTTTTGTGTTAGAGAAAATTTTGAAAGGGGAGGAGATGTATAGCAGAGGAGTTCAATTATTATTATTATTATTATTATTTCCTTTCAATGCAAAGTGCAGCATAAGATCTTTTCAAAACTCTAGCAAGAATTTTCTGTGTGCAAGCTAGAGACAATATTTGTAATACTTCTGTTTATCTGTGTATCTCCCAGCAGACCTGTTTGTAAGTCAGCTTCTGTGCACATTTCTTTGTGTATATCAGTCCGTTTTTATTCCTGCTGCCTCTCTCTCTATCTTTTGTTATGTATGTGCTGTCTCCTTCCCAAATCCCTTATGCTTATTTTCCAGACGCATTTATTTATGTTCCCTCGCTAATTGAAAATCTCATATTTGAAGTTATTATTCTGATTGATGTCTGTCATTTTGATCAAGCAGTTGCTCACAGATGCTTTGTTAGAACAATTTTGCTTGTTAGTTTATCACCATCCATCTCCCTGCTGACCTTCTGTGATGTTTGGTAGCAAAACCATTAAATATCTCCTGCAAACAGTGAGACAATTGGCCATCCTCTCACGTGCTTGTGGCTGTAGCTACAACTGCAAAACCCTGGACATTCAGCTGCGTGGGCAGGTTCCATCTCAGGCAGTAATGGAGATTTCTTCCTAAACAGTGGAACAGAGAAAATTGCTTGTCATAATACAGTAACGTTATTGTTCTTCCTTCCAGTTACACGCTTTGGACACTTAAGAAGTAGGAAGGTGGCTGTGTATTCTACCAGGTTTTTACTCAATAGCTGGCAATTCAACTCCTTAATCCAACACAAACTTTGTGTGTCTTCTGAGAAAATAAGGCTAATAAAAATAACAGAAAATAAAAACAACACTTAGGATTAAGTCTACTAAGATCTCAGATTCTCATTTCTAAAGCTTAGATTTTCAAAGCTGCTGCACTGCAAACTCATGAGTATTTCCGACAGAGAGGTTCCCTGGGTATCTAAAGTTCTGCTCTGAGCACGCCAAGAACTCCGGTCTTGACAGAGTGAGATATCTATTTTATGCCTAAATCCTCCCGAGATTCACAAAACAGGCATGTCTCTACCTGTCTTGTGTGAAGGACTTGCTCCCAGAGTTATACACTGATATGTATTAAGTATTTATTGGAGCATGTGTTCTTCTCCCACATGACTACCCAACCCAATAGACAAAGGGATCTTGCTTATTCATTCTTTCTGTCTGGCTTGATGAATATTTCATTTTATCTTGCAAAGTGGAGCAACTTCAAGAAAGAAACTCAAAGAATATGTACCCAAGAATACCTAATAACACAATAGCCAATTATCTCCCAGGAGAGAGGACATGTGAATTCAAGCCCCCAAGCCAAAGAGGTAGAACCACACTTCTCTTCCTATTGCTGTGTGGTAAAAGAAAGCAATGCTTCCTACCGCATATTACTTGGAGGTCAGCCTTATAGGTATGTTTCAAGAACACCTTGAGACTCTACCAGGAGTTTGTGGGCTGAATATTTTACAGGAATCTTCTTGTAAATCCATGAAGTTCATTTATACAATAACTACCAGTATGTCTTATGAAATGGCCTTTAGACAAAATGGCTAAGATCATGAAGTGGTGACTGAAACCAGGTCTTTTTCCTCCTGTATTTAAAGCCCAGTCTTCTGAGTGAGCTCTTTCATTCTCAAAGCAGTCCATAGCCCTAGTGTTTGGGCTTACTTGTTCTTAATGAGATCACTTGTTACTTGTTCTTAATGAGATTGGCTTGAATCCTTGCAGCAGGAAAGAAAAAACTTTGAGTTTCCCATGTCCTATTCAGTGCTTTGTTCACCTCATCTAGACTATTCACTAAAATGTACAGCTCCTCTGCAGGCCAGATATATTTAATTCACCCACCTCTCATTTCTGAAGAGCATACTTTATAGAAGAGGGTTTGGAATCTAAACCCTGAGTGAAGGGTGGAAGTCACCTGTAGCCATAAGCAAAGTGCCTTTGCCTTGCAGAAATATAAGTTTCATCTGTCTCTTTCTTTCAAGTGACTACTTTTGGTCAGAAATATGTGTGTTACTTTACAGGAGCTCTCTTCATCTTCCAGTTGTTGTGGGTTTGCTTCTGCAGGGTTACTTAGTTCACAGTCACAATGGAGGAGCAAAGAGAAACCCTGAGAGATGAAAAAGCAGGAGAAAATCTAAAGGAAAAAACAAAAAAACAACTTAATGGAAAAAGTGAAGAAATTAAGAATGAAAGATCCTTCTGGGAATACTATTCAAAATACTTCTTCACTGGTTTGTGACAGTTAGTTGAATGTTAATAAAGACACCAAATATATCGTACTTGTAGTAAAAAAAAAAAAAAAAAAAAAAAAGGATCTTAGTTTAATTATGTACTACAAGGGTAGAAACATATCTTTTAGGGTGTTTTTTTTAATGTTTTTTCCAAAACCAAAACTTCCTGGAAGTGATGAGAGAGAAACACTCCTTGTATGAGAGTTTACAACAAGACATCAGTAAGTTTAAGTTGTCTTTCTTTATATTTTATTTATCCTTATTGATGCATTAACATTTTCTGAGGACCCAAAATCCAATACTAGAGTGAAATTTTCCTTGAAATAGTCCCATGCCAATGCACCACAAGTTTCTGATAGCAAGACTGTACTTTCCCTCATCCAGGCTCTGTCCACCTCTTTTAAGAAGTAATTGTGGTTTCCTGCATTAAATTGAATACAGAAGTACATGAGGCTGTAATCAGTCTCTTTTTTTGTAGCTACCATGGTTATATGTATTTTCTAACAGTGACTGAAAAAAATTCTGTAACATTACTTATGCTGTACAATTTTGTCTTCAGTGGTAGTTCTACTTTTGATCACACTAACTTTGTCATACTATGCATTATAGACACATCTAGCCAGATTTGTAGAAATATCTACTTACATTATAGACAATTTTTGTTGGGCTGTAGTCACAAATTCAACATCTTGGATGTACTGTCTGTCTCATGTTCAACATATGTAATGTGAATAACCTATTCCTGTGTCATTCTAATTAAACCCTCAGTTTCTCTTTTTAACTCTTCTTTGACAAGTAACTTATAATTTGCCACCTTCTTCTGATGAGTTTTTTAATCCCTTCAAAAATTCACGTATACTTCTTTTTTCATCATTTTTTGATTAAATGTTTTTTTTCTAGCTAATGACTGTCTGTCAGTAAGAGAATATTCCTCATCCAGATTTGAAATTTGATCCAGGATCCAGTCAATCCAACTTCTTTCCTTCATGCAGTCTATTATATTATATGTTCCCCTTCTGTGATATGCCTGACTGCTCTCCAGCCCTTTAAATATATTCTCATCTGCACTGCACTGAGTAACATATAAAGGATGCAGAATCCATGCTTGCACTGTTTATGCAGGAAGTAACAAGATGGCATACATATCACCAGAATCCCGAATTCAGCATCTATAGGTATTGAGAGAGCACCAATGTCTCCTTTCTCAAATAGTGACTCAAGGTCAAAGCTTTCTGTTACAGAACTGGTGTAGCACAGTAGTGTGTGTCTGTTCATTTTCTGGGTTTGGTCCAAAAAACATTTATCTCTTGTCTTTGAGCACATTTTTATTCCATATCTTTTTAGTCCCAGAATGAGCTCTCTGATTTCATGGAAGGTGTTCTTACAGTTGCATACTCTTAAAGACACCAAAAGTATGTGAAAGTATTGTAATGTGGTTATCCTTGAGATAATTTTTGATGGTAGTTACCTCAATGTCAAATATCCATTTAGTCTTCACAATCAAGGGAGGATTTTGTGGCCCTAAAAACTTGCAACATGAAATTTTAGGTTGGATTTACCCTTTGTACCAAATTCCTTGCCTTTAGAAAGTATGAGTCTTTGACATTGGAAACAGAAAACATAGAGACAAACAGAAAATTCTACTAGGAAAATAAATCTATAGTATTTTTCTTCTACAGACTTGTATTTGCAGATGTGGCATGATTTATCCTTTCCAAACATATGAATAATGAGAAAAAATAATATGCTATACATAAATTATTATGGAATCCAGTAAGTATTGATAATATTTGCAGTTGTTTTTAAGTAGAAACCAACCCTTTGAGTGATTAACTCCAAATGCCCTTCTTCTTTCTTTTTATTATTTTTCATGGTAGTTATAGGCAGAGCTTTTAAGCCAGTCGGGGGAAAGTATATTATTTCCATCCTCCTTTTAAATACTCTATAAAGAACTCTATCGTTCATAATAGCTTTGTTTACTGCGTAGTACAGCATGTTCTAATTATCACCTCTGCCTCACTAACCATACGGTTTATATTCTCACACTCATCAGTTATTTTTATACCCCCTGCAGAAATGAAGAGAACATTAATAAGAATATTTTTTTCAGGATATCATTTTGGGTGAAATTACAAGAAATAATGTACTAAAGCACAGAAACTCAGCTTTGCTTTAGAATCTCCCAGGATAAACTTGGTTTTCTTTCTTTCTTTCTTTCTTCTTTTCTTCCTTCCTTCCTCCCTCCCTCCCTCCCTCTCTCTCTTCCGTTCTTCCCTTTTTCCTTCCTTCCTTCCTTCCTTCCTTCCTTCCTTCCTTCCTTCCTTCCTTCCTTCCTTCCTTCCTTCCTTCTCTTTCTCTCTGTCTCTCTTTCTCCCTTCTCTTGCCTCTCTTCCATCAATTTTATTTAAGTAGTTAGAAATACAAAATTAATTAAGATTTATGTTTGGATGTATTTCTTATCAATGATCTGTCTGCAAATACACAACAAATTCCATTCTCTTCAGTGCTGTTTCTCTCATTGTAAGGTATTCATAACCTTCACTAGAGGCCAGTGGTGCAGCTATGCATGTGGCAATGTTCAGATGTACAAAGGATGCACAGGACAAAGTTATTTAGTAACCAGGCTCCAAAGGTGGCAGCAGATGATAGTAAGTACTAATAAGGAATTGGAAAAAAGTTCCTAATTTAACTTTTTTGTTAGAACCAATATGCACCTTGCATTTCACTTAGGAAATAAAATAAACAACATTTATTGGCTTATCTGTAAAACTCTTGTTATCACTAAATGCACAATTAGCTCATGTACTTTATCCAGTGGTCCAACCCACGTAGACTTCTTAGAAACAGCTACAAATATTTAGTCCATGTTTAACATCAAAGAAGAACCTTATTTTTTTGAATATTAGTATTAGAAAAGAACATTAAAACTATTAATATCAGGTGTACACATATATATGCTTATATAACACACACACACACATATACATCCATGCTATTTGTATTACACACTTCCCATGCAACAGGGAATGCCTGTCTATTCTTTCTGATAAGAAAACAATATCAGCAACAAGAACGAATTCAGTATCTTTTGTCAGTTAGGCTTGTTGGCATACCTGCCTGATACCTCTGCATATGAAAGTTCACCAGATTCAGAAAATATATACTATATTAAAAAAAAAAAAAAAAAAAAAAAAAAAAAGAAGAAAAAAAGTGGAAGTAAACTGGGTAAACTTATTTAAATTCTGTATGATATTATTCATTTATATTTAAACAGAAATGTGAAAGACTAAAAAATTGCCAAAATAAACACACAAAACTCCACCAAAATTGGTATTGATATACTCATTCATATATAAAGGAATGGTTCCCAGGTTAGCAGACTTCAGGTCATTTTAAGAAAATGTCCTGATCTTCATAGGAGAATTCAGTGAATTTCACCAGCTACTTCCCATTTTAAGACTATTTTGAGAAATTTAGCTTAAATCTTGACATATTTAAACGCTGGAGAAACCAGGACTCTGGATTAATTAATCTAAAAACTAATTATTCCCAAGGTTTAAGTGAATGCAAAAAATTATTTTGTTTTATTTTAAACTTTTTTTGGTTCAGCTTACAGTTTAAGAATGTTGATACAGTTTACTATTTTTATTAAGGGGATGTCTCCTGTTGTAATCTTTTCCATATCTCAGTTTATGAGATATGATCAAAAAACTTCCTGTGATTCATCTTTTAAAACTAATAGTGTAAATATTAAATCATTACTAGGAACTCATTTTTAGCAGTTTTCCATTGTTGAGAATTTTTTTTTCAATCAACTTTATAGGACTAAGCACAGTAATTATATAGTATAATCAGTATTATTGCTTCACTGTCTCTTCTAAATAACCTCAGAATTAGGACATTTTCCTTTGACCTTCAGTACCTGCACACCTCTGTCATTTCTTTTAAAACACTTCTGCTGGGGAATTTTGGTGGGGAGGAAAAAGCAGGGGGTTGGGAGGAGTCCTTTATTATGTCTGCTGCAGGGAGAAAAGTTCTGCATGCACAGCCACCCATTTAGAAAACTACAAGTACTTTCCAGACTGACCTGACTGTATGGCAGTTCTGCCCCGAAGGCCCTACAGATGTATTAGAGTAGCATGGCACCCAACCTGGCAAGCATTTTATTTAGGGGCATGCCAGAAAGCTCAAGGAACATACAGAATAGTTTGTTGTCTCTGTGATTTTTCTTTACAGAATATGATTTTTGGAGAGTTGCAGTCTGCTTTCCAAATGAGATTAAATTTTGTGTAAACAGCCATTCTGTGATCCCCAGCAGTGTTAAGCAGTTCAGCCACACATTGATTTCATTGTTCAATGCCATATTCTGCAGGACAGACCAAATTCTTTCATCTCACTGCTAAATAGAAATTAGCTAAGAGATACACAGTCTCTCCTTTACTTTTTTCTTAAACCCTTTTGTAATGAAAAATCCTTCAGGATTTTTCCACACTGTAAATGCTGAGGCCAGAAGTTAATAATTACCCCCATCACATAAACAATTCACATGCAAAGCCTGGGCACAAGAAATCTAATTCTCCAACTGAGAGATGCAATCTCATAATATAGAGTCAATTGTCATAGTTGTTGCTCACACAAAATAAAGTATACAGTCCTCGTGTCTGATTTCCATGGGCCAATAATGGGAGTAAATCGATGCACAAGGATATAATGATAAAAAAAAAAAAATCAAACACAAAATAGCCTTTGATAGTAACAGCTTCCTTTCATGAAATCTGAAAACTGACTGCACATCAACTATATAGTGAATTGGGCCTGAAAATAAAAGTATCACTACAAATTCCCCATTTCCTCCAAATACAAAAGAAAAATAACATTCTCTCATTAAATTTTACAAATAAATTCAACTTGTTGGCTTGAGCAAAAATGACATAGCTAACCAAAAAATCTCCAAAGACAGTATTGAAATTGTAATGACGAGTGAAAATGGGTAAATAAATGCAGCTATATTTAAAAGGAAAAAACAGACAGAGTGTATTTAGTATATAAAAAATCTGCAGAACATCCTTCTGATCACTCTGACTGTATGCAAAGTCAGTCATAAATAAAGAGTTTTATTTTATTCTGTAGAAAAGAATTTAGTTGCTGAGGACTTCTTTCTTCCTAACTAGCTGTCAGCTGTTACTGTCAGCAGTGATTAAACATAAGCAGGAGTTGTGATTCATCAACGGCAGATAGAATCATCATGGATGTAAAGTATTCTTTGTTCCAAGGTCAGATCTCGTATGAAGCTAGGACAACTTTATGCACCAATCCCTGTGTCTGGTTTATTTATGGTAATTCATTTACTATCATATCATTACAGAACAAGGATAAAATTTATATGCAATTGGAGAAATATGTTCAGGAAACATGGGGAGGATGAAGTGTGTGTATATGTATCTGTGTGTGTTTTATGAACATGATACGCTGGATCTATGGCTATGCACATACATTCTGGTGTGCATATTAATGCTTTGTATCTATAAAGAACCTGGTGTATTTAGAGATCTTGGAACAGCTTAAAACCATTACAGCATCCCTCCCCTGGGCATTTCTTTGGCATGTTTCTTAACCAGTAAACCCCTCAAGAAGTGTAACTTACCAAATCTTTGTACACTACCTAAAATGACAGGACTCTTA
Organism: Morus bassanus; assembly: GCA_031468815.1. Classification (NCBI taxonomy): domain Eukaryota; kingdom Metazoa; phylum Chordata; class Aves; order Suliformes; family Sulidae; genus Morus; species Morus bassanus. The sequence continues at coordinate 79,997,780 of CM062600.1, forward strand.
CCGAGATCAGCAGCTCTGGGCATTTTTAATGCCTACTTAATAATAATAATTACAGATGGCTAAAATGAGGTACAGAGAGATTAAATGATTTGTTGGACTATGCACTACAAGAAAATAACTAAATGGGGAATATGACCTGGCATTCTGTGCTCCTAATCTTATGTCTCAAATAGCAAATTCATAATTCCAGAGAAGCTGAGAAGAGGATTTGATATTTATGTCTCAAGATCTCATCTATCCACCACAATCTTTAGCAAGCAAAGACTAACTGAAACTGTAAGATTTATTTTCACCTGTTATTAATGCTTTTAGATTATTCTCTGCATATTCCTAAATATTCCACATTATACTTAGGTAAACAGAAAGGGTGCGAGATATATATAGAGATAAAAAGTACTTTATTAATGCAGCTGAGAAATGTATTAAATAGTCTGAGACCTTCAAGACTTTTTGAAACTAAATTAAAATCATCCACAAATGAGTCATAGGAATTCAATTTTGAGTTAATTTTTCTATACTAAATTCATGGCCTGCTAATTTCCAAATTCAGGCAGATTCATGCTTCATTGTTATACACTCTTTCTAATTATTTCTAACACAGAGAGTTTCTGAAAATAAGTAATTGGGGATTGTTTGTTTTTTTTTTTTTAATCTGAATTCCTACATTTTCATGATTTATAGGTTTTGGGGGGTAGAAAGAAAGGTTTTGATTATGAAATCTTACCTCCTTCATAATTAATCTCAGAGAAATTATGGTAGTAATTTTTGCAGAAATTATTCCCGACCCTCTAATAAGACAATGATACCAAGGCCATCAGCTCAAATCCAACCATAATTAAATGGCATTATCTGTTTTTTCAAAATTTCTCTTTTAGGAGAGATAAAGAAAAGAAAGGAAGGAAGGAAGGAAGGAAGGAAGAAAGAAAGAAAGAAAGAAAGAAAGAAAGAAAGAAAAAAGAAAGAAAGAGAGAAAGAGAGAAAGAGAGAAAGAGAGAAAGAGAGAAAGAAAAAGAAAACTTATACCTACAGTCACCTACAATGTGACACCTACAGAATAGTGACTTTGACTATTCATATATCTTAACAGGCAGTGAAAAGGCAAAGAGAATGAGACATCAGCAGCCATTGTTTTTTTACTTCCAAAGAGCCAAAGTTTGCTTATTTGATGCATACATCTCTCTCTCATGATAGACTTTTCTTCACATTCCTAAGCATCCTTTTCTCCTGCATTCTTGCTTATAAACTTACTGAGTTTCTAACTCGTAGCATTAAAATATGAATTATCTGCCCTATTGCTTTTAAATTTTCTATTCTCCAGATTTCAACCCCTTTAGATGAATTTGTCTGCACTCCTAAGTGTCAGCCAGCTCAGGGCATTTCCACTGTATTTGTGCCAAGAAACGTTGAGTAACCCTTTATAGTCATTCAAGTCTCTGCTCCCAACACAAAGCACAAGGAAGCACTTCCCTTCAGCACCTCTGAAGTCAATCTACAAAGCAAAGAGGGTTAATAAGTAGAACAAGTCACCCATAATATTTCATTAAAACCATTTGGAAATCAGTAGTGTTTTACATGCTATTGTTCAGTCATCCTGAGCTTGCCGTAGGCTCATGATCCTGGTTGTCTGTAGAGCACATTTCATTCTTCAAAGCTATCATTGCTCTTCTTCTGCACGTCGTTTGACTCCGATGGAGACTGAAAGACATATATCAGATCTTCAGCAGTATCCCATTGAGAGTTCTCATGGCACTTCAGTCACTTAGGCATGATCTATGCTCTCAACAGTTAAAGATAATGACTTCAGGAATAATCTTTCATAGGTTTTATATTAAATGAGACTAAAGTGCAAGCAGGGTATTAAAGTACCTTGTTATTTGCAGAGTGCTTAAAGTAACCTTAAATATGGAGATGATCAAATTTCATGACCTTTATTTTTAATTTTCCCTTTTTTTTTTCTCATGTGTGTGAAAGTCTGACATGTAGGTGTGCTTCATCTAGACAGGTACACAGGAATCCATAACCACGATGTATGTGCATATATACACAAACTGTATATTGGGTACTATAAGTGGCTCTGTCATTTAAACACTGCATAGAGAATATTGCAGCCTATGTATTCAGCTGGGTCCATTTTCTTAACTTCATATGATATCTGATCTCTATTAGAGTGACCTGAGCTTTCGACTCATGCAAGTACAACATTTTTGGCAAAGAAAAAGAGAGAGAGGCCTAGATAGTGTCTTCATGGATCTCTATGATTGCAGGATTGGGCCTTTCGTCTGCCGGTTAGATGAAGAGTTATTCTCTGCTCCTTCTCCTAACAGCAGCAATCTGCAGCATTAAACAGTCACTGTATTGCATGCCACCACTGACTGCACTTCAGTCATGCCAGGGCAACTTATTTACAGAAACAATGCACCATGTATAAATGCATATGCACACACACACAGAGACAGACGTGTCACAGAGGTGATAATGATATCCCTGTGATGAATTGTGTAGTCAGGTAGAATTTAAGTTGTTGATTTTAATGTTCAGAATAAGCTTCAAGAAAGCCGAAGTCCCATTCATAGCTTTTTTATAGAACAATACACTAATTTGATCTTGCTATCCCACTTACTATTAAATGACCTTCATAGCCAACTGATATAATTTCATGGTCAAATAAAAGATGCATTTTGTTTTACATTGTAAAATATTTGTGTTTCATTCATTTTAAATAGAAGTTTCCATGAAGCTGTGTGACTATTTCACATCTTACAAAGTCTCCTGGCAAGTATAAAGGTGATTCAGTCAGAAAAAGGCAATTTACCCCATGATTTTTCACATGGAGCTCAATAACAAAATGAATATTCCAAGTATCAGTATTCCACTGTCAACCTTTGCTGCTCTGCTGCTCAAATTTTCCCACACTGTATTTACAATTTCCTCACTCTGTGCATGGGGAACATCTTCATGAATACCTACAAAGCCATGTCACCACTTCTTTCAAATTCTTCCTTCACTCTACACAGCAATGGCTTGTTAGAAATATATCTAAAGCACTTATGCAGCCAGTTGCATGTGCTTGTAGAAAGAGAATTCTCTTCTTTATGTAACTAACTCATGTCACGTAGAATTATCTCACCTGCTACTTCTCCACCTCCTCCCTTTGCCGTCCTCACTTCTTGTCTCTCATTTTACACTTAAATGATAAGCTCCTTTGGGGAAACACCATCTGGTAAGATTTAGGTCTGCTGAACGTACAGTGCTGAAGGACCCAGACCTCAAAGCATTGTGTGCAACTAAATAATAATATCAGTAACAGCAAACTCTTATGTACTCTGGCTCCTTAAGGCTGATAACTCTCGCCAGTTCAGGCTTCAGAAAGCTACTAATATGGGCTGACATAACAAATTAACAACAAGGGAAGTTCACAGAAGGGCAATCCAGCCAAAGCCTGCCAGAGATATTAGCATTCATTTTGCAACCTTGTCTCCAGTTCGTGCAAAGTTGATGGTTGGAGGTTACACTTTCATTAAAAATTGACAACATTTTAAATGCTAATCAAAACCACTTGCCCTTTCTACCTCTATTTATCTTGGGGTGGGGGGAGGAGAATTAAAAAAAAAATAAAGCCGGGGGGGGGGGGGGGCGGGGGGAGGGAGGAGGAGAAAAGAGAAAGAAAACATAAAAGAAACCTGACTTTGAACTGCAACAAATAGTCTTTCACATCTCTCCCTCCCTCCTTCTGTGCAGGACAGATAAGAGCTATGCAGATTGAGTGTCAGGACCTCAGCGGCAAGAGGGAAGGCTCAGTTTCTGGAGTTCAGGATGCTCTTTGCAAGAAAAGGTAAAAGGCTACAAGTCTGGGAGGCAGAGGGAACAGAAGAGGAGGCAGTAGAGCAAGCTTTTCACTGGCAGTGTTGCTGTAAGATGTATGTCATTTCACAGAGAAAAAAAAGGTAAAGAGAAGGAAAATAACAGACCAGCAAACTGACCAAATAAATCTAAAAATAGTGTGTATTTATAGAACATAAAATATTGATCAGAACTAATCCTTAGGCACAAGTAATATCTAAGTGGAGGTTTAGGTAGCAGCTACCTGGAAAATAACTAACACATTTCTGTTGCAGTTAGAAATATTCTGGGAGGACAGAGGAAGTTACCCCTTAAGAAAAAAAAATATATTAAGCATTTCTGAACAAAACTTTTTTTTTTTTTTTTTTAGATTTTTTTTTTTCATTTATAGGAATGCTTTTAACCTTTTCGTCTCAGAAAGTACGAATTCATGAAACAAACAGAAAATAAATTTTAAAATGTGCAGTCAACCTTTCGAAACTTGATCAACTTGAAAATATTTATTTTCCCCCAAAAGGTCTTCAAATAAAAAAAACATAATAAATTAATAAACAAAAAGAGATACTTTTTTCCTAAGCAGTTGTACTCCAGCTCCCCTGAAGCAGTTGTGTAACAGTGGATTACGGTGGAACTGGCAGTGATATGACTGTTCCAGTTAATATAGCAACCATTGTACAATCAAGCTGTAATCTCACATGTACACTCAGAGATAAGAGTGGATTTTCGCTAGGTAACAAAATCTTATAACCTGTACCTATTTCTATACATTTACTTCCTTTTACTTTCTACTTAAGTATGAATGCTATTTTCAAATCTGTCTGCATGTAGCTAGACTTTTAGGCTTTAATTTGGTTCCTAAATCCATGTTTTCAGCATCTAAAATCAAGTGTTCATAAGCATAACTTTAGGCAACAAGGCAGAACAAAATAGGTTCAACTTCTGATTTGCTGCAAAACAGTATTTTTCATTTAACTTCAAAGAAATTGTGCCAGTCAGTAGCATGTTGGAACCCAATCCTACACTTTTACTGCATTCCTCGCTCAAGAACTCAATATATGGGTATAAAATACTTAAATAATAATAACCCAAGACAAATTTAAGCAATCTGAACAGATTAGATGTTTTAATATGTTTCCTACTTTCAAAACATCCTTTTTTATTATCTCTTTGTTTTTAAGGGCCTTACGGCATTTAAAAAAAAAAAAAAATCCCAACCAACCAAACTAATAAAATACCTGTGTAACACATTGGAGCCTTACCCAAATTTCTGTGCAATCAGCCTTTTCTAAATCCCACTTCTAATCTTCTATTGGATCAAATATTTTTTATATCCGGTGCTGAAATACTGTAAGATGTTCCTGGATGCTGCTAAATACTGTATTTCATACCCCAGAAGTGGCAGCTTTTCAACAGAATTTTTATAAAGTGTTTCAAGGTTTCTGTTGGATGCTGTATGAAATAAAAGTTGCTATTATTCTGAAATCCTAGTCAGCCATAGAATTAGGATCCCAAAACAGGAACTGAAATAAATATGCCCTTTAGAGGGGGAAGAGAGAAGAGAGGAGAAAAGGATTAAATTAATAATATTTCAAGGATTTTTTTTTTTTTTATTTTAAATTAAAATGCATGGTTTAGACCATATTTCAATTATCAGCTCAACATTACTCTTTAAGCAAATGACTAGAGTTAACGAGAGAGCTACTACATATTGAATACATTGATTTTCTGCTTGGTGTAAACTCTAAATAGCCGATTAGAAAGCTGTGAATCAGAAGGACTCAGTGTACCTAATATACCCAGCAATAAATTACAAACTGAAAGCCGTACAAATCTTTGAAGGAGAAATGTATTCTAAGTACATGACTATGAAACTTAAATGCATAAATATTAATAGCAAACCTGCCCTATCTACCAATTTAAGAAATAGTGCACATTTTGATATGCATATCAAGCTAATGCAGAAAACGATTGAGCTTTGAGGTATAAAGATACCTCAGATTTATTTAAAGAAAAAATATTACTGTGAAATGGATACTTAATTGAACAACTTCTAATAGAGGGTTCATGGTGTACTACCTTTTTCGTCCTTCCCTATCAACATCACATTGGCTCATCTGATGTCATGCTCATGCAAACCAGAAATTTCTGATTTTGAACACTGGGCTAAACTAATCTTTGGAGTAATTGTGAAGCCAATATAATTTTATCAGAGCTGAGACTGAATGTATGATTCTAGATTTCTATAAACAGATGATCTAGATGAACTGTACAGAACAAAAAGGGAATATCTGGTCTTTCTTTAAAGATGGGATACTACTTTGCTGATAAAGATAGATTGTGATATGAAGCGTTATATTCAAGTCACTTCTAGCTACCTGTCTGTTTGCCACATCCTTATTCTTGTTTTAACTATCTGGCTGTCCATCTACTTTAATTAGTCATCTATCTGTACCTCTTGGTCCTTCCTAATAGATGTACCTGTCTATCTGCTACACCTAGTTGTATTACATCTATCTGATCCTTGCAAAGGTGTTATCCATCTATCATATACATGCAGTACTTCTGCTGTGTCAATCAAAGTCAACTTCAACTTTCTGTTTAATGTCTAAATGGATGTCTGTTGATAATTTTTTTAATTCCCTGGGACAGCACCCATTTTTTCACTTCATGTATCCACATTACTTATCACTTATTCTGGCCCATAATCCTGACATGGAACTCTTCTTTTACTGCAATAACTATAGTATATTAGCAGGAGTGTTCACATTAGGGACAAAGACTTCACTTGTCAAGAACTATGGGTTGTTCTGTGCACCTCCCTGCTCTCTTTCCACAGAAAAAATATTAGCAAGTAAAAACTAGGGAGTCATTTAATTTTAATATGACACCAATTTCCAATTTTAATAACTTCATATTGTATAAAGAATGATATTGTGAAAAAGCAAAATTATTTTTAAGTTATTCAAATACTCTTGTAAAATACAGGATTGCTCTCCCCTGACTTTAGACCTCAAACAATTTGTTCTTTAAGTCTCTATGTGGTCTTTGTTGAAAAGAGGAGAAGCTACTTCCAGAAGGGGATTCATACAAGTTATTTTAGGCATCCATCTTAGGATGGGATGAATCCCCTTCTGGAAGTATTCTGTTTTCACTGCCTGTAAGGAGAAGCTAGTGAACTGGTTTAAGGTGTGCAATTATTTACTAGACAAGTAATATAAGGCAGAGTAAGCCCATATTTATTGTCACAAGGCTAATTAGGAATGCAGGTAGCTAATGTTTCATATAAGTGGTTGGTTTTAGCTATGAAAGTTGAAAAGCTCAAACTTTAAATGCAGATCCTAACAGAAAAAAAATGCAACTTTTTTCCCTCCTTTTCTGCCCACTGTGAAATGAATCCTGAACACCCTGGAAAATATTAGTAGTAGTCTATACTTAACAATTTTGGGAAGCTTATACTTGATTGTTTCTTTTCAGATTTCCAAGCTAATGTAAAAAATACAATTGTTTATCAGAGATGGTAAGATAACTAATAAATATTTGAGCTTCTGTTGCATTTCCTATCTATAGAAAGCTCAGCTACCTAACTGTGTATGACTAAGCCACCATTCCCTTGCAGGAGGACTTTAAAAACAAAACAAACAAACAAAAAAAAAAAAACACACACAAAAAAAAAATCAATGTGTGGTCTTTTTTTTGCATTCTCAGTATGATTTTGTTAGAAAAATATCTGGCAAGTATGCATCACTCTTTGGGGTAGAATCCCCATATTTCTTTGACTGCAAGTTGTAAAAAAACATGACAGAGTTGGCCAGAACACATATGGATCAATGCTTTGTTTTTAAGTTAGAAAAGAAAAGAAAAGAAAAGAAAAGAAAAGAAAAGAAAAGAAAAGAAAAGAAAAGAAAAGAAAAGAAAAGAAAAGAAAAGAAAAGAAAAGAAAAGAAAAGAAAAGAAAAGAAAAGAAAAAAGAAAGTTTAAGAACAGAAGCTCTGCTTAAATTCACAGCAGGCAATGATTTACCATGGTTTAATAATGTGTGACCAAGACATAACCACAGATATCTGCTGATGATATAGTCACAAAATGGATAATCTCTATCATTTATTCAATACCAGTGACACGCAGTTCTTCGCAGTTTTTGTAAGACTAATGCTAGAAAAAATAATAACCATAATTAAAAAAGAGGAAAAAGAAGTGATAATTGTAGACCACTGATCAGTTATCACAAAACATAGTGATTCATTAAGATTCTGCATGTTTAGAAGAAATACTGTAGCAGAACAGTATCTATTTTTTGTTGTTTTAAAAGCTAGGCAACATGCCTAATAAAAACTCTTTGCAAAAATATATAGAATTAATTCCAAATTTCTGTAATTAAAATATGCTTATTCTAAAAGGAGTACAATTAATTTGAGCTCTGACTAGTAGGTTACATAATTAACAATGAGACATGTTTTCTTTAACACTTATTAAGAAGATGAAATACAAATATCTTGCAGATCAGCTTCTGCCAAGGCCAAAGAAATAAATGCAATTTATGTAGTCACATTTTGCTTCCTCTGAGGTCCTTGATCACTGAATTGCACTTATTTCCAGTCCAGAAGAACAGGCCTATTAACCTGTCTTAGGATCTATTGCATTTCAACTTTATCCTCCTGGCATCAAAAGGCCATTAGACTGTGCAGAAACTTTTCAGAAGCTAAATCTGCATTAAAAGCTGTGTGGTGCAATAGGAGTGTATCTACAAGGAAAAACAGCTAATGTGAGTGACCATGCCATATGCATTATGGGCAGTTGCATCAGACAAGGACCAAATATATCCTGTGGATTGAACTACTGTTATTTAAGGACAATACATACTGTTTTTGAATATTCTGGTTCTTTTTAGTTTGTTTTTTTTTTTTCCCTAAAGGAATCTCAACCATGTGCTCTGAGACTGCTTGGTGACACTAAGCTAAGTCTGGTACATGGGGATGATAGAAAGATTAATTTCAGAAGTGTACTTTTGATGTCAAGTAAAATGCTGATATAGGCACAGCCTGACTAGTTCCTATATCAGGACCAAAGCCAGGCCAGACACATAACAAACACATGTGGAACACCACTTCCAGCCTGCTAAAGAACTGAAGAGTAGAGCATGCACAGTGGAGGCATAGCAAATAATAACTTCTCTTTTCCTTGTAAATCAATCCTGGTGGTAATGTTTTACAAACTTGGCTGCTGGTTCCATATTCAGTTAATACTTAAGACTGAAATAGCAAGAAATTACACCAGGTCATCTGCTACTCGCCCTACCCCAGGGCAGAATCCATCACACCCAAATAATTCCTGAAAGGTGTTTTTTCTAACTCGTTCTTACTTGTTTTGGTTTTCATGAATCCTGACGTACATATTAACAAATGCAGTACTAATATAATCTTCTTCATCTAAAGCTGTCTCGATGCACTGAGATATGCAGAGTATTTATTAGTACACTTTCATATAAGGTGAGCCTGCACACCCTTCACACCAGATATGGTTACATTCATGGTGGTAGGTAGCTTCTAACACGATTTTTGACTTATCCAGATGGAAGATGACATATAAATTTAATCTTCTTTTATTTTGTTCTGGCACAACAGGATTTAAAAGAAGGACAAGAGTAGAGTTATATAAAAGATACTCTGAGATACAACATAATGCAGTAAAGAATGACATCTTTCTATAGAACTGTTAAACCATTATACAGAAATTTGTAGAAAATTGTATCTTTGCAATACATATTGGTTTTGAAAATCCTGCAGCATGTTTATCATGCTCTGTTAGATTTGATAGTTTTTTTCTGTAAAACTATATGTAACACAATCAAGACAGAATACCCTTTGGCAGGGAAGGAGGAAGTGGTAGACAAACAGCAATGCTTATTATGATATTGGTAATATTATTTATCTTCACCATTGAAAAATGGTGAGTCTTTGCACAATTATGATCGATTCTATAAAATTATGTCAGAAATTGTCACTGGTCAGGATGTTTTTTCTCTGTTAAAGACAAATAAGTGATCCTGTTCTGCTGGTTTCTCGGACTCCCCTCTTGCTTGATAATTTGCTGGCCAGTTTCAACCGACTCTGATAAAAAGTTTAATGTTGAAAAAAAAGGTAATTTCATTTAAATACATAGGTGCAGGAAGTGACAGAGTAAACATGCTGCCCCTTCTGAGAAATATTCACTTTTATTATAGCCTCATTGTTACAAACCAGACAGTCTGTGTTATGGACAGCCATGGGGAACTAGGTTTTTGGGTTTTTTAAATTATTTTGTGGTTTCTGAGCTTGTGGAATATATTTGACTCACATTCCCAACCTTTCATCTGGAAAATTTTTTCTTTGTGAAGGCTGAGCTTCCCAGGGATTCTCACAATTCTGCCAGCTTTCAAACAAACAGAAAGAACAAAATCCCAACAACTAATGATAAATCTAAAGCATTCATAACTTTCTATGTATTTGATGTAAAATCACAAAATGGATTCATAGATTCACATATTTTAAGAATTGTTTATAATAGAATGATCTATTTTGAAAGAATGATAGGCTATAGAACTTTGACTTAATATTTAATACTTCATGCTCAGTAGTTCTCACTGAAAAAGAACACATTTACAAAAAGGATACTCAATATTTATTTATTTTTAAATAAAAATTTTTTAGAATTTGCCTCATTTGATGAAATGAACTAAAGATTATCATATAGACATATTTTCTGTTTAATTTTTCTTAACATAAACATCCAGCCAACAAATCTTTTAGATACAGGATTTTGACACATTACAGCTGATCTTGCAGCTGGTGGACCAAATTCACTGCTTGCGTAAGAGAATGTAACTCCACTGGAGAGAATTAAGCTATGCCTCAGCTACCAAGAACTAGAAGCACCAGAAATCAGAGGACCTGTTATAAAGAGACTTCTAGTTCAATGTCCAGAGATATCCAGAAATGTGTTGGGTTTTTGTTTTAGTGTGACTACAAATCAATCTAACTGAGCAAAACCAGACTCTTCTGAGAAAAAAATAAAAAAATAAAAAAATAAAAAAAAGATATAGACATTAGCTATAGATTCCTTGGCAGCTTATGATTTGGATTAACTTCTTGGTGTTAAGTATGGAATATGTAATACACTACATGGGATGATTCTCCTGTATGCTAAATTATAGATTAGCCCATGGAAATATGTTCCACCATTTAGTAGAAAGTAAATCTATACATGTGTCAAGATTTAAAACAATTTATTAACACAGCTGTTTCTGCAGATTTCTGTAGCTTTTTGCTAACGTCTGATTCTAGAAACGTTGGTTCTGAGGAATCAAAGATACATAAATGGTTTAGAGCTGTTCAGTTATAGAGATAGGATGCTATCAGTCCCTTTTTCATGCTTCTGATCACTGTGGGATCTTCTCAGGGTCACAAGTTTTTTTGACTGGGGAAAGAGGCTACGTGTAGGCAGGCTGACTGTGTCCCAGTGCTCTGCATCTGGACTGAAAGTGCCCACTTATAGGTTTGAAATGATAGTACATTTGTCCTCTGGGCAATATTAGGCAGAATTGTGGAAGATTTCTGCTTCTGTCATACAGAAAGTTTTAAAGTGGATGGTTCTCAGAAAGGAAGGGATTTTAAGACCTTCTTATTGTCTGCAGAATGCCAGAAGCTTTTCAAAGTAATAGCAACCCATGTAAAAGAGTGTGTGAACCAAAGTGAGCTTTTATTGCATCCAACACAGTCACATTCCCCTTAACTTTCTGTAGTGGTACATAAGCTTTCCAACTGCTTTGCTACTAAAAAATGTCATCGAGCAATGCTTTGGAAGAAGAAATTTATCTGCTGTATTGAACTGTCAGGAACCCAATTAAATACATGTACAGGTGTGTGGTGGAGAAAGGTATAAGCGAGAAGCCAGGGTTAAGCTTTCCAAATTAGAAAAGTTTTCTTTGTATGCCACAGTCATTCTAAAAAATAATAATAATAAAAACAAAACAAAACAAAACAAAAAAAAAAAAAAAACAAACCCTACGTTTTTAGTGTCATTTTATTTTTAATACATTTTACTTTTAATTGGCAGGGAGTTTACTGAGACTACATTTCAAAGACAAGGGATCTCCTTTTATGGGTCATTGCTAAGCCCTGTTTAAAAAGAATCTTGTGGCCTGATTACGTCACTTCTGCAGAGCCTGGCTGAGGCTCAATTTTCTGCCCTGCTGGGCTCTCCAGATTTCTGGTGGATTTTATAAGTGAATATAGGCAGCAGTAATAAAAATTGGGCTCTTCAAATATCTCCAGTGGGGCTTGGGAAAAATTTTCAGAATTCATATCCACTTCTCAAAGACACTTTCAGGACCTGGATTCTTGATACAGGAAAAATATTAGTCCATCAGGCACTTTTTTGCTCCAAATGATGCTTTAACTCAGAAGGAACTGAGAATATGTTTTCAGATGAGGCTCAGACTCAGAAGTGTTCTCAGTTCCTGATCACCTTGCCTGGTGCAGAAACATTAGGAAATACTAAAGCAATCTCAAAATGTCCTGGCCTTTGAAATTGGCACAGTATATCCAAAAAGAAAATAGCTCAGCCCCTGGAAACAGTGAAGGTTTGCTTGCCTGGCACAGGATACTACTGGCACATCCTTGTATCATCAGGCCACAGCATCTGCAGGTCCAAGAAACATGGCTGCAGAACCATATCAGTATGTTGTTGCCACTACCAGACCTGGGTTAAATATCAAGCTTGACAGTTTTGCTTAATTTCTGTTTTAGGCTATAAATCAGCCTCTGGAGAAGCCTGTGAACATCAGTGAACTTTGTTCAGAAAGTTGTCTGCACATGTGTTAAAAGTTGCCTTGACTGTAGTTTTGTTATGCCAGTCTTTCCCCTGGAATCTCAAAGTAATGCTCCAGGTCCCTTGCTCTAATCACAGGCTTATGAAATTTAGCAAATGTTTCTGAAATGGCTTCTCTGTGTATTGAATGTCACTACTTCACCACAGAGGTTCCTGATTTATACATCGATGGAATTTATTACTGTTGTTGTTGTTATAGTGACCTTGCATGAATTTTTGATCCATCATATTGAAAGCTAGATTGCAAAATGCAACGACAAGTACCCCCTACTGCATAAAAAGTCAAATGTGTTCTTGAAAAATACAATGTACACAGAATGAGTCTAGGGAGTTGACCAGCCCTTTTTGTTTGTATTTGTCATCTAGCAGGTTCAGCCCCTGAAAAGAATTGCCTCTGGACTCTAAATCTGGAATTAAGATGCATTTGACTTAAAAGATGAAAAAGTTGCATACCTATATTATTTCTTTATTTGGGTTAGTTACAATTCTTGCTTGAATAGTGCATCCACTTTTCATAGCTGAAATTCTAAACAATGTGGAAGAACAAGACAGATTTCAGACAAAAGCTTTACAGATGAGTAATTGATTAAACATGCCTCATCATGAGACATTCAAGGTACTTGATCAATTCAGTTTATAAATAGGGGTGACATGACCATAGTTTATAAATATATTTCTTATAAATGTGAGAAACGGAATTTGAATAAAAGAGTTTAGCACACAAAATGAAAGTAAGATTGAGTGTCTGTAAGTTGAAGCTAGAGAAATTTGAACTGTAAATAAAACTATGGTTTAACAGGAAATGTAATGAACAATGTGTGGGAATAACACATCAAGGCTTATGTTGGATTTTTCATCACTAGAAATGTTTAAATCAAGGATTTACCTCAACACTGGAAGAGGTTGTCATGACAGGCCATAGAATCTCCATCTTCAGAGACAGTTGACATGACTGGATATGACCCTGAACAACCTTATCTGACTCCGAAGTTTTCTCTAACTTGGAAGTTGACCTTGGTTTGAGTCAGAGGTGTCTTCCACCAGAGGAAATGTCTGATATTTGAAACTTCATACAAGCTTCATCTTGATGTCTCTCTTCATATGTCTAAGGACTTGTAGGTCAACACAGGAATTAGGACCTTCAAAAACAGCAATGCCTGGGAAGAGAAACACTGAATCCTACCTCCTATGACATGTCTACCTGTGTGGCTTTTCCTCTTCTCCCCCCTTCATTGCTTTCTCACTTAGCAGTTCTGACTCTTTTGTATTGTCATGTGCTTTCTACACAGCATAGAATTGAAATAAAAGAACCACTGATAAATACCAAAAGAACTACTCAGCTTAGCAAATTGGCTCTACATAAGGTCAAAGCAAAGGCCTTTCTGAAAGCCCTTTACTATTTGTTCCTGAACACTAGCAAATAACATTAAAAAAGCCCTGGGCTTAGACTGTTTCCTTGACTAACCTGGCTGAGCAGGGCATTAAATTGTAGTTTGTTCCTCTTCAACTTCCTACTTCACTTAAGGACACCTACCTCAACTTCTTATCTAGATCTTCAGCGTTCCAAATAGCCTGAGCTGCCTTCTGGGCTGAGAATTTCCCCTTTGCGCTATCAGACCTGTATGGTTAAAGAGTAAATTGAGGATCTATCTCATGTTAAAAGCCCAGTGTACATGCTAGGAAGTGGTGGTGTTTGTCTCTGAAATATTTGGTTGAGTGATTGGTGCCTTGTTCTGGAATTTCCCCCTTTAGGGTAAGTTCTCAGAAACCATGATAAAGAATTACTCTAGAAATACTATTGGCTAGCTGAGGCTTGTAAATTAGCTTTTTCTAAAGCTCAAGTACAGAAATTACAGGCTCTGAGCAGTTCCAGTGGACAGATCAGCAGGGTATATTACTCTTCTCTCATCCTGTGACTAAGCACATAACCTTTCCTTTGTGCCTTAAATCAGACTGGGAGCATACAGGCTTGCTTGACAGCGTACATTTTTGAGCAGCAGAGGCAGAATGGAAGCAAAGCACTTGAAACAGTCCACTGGTTTCTGGCTGGCAGCTCAGGTTCACTGTAGAGGCCTATTGTCTTAACAGTGCTATGGAGAAGTTTTGGAAAGCTTTGTTCTTTATAGACATCTCCCAACATAACAGAACTCTAAAGAAGCTGATCTTTAGAGAAGTAACCGCTTATGGCTCTTTTACTAATGATCTGTTTTGTGTTGTTCCAGTACATTTCAACAGTCTTTGGCGGGATCATTCAGCCATCTCAGTACTGCACAGTTCATACACATTGTATATCTCAACATTAACAATACATATTTTGTTGTATTCAGACAAAGAAATACGTTAGAAACAAGCTGTTAAGAAAAAGACCCCTGCATATTTCAAGGATTATGTTTAAAACTTCATTTTGTTTTGTTTTGTTTCTGAAGATAACCCTCTGGTTCAAGTAAAGCTGTTGGACTTGGAACAGTAATTAATTCAAGGAAAACTTAAGGTAGTGTTTTGCATGAGGTCAGACTCGAAGATCAGGATGGTCCCTTCAGGACATTAGATCTATGAAACTATGAAAGAATCAGATGAGAAGGCTGATTCACATTCAACCACTGTCTTGAACATCCCATCAATGATATGTCTGACACAAATTCACAGAAGCAGGGGAAAGAAAAAGATTTAATTATTATATAAACACACGCACTTACATAGAGAGAGGTATCTTCTTTGCTTCTCAAGTAGAGCTAAAGGCTACAGTCTGTAACTATACCTCTAACTAGAAGGGACAACAGCACATATTTGCAACAAATTTCTGAAGTTTCCATATTTTTCTAAATGAAAAATTAAAAAAAAAATCTTGTAAATATTGCCAGGTCTTCATCCCTCTCATTTTCTCTTTCTCTCTCTCTCTCTTTCTCTCATCAGATATATCTAGATAGCTTGAACCTCTTCTGTCAAACATTGTACTTCAATAAAAACAGATTTCAAGCTAGTGTTTGCACCTTTTCTACCACTCTGGCTTATCTTAATGCTTCTTCCTTTGAACCCATCATTTCCTATCATGATTCTCCCACTCTTTCCTATACAAGCCCAGGTTACAACATGTCTTTCTGTCCATTTTTTTTCTGGCAACCTCCCTAGTCTGTCAGGTTTGTGTATGCCTGACATATGTAGACTAGTTCTTTTGATAAAGGGAGAGATGTAAAGCTGAACTTTGCATTTCAAATAGGCAATAACACACACATGCATCTGAGATTACCTCCCCTGTCTTAGGTCCACCTTCTGTGAGTTGGTTATAACTCTTTGGGACTTGGGTGCTTATATCCTAAGCCATTTTTTAATGTGAATGCCTGATAATAAGCACTTCAGCATGGTGGACAGTGGAGAACACATAATTTAATTTTTACCAGAAGCAATAAAAACTGCTAATATAATTCCATAAATTAAAAACCTTTGACTTGAGAGAAAAATCTATTTTCAATTGCTTCTTAGCAATATTGAAGACTGCTGCAGTATCTTCATAGGGTTCCATTTTCACATGAGCACATATGAAACTTGGGCCCTCTCAACACTTGCCTGTCTCATACTCAGGGTCTGGTTCCACATGTATTTTCTTCTTTGGGCAAAACACCAAGAAAAATTCCCACCTTTGGGGACTCAGTCCCATGCTGTCACTGCAGTTCATTATCTACTCAGCTGTGCTACCACACTCTTCCTGGGACTATGGGACTACACTGCAGAACAGATTGCCAAAATGTTTGCATTAAAAACAAATGAACAGAATGAACAGCTATTGTTGTTCTGCAGATACAATCCTTTTTTTTTTTTTTTTTTTTTTTTCCCTAAGCATTTCAGAGCAGAGCATTTCAGTGATTCAGTTTTCAAGGTCCCTTAGGTATATAACGTTTGCCTACAATTCAAGACACAATGCATTATGGCACAGGAAGGGAAACAAGTTTCTAGGGCAGCGAATATAACTATATTTACCTGGGGTGTGTGGGGGTGGGTGTGTTTTAAAAGAAATTATACATGACATTACACTTTCCTCTGCTTATCCTTACAAAAACCTTTTTTTTTCATAGAATCATAGAACTGTTTGTGTTGGAAGGGACCTTAAAAGCCATCTAGTTCCAACCCCCCCACCATGGGCAGGGCCAACTTCCACTAGACCAGGCTGCTCAAAGCCCCGTCCAACCTGGCCTTGAACACTTCCAGGGATGGAGCAGCCACAACTTCTCTGGGCAACCTGTTCCTTTGCCTCACCACCCTCATAGTGAAGAACTACCTCCTTCTGTCTAATCTAATTCTACTCTCTTTCAGTTTAAAGCCATTACTCCTTGTCCTATCACTACATGTCCTTGTAAAAAGTCCCTCTCCAGCTTTCTTGTAGGCCCCCTTCAGGTACTGGAAGACTGCTATAAGGTCTCCCTGGAGACTTCTCTTCTCCAGGCTGAACAACCCCAGCTCTCCCACTCTGTCTTCACAGGAGAGATGCTCCAGCCCTTAGATCATCTTTGTGGCCCTCCTGGACTCTCTCCAACAAGTCCATGTCCTTCTTATGTTGGGGGTCCCAGAGATGAATGCAATACTCCAGGTTTGGTCTCACGAGACTGGAGTAGAGGGTCAGAATCACCTCCCTCGACCTGCTTGCCACACCTCTTTTGATGCAGCCCATGAGACAGGTGGCTTTCTGGGCTACGAATGCATGTTGCTGGGTCATGTTGAGCTTCTCATCAACCAATACCCCCAAGTCCTTCTCCTCAGGCCTGTTCTCAATTCGTTCTCTGCCCAGCCTTTATTTGTGCTTGGGATTGTCCTGACCCCAGTGCAGGACCTTGCACTTGGCCTTGTTGAACCTCATGAGGTTCGCACGGCCCACCTCTCAAACCTGCCAAGGTCTCTCTGGATGGCATCCTTCCCTCCAGTGTGTTAAGTACACTGCTCAGCTTGGTGTTGTCGGCAAACTTGCTGAAGGTACACTCAATACCTACTGTCCATGTTGTCAACAAAGATTTTAAACAATGCTCGTCCCAGTACAGATCCCTGAGGAACACCACTCATCATTGTTTTCACTTGGACATCGAGATGTTCACTGCAACCCTTTGAGTGTGATCATCCAGCCAATTCCTTATCCACTGAGAGGTCCATCTGTCAAATCCATGTCTCTCCAATTTAAAGACAAGGATGTCGTGTGGGACAGTGTCAAATGTTTTGCACAAGTCCAGGTAGATTATGTCAGTTGTTCTTCCCTTACCCACCAATGCTGTAACCCCATCACAGAAAGCCACCAAATTTGCCAGGCATGATTTGTCCTTAGTGAAGCCATGTTGGCTGTCACCAATCACCTCCTTAGTTTACATGTGTCTTAGCTTAGTTTCCAGGAGGATCTGCTCCATGATCTTGCTGACCACAGAGGTGAGACTGACTGGCCTGTAGTTCCCCAGGTCTTCTTTTTTTCCCTTTTTAAAAATGGGGGTGATGTTTCCCCTTTTCCAGTCAGTGGGAACTTCACCAGACTGTGATGACTTCTCAGATATGATGGATAGTGGTTTAGCAACTTCATCCACTAGTTCCCTTAGGACCCATGCATACATCTCATCAGGTCCCATGAACTTGTGCACCTTCAGGTTCCTTAGATGGTCCTGTTTCCTTCCAAAGAGGGCCCACATTTTCCTTAGTCGTCTTTTTGTCACTGATGTACCTATAGAAGCTTTTCTTGTTGCCCTTGATATCCCTGGCCAGATTTATTTCTATCAGGGCTTTAGCTTTCCTAACCAGATCCCTGGGTGCTTGGACAATTTCTCTCTATTCCTCCCAGACTACCTGTCCTTGTTTCCACCCTCTGTAGGTTTCCTTTTTTGTGTTTTGAGTTTGTCCAGGAGTTCCTTTTTTGTCTATGCAGGCGTCCTGGTGTTTTTGCCTGACTTCTTCTTTGTTGGGATGAATCACCTCTGAGCTTGGAGGAGGTGATCCTTGAATATTAACCAGATTTCTTGGGCCCCTCTTCCCTCCAGGACTTTATCCCATGATACTCTACCAAGCAGATCCCTGAAGAAGCCAAAGTCTGCTCTTCTGAACTCCAGGGAAGTGAGCTGACTGTGCACCGTCCTAGGTGCCCTGAGGATCTTGAACTCTACCATTTCGTGGCCATTGCAGCCAAGGCTGCCCTTGAGCTTCACATTCCCCACCAGTCCCTCCTGGTGGGTGAGAACAAGGTCCAGTATAACACCTCTTCTTGTTGGTTCCTCTATCACTTGGAGAAGGAAGTTATCAACAACTCATTCCAGGAACCTCCTGGATTGCTTATACCCTGCTGTATTGTCCCACCAACAGATATTGGGGTGACTGAAATCCTCCACAAGGACCAGGGCTTGTGAATGTGAGGCTGCTCCTATCTGTCTATAGAGGGCCTCATCCACTCAGTCTTCCTGGTCAGGTGGCCTGTAGCAGACCCCCACTATAATGTCACCTGTCCCTGCCCCTCACCTTTAATCTTGACCCATAAGCTCTCTGTCAGCTCCTCATCCATCCCCAGGTGGAGCTCCATGCAATCCAGCTGGTCATTGACATAGAAGGTGAAACCCCCTCCTCATCTCCCCTGCCTGTCCTTCCTGAAGAGCCTATATCCTTCCATTCCAACACTCCAGTCATAGAAGCCATCCCACCACATCTCCGTGATGCCAATAAGATCATAGCCCTGCAGGGGTGAGCAAGTCTCTAACTCCTTTTGTTTATTTTCCTTGCTATGTGTGTTTGCATAGAGACATTCAAATTGGACTCCTGATGTAGCTGACTTACTGGCTGGAGTGACTGGTGTTGCTCTTCATGTGCTCTTCTGTTGACCTGTGATCCTCCTCCAGGCTCTGCACAGCTATTGTTGGCACTGGCACCAAACTGGTAGGAGTGGGATGGACTGAGGTTCCCCTCCCCCGGCAACTTTGGTTTAAAACCCTCTTTACCAGCTTGGCAAGCCTATGACCAAAAATGTTTTTCCCCCTCTCTGACAGATGGACCCCACCAGCCCCTAGTAGAACAGGTTTCTCAAAGCAAGTCCCATGGTCTAAGTAGCCAAACCCCTGGCTATGGTACCAGTAACCATTTGTTTATTCACCAGATTCTACTGGCCCTTTCATATCCCTTTTCTTTGACCAGGAAGACTGATGAAAAAAATACCTTTGCTCTGGAGTCCCTTACCACCACTCCCAGGGCTCTGTAATACTTCTTGATACTCCTCAGACTGCTCCTGGCTGTACCACTGGTGTCCACGTGAAATAAGAGTAGTCGATAATAGTCAGTGGACTGTACGAGGCTTGGTGGTGTCTCAGTGGCATCCCTGGTATGAGCTCCAGGTAAGCAGCACACCTCTCTAGAGAGTGTGTCAGCTCAGCAACTGGGTGCCTCCATATCTCTCAGAAGCAAGTCACTTACTACTATCACCCATCACCTTTTCTTAGTGGCTCTGCTTGTTATATGGGGAGCAGATCGGGCTGTCTTACTCAGCTTCAGCATCTCTCCTGATGTGATGGGTCTTTCCTCTTCAGTCTGCAGAGCAGTGAAGCAGTTCTGTGAAGGCACCTCAGGCTTTGGGGGAAGTCTCTTCCTCCTGCTGGTCTTTGCCGTTGCAACTGTCCCTTCTTTTGCATTATTGGCCCCCCTCCCTTCTGTGTGTGCCAGTGGGAAAGTTTTTGGCTGTTTGGCTGCGGGCTGTGGGTCCACTGGAGACTGCGTCTGGAACCAGCTATCTAACACCGTCTCAGCCTTCCTGAGATTACACAGCAATACAGTAGCTCAGTAACCTTCTGCAGGAGTTCCTCCCCCTGGGCACACATTTTGCAGGGAGGTCTGCCACTTCTCCCTGCTCCAGGAGAAAGATCTAGGCACTTACTGCAGTCTGAGGTCTACACTGCAGCCTTCAGCAGCTCCATCTGAGTGGAGGTATGGCCACCGCTGGGGTAGATGATGCAGACCCCCCACCAGAACTGCAGCCTTTGCTCTCAGACAAGCGCCCACCATTCTGCCTTGAGGGTTAGGTAGAATGAGTGCCCTTGACCTGTGCAGATGGTCACAGAATGGTTCCTGGTTGCTGAGATATGTGTACTTCAAGTGTCCCACTTGGCCAGTAGAATGCCCCTCCTTTGAAGAGGCACCCTCCCTGTGCACCCTCTCATGCAAACTGCTGTGTCACACACTGGCTGTTTGGCCACTGTGGTTGCTCGCGCTCCCTGGGGCTGCCTTTGGTGGGATTTGGGGGTGGCTGCCATTACTCCCAGCCACACACAGGCCTCATCAGCTGCTCTCGTGAGAACTGTTGGCTCCTGGCGGGTCTCTGTGCTCCCCTGGGGTTTCCCTGGCTCAGAAACCCTCCCTGTATGCCCTATAAACCTTGTCTCTTTATTCTTCCTATCACCTATCACACTCCTTGCTACTCAACACATTAGGAATTTTTCATTTACTTTGCTTTTTCACTGACCCACTCCATGAAAGAAAGGTATCTTAAGAGCAAAGACAGCTTTAAGAGATTCTTATATGTTAACTGGACATTTAATTATAGCATGTACACTAATTGAATAGGAATTCATTACTGTTAACTTAAATGACCCAAGGTAAATTTCTACATATTGCAAAGTTATGTCATTAAACAATTATTTAATATAGAAGGTACTGGATAGACTTGGGTAATTTAGACAAGATTCTTTGACTTATTCCTCCCCACTTGCCCTAAACCAAGCACAAATAAAATACTTATATTATTTAAAGTTATCCTACAACACAAGTTTTTTGTTGTACAGATATCTACAAACCATATTTAGAAGGTGGATCCCTTAATAGTTACGTATTCAGGCACACAGTCAAGTTAGCTTGGCTTATTTTATGAACTGAGTCACAGTAAATCACGATTTGCACCTCCACATCCTGCAGCAAACACGAGGTTTATGCATTAACATAGACCTGAGGGAAGATGGTTTAAACTCATATTCTTTACCTCATTAGCAATGTGTTCACTTCACTAATGGTCAGTTAGTGCAGCAATATACTGTAAAAATTAAACCTCAGTAACAAAGTTGAGATAGGATATGCATATTTGTTTTAACTACAGTTCAGAGCAAGGGCTATAGATGGTTATTTTGAACTCTGCATCAACAAGTATCAAGTGAAAATAGTTTTAAATTAGTTTTTAATAAACTCATTTTATTTTGTTGTGCCTCTGTTTCTCCTTTTTGTGGGGACTTGACAAAACAAGAAGTTTACTCATAGAGGTTCAGTTGACTTTTTTGCTCTATTTTATATTTTAATCAAAAGCTAAATAAGATAAGATGAAATGGCCTTTATTTTAAGTTTTTTATCTTATGTGCATAGACAATCCCAGAGGGTACTGACTTACGCACAAAACAATGTTTGCATAATGGTAGAAGAGATGCTATTTTTATTACATATCTGGCACGTGGTGAACCATACCAGAAATCTCAAATGTAAGCTTCTTAAAAGACTACTAGTCCACAACCCATTAATAGTGGATTAATATGAACTAAATAATGAATAATTTTCTGAACAGGTGCCTAGATATTTATCTGTAGCACTGAAGGAGTCACCAGGAGAAAATATTTTTGGATTTTAGTTTCTTCATAAACTCCTTAAGTGAGGTTGAACAAGACTGAATCTTCATATAAACCTGACTGAATTCAGTGGAAGCTCCAGTTTAAATAGGGTAGCCAGATATTTTTACCATGGCTGAACAAATAAATGTGTACCAAAAAAAGGGCAATTTAGAAATTGAGCAGAAACTCACCAGCATGCTAAGCTCTAAGCACTAACTCTTTAAAGCTCTTTCTCCACCTAATCTGCTATGGATATTCTGTTTAGAGTATAATTTTTAAATGCTTATTGAGAAAGCAAACCAAAAGGTATATAATATCACGATTAGGACTCATTCAGGAAGTATAGAACCTCAGGATAAAATTGTTCTGTGTAGTTTAACAAAACAGAGATCTGTATCTCAGGATCCTACATGCCAGGAAATTATCTAATAAGGACATGTGAGGGATGGACTGTTTGGTGGATAAGAATTTGGTTGGATGGTCGCATCCGGAGAGTAGCGGTCAATGGCTCAATGTCCAGATGGAGATCAGTGACAAGTGGTGTCCCACAGGGTTCCATACTGGGACCAGTGCTATTTAATATCTTCATCAATGACACAGACAGTGAGATCGTGTGCACCCTCAGCAAGTTTTCAGATGACATCAAGCTGAGCGGTGCAGTTGACACACCAGAAGGATGGGATGTCATCCCAAGAGACCTGGACAAGCGGGAGAGGTGGGCCTGTGAGAACCTCATGAGGTTCAACAGGGCCAAGTGCAAGGTCCTACACCGGGATCAGGGCAACCCCCAATATCAGTCCAGGCTGGGGGATGAAGGGATTGAGAGCAGCCCTGTGGAGAAGGACTTGAGCGTACTGATGGATGAAAAGCTGGACATGAGCCAGCAATGTGTGCTTACAGCCCAGAAGGCCAACTGTATCCTGAGCTGCATCAAAAGCAGTGTGGCCAGCAGGTCGAGGGAGGTGATTCTGTCCCTCTACTCTGCTCTGGTGAGACCCCACCTGGAGTACTGCATCCAGCTGTGGAGCCCCCAACACAAGAAGGACATGGACCTGTTGGAGCGGGTCCAGAGGAGGGCCACAAAGATGATCCGAGGGCTGGAGCACCTCTGCTATGAGGACAAGCTGACAGAGTTGGGGTTGTTCAGCCTGGAGAAGAGCAGGCTGCGGGGAGGCTTTATTGCAGCCTTTCAGTACTTAAAGGGGGACTACAGGACGGGTGGGGACAATCTTTTTAGCAAGGCCTGTTGTGACAGGACAAGGGGTAATGGTTTTAACTAAATGGTTTAAACTAAAGGAGAGTAGATTTAGACTGGATATAAGGAAGAAATTTTTTACAATGAAGGTGGTGAAGTGCTGGAATGGGTTGCCCAGAGAAGTAGTGAAGGCCCCATCCCTAGAGGCATTCAAGGTCAGGTTGGATGGTGCTCTGAGCAACCTGATCTATTTGGGGATGTCCCTGCTCAGTGCAGGGGGGTTGGACTAGACGACCTCTAAATGTCCCTTCCAACCCAAACCATTCTATGATTCTGTGTTTCTATGATTCTATGTAATACAGCAGAACAGTGTGGAAGGCATATGCTAATAATTGTGTTAAAGATTTTCTTTCAGAATGGGCATAAATGGTGAGAAATTTGAAAAAACTGGGAATCTTCACAAGTATACATACAGAGCTGCTCACACATAATATAAATCTGGTCATACCTGGAGATGTAGACTTGGTCATCAATCAATTTCATCAATTCCTAAGAAAATTAAGCACCTTTAAGAAGTGATTTTGAAGGTCTGTATTTTATATGTAAGAATCATTTGTGGCAACTAGACACAGAAATATATTGTAGATAAAGTCTCTGATCTCTCATCCACATTCTTTACTCATTGAGTTTGGTCACAGTTTGTGGATGCTCTGTGGCAAGGAATATTTTTGGGGGGTCTGTATTTGTATGGAGTCCAGAACAGGGCAGTCATGGTCCAAAGCATGCCTCCTGGGGACTGTTACACAAACAGATAAAGACTAATGACAATAACAAAAATGTCTACTAACAAGTTAAAATAAGGTGAGCCACCTGCAGGTATCTGATAATCATATTTAAGAAACTTGTGAACATCTGTAATTCTTTGTCCCCATTTATCATTTCGTGAAAGAACTAGGTCCTAAGTCCAGCCTTACTTCATTGTGTATATTGTAATATCAATCTAAAATAGGACTTAAGCTGAGCAGGAGACCTCTGAAAGCTGAGAACATGTAACACTGGTATATGCAGATTATGGCTGCTTTTTTTCCAATACTTCTTCCAGGTAGTTTGTAGAATTTCTGTGAAATAGAAGGGAAAAAAATGAAAAAGAAAAAAAAAAAAAAGAAAAAATCCTCAGCCAATTGTTGAAATATTTGCATTTCTTATTTCATGTTAATAAGAAATGTCAACAAAAATAATAAATACGTATATACATACATATATACATAATGAAAAACCACTCTGTAAGGTGAAGACAGTGGACTATTTTATTTATTTGTTTAATTTCTGATCAGTTAAAGACTGTTACTGTTGACTGTGACATTTTAAGATCATAAATTACTTTCTAGTAAGAAACACTTGTGCTTTTCATATTTACAGTTTAAAAATAAAAAATAAAAATACATACTCCTTTCCCTCTCTTTAATGGTTAATTAGGTCACTAATCAAAAGAAATTCTTAAGAGGAAAATGAAATGTTGACATTTTGCAATTATTTGCTACTGTGAATAATACATAAACACACTACTTATGGTTAAAGTGGCTTTCAAACCCTTTTTCTGCCATTAGGGCATGAACTGACTGCAGAATCAGTGTATTTTACTTGATATATTGCCACATTATCTACTTCAGTGCTTCCATTTAGTTTGGGTCACTTACATTTCATTATACTGTACCTTGGCTGAGTGCAATAAAAAAAAAGTTTATTGCAACTGCAAGCTCCTAATTAAACATCAGCTGTAAACTGAGCTACCCATTACAGATTATATATATAAAAAGATTATATTCTTGGGAATCACTCTATCATGCAACATGATTAATATATATGTGTCCTTGTAAATAGGAGTTGATGTGCTATATACATAATGGATATGATTAGGTTTTATTGAGACCCAAGACATCAAAGATAAAGGGATACAGAGATTTCCCATTCAGCAATCTTGTTAAATATGATATAAGCATGTACATCCATACACAGAAAACACAAGCATAAATGTGTTTGTTGTATTGTAGTGTTCTTAGCTACAAACACTGTGGTTGCAGAGAGATTTGAACTTATAAATACATGTCCAGGGTGAAATTAACCTCATATTGGGGAGCAAAAAATAAGTTAAGTCAGTTAAAAATCTCAGTTTCTTACAAGGAGGAGAAAACAGTGCTTCAGACATTTGTCTTTCAGGAAACACTGTAAGCAGATTTCATACCTTGAAGCAGAAGCTTCAGATGGATCTCATGAAGGACACATTTGAAGTTCAACTGGTATTTCATACAGAAAAGGCTTTTTTTAAATGGACCACTGAAAAATCAGTTTGGCCTTAACTTACGCTATGAACATATTAGTTCACTTGTTTTCCAATTGAAAGAAATCTACTCAGTGTGGAGATGAAGTTAGAATAGTTTTGTCCAATGGAGTTGCATGCCCTAGAGACCATAATTTGTATATTTAGGTATTAAATGGCAAAAAAGTTTAATTTCCACCTTCTTTCCATCCTTTTTCCTATTTATGTGCACCTTTCAATTATGCCAGTATAAGCTGTTTGTGGGATCATGCAGAGAACCATTTTCAGCAACTGGTGTGATTTCAGAAAATATATATATTTTGTGCTTTGTTGTTTGCAACATTTTTACATAGATTTCTCAGAGACGTGAATATTTTATCATGTAATGGAACATAGATCAATTACAGAACTATATACTGAGGAAAGAGTGATGAAGGAATCCAGACTGGGATTCATGAATCATCTCATTTAATTTTAGTTCTATTCGGTGAGGCTGAGTGTTGCTGTCCACGGACCCATATATTTACAATGCAAAGAGAAAATTCTCCTTGGGGACCTTTAAAATCTCAGGTGGGAAAGTACATGCCTAACTTAAAAATTCAAATTAGGTATTTAAAATTGGGATGGATTAATCTGGACCAGCATAAGACAGGCTACAAAACTTCTGTTTTCCACATACAAATGTAGAAGTTTGTTTATAATTTGAAGATGTAAGAATAAGATTTGGGTTGCACAAATGTGATAGTCCTAAACTGTGTTACCTGTACTAAGGCCCAGACTAACACAAAAAAAAATGTTAAATATTTGACCTCTGAAAATCATATTTTCAGATATGTTCATTGTCAGAAAAAGTAGACACAGGGAATAATCACTAGTAAATACTTTGTCCTGGAAGTTTGACGTTAGATATCTGTTGTTGACACATTGTTCACAAAACTCAGGTGTCTGAACCTAAACTGGGGTCTTTTCAGAGTCCTGTGCTGTCCCGTTTAGCTGGATAATTTTCCTTACTTACTTTCTGCCCTTAATCTTGGATAAGAGAGAACAAAAAATAAAAAGCATCCTTTTCCCTTTCTGTTTGGAAACACAGCCAGCCTTGCAAAAAATCATACAAACAGGCCTAAACTGAAAAAAAAGTAGATCAGTTATTGTTTACATGTTGACTACCTTTCTTCCATTAGCTCAGTTAAAGCACCATTCAATATAATCCATTCAGAGACTCTTGGTATAATTTCCACACCCCAGAGTTTCAACTGGTGTAAATCAGGTGAAACTATTGCAGTTTTTCCAGCTAAGCATCTGGCTCTGTTCTTCTTCAGGAATGGAATTTTTGAAAGAGAAATGAGGGTTAAAAAGAGAGATTGCTTCCATTAAAATCTGTCTTAAACTAAAAACAAGCTGTCATATTTAAAAGCAAACAAACAAAAAAACCCTCCAAACATGGATTTGCAGTCTCTCTCACAAAAATTCTGTAACAAAGACAACAGCTTGACAATGGCAGCTGCTGCATAGAGTAAAAATTAGAGGACAATGTCATTTTTAATGATTTTTTTAAAATGAAAAATTAAACCAAAATAAACAAGATGTCCTAGGTATTTTTTTTTTTTTTTTTTTAAGAATCTGTCTCTCTGTCCTATTATTTATAAGTGGCAATGCAGACAGACGACAGGAACATATGCTGGGAAGAGTCTGAAATTAGACAAAGCAATAATGGAAGAAGGATAATTTTTTTTAGGTTTCATACAAAAGCTATGCTTTTTATGTCTTTGTATGAAACTTTAAAAAACAGACACATAAATATGTATCCATATATATAGACATGGATACACACATACTCACAAAGAACAAATTCATATATTTATATCCACACATAGTTTTATGTTTATAAATTAATATTTGTAAAAATAAATACACTTATGTAAATATTTTATTTATAAACTAATTTACGTAGATGTAAAATTTGCAAACAGGCACTCTCAGTTATTTTTAGAAAGACAGAAAGCTGTAAAATAAAATGTATGTATACCAGGAAAAAATGGGATTCTATTTTGAGATATTATTCTCAGCTTTTTGTTTTTTATTTATTTTATTTTTTTAGTAACTTACAAAAACAATTTATATCATTTAGCTGCCATCATACTGCCCTAAATCCTTATGTTTCTATCTGTCCTGCTGGAACTACAGAAAGGTCTTTTTTATAACAACTCAGTGTTATTCAGTTCAATTTCCACATTTAAGGCCAGAAAATGTCCTTCAAGAAAAAAAGATTTTTTCTTAAATCTAATCTTTTTTCTCAGCACTTCCAGTGACTTAAAGGTTGCCTGAAAGTTATTTATTTAAGTGAGACAGGTAAAGATTTTAGAACCACCAATAATACCCTGCTCTCAGTTAACACAGAATAAACCTGTTTGGGTGTAAATATTTAGTGATAGTATTAAAGAGCTGATACTTAACTTCTAAATTAAAAAAAAAAAAAAAATCAAAATCTTTCTATTATATGCTATTCATAATTTTATTACTTTAATATATCTATTTTCCAAAAAACAAAATAAGCTGGAGTTGATCGAGTTCAATTCTCTTATTTTCAAATCACCTACATTCATTTTGTGTATCATACGCTAATATAGGGGGGTTTGCCCTACAATTTTGTTGGTTAAATAGAATACTAATAATCTTTTATTTATTATTTTTCATGAAGCATAAATGGTACTTTAAACAAAAAAGTTACCAAAACTGCTTTGAAATATTTTGTAAGTTAGTCAGAGAAGCTTATTGCCTAAAAGCCCAGCAAGAATTGGTTCTAATAATAGGCTGATTTTGTGCTTTGAAAAGATTAATTCAATGGGGGAACAGTTGTGCCTTTTGTCTGTTAGTGCTCCCAACACACTCTCTGTCATGCACAGGGAACTGATGTGTACTTATACTGCAGTTACATCTAGTCAATGTCACATACAACTCCAGTCATAAATACCAAAATCTTGATCTCTCTGGATATGCCTGAAAGAGGTTTAGGGTTTTGTTTTGGGTTTTTTTTTTGTTTATTTTGGGTTTTGGTTTGGTTTGTGTTTTTTGTTCTTGTATTGTTTTTTTTTTTTGTTGTTGTTGTTGTTTTGTATTGTTTTGTTTATTTCAGTAGGACTACTCTGGTAATCAAAAATTGCAGGATGACAACTTGTAAAGGTATGTTCTGCTTATTGCTACAGCAGTGCTTTATCAGCAAGTCAGAACATATCAGCAGCACAGTGTAAAAGAACTCAAAATAGTTCCCTCCTACTCTCAAACTCATTCTTTAAATCACTGGAAGCTGTTAATTTTTACACAAAATATGTTTCATGTTTGCATTTTTACCTTTACAGTTCTGAAGAACACATCAGCACAAATCATTTGAGTGGGGCAGTATCTCTTATTGTGTCTAAGCAGACTGTTGAGCATTGCTACAATATATATAATTATTCTTAGCAAAACCTGCAGTCTAAGCATGGAGGATGAGAGGAGCAAACTGAATGCCTCCTTGTGGGTTGTTTTCCTTATGCTGTTTTCTCATCAGTGGTGTCAGAGTCCTAGAGGGCAGTCTGCTCAAGAGGTTTGTTATGAGATAGATGGACTTTCTGCCTAGATCAGTTTTGAACTGGGCCAGTAAGGAGACACAGACTGAGCATCAGTGGTTCAAGGATACCTGTGCAATGAATTTTCTTGTCTCAAGGGATTATAGTGAACCCACAGGCAAATGCTGCCTATGCGGAGAGCAGGGTGCTGAGCACAGCAGTGTGAATAGAGAGAGGGGCTGATGGCCATCAGGGATGCAGAGCATTTTGGAATGCTTCTATGAGAACATTTCATTAAGGGATATGAGACAGGTTGAGAACTGCCAGTGAAGAAAAGACTTTTTCTGACCATGTTATAACTTCTGTGGTCACATAGCTGTCAATCCAGTACCACCCAACCAGCATTAAATTTACTGTGTCCCCCTGCCCCTTTTCTTTTCTTTTTTTTTTTTTTTTTTTTTTTTTTAAGAGACAGCTAAGAGATTGAAGTTTGAAAAAGTCACAATTGCACCTAGACAAAATTCCCCCAGATAAAGGCCAAAATAAAAGCAAAGACATAGACACAGGAAAATGTTTCCACACAGAATGACCTTTGCTGGGAGGAGGGGGGAGAGGGGAGCTGGGATTGTTCACAGACTTCAATCTCAGACTTGCTAGGTGGGTTTTAACTCTTCATTTTCCCTGCACCTTTAAGCTCTTTTCTCCCAGTAGCACCAGGGAGCCTTTTCCTGTCGGGTTCTCCTCATTGCCCTTTTCCTTGACTTTGTCTTGTCACTCCAACCATAGTCTTGTTCTGCCAGATATGTTTCATTTTCTGCATGACTTCCCCTGGATGGGCATTTCAAGCTGTGATTTCTAAGCTTGATCTCACACTGTAGATCCTGTTATCTCAGTAAAAAGCTTTAAAGTTCAAAGTGAGTTAGATGAACAATACTTTAAAAGCAGTGTAAAGTCTAAGCATCCTCTGGGTGGAAGCAGTTCAGCAAAAAAATAAAATCAGATGTTTGCATGATTTTATATGGAGAAAGAACAATTAAAAATCAAGATGCCAGTTCAGGGAAAAATGTTATAAATTTTTATTAAGAGATCTGAAGAAGTGCATGTCGTTATGCTTCTGTATCCACATAGAGCTGCCATGGGCCTCTTGCCACTCAGAGCTCCAAGGCTTCTCTTGCCATCCGAGTTTATTCCAAAGCCAGTCCACTTCAGTCTGCTAGACTTTAGACCAGACTCCTTAAGTAAAAAAACCTGGGATTAACAAGTACGTTATTAGTAGCTACATGAAGCATTTGGATAACATCCCTGGCACAAGCTGTGGTACACACAACAAGATAGTGTTTCCTTATTCCCCATGATGTCTGTTCTGCGGTCCTTCACCTGGACCTCCTGATGCAGCTCCATACTCTCAGCCAGGTCTCTTGGCCTTTCCTCACAAGAGAGGTGCTCAAGTCCCCAGTCATCTTTGTAGCTGTCTGCTGGACTCTCTCCATTAGTTCCCTGTCTTTCCTGAACTGGGCAGCCCAGATCTGGATGCAGTACTCCAGATGTGGCCTCATTAGGGTGGTGGAGAGGGGGAGGATAACTTCCCTCAGCCTGCTCGAGACACTCCTTTTAACGCACCCCAGGACACCGTTGGCCTTCTTGTCCACAAGGGCACAGTGTTGGCTCATAGTCAACTTGCTGTTCACCAACACTCCATCATAGGAGGCTATAAAGTTGGTTAAGCATGATCTCCCCTTGGTGAATCCAAGTTGTCTACTTCTGATAACCTTCTTTTCCTCTACATGCCTAGAGATGACCTCCAGAATGAACTGTTCGATCACCTTTCTGGGGATGGAGGTGAGGCTGACTGGCCTATAGTTCCCCGGGTCCTCCTTCTTGCCCTTTTTGAAGACTGGAGTGACCTTGGCTACCCTCCAGTCCTCGGGCACCTCTCCTGTCCTCCATGACCTTCCAAAGTTAATGGGGAGTGGCTTGGCAAGAACATCTGCCAGCTCCCTCAGCACTCGTGGGTGCATCCCATTGGGGCCCATGGATTTGTGAGGATCCAGTTTGCCTAGGTAATCTCTAACCCAATCCTCTTCAACCAAGGGGAAGTCTTCCTTCCTCCAGATTGTCTCTCTCACCGCTGGGGCCTGGGATGCCTGAGGGCCAGCTTTAGCAGTGAAGACTGAAGCAAAGGTGGCATTCAGTAACTCTGCCTTCTCTGCACCCTGCCTCACCAGGGCACCCACCTCATGCAGCAGCGGGCCCACACTCTCCTCAGTCTTCCTTTTACTGCTGATGTATTTGAAGAAGCCCTTCTTGTTATCCTTGGCATCTCTTGCCAGATTTAGTTCCAAGTGGTCCTTGGCCTTCCTCATTGCATCTCTGCATACCCTGACAATGTTCCTATATTCCTCCCAAGTGGCCAGGTCCTTTTTCCACATACTGTAAACCTCCTTCTTCCATCTGATTTTTTCAAGAAGATCTTTGCTCCATGCGGGTCTCTTGGCTCCTTTGTTTGACTTCTTCCTCATAGGGATGCACTGATCTTGAGCTTGGAGGAAGTGGTACTTGAATATTGAACAGCTCCCTTGGACTCCCTGCCTTCTAGAGCCCTAACCCATGGGATTCCTCCAAGTAGGTCTTTGAAGAGGGCAAATTTAGCTCTTCTAAAGTCCAGGCTTGTAATTCTACTTGCCATCCTGCTTCTACCATGAAGGATCCTGAACTCTACCATCTCAAAGTCGCTGCAGCCAAGGCTACCCCTAACCGTCACAACTTCAGCCAGACTTTCTTTGTTTGCTAGTTAAGGTCCAGCAGCACATCTCGCCTTGTTGGCTCCTCCACCACCTGTGTCAAAAAGTTATCCTCGATGCTCTGCAGGAACCTCCTGGATTGTGGGTGCCTTGTGGTGTTGATTTTCCAGCAAATACCAGGGTGGTTGAATTCCCAATGAGAACCAGGACCTGTGATTGTGAGGCTACTTCCAGCTGCCTGTAGAAGGCTTCAACAACTTCCTCTTCCTGATCAGGTGGCCTGTAGCAAATACCCACAACAATGTCACCCCTATTTACCTGCTTCTTGATTTTTACCCAGAAGCTCTCAACTCGTTCTCCCTCCAGCCATAGGCAGAGTTCAATATATTCCAATATCTCCCTCACAGAAAGAGCAACTGCCCCACCTCACCTTGCTGGCCAGTCTTTCCTAAAAAGTATGTAGCCATCCGTGACAATATTCCAGTCATGTGAGCTATCCCACTGTGTCTGTGTAATTGCAATGAGATCATGGCCCTGCAACTGCACATGGATCTCTAGTTCCTCCTGTTAATTCCCCATGCTGTGTGCGTTGGTGTACAGGCATTTCAGAGAGTAACCGAGCAGGCAGGTTTCCCGTGAGGGGTGCATGAGGACCCACTATAGCCATACACACTCTTGAGGTGGTTGGTCTTCTGACTGTCATCTCATGAGGCAGTTAAGGCACCTTTGTCGCTGCTCTGGTTGGTCTGGCTTATTCCCCTGTTGGATGTGATGTCATTAGCATTGCCACTTTGGACCAAGCCCCCTGAGTCCTTCAGCTTAAAGCCCACCTCACCAAGTTGGTCAGCCTGCTGCCAAAGATTCCCTTGTCCCTTCTAGACAGGTGGATTCCATCCCTCCCTAACAGACTGTTGTTGCTGAGGAAATTCCCATTGTCATAAAATCCAAAACCCTCTCAATGGCACCAGCCACATAGCAAAGAGTTGATTTGCATTATTTGTCTGTTATTCATTGCCCATTTTTCTCCAACTGGTAAAATAGAGACGATGACTTGGGCTCCATTATTTTTCACTTGCTCCCCAAGGGCTTTATAGTCTTCCTTGGTTCTGCCCAGACTCTGGCTTATGGCATCATTTGTGTGCACATGGAAGAGTAATTGCAGATAGTAATCTGTGCTTTTGACAAGTTGTAACACCCTCTCAGCGATGTCTCAGGCCTCAGCTCCCAGAATAGAGCAAACTTGTACCACAAGATGGGGATCAGCAGGGAAAATCCCCTCCCACTGTAAGGGAAGATCAGGTTCATGACCACCTGAGGAACCCGAACATACACAAGTCTATGGGACCCAATGAGATGTATCCCAGAGTCCTGAGGGAATTGGCTGATGCAGTTGCCAAAACACTCTCCATGATATTTGAAAAGTCATGGCAGTCAGGTGAAGTCTCTGGGGACTGGAAGAAGGGAAACATTGTGCCCATCTTCAAAAAGGGTAGAAAGGAGGACCTGGGGAACTACTGACCTGTCAGTCTCACCTCTGTGCCTGGGAAGATCATGGAACAGATCCTCCTAGAAGCTATGCTAAGGCATGTGGAGGACAGGGAGGTGATTTGAGACAGCCAGCATGGCTTCCCCAATGGCAAGTCCTGCCTGACCAACATAGTGGCTTTCTATGATGGAGTGAGTGTATTGGTGGACAAGGCAAAAGCAATGGATGTCATCTATCTGGACTTTTGTAAAGCCTTCGACACAGTCCCCCACAACATCCTTCTCTCTAAACTGGGGAGATACAGATTTGATGGGTGTACTGTTCGGTGGTGTCCCGATCCAATGCGGGGGGGATTCCATACGATCCCAAGATTGAGATTAAGACACAATCAATGTCAGATGCCGTATGCCCAAAACAACTTTTATTACAAAAGTGTAAAAAAATAAAAAATAGTAGCAAAAAGACAGAACAGAATAAAAGGCAGAAATCAAGCAAGCATTTGAGGTAGAGCTACAAGAAGAGTCACCACTATGGATCCAGCGGCAAACCGTTGGTCTGTAGTCTGTGCTTCCATGGTAGGAGTCCCCCCCGCCGTTCAGTTGTGCATTCCTTTTGTAGGGTATTCAGGGATTATTCCGGGATGTTGTTTCCTAGGCAATGGCACGTACTGCATGTTCTCAGTCCCAGCGTGCTGGCCTCGTGGAGTGCACGCGCTCGTCGTGTGCTCCTTTGTTGTAAACTGTTCATGCCTCGGCAGGTGGGGGTGTTCACCTCTGCCTAGGTGATCCCTCAAAGAGACCTGTCCATTCCTTGACCTCTCTTCACTTTCATGACAACAGCCTTGCAGTCACATTCAGCAGCCAGAGGGGTTTCCTGCTTAAACAAACAATCCTTTGAGACAAATGTCCCATAGTTCAGTCCCTCACAGGTGGATAAGAATTTGGTTGGATGGTCGCATCCGGAGAGTAGCGGTCAATGGCTCAATGTCCAGATGGAGATCAGTGACAAGTGGTGTCCCACAGGGTTCCATACTGGGACCAGTGCTATTTAATATCTTCATCAATGACACAGACAGCGAGATCGTGTGCACCCTCAGCAAGTTTTCAGATGACACCAAGCTGAGTGGTGCAGTTGACACACCAGAAGGATGGGATGTCATCCCAAGAGACCTGGACAAGCGGGAGAGGTGGGCCTGTGAGAACCTCATGAGGTTCAACAGGGCCAAGTGCAAGGTCCTGCACCGGGATCAGGGCAACCCCCAATATCAGTCCAGGCTGGGGGATGAAGGGATTGAGAGCAGCCCTGTGGAGAAGGACTTGAGCGTACTGATGGATGAAAAGCTGGACATGAGCCAGCAATGTGTGCTTACAGCCCAGAAGGCCAACTGTATCCTGAGCTGCATCAAAAGCAGTGTGGCCAGCAGGTCGAGGGAGGTGATTCTGCCCCTCTACTCTGCTCTGGTGAGACCCCACCTGGAGTACTGCATCCAGCTGTGGAGCCCTCAACACAAGAAGGACATGGACCTGTTGGAGCGGGTCCAGAGGAGGGCCACAAAGGTGATCCGAGGGCTGGAGCACCTCTGCTATGAGGACAAGCTGACAGAGTTGGGGTTGTTCAGCCTGGAGAAGAGCAGGCTGCGGGGAGGCTTTATTGCAGCCTTTCAGTACTTAAAGGGGGACTACAGGACGGGTGGGGACAATCTTTTTAGCAAGGCCTGTTGTGACAGGACAAGGGGTAATGGTTTTAACTAAATGGTTTAAACTAAACTGAGTGGTTTAAACTAATACACCCAGAGATATGGTGTGAATTTGGGGTTGTTCTGTGCCGGGAAAGGAGTTGGACTTGATGATCTGTGTGGGTCCCTTCCAACTCAGGCCATTCTATGATTCTATGATTTAAACTAAAAGAGGGTAGATTCAGACTGGATATAAGGAAGAAATTTTTTACAATGAAGGTGGTGAAGTGCTGGAATGGGTTGCCCAGAGAAGTAGTGGAAGCCCCATCCCTAGAGACATTCAAGGTCAGGTTGGATGGAGCTCTGAGCAACCTGATCTATTTGGGGATGTCCCTGCTCACTGCAGGGGGGGTTGGACTAGAGGACCTCTAAATGTCCATTCCAACCCAAACCATTCTATGTTTCTATGATTCTATGATTCTATGAGTAAACCTCTTGTGACTCCCTGTCAGGTCAGCAGATGAGCGCCTCAGTGCCATTTAACAGAATCACCCACTAAGAGCACTCATCTTTTCTTGTTATGTTACCCATTTTGTGCTGCTGGCACAGTTGTACCTTGCAGACCTTGCTCATGAGTGTCTATGGCTGTTAAAGTTTCATGTCTGCTGTTGGTAGTGATGCTGGAGGGTGGAGACTGAAGTGGGGCCCTGCTTTTTTGGGTCACCAGGGTCCAAGGTGCCTCATTCTCAGTAGTATCTACTACAGGAATGTGGTTCGGAAACCACCTATCTACCTCTGCCTCAGCTCCATTAATACTGCACAGCCTTTTAACTCTTTCCTGCAACTCAGCCACCAGATGTAACAAATCATCCACCCATGTACACCTTGTGCAGATGCTTACCTTTACACCAGGAGAAGGGTCTGGGCACTTGCTGCAAGCTACCACCTACTGAAGCCTCCTTCCTACCAGTTCTGTCTGGGTGGATGCATCAGACATCTCTGGGGATTGAATATTTATTTATTTGTTCATTTATTTATTCATTGATGTTTTAAATATAGAGGCATAGAGCAGAATTAACTCTGTTGAAGCCTTCAGAACAAAATAGTGCATGGCCAGGATAATGATTGCTAGTGATTACTGTCTGTGCAACCTGTGGTAGACCTTTCAGCCCACGGTCCAGGTGCTCCCTCTATCCATGACATAGTGGTGAGGCAGTCTAACAAGCAGCTGTACAGTCCCCCCTTCTTCAGCATTTATTTCTTTTAATTTTTCTTTTTTGTTTTTTTCTTTCTTCTTTTTTTCTTTTTTTCCAATAGAAACCATAGATACATAGTGGAATGTTGAGCTTTCCCCTCTTAGTCTAGGAAAGAAGCAGGGAGAGAGCAAAGGAAGACAAGTTTGTTTATTAAAGTAACAATTCAAAACTGTGTTATAGCTGTCTTCATTGGAGATATATGCAGTGCATGGCACTGCATTGCATTGTATTGCATTGCAGACTTACTCCTGTGATTATTCTGCCTGGAAACTGACTGGATTGAGCAAAGGCTCCTGTTTAGACCCTTGTATCACTGTTCCTTTTGCTATGGAACAAAAAGATTGATGGCAGAGAGTATGGCACATCATTATCGCTATCTCAAATATACCTTGGACATTCCTAGGACCATCCTACATTCTTGCCAGGACATTCTGCGTTGCAGCTGTAAGAGAGATATGCTACACTAAATGGATATTTCATCTGACTCATTACAGCTATTCTTACATTGTTATGGCAAAACACCAGAGTAATAGACAACCAGTGTGCTTAGACTTGTTTGTGGAAGCTATTTAGTGATAATTTACCAAGAATAAATGTAATTCTCATAAAGATACTGAATCACAAAAGGTGCACAGACAGCAGAGTTGCATATAGAAACAAAAGCAACCTGAATTTGTAGCTAATATTATAAGGAAAAGTGAACGTGATTTGGACCAGTTGTGACTCAAGTAACTGCTTTCCTTTTGTAGACCTCTGTTCATTCAGCTCAGCCCCAAAAGTGACAAAGGTGAGAAAGTTTTTTACAGATTGATCTTTTCAGTATGCTAAACAACTCCTTTACCTGCAGAAAAATTGTAGTGGCCCTGAAAGTACCTACATTTTTTTTTATCTGTTCAAATTGCCTTCATTTCTGTTCTTAAGTTACATTTTACAAGAGTGAAAGCAATTAAACCTTCATTGTCCAAGCTTTCAAGTCAGTATGGCAGTACTGTCATGCATCCATTTCATTTGGGAATAGACTAATTCTCAGTCACACTGCTAAACAGATAAATGCAGCTCCTTAGGTTAATCTTGTTTTATTATTGAGTGACATTCAGATGTTTGCCTCAGTTCAGAACTGTGGACTCTTCCTTGGTTAAATATCTTTTATATTATGAAAATAATCATGCTTTGCAAATGAGAAACACAGTTGGAAAATTCTAATAAAAAGGAAAGGAATAACAAAACAGTGATCACTAATTTTTCAGTTCTTGTGATTCAGAGGAAGAAAATCAGGATGTACTCTGCGCTGTTTAATTTGTAGTTAATGACATTCATTATAATGACACATTAGACATTCAGAGCTTTGTCTTTTGGGTTTTTTTTGAATGTTGATATGTTCAGCTTTGGAAATGGAGTTGCATGCTATGCTATGCTATGCTATGTTATATATTGTATTATTTATATTATAGCATACTATATATGATGTTATATGATGTGATGTGATGTGATGTGATGTGATATGATATGATATGATATGATATGATATGATATGATATGATATTAATTATATTGGCAAGGGAAGTCTACTTTTATAAAAGCAAATTCCAAAACACAGTGAGGGAAGGATCTGACCTTATATGGATCCAGATTAGATAAGAATGGCTACCTGACTTACAAGCATACCACACAGACAGATGTTTTCCTTGTTTTACATTAAGTACTGATGATGTGCCTAAGTCAGTGCCAAACAAAGAGAAAAAAAAAGGAGAGATATAGAAAGTTAACACTGATACTAACTTTATCTCCTACAGACAATTCTGCCAGGGAAAAAGGAATGAGAACCTTCTTTATAACATCATTTCATCAATCTATTTTAGAAAATATTATTTGCAGCGTTTCTTGTCTGGTTTGGGTATTAGTCTGATGGGAAAAGATGTTTCAAACTCATTTGTAAAATAGAAAGGGGAAATGTTTTGGTACCCGATCCTCCAAGAATTATAATGGAGTTGAATACTTTCTAAAAGTTGTTCTGCTAGAACAACTAACAGTGATTTTTCAGGCGAGCCACTACAGGAAAACCTAGAAGTAGCAGAAATTTAGTGAACTTCTGTCGTATTTGAGTAACAAAGAAAAGGTGGTTACACCAGTGACTTTAAGTAGACTAGACAACCCAACAGAGCCATCACATGCCAAGAAAAAGAAAAACGAAGTGTGTTGGAAGACCATGGTGTGGTAATATCTGAGAGGAATCTATCAAAACAGAGGTCTTCAGTAACTCAGACACCATTTATTTTTCTATATTTAGCACTGGTTTATTTTGCCTAGCAAGGGAGTTGAAAACAGAAAGACTGAAAGGAAGAATTGGAAACAGTTCACAAAGATTTCATAAGAAGTAACATTCTGTATGAGTGCTTCATCCTAGAACTGCACTTTGTCATTTTCTCTATGTTACTTGATCCACAAAAGTGTAATTTAGGTAAGAATTATTATTTTTATACCCTAAATACTCTAAAAATTGATAAGTGGAAATCCAGTTACCTTAAACATGCAAAACACCCCAAATCTTCAAGCTTATGTATGGAGTCTTTCACTGTAAGAAGTTTACAAAGCTGGGGTTCTGCTATAGTTTCCACTTTAATCATTTGACTTGCCTGTGGCATGAGTCAGCATATCAAATGCATCCAGAATGAAGCTCTGGTAGGACCTGCCTACGACAGGAACCTCTGATTTCACTACAGCTAAAATTTTTTCAGCAATCCTAACTCTCAGCAATCTGCCCTGGCAGCTTCCACATGCAGAGATGAAGAAGTACATGCTAACACACTGACAACCTGAGAGGTCCATAAAATAAACAGCCTTTCTCCAGTTCTCATTGCAGACCTCTTCTGGGTACAGCTGCCCCATAAGGACTCTGACAATGTATTCCTGAATGAAGTATCTCACCAACACCAGCTACTGCCACGGAATCTAGTGCCAATATGGCTTATGAGAGATAACAGATTTCCTCTGTTTATCTCTCTCTCTCCCTCCCCCAACCTTTCTCTCTCCACCCCCTCTCCCCCTCATCAAGAAGGAGACTGCTTTGAGAAACAGAAACTCCTGTTTGGCACTCAGAAATCTAGGTATCTAAGTTAATGTGGCAAACTGCCGTGATTTTTAATATTGATTTACAGCTATGTCCCAGTTCATAAACCTGCAGTGGTGACTTCTGCTGTCACATTGTATGTGTGTAGTTAACAAACAGTGTTCTATGTCATAAAACAATAATTCAGGAAATGGAAATGTTAGAAATCATCAGTGTGTTGAACTAAAACACATAAGCATTAAACCTTTTTCTGATGTGTGGTATTCCATAGTATTGTCAGTGCTAAAACACAAACTGCACACCATGCAATTTTTAATAAGAAAATTAAATAAAAATATTAAAAAAAAACAATTTTAATCCCAAATTTTTTGAAGTCAAGAGAACAAATTCCATTCTTTTTAGATTAGGCCTTTTTCAAGGATTGTGATTTTTTCCATTGATATGAAATGTAAAGAAAAGATGAGGAGTGACAGAGAGTTTTACCTGGATGATACGCATTTGTAAAGCTACTGGTACGTAACCTGGGAGCGTTTTACACTTGTGTTCTCCTTGGATAAGGTTATAGGAGAGAAGGGAGAAATGGGTTCATTGTTAATAAAACCAATTTCAGACTCTTCTTTTTGATCCAGTGATGAGGTCTGTAATGATTATGGAGAGATACATTAATTAATGTGCTGAAACTCAATAGAGTAGGTAAAGTAACTATTGATTAGCCTTTGTGAACGTGAACACACTGGAGGAAAGTCTAGACATAACGCTTATTAAAAACAAACACTGTGGTATTCCACAGTAATAGATGTAATAATTTGGCTTCCGACAGCATTTAGAGTCATTACTATAGAATATTATAGTGGGTTTTGTGAGCACAAGTATACCTGACATGCTCAGAAACACATCTTCAGCTGCTTCTGTGGAACTAATCTGGTACGTCAGCTGATCATCTGCCAGCTTTATCTTTTATTTATTCTCTAGCCATATGTGTTAAAAGATTTTTTTTCTGGGACTTCTGTTGTTGTTTTGTTTTACAACTTGCAGTCTGACACTGTAACTTTAAACACTACTTGCTTAAAGGGTAGATTTGTTCAAGGGAAGTGTACGTGCACACGTGCACGCGCGTGTGTGTGTGCATCCAGTTGAACTGAACATGGTTATTTTTCAACAGTGACTGATTTCATTTGTCACTTTATTGCTTAAGTCAGGGGAGTGGATTAAGGCACAGGATGTCACTGCCACTTTAAGAGAGCATCCTTTTTGGAAAGCCAGTTTATTGTTTGGTGTTTATTTGAATAAAAAACCCTTCTTCAAAATGTGAGCTGTTTCCTGAGAGGAGGCAGAAGCTGAATAGTATTCTTCATGGGAAAGGGAATGATTTAGCGCACCAAGTTCCCCAAGGAATTTGCTACAATCCACAAATGCTTCTGCAGAAATGAAAGGATGTGGCCTTATCATAGTCAAACACATAAAGCACATTGACAGCCAGAAGAACATGTCCTCAGCAGTACTACCAGTCCTATTGACCAGTGGAAGATTTTTCTTACTAGAAAGTCTACTATAGATCACTCCAAGATTTGCATG
Organism: Morus bassanus; assembly: GCA_031468815.1. NCBI lineage: Eukaryota > Metazoa > Chordata > Aves > Suliformes > Sulidae > Morus > Morus bassanus. The sequence goes on from CM062600.1 coordinate 80,038,926, forward strand.
GGATTGACTAATGAATAACAAGGAATGAATTATTTAAGGACAAAGTTAGCTGTTCCATGTTCCAGTTCTGTATTTATTCAGATTGTTGTTTGACTAAGGTAATAATCTGCTGTTGTCCCTGTCTTTTGTGTTAGCTGTAAAGAAGACAAGTTGGGATTAAAGTCATAGGTCTTTTTCACAGGTATTCCCTGACTATAAATCCACACACAATTTTGTGTTGTGTGTTTTACTGCAATCACAGGTTTTCCACTGATTGCTGAAATTAAGAATACTTTGTTACAAAATTCTTAATATTTTGTTCTGACACTGTGTTTCAAAATTTTATTTCTTTGCATAGTTTCGTGTACTGTTTGATTAGTTTTTTCCATCATTTATTTTCACCTGGACAAGTTACATTTAGGATTTATCTGACAAAGCACCTATTTGAAGTATCTAAATTAGAGGTACCTAAAACTCTAGGGTTCCATATATTAGCACTGAAAAAACAGTGGAGCAGCCTCACAGTAAGTAGTATGCTTAATGTAAATTCTTAAACTGTTATAAAACCAACAAAAAGATATAATAGTAAAATTCCACAAACTTGTTGCATTTACTGAAAAAAAAAAAAAAAATAGTTGCATTAATGAACTCTAAGCTTCAGAAATATTTTATATAATTACAGGCCCCATGTTTACAACTTCCCATTAATTTCCCCAAGAATTTCAAAAAGGAAATTGAACATCTAGCAGAGAAAAGGTAAAATCAATGTAAAAGACCTGTGGATGGTCCTGAGACAGGTTTTGCATGTCTTGTGCTTATGTTAGAAAAACTTTTCTGTTAGAAAGGAAAGTCATCATAGAGAAACATTTGCAATTTCAATATTGTAGAGTGTGGTCAGGCAATAGAACTTTCTGTCTGGGATCAATCACCTTAAAATAGATGTAAATGTGTAGATTGCAAAGATGAAAGCCTCAAAATGAATAAAAGATGGTAAGAGTCTTTGCAAGCACCTTTCTACTGAGGGATTGAGGTGATGTTTCTGGAATAAAGTCCCTGAATTTGAAATGAACTCGTTTCAAATGTGTTCTGCAAGAGGTTCATGCAAAACTGAACCATTTGCATTTTGGACAATGGATTTGTGTTTTGGTTGCATTGCAGTATCTTTAATTCAGCAGGAACAGAGAGATCTTAATTAAAAATAATAAGTAGGGAAAAAAAGCCCCAATTTTTCTTTCAGGCTGACTTCAAAATCCTTGATATTTATTATTTCATGTCTCTGTCCTGTGATGCCCCATACGTTGTAACGCTTATATTTTTTTAATTAAAAAAAGTTTATTCTATAGATTCTAATACCATTTTAATCTCTGTTGTATCAAAGAAACTTTCTCATTTTGCAGTAAATACATGTGTTCCTCTGACCCATAAAAGCACCATCTACTGACTTTCAGTAGTTCAAGAGTCTATTAAATTAAATTTAAGCAATACTTTTATTTATTGCATTACCTTCTTTTTTTGTTTTCTGTTAAAAAAAAAGAAAATAAAAATAAAAGGATTGTTAACATAGGGATTGAAGTTGTCTGCCTTATTCCCGAGGACAGTCACGAATAATAATGGTCTGCCTCTACTCTGCCTCCCACTGCTGAGTTAAGAGAACTATACCAATACTCATCTGTATCAGAAAATCAGTTCTCTGTGCTGAGGCAAGTAAAGCTGTTTTTGATATAATGTTGATTTTCTGAAGGTTAATTTTCCTTGGATATTTTTGGGTACCTATCTATGTATGAGATTGTTATTGGAAAATCAAATTCAAGTTCTTCCATACATGGCAATGATGTTCACTTTCCTCATCCCATTCAGGATTAGAAAGAACAACCTGAAGGTAAAACATGTAGCTACATTTAAATAATTATATTACATGGTAACACTGCTGTATCTTTACATGAAATTTGGTAAAGGGTGAAACCTGTGAAATGAATAAAAAAGCAGTGAGCCATGAAGGAAAGATGCACTAAAAAAATTACTGCATGTCTGGTGCTTTGGAGCTCAAGCAGTAACAAAGAAATAACTAATTTGTAGGGGAAATTGGTTTTTTCAGTTTGGTTGTTGGGTTGGTTTTTTTTGTTTGTTTGGGGTTTTTTTGTGGGTTTTTTGTTTGTTGGTTTTTTTTTTGTTTTTTTTTTTTTTTTTCCTGTGTGTATGTTTATGCTCTCCTGGTCTTTGGGAATCTCAGTGATATGACACCTGAAATCTCCTAAATCTTAGCCCCAGCTCTGCATCATTCTTGAGAGGTCTAAAGTTGTGGGAAATAGAACCCCTAAATATGCACATATCCAAGCTCCTCTTCGCTAAAGAGAAATGATTCTCATATCTCAAAGTGACAGCCATCTCTAGAAATCACAGTGACCTATTCATTAAAGACCTGAGTCCCATGTGCATGGTAGAATTCATTAAGCAATGTTATTCTTGGAGCAAATGCTATAGAACTCCATGGTCTGACATTCATAAATATTTGTGTCGGGCAATTACCTGGTAAAACTTCAGTGTATTGGAAAAGAAAAAATAAAATAAAGTAATTTCTTTTTTTTTTTTTTTTTTTTCTTCAAGAAGATTTGACTTCTGTCACTCAGGTTTAGAGTCCTGCTTCTTTTGCATGAAGAATGAGATAAGCTTTCCACATCAAAAATATCATCTTGGCCAAGGTCATTTAATTCCATTGAATCAGAGCTGCGGCCCTAGTATGTGGAGACGTTTATAGCCCGCTGTCATTCTGGCAAGTGACAGAAATAGAAGGTGGAGCAGGTGCCGAGCAGAATTGTCATATTTCCATAGCAAGGCCAGAGAGCTTTGTGATTTATGGATGCTCAATATACAACCGTGACGCCCCACAAGTGAATATACAAGTTTCAGATCTGTAAACAGCTATGGTGGGAATTTGCTAATCTGTGCCTGCTGTATCTTATTCTGTACAGGTCCTTGAGCTTTGTATATGAAAGTTTTGACACTGTGCTCTGTAAAAGCACACACAGCAGCTTGCCAGGTCTTGTCAGCAAGGACAATAACACATTTTACTAAGTCTGTAAAACCTATCATTGTTCATAATGTCACACTGTTGAGAACTGGAAAAGCAGAAATAATAAGGCCTTTCTAGAGCAATTTCTAATGTTCCTTGAAAAGCAAATGTGTGGTTGTACTTATGTTGAATCAAGGTATTCCAAAGCTCTGAATAAAACTAAGATGACCAGATACTTCTCTACATTGAACAGATAATAAACTTCACAATATTCAGTTTAGTTGCGATCAGATCTTTTTTCTTTCTTTTTTAGTCCCCACCAACTCTTGCCTTTTGTTTGTATTTTAAAGGAAGCTATGGTCAGTGCCTTTCAGTATGAATAGAAGCATGAAGAAGAACGAAATTTGGTCTCAAAATTTTTAAAAGAAATCTGCTGTCTCTTAAAAGAAAATGTGATAACGTTTTTCACTCACAAATGGCTATTCAGACAGCAAGATCCATTGATAAATAAGACTTCTAAGTAAGAAGCTTCCTAAAAATATGACTGTGACAACACCACAGGCCTAGATGTGCATTTTAACATGACAGATTATAAAATGTAGCAATGTAGTGTATCCTGGAGATTACAGGAGGTTTATCAACATGTTTAGAGCTTTAATTTCTTGGAAATTTGGACTAAAATCACTGCAAACCTTGAATGTTCAAAACTGCTGCCATTGCAGAAAAAGATCTTCAAAATATTTCCAGAATATCTGCCAAAAATCCCCCACAACTTCACAGGTTTTCATCACTGAAATCCATCCATTAGCAGCTAAGGATAGCTTCCCAGTCTCTGGGTAGACTCAGACACAGGTGACAGACTCACTGAGACCAGAAAAATGTCATGTGGGTAGATTCAAGTAACTTTCTGACTCATTGGCACTGTGAGATTGGAAAATTCATTATCAGATCTCTTCTTTGAGAAGGAGAAAAAAGAAAGAGAAAACAGACAGAAAGGTGACACTGTTTAGATCCTGTTCTTTCACAGCGGAGCCCAACCCAGCTAATTTATGTGATTAGTTTAGATCCTGCCTCATGGAAACCCTTAGTGTCTCATTAATCCAGGGTACCTAAAACTCTACAAATATCAAGTAATGAGAAGAAAATGCCTTTGAAAACCACCACAGGCTTTTGGACAACTTATTGTAGCTCCGCCTTGACTACATAAGAAATGGTTTTCCTTCACCACATGATTCGTTCAGCACACATTAAGTATTAACCTTTCTCATCAGAGCCATTTCTTTGAAGCTCTGCCACAATCTGCAGTTACCATTCGCTGCCATTATATGGGTGATGCTAATTCAATTGCTTTCATGTTAAACAGTATCTGTTCAGATTCAGAAGATGGGGCAAAACACCTTTAGGGCAATTTTTGCCCTCACTGAGGAATTCATTTGTTGCTCGTGCCTGTACACTTTATGTTGCATTGTAGTGAAGTTTCAGGTAGAAAAATAACACCCATTGTTTAGGATGTGCATTTCCAAGAATGTTTAAGTGTCTGGATATGAGCACCTAAGGAACTCGAAGGTTGATTATAGAAGCACCTATGGATTAACAAACCTGTAGACTAGGCAGTTAGAAAATAGGCAGTCTGGATTGCTGCTTGGGATTTAGTTTACATCTCAATTAAAGAGGGTGATGAGAAAAAGAGATAACATCCTTAGGGAATGATACAGTCTTTACATATGACACAATTCTTTACATATGAATTTGTACAGGATAGTCATAGTTAATAGGATCACAGTGATTGTGTTTACATGCACCACTGCCAATTACACAGTTTGGGTGTTATCCTTATGGGTGTGTTTGCATTTAAAACTTTGTACAAAGGAAATTTTAAATGCAAATGTATTGTCACCTTGTTCTGAAATTTGACCCTAGATGTAGGAAACCACACCTCTAGAAGGATTCAATATATTTTGCTTTAGGAAAAAACACTTCCTACACTTATTTTATCTAAATTTCCTCTGATAATTCATATTGCTGCTACTGTTTGAGCAAACTTCAGAGCTTACCAAACCGGTGGTGGTTGTTGATTTCTATCTAAAGCATATATGTTCACATGGATTAAAACATGCTTTATTACACTAATGAACAAGTTATTCATTTGACCCTTAAACAGAAAGTTATCTTGATAATATACATTTGAACTATGCGGCAGTTTGGTCGAAAAAATACTCTGATGATACTTTCATGGCTGCCATTTATCTTTTTTTTTTTTCCTCTCCTCTATTTTAAAATGTATTGTCAGATTTATTTACTGTAATATTAAGTTTCAAAGCCTAACTATTTCTAACCCAGCACTTCTGATGTGATTCAGTCCTTTGACTTAAAAGTCCCATTCTCAGATATTAAATCAACATGTGCCTTTATGACTCAACATTTATCTGTGGGATGATGATTGAATTCATAATTTAGAAAGGCATCTGTATAAATAGATCTTTACTAATAACTGCAAAAGATAATCTTGCCATGTTCCTTTTTATAAAAAGGAAAAAAAATAAAACAAGAAAAAAGGTCTTTAAAAATCTGTTCTTTAAACAGCTATTCTTGATATGAACACCTCCCACACATGCCATCCCCCCACACATGCATGCACAAATGTATTTATTTACATCTGCATGAAACTTCCACACATATCACTTTGTATACCTTATATGTAAAGGTAATTTACACTAGTTTTAAATCTCCTTTGCATTCTAGCAGTAATGTAAAGAAATAAGCCCCAGAGGGTGTTACTATAAATGAAAGCTTATAGTTTGAGTGTTATTAATTTAATTACTCTTCAACCAGCTTATACTTTGAGCTACTTATGCTATGCCTATGTGACTAGACACTGTGTTAGAATCCATGTCAGTAACTACATCCTGAGTTCATTTGTCATACTTTATAAACAGAGGAAGGCATTGCTAGATAGGCTTTGCTTTTTTCCCATTTCCTTTCTTGCAATTCCTTCTCAGAAGCCTAACGCTGACATTATATTCTCATTATGATTTCTTGAACCTGTGAGTCATTCTGCAGTATCCATATATTGCACAATTGCCAGGAAATACAAGGAACTGAGCATCTCTTCCAGTCCTGTGGCCCTGTATATCTATAAGTGACTCTGTGATGGTTATTATGGCTTCCATGTTCCATTTTTGCAACTGCCACTTTTTGTGATGTTTGTTACTTCACTTCTGTCCATTCTTTTCTTGACCTAAAAACTGGTTACTGCTTTTCCTATTTCCATAAGAATTAGAGATTGACTGTGAAAGTGAACACCTCTCTGCAAAGGTAGAACCAGTATCAATGGGGAGAAACTAAAAAGAGAATGACTCAAGTGAGTTAAGGCTCAGGAGACATGAGCTCAGATCTTATGGGAATTAAAATTGTTTTTTAGCTTATGTTAAGTTCAAAAGAAGAAAGATGAAACTCAAGAAAAAATTATCCTAAAAATATGTGCCATATGCTACATGATTTTGAGCAGTTTTTCTCTATTTGAAAGATACATGCAGCATAATTTCTCTACAGACTCTCTAGCTGCATATAAAGGGTTGAGGATTACATCTGAGAGAAGACCTTACCAGATTTATTTCAGAGTGCCTCTGAAACTGGTATGCATGTAGGTGTAAGACATATATTCAGCCACTCCAGTGTTGGAAACTCCTTCTGGGAAAAGTTGGATGCCAGCAACATGCATACAGGCTTTAAGAAATGCATTTACCATTTTTTCCTTTAGATTTCCATTTTAGGAAGATACCTTCCCTGCTTCAACTGTACCATCAATTTACAAGGAGACATTGCTGCATCTTGAAGCTTTGATTTGGTTCTGGGTTGAGGCACCTCAGGATATCAGCAGAAGGCATCAGAAGATATTCTAGATGTTTCTCTCTTTGTCTCCACCTCACACTCCATGCTAAGGCTTAGTATCTGTATCAATAATATCTCCAACATAAATGCAAGGAGTGTTTCACACTCCAGCATCAGACCTGAAAATGAGAGGAAGAAAACCAAACTAGAAAAGTGATAAACACTGGCTATAAAATATAACCAAGGAAACAAACCCTAAGCAGAGAACAAGAAGGAGGGAAAAAATAGAGTGGGGAAGAAATGTGATTCATTTTAAAACTTAATTTAATAAATTGTGCTAAAGATGCTGAAAAAATGCATTTAGCTCTCAACCTCCAGGACTGTACGTTGTGAACTAGCATCTAGCCATAATGGGGTTTCTGCTCCATCAGCTGCAATAATTATTTTCCTTGATTTGCCTTGGTCATTTTGTATAACGATTTCTCCATGTGTGAATATGTGTGTATGTGTGTGTGAATGTGCTTTTGTGTTCATTTCCTTGAGTTTTATTTTCTTATTTATTTTTCTTTTCTGTCAAAAAACAAACCAAAATAAAACACACCAAGAAGGGAAATTAAAGATCATTTAAGACACGTTTTGATCACTTCCTTTGTTAATATTTCTTACAAGAAAATGCAGCCTCCTGGTAAGTGCTTATTGCAGACCCTTTCTCCACCCAGTTTACAGAGAATAAGGGTGCCACCGAGCTCAAGGTCTTAGACCGACTTGTCCCCTCATAGAGCAGTTAGTATATAATGCTTCACTTTTTACCACAGGTAGCTTACTTGCTATTGCTATGCTCACTTTGCAAGGTTGAAATAAGGCCTCAGGGTTCTTAGCAGTGCTCAGCAGACTGCAGGCTCAAATTTGTGTACTTAGGACTTTAAAGGCATGTTGTGTCAAGCACTTAAAATCATCAGCTATTTTTTTCACTTGATTTGCTCAAGAACCAGGTGACACTGTTGTTTGGGAAGTAGATCTCAGTTTTCCCTTTTCCATGCTCAGAATTTCAATAAGACCTTTCTATCCATTTAAATGCTGGTGGTGTTCCACGAATCTCAGATTTCTTACATTCTCCAATGAGACACCCTAACACACGTGGTCTTGAGAATGTGCGAGCGTATATGTATAAAAAAACCCTAAACAACACAAAAACATAACCTAACAACAACACTGATTTGGATCATGCTGTGATGTGTGTTTATATCTTTTTGATCTATATTTTCTTTTGTTAACCATCCCTTTGCCCTGTATCTGAGAGCGTTAGCTCCTGTTTCTCAATTACACCCACTGGTAAAACCTGCCCTGCAGGGTTTCTCGCAGCAGTTGCCCTTCTAGCGTCAACTCAACAGATGAAAGGCAGATGGAAAATTCCAGGGGTTCAGGCCTGAATGTTTCAATGATAAGTTAGCATAACATGGACTGGTGAGAGCTGTGTTTTGAGTCTGCTATGCAAAATGAGACAGCTGCATTCTAGCAGAGCTGTTTGCATGACAAACTTAGCACTGGAAAGCAGGAACAACAACTAAAGGATTCAAGGAATTCAGACTCAAAGAAAGAGCAAAAATGTAAAAGGGAAAGGTGAGTAATGGGAAAATGAGTAACAGGTACAGTTCACCCCACCAAGGGCCCTTTTAGATCAGATTTGCTTCTGTGGAGAGACAAACTATGCCAGTTCAGGAACATATTTTAGCTGAGGCACTTAGGCTCCTTCTCCAGTCTATAGAAGAAGACACAGCCCATTTAAGAATCATCCTGAATTATATGATCTTTCCTCTCTCTCCTGTCACCTTCCTTCTTCACTGGCTGCAATGGAAGTCTGGATCAATGGAGTTCCTGAATTAAACACCTCTGTTAGATGCCTTGAAAAAGTGAATTGGCTGCATTTCAGCCAACAGTCGAAGCAAATCAAAAGAGATCCTGGTCAGTGGATGGGAGTTATCTAAATCTGAACCAATCTCAGAACAGGCATAAAGGTTCTGTTAAGGCTTCTTCTTTTCCATAGTGGAGACAACTTTGGTCCACTCATTACATTCCAAATGAAGACCAAAGACAATTTTTATTGAAACTGAAGACTGGTGTTTATGAAGCCCTCAGTTTACCTCCCACACATGTTCTTCATTCTTATTCATTTTATTTACGTATTTAAATCCTTGCTCACTGAGATACTCTCATCAGATGCACATCTTGCTTTTGGGAGAATTCCCAGGGAAGAGGCAGTCACACAGTATTACTACAGCCTTCTTCAGTACAACACAAACAATATCCTGCAGTATAACTCAATCTAAGCTAGCAGGCAGCTGCACAGAACAGTCACCCTATCAATTAATTTTAATAATAATACTTAGCACCTACAAAGTATGTTTCAATTTCAAAGTGCTTTTCAAACAGAGAGGGCCAAATTAGGGCTGCCCCAGTGTGACTGTATTTGACAGAGGAAGGATAGTGAGAAATATGGTATTGCAAACACAGTTCTGCACCTCTCTTCCCTTTCCTTTTCTCCATCCAGACTCACAATAATTTCAGTCCTCTTTTCCCCCTTCATTGGACAGTACACAGACATTTCAACAAAACACCACTGTGCCTTTTTCAAGGGGTTTACAATCAAAGCCTGAAACATGAGTTATTTCATGTATCTGGACAACATTGTTAGTGTTAAACTCTCCCCATTTTTTTTTCTGGCTCAGTATCAGAAAAATGCCATTGTGCAGACAGGAGTCTTTTCTTAGTATCCTGGTGCTGGAGTGAGGTGGTTTTGCAAAATTTACCATTTATTTTCCTTTTATTCCTAGTTTCTGATTCTGTTTTTCATATAAGGATGCCTGTACACTGCATCACATATTTGTGGATTTAAGTGGAACAGCTTAAGAAGTTTGTTTCCTTTCCATCCTTGGCTTTCTCCTGTCTCATTTCATGGCAAATTAACTTAAAATGATCTAGCTAAAAAGGGTACTGATGTCAGAAACCACTTCTATTTCCTTTGATATATCATTCCCACATGGGTCTATCTGCACCTACTGGATAAAAAAATGCTGTAGGGAGGATGGAGTATGTCTAATGTGATACCTCTAATGCCATGTTCATTAATGGTCCAATTTTGCTGTAACGCTGTAACATGATGCATAATGCATCCACATATTAATAGCAAACACATCAACTATTAAGATGATACTATAGGGGATTATTTAACATCAGATGAAAAATCTCAGCCACGTATATAAAGACATTAAATTTCTCTCTCACAGGATGTTCTAGTGCTATCTCAGCCCTTGACATTGCTGTTCACCAAGTGCCAGTTGGGGCTTCACTCATCTTTATTTCAAGTACTGACACAGTTAGCTTTTAAGACAAGACCCTATAAGAGAACCACATACAACAGTTCCTCTGTTCTTGCACACTTAGTAAAATCAGTTTTGGCTTAAAAACAGAAAAAAAAAAAAAAAAGCTGTTTTGTGAAAACTGGTTTCCTGCTATGCTTCTAGTCTCTTTCTCTTTCTTTTTTTTCTTGCTTTTTTGAGATTTAATTTTTTTTTATTGTTTTATGGGTTTAAAGCACATAAAGAAAAATATACTGTAGATCATCTGCAATCATTTTGTCACTGCTGAAGGATATTATTATCTAAAAAGCATTTATGGATGAGAATATATGATCCATATATTCATAAAATTTGTTCAAATTGGTTTAATGTTCTCAACAATATATCACACTTAGCTTTTTCTCTGTTAATCACATGTTTCTTGAAAACGGGGCACATATATCTTTGCATTTTATCATACCCATTGTTTAATTTGTATATCTTAAATATATGTTGACAAGATAATTTAACTCATTGTACCATTTTGGTGTATTAAATAATGAAGATTTTTATTGTATCTATATCTTATGGTCCTGCTTTTGATCATTTAAAATCTAACAAGAATCCTAAAAGGATGCCTTTATGGAACACTGAAGATTTCAAATAGATTTTTATTCATGTTCTCTCTGGGAAGATGCTATATTATGTCACTGATTATTTATCTTACAACTCTAATTCTGGAGCCTTTTCTAAATTTAAACCTTCATTACCTAGTAAGAGATATATAGTAAGATATGTTTTTCAAAACTTATATTCCCCAGAGTTTCACTGGTCGGGAAAGAAAATGCTGACATGTGAAAAAATATATAAATTATTTGTTTGTGAGCTTTTGACATTCTTGGTTTCTCTTTTTAAGTGCTTTGTGTTTTAATTTTTATGGAATTTCGTTTACATCATTTTGAGAATTGCGCTGTGACTCTCGCCTCAAAATATCGATAAAACAGAGAAGATTATACATCTGTGATCACACAGTAAGATGTACAGAGGAGACTTTTGCAAATACTTCTACCTCTACAGATATTTCTTACTGGTACTCCGGCTTCATGTGAGTTATTACATTGCTCATTTACTATGTTTTATGACATATTTTTATTTGGAATTTGATTATTATAATTACAACAGAGCATCAGGATTGGTAAGAGTTTCATCAGAACAAAAATTTTTCAGGTCACACAGAGAAACAACTTACAAACCACACATTCCAGGTGAGAAAATCTTTAGGATAAATTGAAAAAAGTAGAAGAATTATGCCCCACTCCTTTCCTCAACATTTGCTATTAGGCAATTATATGTCTTCTCAGTCAATTGTATTTTGGATCAGTTAATTCTATTCATTAACTTTGAAGAGAAAACAGGGCATTTGATGAATGACTAGGCATTTTACAAAGTGGTAGGAATATTTGTGATATTACAATCTGGATTTAATCCAAAGTGATTTGCCTGAATAATATTTCCTGTATCCCTTAACACCTTACAATGCTCTTTTACCTTGGGTCACTGTTACCTTCATAATTCTAGTTTCTCATATTTTTTATTAACTTGTTTATTCACCACACAGAGTATTTGGGAAAATCTTTTGTATTTCAGTGTAACAGAGCACAGAAGCTAATAAACTGAAAAAAAACTTTAATCATTTTTCCAAGTAACTTGAGGCAATTTCCATTAGCTTGGGCCTCAGTGGTTTTCACGAATGAGGAATATGCTATTAAAGACTATGATTTACTGTTTCAGGGTAACTTGTTGCTGTCTGTATGCCCTAACATTAAGAAGCTACAGGATGGCAACCTTTCTTAAAAGTTGTGACTGTAACAACCAAGTAGTTACAGTCATCCCAACCATCTCAAGGATATGAGTGGAAGTTTAAATTAAAAAATGTTAGAAACTATTAAAGAAATATAAATACAAATTTATAGTCTGCATTTCTACACTTCAGACTGCTCCTAACTGCTGCAGAAAGCCCTAATTTTTCAGAGTAAGACAGTAACTACATGGCTTATTAAATGCTCACATTAATTCCCTCCACCACCCCATGTCCCTGTCATACACAGTTCAAATTTGCTCAAAAGTTACTTCCTTTCAAAATAAGTCATCATCCTATCAGGATCTGAAGTGCGCCTACCCCCACCTCACCCCCCTTGGGGGCTATATGGCCATTGCATTTAATTTAATTTAGGAAAAATCTAAATTGAATCTTTTTGTAGTCCCCCCTGGGGAAAACATGCTTCATAAATGAAGTACCACAGACAAAAAAAGAGAGCACATGTAAGTTTGGGAGCCATGCTTCCTCCCAGATGTTCATTTGCATATATCCTCTCCTGCTCAATGGACACTGGAAATGGCAGTTTATATTTTCCCTGAAACTAACCGTTCCTCATTAAACATCAGGGAAACCTAGTGCATTTTGACAGGCTGTTTTTGAAGATGTCCTCATGGATTTTTCATTTTCTTTTTCCCCTTTTTTTCCTCTTGAAAAATAATAAATAAAAATTTATTACATAATGTTGCTGTAGACTATAATAGGTAAGGTATTGAGGATTTGGAAGTGATTGGTGTGTAGGCGAGAGTGGTAGGTAAGGTGGTGATAGGTGTGTGAGGTTAGATCTTGAGACTTAGTTTGGCAGCATGAGTTGCTGAATTTTGTAGTGAGCCAAACTGAAAGTTTTCAGGACTCAGAGTAATCATACAGGCAAAGAATTTTTGGTTTCTTTGTCACAGTCTGGAGTTAATAACCTACCGTTTTTGCTGGTTAACCCAATTATTCTGGGTTGCCTACTTGAATTAACATGGGTCACTGGATGCCAAAACACACTGTAATTTCATCTGATCTGGGTAAAAACCTCCCTTGCTAAGTTACATTTTAAAGTAATTCCTCAAGGGCCAACTTTCACCACTGGCAGAAGATGTTCCAAAACAGAATAAATGCTATACTTTTTTCTATGAAAAGTAAATGAGGTGGAGGAACTTTGTCGTCAGGTCACAATCCACAAGCTGTGTATCTGCACTGTTTCTAATTCTTTGTGTTTTGCTGCATGAAGGGAATTATATCTTGCCTCCAAATAGTTACAAATGTGCAAACATCTAGGAAAGTGTGTGGGCACCTTACCATGATTAGTTTCAGAGACTGAATGCATAAGATTGAGACTAAGTTATAGCTAAGAGCAGTTATAGCTAAGGAAAACAATACAAAACACAACACAACATCCTTTTCAGATAAATCATTTTATCTGTTTCTTTATTTTTAAGTCCCCTTTGCCTGGAGAAAAAAAAAAACAAACACAAAAACATGGAAGTCCTGTCAATTAAAACGTCTCACCACTGTATTCTGGCATTTAGAAGTTGGGGCCACAGCTTAAGCCAGGTACTTGGGTGCTGTCATTGTCAATGGAGAGTGATAGTAGATCCATACTTTTAATTTCTTCTGTTTCTTCTTTCTTCAGGAAAATACTGTGTGTCAAGAAAGAAAAAAAAGGTGAAAAAAAGAAAACCATGTCATTTCAGGTTTCATTGTCTCATGTGTCATCTTGTTAAACTGTTGCATTTGGCTAGGTCTTTTTTGTCAACTTACAATTCAATGTACAGTGACAACTGCAGCCAGACTTGGTGTGAGTTCTAAAAGGATGTGTCCATCAACAGAGCTTTAAAACTGAGAGGGGAAAAAAAAAAGGTTCACAAAATAGAGTTACAGTACTTTTCCCCCTAAAGTAAACAATAAAACTTGAATTATGTTTACATTTCAAAACAATTTAAATATTTTGAGGGTGTTGGTTTTTTTTTTTTTAATTGATTTTTAAAAAATAATTAAAGCTGCATGCATCTAAAATGGCATAACCTGACTCTTTCAAGGATCCTTCCTTTTGTATCTGGGACTTACCATTTTAGGAATGGATAATGTATCTTGAATTTCAGTTAGACATCCAGATGTAGCTTAAATAATTGTCACCATTCTGTGCTCACAGTGAGATTTCTGGTACAGAAAGAGATCTTCGTTCACTCTGAAATGAATAAACTGAATTCATTAAAAAAATGATATTAAAAATGAAAATTATTTTTTATTGCAATTTTCCATTTCAAAAACAGCAATGTCAATTTGCTCTTAATGATTTGGATTTTTGACCAGCCCTTCAAAATTTCATTGTATTCCAGATCAGAAGGCACCATTAACAGACCAAGCATCATCTATATTATAAATTTTGCAAAACTAGTAATTACTGTACATTGATTCCAATTATTTGTTCTTTGTAAAACATTTGGTTGGAAAGGAATCTGGCACTGAGTTAGAAATTTCAGAAGACAGAGAACTCACCAATACTCTTGCAGCTTAGTTTTCCTGGTAAGCCAGTTCTTAAAAAAACATAAAAAAAACCCCAACAAACCAAACCCCAAAACAAAACCCAAACCCCAATCAACTTCTCCCAATTTTGATTAATATGAGTACAGTGTGTTTGGTATGCATTTTATCTCTGTGTTTCTCTGCAAGATAACAAAGTGGTTTCACATTAGGAGTTTTTTCTCTCTTAAGATACTTAAATGCTTAAGTAGAAACATCTCTCTATCTTCTTTCTGATAAAAGAAACAGGTTGATCTCTTCAAATTTAACATTTTTCTCTGGACCTCAAATAATTTCAAAAGATATTGACTGATATTTTCCTATTCTTCACTGTCCTCTTGCAATGATCGACATCAAACACAAATTCAGTCTTTTCATCCTTGTCTCCTCACTGCTATATGTAAAGATACAAACAGCTTTACTCTTGCTTAGAACTCAGAAATTATTTAAACAAACACAGTAAACATTCCTTATCTTTAGAAGCCTCTCCTGCATTTTTTAACCACTGAATCTTTCTTAAGGTAAAAATATTTGAGAACACAATATTCTGTTCCATAATATACAATATTATTTTTTTTTTCATAAATATGTATCACTTTTCATAATCTTGCTCCTTGGTTCACAATCTTTCCTGACCGTATGGAAAATGTGGTCTACAGCATCACTAAGCATCTTCTGCAAGTATTAACCTAAATAACATAGTAACTGGTGAGAGACAGAGGAAGAGTGTGTGATTAGGAGCTGCTTCTTCTGCTGCCACTTCTTTAATCTAATAGTCACAGTCCCCCCTGACAAAACAGGTGACTTCAAATGTTGATTGCATGTAATTTTGCTCTTAGTGTACATTTGGAATGTCACTAATATAAACCTTTGATGACAAAGAAAAATATTTAAACAAACAAACAACCCATCAATTCTTACTAATCTAAGTGGGTTTATTAGTGCTTTTCAAAAACCAGTTAGGTGTAACTGGCAGCTACTGGTGCTAGACTATTCTATTTTTTCATAAATGCACAGAAGCTGCTAATCTGTTATGGATGTCACATAGTAAGTTTTGCCTAAGATATGCTGAGCTGCCAAAGCATACATTCAAAAAGTTACTCAATATAGTAGTATAAAACATATGGAGTGTATTTATATACCCTCCACTATGTACTGAAGGGAAAGGTGCGCTATAAAAGACCTCATAACCACATAGTAGAGTGTGTCACCTGCTCCTGCACTCTATATTGTTATGTCAGTGAGTGACTTTATTAGCTAGACAAGAACTGCAGGCAGGCAGTAAGTGATGTATATTAACAACTTCTCTCAATTATATCAGGTCCTGACCCTGCTCCCATTGAATTCCATGGCAAAACTCCTGCTGACACCAACTGTGTAGGCTCAGGATTGTGTTTTTTAGCATTTGCACACTGTCTTTAATTTTAACTGTATTTTACAAAGACTGAAATACAGGAGAACATTCACCTCATTTTACAAAAGGGAGAAGATAATTGGTGGCTGAATTTAAGGTAGTTTCTGAAAGTGATAGCTGGAATTACCATGGACAGATCTAAACTCACATTCTTGGTTTCTGCAGATGTTGAAAGACAGGCAGAGGTGAACTGGTCCAGGGTGGAGGTTTTGGAAGGGCTAAAGGAGTTGTTCTGTGAAAGGTGTTGCATGTAATCTGCACAGCTACTGCTGGGTTTGCAAGGGAGCTCCAAATGGAGTGAAAACAAAACCATTCATTTTTCAGTGCTCAAACTTTGTGAAGAAGCAGAATATTGGACAGTCTGACAAACTGATTAACTTATGCCCATTTTTAGGGGCATGCAACTACCTTGCAACTGGCACTTATGCACTGTATACTCAAACTTCGGTGTGGAAACTAGGTGATTGCAACTGATTGATAGTGCACAGAAGCCTGACTGACAGCAGACAGGAGCACATAAACCTGCTTAACAAGGATGTTTAATGCAAAGCGGATGCGTTTGGTTGCATATAAATACTCTCTCTAGAGTTACACTTTTCTGTCAGATTTTATACTACA
Organism: Morus bassanus; assembly: GCA_031468815.1. Classification (NCBI taxonomy): domain Eukaryota; kingdom Metazoa; phylum Chordata; class Aves; order Suliformes; family Sulidae; genus Morus; species Morus bassanus. The sequence goes on from CM062600.1 coordinate 80,055,500, forward strand.
AAAATAAAGGGTTCACATGCAGCTACTGGCACATAAGGCTTTCACAGCTGTTCCTGAAGGAAATAACTTCTATCACCAGCTGTACTTCTCCTCCCCAGGGATGTAACCTCTACAGTTCTGTCCCTTCTCTTCTATTCATTCCTTCTCAACTAAACATTTAAAAAATAAGGAAATTAATAAACACACACAGAAAATTATGTGAAAGCTTGGAGTAAGTGGAAAGCTAAGGTTCTTCACAGCATAAGTATCACAAAGGACTTTGCCTGAGCTGTAGCTCATAGCTATTGTATGCCACAAGTCCTACAGACCAGTTTTTATCTTATCCCATGAAGGTTTCTGTTTTCCACTTCATTCACCCTTCAAAAATGTTTTTTCATTAAGTCATAGTGGTCCATAAAGTCAAGATAATGGACCTCAAATATTTACCATTATTAAAGATGGGCTATTACAACGGTCTAGCAGAGAACTATATGAAAAAGGAAAAAGAAAGAGCACATTTAAGGTGACAATGTGTGTCTCATACAGTACACATGCTGACCATATATATATACCTGTGGACAGAGAAATATGTGGTGTATTATTTGTAGACACTTTATGTGATCCCTTGGCATACATATGTGCTAGTTGTGGTATGTATATTATAGCCTTATTTGGTCCTGATGTCTGTTGGTATGCAGAAGATCATTGCTGAAGGAAGGTTGGTTTGGGAGGAAAACTAAACTAAAAACAAACACAAAAGGATTTTGTAAATAAGGTTTTATTCCTATGGAAATGACATATACAATCCAAAAGGAATGAAATTTCTGAAAAAATTAAACAGAGTAATTTTAAATTTCAATTAAATCCCACTGCATTGAAACCCCAGCACATGAAAACATTTTATGTGTGTAATTAAATTCAATGGCATCAGCGGAACTTCAGCTGGTACTTAACTTTAAGCACATGCTTAAGCAGCCCATTGAACTGGGGTCTTGATGTGCAGTGATATCCTTTCTGCAGTTTTTAAACTACATATTAATTAGCCATTTTATTTCATTCATATTTATACTTCTGTTATAAAAGTTGGTATAAGAGTTATGCAGAAAAGTTCTTGTTCACTGTTGAACTCTCTTCCATTTTTCTCTGAGGAGAATAATTTCAAACCTTTTTTCTTACCTCCATTTGCTATGCTCCATAGCAAACCTCACATTTTAATCTTTGTCTTTTAAGTATATAATTTATCCCCAAATAGTGTCATCTGCACAATGCAGGATTCTTTATATATATATTTTTACCGTGTCACCTCTTTGTCTTCCCTCTCCTTTTGCTTGTAATATTTATCAAACAAACTACTTTGTGTTAAGCCTGTTAACCTTTCTTTTTCAATAAAAAATTCATGCCTTCTCTTTATACACGAAGAAACTTCTGTGGGTTTAAAAGGCAGATAAGAAGAACTTACTAAAGATGTTTTGTTTTCCTGACTTTCCTAAAACTGAACATATCATTAAATCCTTGTTACAAAAGCTTACCTGATATGTACACAATATAAATAATGCTATATTTTATTACTTTTAAAAATTCTGTAATATTTTGTGAAATTGCTATATGAACAACTGTATTATTATTTGAGTCTGTAGCTCAAGCACTACTCAGTTCTGCAGAGCATTTCTGAAGGACAGTGAAATGAATTATTCTTCTGGATACATCAGTGATTTAATTAGTGGGATACTAAGGCTAGCTAAGTTATCAGCTGTCTGATAATCAGGTCTGAAAAAGAAAAAAATAGAGGATTTCTGTCTGTCTTCCCAAAAATTATTTGGTCCCCTTGAATCTGAGAAAAGCAATAATTAACTCTGAAGCTACACCTCTGCAAAACATTCAAAAAACACCTTTAGTGAAGAACAGTGTTTAAAACCTTGGTCAAATGCTAATAATTTTCGTTTCTGAGTGGAATTTTTAATTTCTGAATTCCAGACCAAAGGTTTCATCCAGTTGTAGTCCCTAAATATTTGTTGATAGGTAAAGAAAATAACGCCCCTGATACATTAGTTCATGACCTACATACCCAATGTGCTTATCTTCACCTTCCCATTTATTATATTCTTCCCAGTCTTTTCTCACATATTTTAAAATTATCATTTGATGACAATTTATAACAGAATATAATATATAGCTGATATGAAAAAAAAAAACAAAAACCAAAACAGTAGCCACTATGATTATCACCATTGTTGACCAACATGGCTATTGAGACCTGCATGCTTATGACAGGAATAAAAGTCCTCCCCACGCCTTCTTCTTAGGTGGAAACACCATCAGCATTGCACAGAAGATGAGTCTCTAGACTGAATCTGCAACAGAGTAGAAGGATTTAGTCATAATATTGTATAATGTTAAATAGACCCAATTACATTTAAACTTTTCTTGAATCTATTAATCTGAATATAACAATGAACAAAATTAGTTGAACATTTTCAGTTTACATGCACTTGAGTTTTGCATCAGTTACTGTAAATCTATTAGCCAGAAATTACATGGCATTCTTTTTAACATAGTCAAATCCTTGTCAAATGTTAACAATGCAAAAGCAAAGGTATCCAATTGCTCTAAATGAAGCACCAGGGAGCAGTGAACTTCAGATACACGAGCTAGTGCATTGCAATTATCATCAGCTGCAGCTTTGTATTGATTTGGTACAGCACAAGTCAGCTTGGAAGATCGCTGTATTGCACAATTTAAGCCACTGTGATACAATGTAAGTAAAACTGACATTCAAAAGGAAGATTGTTTTCATTTCTTTGCTCTGAATTACTCTCCTTACCTTGCCAAAAATGAGGTCTATATGGAGAAGCCCATTATGAGAAATAGAAGACATTTCGTACTACTAACAACTTTGATTAGAAGATAAAATTTGTCAAAGGTAGAATGGAAAAGAAATGAAAAAAACCAGAAGATATTACAGGAATTTGTTACTTTTAACAGCAAATCATGATATTAACCCAAGTTCCAGATTTTCTTTTTTCCTGCTCCTAATTTAAGATGATCTAGATAGTATCCTAAGGTTTGGCTACTCTTCATGTAGTTCTTATTTTTTTTTTCTTTTTTTTTTCATCTTTTGTGACAGTTTGAGAATCCACACCAAAAAAATCTAGAGATGAATGAATCCTATTTTTAGGATCTTTTTCTTATTCACAAAGTTTAGAGAGTATCACGTGAAATAAACTTGAGAATCATTAAATTTAGAGAAACTTTTCATGATCAAATCTTCAGCTGGTGTAAAAGAGTTGCAGATGTGTGCCAATTTATATCAGGTGCAGATCTGATCTCTGACATTTTCAGTTTTTATTCACATTATTATCCACAATACTTCTACATATATGTTTTGAGATTCGTGCTTCACTGATATCTGTACTTCAGTCAACTTTCTCTGTCAATCAGCTAGACATGTATGCAACACTCATCACTCCTATTTGAATATTTAGAACTGTGCTCTCTAGGTGGATGTGGGAATTTCAGCAATCATTATAACCTATGACTGAAGGCTCATCTTTTAGGGGTTCTGTCCACAAATTCAAGTTGCTTAGAAATATCATATGCAGAGAATTAGTTGTGTGACACAGGAACTCAGGGAAGCCCATCAGGGAACAATGAAAGCAATTGAAAATCTAAGAAAGCTCAGCCCTGCCAGTGAAATGCAGGCAAGGTACTCATTGTAGGATGAAAGAAAACGCCTCTCTTAGTTTAGGATTTAGAGTTGTGGACCCACCCTTGGAGAACAACAATCAGGAATGATTAACTACATTTGAATCTAAGGGGGAAGAACAGATTCCAAGGGTCCTTATTTTCTGGTTTATCAATTGCCAGGGTTGCTTAGAATTGGGAAGAGAGAATAAATATCCTTCTAGATAATACCTATCAACCTAACTTCCAATTAGTTGTGTAGTATTCTGTCGCTCATCCATTAAAACAATTGCACTTTCTTAAAATAATGCAGTCTACAATCAGATTTAGGTGCATTTAACATGCAGAGAAGAGGGACATATAAACCAATGACTCCCACCCAAAATATACATATATATATCAAGACATACATTTATCTATCTATCAAGGTCCAGGATCCATAAGGTGATCCCAGTGGGGTCTTGACCATCATTCAAGTGCTTAACAAGGTTTTTCTCCCTATTCCCTCTTCATTACAGTGAGAAAGCACTTAGATAAAATAAAAAATAATCCTGTTTGTCTTCAGCTCTGCCAAAAAAAGAAGAAAGTCTGTGCTGACCACTACTGAAGTAACTTAGCTCATCCTTTTTCTTTACAATGCATTGTTTTTGTTGCTGTCCTCCATGCATTCCACTGTAAGATGCAGCGGACCTTAAAGTAAGTAACTAAAAACCAGTATCGGTCGAAGATGGGCAGTGATTATGACATTAATAACTCAACTCTTCCTGTAAGACTAATTTGTAATTATATTTGTATGATTTACTGGAAGTTTCAGCAGCCAGAATATGCATGATTTTGTATGTATGTGTGTGGGTAAGTTTGGGAGCATGTACAGTAATACTGCTCTGTGCAAAGCCTTGATGGCTCTGAAATTTCCTTTTATTTACATTTGTTATCCCTTAAAAGTCTCAGAATAGTGACAGATTCTTCCAAGGATTCCCTCAGTTGTGATTTGAACTCCAGTCAGAGGAAAACAAACATGCCACGCACGTGACCCACGAGCCTAATTACAGCAAGAACAAGTAAAAAGTTGCATACTAAATACTTTTATATTTAATGATAATAAATGTAATAATTCTATATTTAATTATTGCGGTTTAAGATTAATTCTGAAATCATATGCTTTGTCTTTTCGTACCTGAGCTTCAATGTTGACCCTTTGGCATGTTTTAATGTCAGTAGCCTTCAAACAGCATGTGGACACATCAGAGTCCAATAGGAATTCAGCCAGTCATGCTCAGGTTTTCACTCTTTCTCCCCAGCCCTTTTTTTTTTTTTTTTTGTTTTTTTCTTTTTCCCTTTTTTTTTTTTTTTTTTTCTTTTTGGTAATATTTTCTGTTAAATAATTTTGAAATAACTCACTGATGAAACTAACCTGTCACAAGAAGGTACACAGGAATTAAAGAAATAAGCATGTGTTAGAGCATGACCATGTTTGGCAGATGTAGATGTGTGATAACCCCTCCCACAACCAGATGTGTGCATTCAGATCTGTGGAAATCAAAGAAGAAAATTTGGCATAAACTTCAACGCCCTTGAAGTATACCAGGCATCTGCCAAAACTGTCAGACTAAGCCTGCAGATCTTCAAAAGGGCTGCATTTGGCTCAGTGTTCAGAAGTAATTTATAGAGTGCCCTGCCAGCATGATGTTGGCACAGATAATATCTCTACCTTGAAATTCATTTTAGGTAAAGACAATTTTATTTTAGCTCACAGAAACATAAAAATTGCCATAGCACACATGAAATAGATGGATCTGGAATAAGTTTTAACAAAGGCTGGCACTAGACGCTTCAGAGAAATAGATGAATAGTACAATAATTTGCCCAAAGGACAGTTTTTTTCCTAAGCTCTTATACGTAGAAACTAGCTTATGTCCTGAAGCATATGTACTTATATCCCTTCCAAAATTATCTTTTTTATTGTTGTTATCATGATTAATAATATTTGTTATAGTTCTTTTTATGTTATAATTATAGTTATTTACATATGGTCTTGGAAATGTCCAGTTCTTTTTCCTCACTTTTTTGTTTCCCTCCCTGAGTGTGTTAATGGGTGTAATACAGAAATAATGGTTATAATTTGCAGTTAGACAGTTGCACCCATTTAGGGATACTAAAGTAGTTTTTCCAAAGACTATTAAATTTAGTTTCACAATATCTGTTTTAGGTTGTGTAAATACCAACATTTAATCCATTAAGGAATTAGCACAAAAAGGAGACAAGGTCAATTTTTGCAAAGTGATATATCTAGTATTTGGAGACCCAAAGAGCCCATTTTGCAGCTTAGTTTACTTCCCTGCCAAAACCCCAAATTTCTCTGAAATTTTAGCGTGCAATCGAGTCAGGTGTCTATTACAGATTTCCATTATTTTTTTCCCTAATATGGTAGTTTGTGATGTCTCTTCTCTTTCTTCTGAGTTAGGTGATGTACAAACGTGTAAAGAAAAATAGTTCCTGCTCTGTAGAGCTTACACTTTGTATAGACAAATGTACAGGACTTTAGACAATAGAAAAAGACTGAAGCTGGAACTGAGCGTCTGAGAGACTTGTAACTCTCGTAACTGTCATTGCATCAGTAGACTAACAATAGAGTCAAGGTCTCCTGAATTATTCTCCAGTGATGTAATAGATGGTACAATTTTTGAAGTGTGAATCTAATCATCTAGTCCAACATTGTTTGAATAATTTGTATGACAATGTATAAAGTGGTCAGTGTTTGGGCTTCAATAAAATGTATTCTTTCAAATTCAGTACACCTTTAGTTTAAAAAGCAGTATTGAGAACACATCTCCACTCAGTAGAGGATTGTGTACTGTATAAGTTTCTAGGAGGCAAGTTACAGTGACAAAGAGAGGAATTAGGAAAAAAAAGCCATAAGCTTAAAAATCAAAAAGCAAAACTGACTGCCTCATCGCTTTTCTAATCAAATAAGTGAGTTTCTTCCTGTACTCCTGAGCAGAGGAGGGAGGAGGAAGAGAAAACAAATGAACAACAATGTCTACCCAATCCTGCAACTCTTGAAAGGGGAGAAAGCATATTGTGTATCCTGTCTCATTTATCATTGTTGCCATCAAATCCATTCCTGGAGGAGGACAGGGTCCTCCAAAGATCTCTCCCTCACTTCTTACTGCCTGGTGCATATCATGCATTGTTTGCTGCGTGATTAGTGAGGCATCCATGGATATATTAATGTGGAAGGTTTGATGTGTTTGACAAGAAGTCAATGATTCATCCTGACGTGACTTTAATAGACCCAAAGTGGTGGACGTGGGATGATACTTCTAATGGGATATAGATATGAACAACCCAAGTTTTACGACAAAGGTCAATGATATTGATGATTAGTGTGGGGAAGATAATTTTGCTGGCCTGGTAGGAGGCAACTTGCATGATTCATTAATGCTTTCCCCACCTGCACTATTATTTAGGGTAGCAAAAATACCACAACAACCAACAGTTATCCAATTTATCACATAATAGTGCATGTGTTTAGATATATATTAGTGACTATGTGCAGAAGATGAAGAACCTTTTCCTATTGTGTATGAATTAGATCTTTTCTACCAGCATTTCACACCTGAGAAGGAAGACTCCAAAGGAGAAATTTAGTTAAAAAAACCAGTTACAAAGGCATTGCATATCCTTGCCATCTAACCTTAATCTAGGTCACTGTATCACAAATCAAAGTATACATGAATTATCTAGCATTTAGGACTGAAAGGCAGCATGAACGAAACATGTTATGCATCAAGAAAAGTAGTGAAATGCAATGTGAAAATCATCGGCCACCATAACAACTTAACCAGCTTTCACTAGGGAAACTCAGCAATGATGGCAAACCCTGGATGCTTTCAGTAAGAATATGTATGTGATCATAGACCAAAAAAAGGAAAAATTAAGATAGGACATGCCATGTATGATGCTGTCAGAGAGAAGTGAAAACTGGATCTGTGCTCTCAGCTCCAAAAATATGAAAGTTCAGCGAAAGATTTCATCACTGAGGTGAAACTTACTTACCATATTTATCAATTTAGGGACTGCCTAGAGATTCTTAATCAACAGCTGTATCACCCAGAAATATTAAGCTCTGCTCACAAAACTACTCTGTAGTTCCTAGCAAAAGAACTTTTGAACTTATTAGAGTGACTAAGCTGTGATGAGCAAACCCCTTTTTGTTATCAGACTAGTGGTGACTGTACTACAGGGTTATCACAATATCGTCTTCACATGGACCAGATCTGTACAGCTAATGCAAAGAATATGCTCAGAAGTGTTTGTTTTGTTTTGTTTTGTTTTGTTTTTAAAAAAAGAAAGGAAAAAAATCACACAGACCTCTTTCAACTCAAATATATATGCATGAAGGGAGAAGAGGAATAAAGAGAGAGACAACAGAGGTATTATCAAATTTATCTGTAAAACCTTTATATACAGGAAATACTCGTAAAGGCTGGAAACAGTTCCTTCTCCTCACACTCTACAAGATCTAATCATATATCTTAATACTAACACATTACTGCTAGGTTAATCCTCTGTTGCCATGAGCATCAAATTCAGAACATACTGTATGATCTTTGAAGTCATACTGTGTGTTCTTGGTAGGAAATATGTTTCTGATAACATCTCACAACAAACAAGAAAATAAATTTATTTACAGGAACTTGTAATATTAATTACAGTTGGCGCGCTTTGTTAGCATGGATTGTTGTTGGTTAAATAGTGTATTTGATAAAAAGAATCTCCAGTGTGTACAAAGCAGAGGAATTTCTAGATACATGTTTATTAAAATAGTCTAATTTGATAAAATATTCAATGCCTGATGGAAACAGTCTTCTTGACTACCCTTCCTTAAGGTGGGGTACAGTTAGCATATTACTTGTTAGGCTGCTAGTTTGAGCCAAAATGTCAGATAGTAAGGGATCTGGAAACCCAACTTTTTCAAACCTCCTTAAAAGATACCCTTGTAACACTGTGGTGGGGCACCTTTGAGGCACTGCAAACAGCTTGTTTCATTCCACCTTCTATAGACTTAATGAAATTCAAGACTATACCTAAGGTATTAAGAAATTCATTGGCCCTTCCTGCTTCCTCTTCACACACCAACACACATATACATGCTCACCCTGACACCATCTTTGAGTCACACCCACTTGGTGCCTTAGCACTAGTGTATGTAAATTTCATCTACCTCTCTCAGTTGATGTTGGGAAGAGATGGAGGCCCCATGGTCTTCTTATAATATCACTGAAACAGCAAGGGACAAACAGTCACTGACAGTAGATTTTGCTAAAAATAGAGAAAAATATGAGGCAAAAAAGTTTACCTTTATCCCTTTTAACTCCTTTATTCAGGGTGGGAAGGAGTGGGATAGAATTGTGGAATAAATAACCAGTTTCAGAAATAATATGTGAAGATTACTGTAGTATTAAATGAAATTTTATTAAAAGGTGAAATATAAGTAGTTAAAAATTGTAAAGCCCAGATAGAGAAAACAGAATTATGTCTATACTGAATACTGTTTCATTAGTCTCCCCTCAAAAATATGTTAGAAAATTATTTATTGCAACACTAGACTATGAAGAAGGTTTTATGCATTATCGTATTATCTGTAATAATAATAAAAAAAAATCTATTCATCCCCCAAGATGTTTTTCATAATCTTTCCTACTTCTTCCAAAACATTTTCTTCACTATGAATGTGTAAGAAGCACTGTACAGGTTGCTACCCTAAGCACTCCTGAGTTATGATTCTACAACACAACACAGCTCATATAAAGCATCCAGAATTTTGTCAAAATGCCTTGCTCCCTCCTGTCCATGCTTCCTGACTTAAGTCCAACAGATACTGAATGCATGCATGCTAACATTCACCCATCATCAAGGAATACAACATATGCACACATAACCATGAGGCCAGTGGTACCATCCTTGTTTATCATGAAATCCCTGTGTTACATGAGCATTTTCTTCTAAGATTCACATCCATTAAGACTGCCAGACAAGGACTACAGTTGTAACATGGAGATACCTGGTTTTAGTCTGCAATTTGAGTGTGTGAGTTATAGCAGAACCAAAAGGCAATTAGAAGCTATGGGTAATGTCTGAACCTAATACATCCCTATGTAAATAGATCCACATCTACAAGCCTCTTTCTTAAACTTTATTTGATATAATTGACTGTCCACTTGGGAGGAATATAGGAACATTGTCAGGGTTTGCAGAGATGTAATGAGGAAGGCCGAGGACCACTTGGAACTAAATCTGGCAAGGGATGCCAAGGATAACAAGAAGGGCTTCTTCAAATACATCAGCAGTAAAAGGAAGATTGGGGAAAGTGTGGACCCGCTGCTGCATGAGGTGGGTGCCCTGGTGAGGCAGGGTGCAGAGAAGGCAGAGTTACTGAATGCCGCCTTTGCTTCAGTCTTCACTGCTAAGGCCGGCCCTCAGGCATCCCAGGCCCCAGCGGTGAGAGAGACAATCTGGAGGAAGGAAGACTTCCCCTTGGTTGAGGAGGATTGGGTTAGAGATCATCTAGGCAAACTGGATCCTCACAAATCCATGGGCCCCAATGGGATGCACCCACAAGTGCTGAGGGAGCTGGCAGATGTTCTTGCCAAGCCACTCCCCATTAACTTTGGAAGGTCATGGAGGACAGGAGAGGTGCCCGAGGACTGGAGGGTAGCCAAGGTCACTCCAGTCTTCAAAAAGGGCAAGAAGGAGGACCCGGGGAACTATAGGCCAGTCAGCCTCACCTCCATCCCCAGAAAGGTGATCGAACAGTTCATCCTGGAGGTCATCTCCATGCATGTAGAGGAAAAGAAGGTTATCAGAAGTAGTCAACTTGGATTCACCAAGGGGAGATCATGCTTGACCAACCTAATAGCCTTCTATGATGGCGTGACTGGCTGGGTAGGTGAAGAGAGAGCAGTGGATGTTGTTTACCTTGACTTCAGCAAGGATTTTGACACTATCTCCCATAACGTCCTCATAGGTAAGCTTAGGAAATGTGGGTCAGATGAATGGACGGAGAGGTTGATTGAGAACTGTCTGAACAACAGAGCTCAAAGAGTTGTGATCAATGGCACAGAGTCTGTTTGGAGGCCTGTAACTAGCGGTGTTCCCCAGGGGTCTGTGCTGGGTCCAGTCCTGTTCAATATATTCATCAATGACCTCGGTGAAGTGACAGCGTGTACCCTCAGCAAGTTTTCTGACAATACCAAGCTAGGAGGAGCGACTGATACACCAGAAGGCTGTGCTGCCATTCAGTGAGACCTGGACAGGCTGTAGAGCTGGGCCAAGGGGAACCTGATTAAATTCAACAAAAGCAAGTGTCAGGTCCTGCCCCTGGGGAGGAACAATCTGTCATGGTTTTAGCTGACATAGAGTTAATTTTCTTCACTGTAGCTGGTATAGTGCTGTGTTTTGGACTTAGTATGAGAATAATATTTATAACACACTTATGTTTTAGCTGTTGCTAGGTAGTGCTTGTACTAGTTAAGGACTTTCCCAGCCTCCCATGCTCTGCTGGGTACATAAGAAGCTGGGAGGGGAGGGGACACAGCCAAGATAGCTGATCCAAACTGGTAAAAGTTTGGTCTCTTCTTTCAAGTTACTAGTGATAATATGCGAGGAAATGGCCTCAAGATGAATCAGGAGAGGTTTAGACTGGATATTAGGAAAAATTTCTTCACTGATAGAGTGGTCACATGCTGGAACAGGCTGCCCAGAGAGGTGGTGGAGTCACCATCCCTGGAGGAGTTCAAAAAATGTGTAGATGTGGCACTTTGGGACATGGTTTAGGAGACAGGGTAGTGTTGTGTTGATGGTTGGACTTGGTGATCCCAGAGTTCTTTTCCAACCTGAATGATTCCATGATTCTGTGAAAGGGATATTCCATATCATATGATATCATGCCCAGTATGTTAACTGGGGGGAGTTGGCTAGGGGAAGCAGCGATCATGGCTTGGGGACCAGCAGCATCTGTCAGTGGGTGGTGAGCGGTTGCAGCACTTGTTGTTTGGTTTTGTTTCTCTCCTCCCAAGGTTTCACCTCTCTCTTTCTCTCTCATTATTTTCCGTTTCATTATATTATTATTATTATTATTACTACTCCTACTCCTACTACTCCTCTTCCTTCTCTTTTTCCTCCTCCTCCTCCTCTTTTATTTTAATTACTAAACTGTTCTTATCTCAACTCATGAGTTTTCTTACTTTGGCCCTTCTGATTCTTTGCCCCATCCCAGAGGGGTGGGGGGAGTGAGCAAGCTGCTCTGTGGTGGTCAGTTGCTGACTGGGGTTAAACGACGACACAACCCCATGCACCAGTACAGGTTGGGGGTTGACCTGATGGAAAGCGGCTCTGCTGAGAAGGACCTGGGAGTGCTGGTGGACAGCAGGTTGATCATGAGCAAGAAACGTGCCTTTGTGGCCAAGAAGGCCAATGGTGTCCTGGGGTGCATTAAAAGGAATATGGCCAGCAGGTCGAGGGAGTCTATCCTACCCCACTACTCCGCCCTAGTGAGGCCACATCTGGAGTGTTATATCCAGTTCTGGGCTCCCCAGTTTAAAAAGGACAGGAAACTGCTCGAGCGAGTCCAGCAGAGAGCTACGAAGATGATCAGGGGACTGGAGCATCTCCCTTATGAGGAAAGGCTGAGAGACCTGGGTTTGTTCAGCCTGCAGAAGAGAAGGCTGAGGGAGGATCTCATCAATACTTAGAAATATCTGAAGGGCGGGTGTCAAGAGGATGGGGCTGGACTCTTTTCAGTGGTTCTCAACAACAGGACAAGGGGTAATGGGCACAGATTGGAACACAGGAGGTTCCACCTGAATATGAGGAAAAACTTCTTTACTGTGAGGGTGACAGAGCACTGGGACAGGCTGCCCAGAGAGGTTGTGGAGTCTCTTTCCCTGGAAATATTCAAAACCTGCCTGGACACGGTCCTGTGCACCGTGCTGTAGGTGTACCTGCTCAAGCAGGGGGGTTGGACAAGATGATCTCCAGAAGTCCCTTCCAACCCCTACCATTCTGTGATTCTGTGATATTGTAGTATAGTTTCTTATAGGCATATTGTCATGGAATTTTTTTTAATTACAGAATACCTTTAATTTAAATTAACAGAAATAAATACAAAGAAACAAAATGGATAAAATATAAACTAAGTACAGAGAAATAAAATGCTGAAGCCATGAATTATGCTGTTGAAATTAATGTGTAATATATTTTCTAATAGCCAAGTGTGCTAGATCTGCCATAGCATATGAAAAGACATCTTAAGAAAATCACATCTTTTCTCCAGATAAGCAAACACCTGGGCTGAAAAGGAAAATGGATCTTTCAAGGATGTATCTTTCCTGCCATTTAATGTACTGCCTCAGTAACAGGACTAAAATCCTTGTCATCGTCTTCTTTAAAGAAAAGAAACATGATCAAACTGATAAAGTGATGTATTTTATGAATAAAACATTGCTCAAGGGCTTCAATCTATGTTATATACTACATAATCATAATTTGTAATATTTACTTAAACAGTGGCTCTCAACAAAACACTTAGAATCACTTAGCATCTTGTCCCTGAGCAGTTTGCATTAGAAATCTGGACTGCTTAATTTCATTGTGCTAAAGGCATTAACACAGGAGAAAAAAAAATAGAAATCTTGGACTGAAAGAAGAGAAAAATTCTCTTCAACAAAATTTCAAAGCATATTCTTTCTGAAGTCACTGTATGGGATCCTATATACCATGTAGGATTAAATTCCCTTATGACTGTTCAAAACTAAACAATAATATTGTTACATACATTAGGAAAACCCCAATCTGGGACAGGTCCTTTAACCTTCAGAACTTTGTGTTTTGTATCCCTGTGATACAGTCTGTGAGTTGCCTTACCATTTAAAATGAATTAAGTGATACCAAACCTACTTTTAGGCTGTTTCATCAGTGCAGTCTAAAGGGATATAAAGTAAGGAGCTTTTCTTTGGCTGGAATCCAGGTACAAATGGTGTTAAAATGCTTTCTTATTTCATTTAAGTCAGTAGTTACGTCAAGTAGACAAACAGATTTCAGAGGATGTTTAAATAAACACTCTGTTTAATGTTGCCTTGGAACCTGCATGTTTTAGTTGTCTAGCCTCAAAATGCCAGCTAGTTAGGAGATATTAAAGCAATAGTAACTGTTTAGTTTGGAAAGGAACAAAAATAACATAGGGGTTATATAGAGAGAAATACATTTTATAAAAATATATCAGTTGTTCATGCACATTCTTCCACATGCCTCTGAAAATATGAAAAGGGTTTTTTAAAGAAAATAGATTTAAAATTATCAAAATAAAAGCTATTTTAAATTAAACTTATTAATAGGCTGGTAGAATTCACTGGGGCAAACTATCATTAAGCTAAAAACATATTAAACATGAGACAAGCTTTTCTAAAGAAATGCAGTTATCCAAGACACAGCAGAGCAAATAGAAAAAAAAAAAAAGGAAAAATAAAAAGGAAATAAATTAGCTCAATTTCTTTACGTTTTAGACTAGTAACTGATATAGTTAGGAGAAACTTTCCTTATGATCAGGATCTTTCATAATTTCCCAACTCTCATTTTTTTTAATAGATTCAGAGACTAGTTGGTAACATCATTCTGTTAGAGATATATTCTAATCAATAGTAATTGAAATGGTTTGGATAGCTGTAGTGATGTGTTCCCATGGAACGCGCCTTATTAGAGTTGATAAAAAAATAGAATTTCTGCTCATCATAAATCCTTATGTTTTGACAGGTCTTTTAATCTTGAAATTAAATGAAAGGTCAAAATAAGCAGATCCTATGAAGGACAAAAATTTTCACAGTAATTTAATTTGAAATCACTGAACTGTTTTGTTTTGAAGTAGTGCTAACTTCTCTGTTGACTTGAATCCCTTACTTTTTGGAAGTTTCCTACTATTAGGCTGTGACACATCAGCCACAGCAACACAGGCCTTCATTGCATCTTCCATTGCAGCAAATTAAGTCTACCTTGGAAATATACTCCATTTTTCGTAACAGAAGGGAGAGGACATTACTGTCTATTTATTTATGGATCCATTCATTTAGTGGGCCTTGTTTTATCCAATATTTGTCAGAATTAAAGAAGATCTGTAGAATAATGGGTCTAACATCAAAATCGATGGCACTGAGCGGGGTTCCTACAGGAATACTTTTCCAGTCCACCCCTTACATTTCTTTTACCCCAAACTTACCCCTAACTTTTACTGAAAAATAAACTTAAAGGTTTATTGTAGAATAAGAAAATCTGACAAACCATGTTGGTTGTGCGACGACTTAAGGTTTTGGGTTTCTTTGGTTATTTTTCTTAAGAAGTGTATCTAAAGAATGCCCTGTTGAATCCACAAAGTAGAAATATACTAAGCAAGATATAATTAATAATTGCCTTAAAAACAAACATAAGCATACCAAAGCAGTGTAACTATGGATTGCATATAAGCATTTTATGACACTGATGCTGTTATATAATATCACTATAACACAGGAAAAAGTACTTTTTAACAAAACTAAGCATAAATATTTAAATGATATATAATCACCAAGGGGCAAACAGAGTCTTGTGGGATAGTTATACAAGTAGGGTAAAGGAAACATATTCAGGTAGTAAAATCTGCAAGAAAAAAAGGTGTAAAATGAACAGGAAAGATGCCTGGTGGCACCAGACCAAGTCTTGTCCCTAAAAATTAAGGGAATACATTGAATGCAGATGAGATCCTTCTTTCTATCTGAATAGGGAGTGAGGAGAATAAAACACCAACAAGGAGCAAGGAAAGAATTAGAAGAATAAGCCACCCACTCTACTTCTGGCTTCCCCTGTCAATGACCTCTTGAGCCTGATCATGTCAATCCCAGTGGCTATGACTACCAAGGAGGACAGTACTAATTGTAAGACATCAGGCACATATTCCAAGAGCAGTGAATTGTTTAAGTGTCCAGGCACCAATGGCAAATGAAATGACCACTGTCACAGCTGCATAAAGATTTGAAATATCACTACCCAGAAAAAAAAATGAATAGCGAGGCCATAGAATTTAAAAATACAGTGGAAAGCAATAACATGATTAATATTTTAAGTCTTTTCAGCAGTAATACTATGTCACATTTATAAACTCCCTTTAAGTTTTTTTATGCTATAGTATTTAAAGATGTTAAGTGCCATCATGCCCAGTTTATTGATAGCTGAGGCATGGTGAAATAAAATAACTCATCTAGGGTTTCCACTTGGTCATAGGTTAGTCTTCAAATAAAATATATGGTTTCTAATACACAATACCCTATTGAATCATTTGGGCCATAAAATTGAAGATACTACAGTGGTCATTATTGTGACCTCTGATCCCTTTCTGTGTTATAAGTAATTTAAAAATAGTTTTGTAATAAGAACAGTGTAGCAAGAGAAGAGCCGTTTTACTCAGAAGGTTATAAGCTACTCTCAGCAAAGACTATCTTTTGTCTGGATATTTATAAGTTAGTTATCTGTATAAGTTTCTGGAAACTATCACATTCTGTCACACTTGCAAGATATTATAGAGCTGGTAATCATCAGCTGACAATCCCAGCTAGTGATATGAAGTTGAACAATTTATTCTAAGTTTGTTCAGGAACTTACACTTCTGTATGGAACCTGACTCTCAGGAGCAAGTGACAAGTGAGAGCTTTAAGTGTGCCCAGAATTAATTTTTGTTTCATTACTGAAATATTCTACTGGTCTAAATTATTCTGTAACTGCATTTGATCATGCAGCTCCCAGACCAAGGTTCATTTACACTAAGGTTAGTACAGCTAAACTTAAATTGCTTAACAGTTGGTAGCATCAAAATTCATTCTCTTCCCTTTATTAAACATTTCTATTTTAAATAGTTGAAACTTGATAGGGCGAAAAGAAAAATCAGAAGTCCAGTCTGGATGGAATACCCTTAATTATTTCCTGGAATTATAACACACGACCCTGAATGGGAATGAGAGCAAACACCAGAGCTCTCGACAATGTGGGAGAAAATGAACTTTACCTCTCCAGTCAGTAAGTAGTGTTGGGATGTTTCTGTTATGGGAAGGTAAGGTAAAAAAAAAAAAGAAAAGAGGTAGAAAGGTAGGAAAGAAAAGAAGGAATTAGCCCTAAAGTGGTAGGATTGCTTTTCTGCTGCCATTGGAAGGATGAAAAGTCATCCCTGATGAGGGATGATTGCCTGATGAAAAGCAGACGAATGCTGTTGTTGACTGAAATGACCTTCTCCTCTGAAGTAGTAGTACTTCTCCCACAGTTCCTCCCTCAGGGGCAATAACAACAGACCTGCCTTTTCATTATGCCAACAAAACAGAGAATAGTACTGTAACTACGTTATTTCCATCAGCAATCTGCTGCCTTAGGAAATTACCAACTTTGCCCGTGGCTAAAAACAGGAGTGCTGTCCAGGAGCTGCTCAGTTCCTTCAGATCCTGTGGAAGAGTATTTCAAGGAAATGGATTAAAACTCTGTGCAGGAAGTCTAGTTGAGGGGCATGCACTGCACTGGAGTAGCCCCATGGCTACCGAAGTAACTTCTATGATTTCCTGTGTGAGATTTTATGTCAATCATTTCAACCCTATAGCAGTGTAAAAAACAAAACAAAACAAAACAAAACAAAAAAACAAACATACACTCATCTCTGTTCAACATTAAGACTATTAATGGAAAACAACTTTATGACAATTCTGCTCATAATCAGGTGCGACATAAGGGCTGAGAATGGACATACTAGGGACAAATTAAGGTTCAGATGAGTCTAACTTAACCCCTTTTGAACGTAAGAAAAAGACATATGGGTCAAAAGGATGCATGTCAAGTAATGAAGAGGAAACATCAGTACTGTTTGGCTGCAGTTCAGTGAAGATTACTGTGAAGAGATAGACTTAAGACATAGTCTTCTCTATGGGAATGGATTCCAGTGAATACTTTCACCCACTCACATTTCTTCTCACTCAACAATGATATCAAACATCATTGTCTGATACAGAACACAGCACAAAACAAACCTCATCTTTATACTGTGGTGAAGCCACCAAGTGTTAACAGTGGTACTCAGCTCACCTAACTTCAGATACCAAACATGTAGCCTTTTAATTGTGTTTCTTTTGTATGTCAATGCATCTTGTATAAAAATCATATACATATAAATATGAATAAACATGTCTAAAATTATAAAATTTGTTTTCCACAGAGAAAATAAGCATCTTCCAAAGGACACATCCACCTTATTTTGGAGTCTATTATGGGATCAGATGAATCATTCACTTAAACTGGTTATTTCTTGCTGCTGACTGTAAAGCCAAACCATGGTGGCCAGCTTAGGTTTAACTGCCTAATTTTTAAGTGTATAAATAGCATCAATGAGTCTCACAGATAGTTTCTTGCTTGCTGTCCTTAGTGTCCCTGAAAGTTTCTTCACTTCCTAAACATTGAGGGGAAAGGTAAAGATAAAGGTGCCTTCATGTGTTTATGGAGAACATCAGACATGCAAGGTTACAACTACAGCTAAAAATGTGTTTCAGTGTGTTACTGTAAGTGTCTGAACAGTCAAAATGTGATTTTAAATTTGAGTAGCCAACACCAATACATTTCAAGAAACATTCACTGTTATGCTGCTGACTACCCAAGGAGTAACTATTGTTAACCCCTTTTTATGGCAAATTCACAAAATAACTCTTTTGTGCATCTCTTAGATGTTTAAATTACAATGTTAGTGAGGATGAGTTGTCCTTTTCTTCCTGGGAAGGCCACCTTTGTGCCCAAGACGTGTAAGAGAAACTGTTTTGCCCAATAGGTCTTGAAAAGCTGGGTTGCTTTTCAATGTAACATTCTGAATAGCTGAGGTAGTTTAAATCTAAAGGGACTTGATGTGCACCCAGTATACTGGGTAGTATACATTTAGTAGTATACTAAATGGTGTTAGCCTGAGGGCACCATGAGAAACAGAATGAGAAATGGTCTGTATGCATTTGTAAATATGCCAAATTTAAATATTTATAACTTTAAATCTTGTTTCTTTTGAGGCTTTGCTGTCTGTCCTTTCTTGATGAGTGTTATAGACTTGCTAAATTAGATGTTTCCAGTTTCAGCCATTTGGAGTTAGTCAAGCACAATAATCCCAAATGGAACATATGGAAACATCACTGTATATTTCCTTACATACATAAATTGGAACTGACTAAACTGATTCAACTCAAACTTTTCAGACAAAGAAACACCATTGGCCTGAGAGTAAGATTAGGAGATGCAAGACTATAGAGTACGCTTGAAAAGCCGTGCACAATTACATTACAAAATAAATATGTGAGACTTAACTGTTTCGATTGTGGTGCTGAATCACAAATTCATGGATGCTACATTGTTTTCATACAACTGTACCTAGAATTAGTCATTATTAAACTAATTCAAGTTATTGCTATATTTGAAGGAATATAGGCCCAGCCATGACTAACAAGACATTGAAGAAGAAAGGAATGCACTTGAAAACAGAAGTTAGACATTTGAAATAATTTCACCAAGAGCTGGAGTTCGGAGAAGAAAGAGATTCAGACATCAAAAGCATTCAAAATATGTTTTGTTGAGAAAAAAAAAGTTTTCCAACAACATACTGGTTGTATTTAGCTGTTTGATTCTACAGAAGTGTCTTATAAGTAAACTTACAACATTAAGAGAGAACATTAAAATGTGGA
Source organism: Morus bassanus (assembly GCA_031468815.1). Classification (NCBI taxonomy): domain Eukaryota; kingdom Metazoa; phylum Chordata; class Aves; order Suliformes; family Sulidae; genus Morus; species Morus bassanus. The sequence continues at coordinate 80,074,933 of CM062600.1, forward strand.
CATTTAATTAGGAAAGAAGCAGAGTGCCTATAGAACATAACAATTCAGGGATGTAAAAATCATTTAGAAAAATGGAGAAAAAGAAGAAAAAATTACTTTCAAGTGAATAGAAGAAAGCATACTGAAAAACCACTCAGAGTTCAGGATTCATAATGAGTAGGCAGCAGTAAAGAAATCTGTCCTGTCAATGCCATCAGTTCTTGAACTGAGGACAACTGCTTCTGATGGTGTGGTATAAGCATACTACTAGACTTCAGGAGCTCATGAAGTCCCAAGTATTAATATAGCAAACTACAAAGAGGGAGACTGATTTTTTTCAAATGGAAACAATCAATAATATTTTTATGGATTCACTAATATGGGAAAAACATTTCTAACACTAAACAGAGCTGTGATTCAGCATGGAAAACCCTGGGACTATTCAGTCCAATCATCTGCAGGTACTATTGTTATAGGTGAGACCAGAAGCAACAATATCTTCTGTCTGATTTACTAAATTCAGTGTAGCAGATTATCTCCTTTAGTATTACATCATGAATAGAGAGAGTGGATTTCTGCTTGGTTCCTAAATTTGTTTGTGAGTATGTTTTGGTGAGATTGCCAGTAGGATTAATTTCTGATACTGTTTTTAAATCTTTTGTAAAGTTATGTGTGTCATACTTGAACTCTATGTGCATGTGAATATGAATCTGAACTCTACGTGCATGTGAATATGAATCAAGAGGTTATTTCATAATGTGTCTAACTTTTGGTTTTTACATAACAGAACGAGTAAGATATAATCACTAAGGAGCTTAATGAGGGAACCAGCTGTGAGAGATCATTACTGTAGTGACCTGCAGCATGAGGTTAGAGAGAGAGAGCAAGACAAAGAACTTTCATCCTATCTAACCGCAGTTACAGAAGAAAGAACCAGTTTCTATATTTGCTGCTTTTTTACAGCATCTGTATGGTCTTAAGAAATAATGAAGTTTGCCAAAGATTCTGAAGGCTTTTTGGGGTTGTTTTTTGGTTGGGTTTGTTTTGTTTTTAAGAATAGAAATTTTAACAAAGGCTATGAAGACTGGTTCGGTCCTTGATCACTCATAATGCACAAATAAGAACATCTAAAGGAGTTAATGTTCTTTTTGTTGTTGTTGTTGTTGTTGTTGTTGTGAAACAACACTCAAATAACGCTGGGCTGTCTTGGACCAGGATTATAAATACAAATGAAATGATAGTATTGTTAAAAGTTATCCCACATATTATCCTGTCATGGTTTTAGCTGGGATAGTTGATTTTCTTCACTGTAGCTAGTACAGTGCTGTGTTTTAGACTTGGTATGTAAATAATGTTGATAACACCCTGGTGTTTTAGTTGTTGCTGGGTAGTGCTTACACTAGTCAAGGACTTTCTAGCTTCCCATGCTCTGCCAGGTGCACAAGAAGCCGGGAGGGGAGGGGATACAACCAGGAGAGCTGATTCGAATTGGCCAAAGGGTATTCCATATCATGTGACGTCATGCCCAGTATATTAACTGGGGGAAATTGGCTGGGGGAGGCAGCGATCGCGGCTCGGGGACCGGCAGCGTCGGTCGGCGGGTGGTGAGCGGTGGCAGCACTTGTTGTTCAGTTTTGGTTTTGTTTTTTTTTCTTTCCCTCTCCTTCTAGTGTTTCAACTCTCTCTCGCTCATTATTTTCCTTTTCATTATATTAGTATTATTGCTGTTTTATTCTAATTATTAAACTGTTCTTGTCTCAACCCACGAGTTTTCTTACTTTGGCCCTTCCGATTCTCTCCCCCATCCCACAAGGGTGGGGGAGTGAGCGAGCGGCTGTGTGGTGCTTAGCTGCTGACCGGGGCTAAACCACAACATATCCTAAAAGGGGAAGGGGAGTGTGTTATGATCTTCAGAAATTTTAGAAAATAGTGCCTGCAAAATCTGGGACTTAGAGGGTCAAAGCCTGGGTATGACCCAATAATATTTCACTTTTTTTCAACTCTTAATTTTGCTAGGCAGACTTTACAGCTTGTTGTTGACTACTGTTTTCATAGAACAATTCATTTTTAGTCACCTTACAACCTTTTATAATTTGTAACCATAAAGGTCACTCACATAAGATATTCTGTTTTCTGTGAGGCTAGCAACAAGTTGTAATTTCTCAGCTATTTCCACTAAAAAAAACAAAAAAAAAAAATATATTTTTAGATGTGATAGGCTTAAATCAATTCAGTTTTTCAACATAGTTCCTCAAAATTCTACATACTGCCAAGATAGGGGAGATAACCTAGGTGATATTATCAAAGGCAAATGTTACATTAGATGCTATTGTCTCAGTTAAAAAAAAAGTATCTGTTACCTAGATAGAGGAAGAAACTACCCACTATTGTTGATTGTGTCTCTGTTTATTACTTATTAATTTCCTACAGAGGTAGGAAATGTGAAAGCATTGTTCAGTCAGGGTTCAAACTATACTGTTAATGTATTCAGGGCACTTAGAGATGCAAATAATTGTGTTTGTTTAATAAAGGCTCCATGGAAAATGTATAAATGTGTACAAATACACTGGCGTGCAGGTTTTCCAAATTTCTAGCCTAACCCTCTCTGTTTGCAGAAAAAAAAAACTGGTTATAGGTTCAGTTTGCTATCTGAGATTAAAACCTTATGTGTTGAATGAGGTGACCTCTCGAAATAACTTTATCTCCTACCAAGACAATTTAAAGGGAGCTTCCACCCTACTCAGTTGCCTGAAGTTATGTGGACAGTAGCTATTTCTGGAAACATTCCGAGACACTAGCCATCCTCCACTACTCAAAGAGGGAGCTTGTACTGAAATGCAAAACTAATTATAGTAAATGATTATGTTTGTTCTATACAGGATATCAGTTTAAATTTTCACATACAAAGAAAGGTGAAAACATCAGGAAAAAAAGACTTTTCTAAGCAAAAAACCTTTTTCTAAGTATTTTATTAGACTTGTGAAGGAAATACACTTCCCACCTTTTGAAGATTTTCAAGAGAGAAAATAATACAAAAATATACAAATAATCTGATATTCATCTCCTTATCCCTGAAATATTTTTTTCATGAAGTATATGAACAAAAAAACCCACTGAAAATAAAGCAATTCCAAAATAATTTAATTCAGAAATTAATGATCTAAGTTTAATTTCTATTTTCTCTCTTTGAATAATTAATATATACCTAGTGTAGCAGGTCAAAAAGGGGAATTAAGTTATTGTCAAGTGGAGTTTCTTCAGTCAGCTGAAGAACAGAGTTTTCTTCAGATGCAGAAGAAACAATTCCCAAACAGTGATCATGATGAGGCACAGACATTTTTGTCACGAGGTTGGTGTCACAATCATTTACATATTGGATACTGCTGATTATATTCAAGTATATGTTGAATTTCCAAAACATGTTCTTGCTAACGTCCATGGAGATGCATGACTAGAAATCAACTCAGGCTTCAAGAACACTAGGTAAATTTTCTGTTAGTTACTGCTGCAGACATAAAAATGGTTTGGACTTTAGACTTTGGATGTGAGAGTGAATTAAGTATATTATGATTTACATTCATGTATGAAAGGGCATCTTTTTCCTTTTAAGGGAATCAGAAGAGCAATTGACCTGCAATGCATTAATGTGTCAGGTGTGAAATGTTTGCAAGCTAGGAGTTTGACATCAGGTACCTTAAAATGTTAGCAAAAATCAGGCTTCTTTCCCAGATAGTTGAAAAATCAAACAAGACTGATTCTGGTGGTATTATAGAAGGGATGCTCATACATTTTAAAATAATACCTAGAAAGTGTGTAAATGATGGATAGAGTTTGTAAATCGCTATGTAAACAGACAGTGAAATTGTAAAAAATATTATGTTTAAGGGTCTTAGGAGGTCTCCTTTAGGGAGAAGAGGAACTATTTTCCTGTGAAATGATTTTATTTTATTTTTCCTTGTTTCTTCTAAGCCACAAGGAAAACAAACAAAACAAAATTTAGACTGTGCTTGTTAGAAATGCAAATGAAATAGTACTAATGAACACCACAAACTTAAAATGGGTTTTATTGTCCAAGTGTGTAGTATTTCCTGCAACAACTCTTAAATAATCATCTAAAAGTGCACACTCAATGAGGGAACAGATATTTAACTGCCCTGTCCTCATCTATGCATCCACAGTTTGCTGGATATAGTCTGTTAATATCACATTAATTCAAATTATCCACAGATGGAGGATCTTGGATGATATGCTAGGAAAAGAGACAATTTAATTCCCACAATCCATAACCATGCTTTTTGTTTTGTTTTTCTTTACATATACTTTTTTTCTTTATTGTTGGACGACATAGGATATAAAATAAAGTACATTCACACGTGGAATCATGAAACAGCTTTAAAAACCTACATCTAAGAAATAGTTCCCCATGACACCAAGAAATTATTCTCCAGACTCTTTCATATATTCCCCATAATTTGTTTCACTTTGACTAACTTTACTTTCTTATTTTCTAGAAGAAAAATGTTTTGTACAAATACACTTGACCCTTTCTGTAGCCTGCTCTGTAGGTATCTAATGAACCTTTTCTCTCTTGTAATGTCATTTTCTCTAAGCTAACTGAAGGAAAACCAGACTATATGGCAATAGTTCACTTTTCCTATGCCTAGCATCTTATGAAAAGCTGTTCTTATTCATATGTTTTCTTAGCCTTATTTATTTATTTAAGCATATATACAAAATTGACTTTATACTACATTATCCAGCCTGGCTTCTCTTAGACAAATAAAACAATGCCAGTGTTCAGGGAGGGAGAATGATGGGGGGGGGGGGGGGTGTGCACGGGAATGCTGAAGGAACAGGGGGCTGGAAGGAAAAAAAGGGTCCTGCTGTTTGGTAGGCAGCCCTGCTGGGAAATCTCAAATCAAATTCTTTTGAAAGGAAGTGTTATTAAAAGTAACTTTAATCCTTCCAGCCAGACGGCTCACAAAAGCATACAATTAAGTCAAACAAATGACAAGAGCACTCTCTCTCCTACCTGTTTCCCCCTTCAGAGAGTAATTACTGCAGGGTAGTCTTGTCTCATTTTGTGCAAATAGCAGTGGAGCGCTTGAACGAGGTGCCAATTTCCCCCTCCCCAACCCAACCCCTCTTGTTCACTCCTACCATCACTAGCATGGCTAACATACACAGCCAAGAACAAAGGGGTGAATTTCAATATTTCTTCTTTGTGCAAGGTTAATTGAAAATCAAAAAAGTCAGTCTTCGAATGTCATATTACAACTGTCAGTGCATCAATTTTCTTAAGTTTCCTGTCACTGCAGGAGAGCAGAAGAGGCAGAGTTATGCATTTGGGTGGGAGTTAATGAGGAAAGAAAGGAATGAAGAAAGAAAGGAATGAAGAAAGAAAGAAAGAAAGAAAGAAAGAAAGAAAGAAAGAAAGAAAGAAAGAAAGAAAGAAAGAAAGAAAGAAAGAAAGAAAGAAAGAAAGAAAGAAGGAAAAATATTTTTTTTTATTTGAGCTAAGGTTGACGCCAAATGAAGTTTGTTTTCAGAAGCATCCTGGTGTTTCCTTTTGCCTGCCATTTTCTTATTTGGGACCACATTTAAGAGTATGTGAGGTAAGCAGCAGCTTGTCATGGTGAACCTTTTAGGTGGCAAAGGAAGCAAATGTCAGTATTTAGCATTCATCTCTTGCTGACCATGGTTGTCTCCTGCTAAAATTAGCAAGCAGATGAGAATGATAAATCTCTACATGTTTTATCAAGGACTTAAGAAATTGTGGGAAATAATCACTTTATTTTCCTGCTCTGGAAAGTGACTGAAACCTTGATGATGTTTTCTGTTTTGATGATAAACTGGTCAGGTCTGGGATAGTCACTCATTAAACATTTGCAAGGTGTCTCATTCACCTGGGGCCTCCATCTCTGTTAGAAGTTATATATGCTGCTGAAATAGAATCAATTAATTTTAAGACAATGGAGAAACATGCATTAGTGAAATTCATCTTTGTGAAGAGTGTGCACACCAAATTACATATTCAATATAAGGATTTCAAAACAATTCACCATCTTAAAGTTGTGAACGTCACTGCAGTAGTGAAGATCACTTTTACTCCCATGGCTAAGGGTGAATTCAAATGGCTCCTATTCTTCCTATGGGGTTAAAATTAAATAATTTGTGACAACATTAGAATAAAACATGATTCTACTTTCATACTGTGTTCATGTGAACTTAATTTTCCATTATTATTTTCTTGAATTCAGGTATTTTGTATCATCCTACATTTACAATGAAAGCGACATGAAAAGTTTTCTTTTTGGTTGGTGATTGTGCAGTGTTTAATACAATGAGAGAAATGAGTAACAACTGTAAATATTATTTCACATTGTAACTTCTGCTGCAACTCAAATTGTCTGACTTCTTTATGGCACTTTCTTTCAGCAAAACCTGGGTAGATTCTTTAAAGAAGTTTAGTGAAAATAATCCTCTCCTGTTTGTTGTGAATTTCCCCAGAGTACAGGACTTTTAAAGATGAAAATCTCTGTCCTAATCCAAAACGCATTAATACCAACTGAACTCTTCTTACTGAAATTTAGAACTGTTTGTAGCAAATACTTTCTGTTATCTTAACTCGTTACCCCATCTTTCTCATTTATTTAATATGGATTTGCAATAAGAAATTCTGTGCAGAAAAAAATAGATTCAGATCAAGATTGTTACATGAGCTTTGTATTTCTGCACATCATATCTCCTCTCTAATCTGCATTCCCCTCCCTTGTTTAGATGAAGACTTTCATACCGTCCTGCTTTGTCCAGCAAACAAGTTTTATTTGTTTGCTCTTGTAGATTTTTTTGTTGCTGTTGCTGTATTCAAAGTATGCATTTAATCCATCCAAGTTTGCCAACACAAGTGTCAAACACCTCTGCTTAAAGCTGAGTAAATGCTCAGTCATGCCAAACTTGAAGCTTTCAGTACATTGTTGAAACCACCTGTGACCCATTACTAAAGCAGAAGCATTTTCTCCCAAGACTGCTGACTGCATGGAGAATATACCTTTTTAAGGTTTGTCAGGAGAGCAACAGGGCTTTTTTTCTTATTTTTAAAAGCCTTTTTAATTTTGTGTAGACAGTTCTAAAAGCAGCTTCCTAGGGGCTGTCTGATCACACAATTCTCTTAGTCTTTCTTACTCTGTAGGAGGGCCATCATATTTCCTGCTCTCAGTCAGTAGATAGCTTTTCTCTCTCCCCTCTGTGTAATGACTGGAGTCAAGAGGCCAACACCTTACCCACCTCCAGAGATGATGTTATAGCTCAAACTTTAAAATGAGATTTTTTTTTTCTTTCTGTTTTCTTTCAGTTCACACTTTCAAGGCAAAACCTCCATTCAATGCTACTCATTAGAAATATTTGAAGCGATGACTTTCTGTTTATTATCTTGGTCCCAAAACAATTCATTTATTTTCTGCAAATGGAAAATAAGTCCTTTCATCCCAGCTTCATTTCTAGGTTCAGCTGTGACACAGTTCCCGGTTGTTATTTCTGCTGCAGTGCGGCTTTCTACACAGCAGTGCCATGAAAGTCTACATCTAGCATGAAATATATAATGTTTCTGATTCTTACCAACAAATCAGATAAACTTTTCCACTGAAAAACTTGCATAAAGAAGATGCACGCAGAGGCTGCAGGACTGGTACATTACCATTAAATATTAGAAACAGGATTAAATAACTCATCTTAGCTCTCAGCACAGGAAAAAAATCTTCTGTTGCCTGTATTTTGCACTTGTGATATGCCATTGGCCCCAGGAAGAATACATTTTGAAAAGTTGGTGTATATTAGATTGATAATATTTTTCATATCATTCTGCCTCCACTGTTAGGCTGCTTTGGCTGAAAGTAAGGACAATTTTGGTTTATATTTCCTTTTTTTTAAGTTTGAGGTTACTTACTCATCTGAAACTTTTAAGTGGATACTGAGGATTGATAGATCATAAAACAATAGACATTAGTGACTAGAAGAAAAGAAATGGAAATTAAAATAAAGATGTTTTATTGTCCCTGGAATTAGTGGGGATGGACAACATCTTTCCATATATGTTGATCACAGGATGACTATGAGATGCCTGTCTGGTGGAGCCATGAAAAGCCCAACATAGTTCTAGAATGGATCTTTTTTTTTTTTTTTTTCTTTCCATACAGAAATTGAATTTTTAATGTTGAAGTACAAGGCACAGGTAAGACCTGATTGGGAATACTGTGAGCAATTTCTTGTGCCTATGGACTTAATCAAGGGACTTAAGCAGAGCAGGTACAGAAGGGACTACAAGCATATTCAGAGGGATGGAATGAAGCATATGCATAAAGTACAATTTCCAGGTACATGTCAAGACAGAAAGAGTGTTTAGAGCAAGAATATTTAAGAAAAAATTTTAAAAGGTAATGATGAATAAAAATAGACCAAAATTTTAATGTTTCTACTTATCTAGTGGTGGTAGTAGTAGTAGTAGTAGTAGTAGCAGTAGCAGCAACAGTAACAGCAGCAGCAACATAGGACAAAGAACCTGGTTTGGTTTTCATGGAAAACAGTAAGTGTGTACAAGGAACTGTATTGTAATTCCCTAAGTCAGAAAATTATTTTTGTCTTGTGAATTCTTGAGCTTCTCTCTATGTCTGAGAGGAGTTTGGATGGCTAATTATTGTCGCTTTGTTTATACCTTGTGAATGCCAAGCCTTAGGACCTTTGTTGTTTGCCTAGCGAAGGCAGAAAAGATTTCCTCTTCCATAGCCCACTCATGAATAACTTCACTTTTCTTTTGTTTCTTGTTTTTCTCAGATGCATTGGAAACTAGCCCCAGGTAGGAGCTCTGGGATGAATGCATCACAGTTTTCAGTGTTTTTAAAATTTCTCAGGTGTCTGCTTTATAAACCCATAAGGTGTACCTAAAGTTAACTAACCATAAGATTAGGGGTCAGGAATGATTTGCTAGGTGGGCCAGCTTACCATGGATTTGTGTGGGAGGGCTTACCTTTCCCTGTAGCATGGGTTGATCTCAGGTATCTAAGAACTTTACCAAAGTTATTATTTTATTTTTTAAGAGTTTGGAACACATTATTTAAGATTTTGGACACTGTAAATGCCTACAATCTCTCTTGATGTATTCCTGAGTCCATTATAAATTTGGCTTTCATTCTCTTATTTATTCTGCCTTCCAGGTGTCTGTAGGAGGCTCCTTCCCATATGCTCATTATCCAGAGCAACAAGGAGATATTTCAGTTGAAGCTGTGCTGTCCCCTCCCATCGTGGACACAGGCAATGCAGGTGGTGCTGCCAACCTCTGCTATGGGTACCCTGGAGCCTCCTGCAGGGGCAGAAAGAGGGGAGGGTGTTTCTGAATTTATTTTTGCCCTGCTGACATCTTAACACTGCAAAGTGCCAAGGCAACAAGCCCAGCTCATTCCATTTATTCAGAACTCTTGAAAAGAGTCCTTAACCTGTGTGAAGATCCCATTTTTTACCTGGAAAGGACAGCCAGAGGCTCATAAATCTCCAGGCTAAGGGATCTGGACCCTTCACTCCCCTACAGGGTGTTAATATGAAATACATAATCTGTTTATCTGCTAAATGCTATATTAATCTGCAAAAATGTAGAAAACAAAATATGTTTATTAAATATGAAGTTACTGAGAGAACAGAATACTTTTTTCTTTTTCTTTGCTGCGTATCAACTGATGAGAAGTTGCTGGGTTTTTTACATTTCATTCAGTCAGGCACAATACCAAAATGGGGCTTGAGTCTACACTGAAAAGCTCCTTGAGTCACAGATTGTCCCAGAAATGCAACTACTGTTCAGAAAAGTCACTTGCAGATGGTAGGATGGTTGTGACTTAATTTTTTAGTGATAAATATTAGACTGGCAAAACATGATTTGCCACTTGGAAATTTAAATAGTTAGCCATTTTATACATTTGTACACTTTTACAGCAAAATTTGATTGCCAGAAATATGGCTCTTGGGAGTCAAAATCAGTAGATATTCACCCAGTATAGTAGAACAAGATGTTCCTACCAGAAGGACCAGTCCAAGCAGTCTACTATTGAAGTGATAGGTCTGAAAATACTGTGAAGGGTCTCTGTTGTGAATAAGAATAAAACTTATTTACAAAAGCCTTCTAGAGTTAGTCTGACAAACTTTTTTTTTTTCCCTAGACATGTTTTGAGTAACTTGCAGATATGCAAGCATGTTTCTCACTCCCTTATTCTCATCCAAAAAATCAGAAACAGGACAGCATAAGATTCCTCTCTCTTGAAGTAAAAGAGGTAAGTTTAAACACTGATAGTAGAAATAGATAGTCTTAGTGGACCATTATTTTATAAAAGGAGTTAGGATTGTAAACTGACAGTTTAAAACTGTAATTGAAATAATGTTAGCATAGTATTTACATTATAGATTTGGAAGCTGAGGTTGAATAGGTTATGTATACCACTATGGTGAAGAGGTTCATCTTTAAATCACTGTAAATATTTTTCTTGAGATAATTACTAGATAATGTTTACAACATTCAGGTATTCCACTGTCCTCAGAGCTTACACATCTTGGGATTTGATCTGTGCCTTTCCTAAGGAGCCAGGAATTTTAAGAACGCATCCTGAACAATTTTCCTGGTTTCCATAGATGGAAAAATGAGCAAAAACTTGACATATATCCTAAAAAAAACCCATGGCTAATTTTCAGACATGTTCAGGTTCTGCATCACTTTGGAGATATGTCTGAATACCATGAAAATTGAAAAGATTCCAAATTTACCAAGGAGTGGCATAAATTCTGTCCTGAGGACCAGAGATATTAATGTAGTAGTTCATGGGAGAATCCTTGAAGGACATCCAGCAAATCACTGTTCCCATGATCACATTATAGCAGGAGTAGGAATGGAAGAGGAATGACTGTTTCTAGTAACAAGTGAAGTTCCCCAGTGGTTAAAATCTTTTAGCTCACCCAGGCACATTTGCATGTTCTCCTCTGCAAACCAAGATCATATTCCCATAGAAGAAAGCCATTGCCATCATAAGCCTGTTGCATAAAGGTGACCCAAAACTTCCATTCAGTCTGTACCATTACAGTGGTTAGACTATCCTTTCTAGACTGACATAAAAACAGTGCCAGAGAAATGGAGAAACATTTGAGGAATTAGAATAATATTAAGAAAGTTACTGAAATCATCTTCAGAGGAAAAGCAAAATGTGTCTCTAAAACCCCTGACTAGATCTGCTGATGCAAATAAGCATAGTATGACCACTGACAACAAACTCTCTCCTTGGCCCTCTTCTAGGCTTTCAGACCAGTAGTGGAACATTTCATATTGGTCAGAATATTGCCTTTGCTATGGGACATTTTCTGTTCCTCTCTGTCATGAGTAGAAAAACAGTTCTCCTTCTTTGCCATATTCAACGTTGCACATCACTAAAGAAATATGTTAAAGAATACTTTTGAATTCTTCAAAAACTTAAGCATTAAACACAAAGAATTTTTTAAATTACTAGTACATACAGGTATTAGCTTGTAATTTTCTAGTGATCATTTCAAGTATGTTGCAGGACTAAGGCATGTTCATTCACAGACACCTTCTCTGAGTATAATTTTGGTTAATGATATTCAATATTTTCCTCTCTTGTTTTTCCCTCTTTAGACTTTCTCAGTTCTATATTTGTTCCTAACACCCACATTTATATGTTCACAATATTTTCTGCAAAAGAATTCTATGTAACTCAGTATCATTTTTTTCAATATAATTAATTTGTATTACAGAGGTACACAGTTCATAATCCGTTAACACACACACCGTTTTTGGTGCCACTAAGGATGTTATTAATGTTTATAAATAATACGGATCAAAAAGCTGCAATAATGGATCAGAAATCGTCAGAAATTGGTATTATGGTGGTTATAATCACTGATATTTCTTGGGTCATTTTAAAAATGTAGTCTAATTCAGTTTGGTAAATCCAGGTCTTTTAATTCTGTGGTTTGTTCAGGGGTTTATATTCTTTGAAAGAATTTCCCTTCTGTGAAATTTGACTGTAATCACTCCTCATTTGATTGTGACATGGCCAGCATTCACTGCAGCTCTTGTAAACTATACACTCCACCCATACATTAAGAATGTGGTAAGTATCATTGTTCCATTTATCCACCATAGACTATTTCTAAGATGAAGGCATGCAAAAGAGCAGCCAATAATAAAAAGAATTTTGAAGAGAATTACATGTACCTTTTTGTCATCAAACAGCCTCTGAAAACTAATCAAAATTTTATGTGTTTTACCTCTAAGGGTCTTTTGCTTTTTCTATCAAAGGAAGCTCTTGAATTTAACTGTTGGGGATTGACCTTCAATTAAAGTTTTCTTTAAACTCTATATTTAGCTATAATTATGAAGGGTTGGGCATAGGAGCAGAAAGATAAGAGACAAAAGAGAAATTGAAGAGTTGGAGATGGGTATTTCAAAGCCATGATGGCTGTCTTCTGAAGTGACTTAAGGCATGTTAGTTCATTCAGAAGTGTTTTAATTTATGCCATCTCCCTAGTTTCTGCAAGACTTTCCTTGGGTAGTGAAAAAGAAATGTATTGCTGCTTTGGGATTTGTCATGGCTGTTGTGTTGCTTCCTTCATATTGGTCTCTGAGCAGATTCCAGATAATATTTTTTTTTTCAGCATTTTGAGAGTTAATATATGCATGTCAGACAAAATCAGAACCCATACTGGCAAAGCAGATCCCATTCTCTGCAATGGTTCAAATTAATCTCAGTGTCCAATTTGTGAAGGTACTGCTAAATAAGCACAAGCATAGCTGGAATGGGACTCCCTAGTTTGTATATATTTTCAGACAGTCACAGTAGACTTAAAGTAAGTCCTTGTCTATGCTGCCTGTATCTTTTATTTAGCACTTAGTTGGCCTTGCCTCAGTTTTAGCCATCCGCATGCCAGCTGTCTAGTTGAAACTTATTATTTGTGCCCCATTTAAAGCCAAAACAGAAAGATGAGCACTCCCAAAAGATGTCTCACTCCATATATCTTAGACATCTAATCTAGCATTTAGCTTTCTCCATACACTGGAGGCAAAACTAAACCAAGTGTTTCAGAACAACCAACTTCTGCATGTATAATGTTAACTAAATTGAATGTTAACCTTAATATCTTTTAATAATTCAGTGAAAATAATTAGATCCATATAAATATTTCCACTGACTTTAGTGGAGTTTGGAATTGAACCGTAAGTATCCCCTATGTTTTTCTGACAATTATTTTCTTAAGTAGTTTATAATAATGTTGTTAAATGTTGGACCCCCAAACATGTATACTGAGATTCTTTTTCTACTGACTTTTTAAACCTCCTCATGATAAAAACCTGGTGTTAATCACAATTTTCTGTATATTACTAAAAATATTCTAAGCTTTACTTGGATATTGCTTTTTTATCCTGTACAGCGATGCTTTCTGCAGATATACCAAGGAAAGCAAGGATAAATACTTCAATACATCAGGATGCATTTCTATACAATTTGTTATCTCACTTCCAAATAAACCCCAAAGAAAAACAGAAAAATAGGTCTTGTCTTTGAATAAGATATGGAGTTCATTTGTATTAACAGAGTTCCACTGACCTATTTGGAGCAAAGTCATTTTTTAAGAAAAATTAGGTTTTGTTTCATCATTTAGACACATTGGATCTAATCAGAGATTTCTATCATAGAAATGTTATGACAATTCAAAATAGCTGTGTATTTCTGAACACTTGCAGAGATTACTTTACCCTGTGAGTTTTGAAAAAGAGTCACGCATCAGCTGACTATAAGGCAGATTTCTTAGTTTCTTGAATGACTCTTGGATTCATCCTTATTCAGATGTAACCCTACATAGAGACCCAGAAACAACAGAAACAGAGGGCATATCAACACACAGATTTAAATAAACAAACAAACAAACAAAAAATATTCTGAGGAGTTAACTTTGGTGGGAGATTGTAAATCAAAGCTTTCTGGTTAGTATTTTATTCCAATTTAATGGTGAAATCTTGCTTTCTTTTTGGTATCTGAGTTTGGGAATATTTTGTGTATTGCAGTTTAATATTTGTCATCAGTATACAAATTAGCAATTTACAATGGCACAGAAACCTGATATACTGGGACACACTGTGGTAAACCAGATAACCCAACAACTGAAGTGAAGTCTTGAAAATAATCAGAGTTGCTTACAAATGTATAGCATCTTTCATATCCCTGGAAGTTTGTGAGATGGAAACTTGCTAACAGGTCTCATAGCATGAATTTGCTTATGACTTCTTCAACTCAAGCATTACTTTTCTCTCTTCCTTAAATTGAGTTAGTGAACTCCTCAGCATTAAGCAATGTGGCTGCAGTTCAGATGAAAAATCTGAATCTTCTTTTGCCTTTTTCATGAGGGTAACATTATAACTCCTTGCTTTGCACTGTAGTTTTGAAAGAGGAGAGATAGGTAGTCAAAGTTGTGTTTCTGTCTACTTGGTTATATAACAAGATGGAACGGCTTGTTTAGAAAAGCATGGCTTAGAAAAGCAAGGCAATAAACTCCAAATATGTCCAAATCTGCCCGTCTGTGCCTATTTTTTCATCAACAGATACCAAAACTTAATGCTTAACTAAAAGCCAGACTTTGAAATCAAGGGATAGCAAGGCAAACCAGCACAAAATCTATACTTTTCTAGTCTCAGAGGTAATTTGACACAGGATATTGGTTCAATGCACAGTAAAGAGGCAGCAGCTGCAAAGTGCATGTCAAAAAGAGAAAGAAGTTCTTGAAAGCCTCTTGAAAGTTCTTGAGAACAGGAATGTGACTTGTCTGTATTAGAAGAGCATCCCCAGTAAGAATGTGTTTCATTTAAAATTCAGCCACACAGATGTCAGTGAAGATCTAATGGTTCCAGAGCTGCCAGGTGGTGAAATGGAAGGGCAATGAGTTGAAAAGGGACAATTTTAGGCAGTAAAAATTAATTCCCACCATTTTCTTAGTGCTCCCTTCTTTTTCATACTTGTAAATATTTGCTCAGGTCCCCTTTCCAAGGCAGGTATACAAGCTGGGAGCCAGGTTATGACAATCTCATGTCAGAAGATGCTTTAAGCACAAGTTCACTGTATAATCAAAGGAAGTGGCTTACTTGATAGAATGCAGCTTGTATCTCCAAATCCTGGCTCAGGAGTTTGACTCATGTTTTTTATTTTTTTTTTTCTGAATATAATTCCAATGGGGTAAGGATAAAGCCCTGATTTCCTTTGCTGAGATACAACTATATTTCAGATCCATGACTATATTGTTAAGTGAAATATTGATTTGTGAAATCTGGACTGACCTCTGTTTCTCCTTAAGCTACTCTTCACTACAGGATAAAAAGGTGGAAACCAGAGGGAGGTTACAAAGGAAGTGGCAAGGCTTGGCTGTATACATGCACTATCCCCTTGATAAAACAGATCAGTTGAAAAATCTTGAACAAAAACAGTGGCTTTGCCATTACAGTGAAAAGGCTGTTTGGGCAAAAGTAACTGTTTTGAGAAAGGCACTGTATTCACAGTCATAAAGAATGACGTGTTCTTTATATTCATTAAACATTTGGCATAGAGAAAAGACAGCAAAGTTCCTTGAAAAATGTCTGCTGCTCAGACTTTTTCAGAATTACCTTTGCTTTCCAAATGTATGGCAGATATAATTAGTCTGCTGTTTTCCATACTGCTTCTCAGGCTTAGATAGTGTATCCATCCAATGCTACTTCATGCAAACCAAAAGGATTGCACAAATTCTGTGAGTCAGTCCTAACTCTGTTTCCTGAGCCTACTAGCAAGGGTGATAATTAGCATTGAAGAACCTGGATAAGGGATGTAAGCAAGAATTAGATCAAGCATTAGATTCAAAGGTTAGTCCCAAGGTGACTTAGGCTCCTAAATTGACACCAAGATAGGATTTAGATACCACAAATCCAAAACAGAGCACCAGAAAACCTCTGGCCCATGTCCATTCAGCCTTTAGTTTCTTATTTAACATCAAAGTCTTTCTGATTGCACCAGGGAAGATTTTGAGACTATTTAGATCTGACTTTGTCTTGATAGAGACATTTTAGCACTCAGGTCACAACCAGTTGTTTTGCCAGAGTTGCTATTAGATCAGATAGCATGCTCTGGAAATCTAACAATGAATGTTTTTCTCCCAAAATGCAAATTTGGCTATTTTGTTTAAAGTGCAAACATCTGAAACTGTGTGGGTTCAGATCAATTTTCAAGCTTACAACTGGAGGCTGCCCCAAAATGGGAGTGAAAGGAACAGGAAAGGGGAGTGATAAGGAGATGGGTATTTCCTGCTTTCCTCTTGAAGCTCTGCTATTTTGCAATAAATTTCTTCTTCTTAGGCTACAGAAAGAGAAGAAAGGTGATTATTATTTTTTTATGTTTCCAGGAGTCTTTCTGCTATTGGCAATGAACTTGGGGGGTGGGGAAGCTGTGATCTGTAGAACACATACAGAAGACATACAGAGTAATATGGAAATATATGACAAAAAATGAATCACCTGAAAATGTAACATTGCAATGGTACACCTTCCAGTTTTTGGCCCCTGAAATGTAATGAAGTTTCAGGAAAGTGCTTGTGTTCCCTCCATTGTTAAGGGTGTGAGAAAGCTGATGCATCAAGCAGACTCTGGGAGCCTTTGATGCCTCCTTCTGGCTGTTGCATCCCCTCCCGCTGCACATTCAGAACCTGGAAGACTCTAGTCCAGCTTGAAGTCAGATAACAGATGCATGCAATCACCCAATCACCTCACAAGCATCCCCTCAGTCAGGGAGCCCTTGAGTATTAGCACAAGCTCTCTGTCTAGCTAATATCCATGACCATACCCCAGACCCCTCCACACCACTGGCTCAAAATCTTGAGTCTTTGCAGATGCAGGTATCCTCCTATTCACCAGCTAGTTCAGCTTGAATTAGTTAGAGAGTTATACATACACACACATGCAGGCATGAATAACTGGGGAAAAATAAATAAACCTGTGTCTTTCTAGTTTCTGACTTTAGACCTCTCATACATACACATACACTCTGACATACACACACATATACACATGCACATACACAGCTACTGACATACAGACCTGTGAGCCCTGTGACAAGTGGCCCCTTTCCCAGTTTCTGGTAGCCAATCTTCTTTTGCACACTGGTCTCTCTGGATGCTGATACCTAGATCTATGGGCCCTGTGACCCTCAGTCTCTGGCACTTAGATCTTGCAGCACAGAGAATAAAATTGCACAGGAGAAAATAGCCAATAAAAGTATTTAATAAGAAGGTGGGGCAGACTGCTGTGATCAGGCACAGGGCTCCATCAGACAAGCACACAACCAGGCAGCTTCTTAGCAGGTGGTTGCCACTGTTATCTGTCCTCCTTTCTATTTTCCCACATTTGTTCTTCCCCCATCCATTCTCAGTTCTCCCTTCCCCCACCTTTGACACTTCCACTGATCATCCCATAACAAGTTTTGCACAGTTCTACAAGCCCCTTCTGACATCTCATAATACTCATGTCATTCTTGAGTCCCCCTTTTCAGGCTGACCCTCCACAAGGCTATGTCTGAGTAGTTTCATTAGTGGCCCATCAGCCAGTGGCTGAAGAGCTCAGGTCTTCATTATTGTCTCCATTATCACCTGTTTGTTAGCTCTGTGTGTCTGTGTGTTTATCGCTTTTGTTGTTCCTTCTTATTTCTTTTATACTGGTAGTCCTGAACAAAGTAACTCAAAGAACCAGATGCTTTTACATGCTGCTTACCCTCATGTATACAACAGATGAAAAGAATGAAACTTCACGGAAAGGGACTAACAGTAGCTATCCACTCAACAGATGATAACTGTGGTTAGCAAAGTTAGAACAGAGGGAGAATGTCATTAAGAAATGTTGACAGGCATGTAGGCTTGACCTTTCTCTCCCCCCATTCTGGACTGCAGGGCACCAATATACATCCTGTTGGGGGCCTAAAATCTAGACTCATCTTTTCCTGACAGCAAGAGACTCATGCCTCAGAGAGACTATTGAAGACCAGGTGAAGCACTGGTGTGTCCTGAGTGGATATAAATTGTATGCCACATTTCTACGGTGGAGACAACTAGGTTCCTTTTTCAGTTAGTGCAAAAAAGTAAAAACTTTTAGAGTGTGCTTTATCTATTTCTATACTAGATCTTTAAAATATCTCATATAGATCCCCCTTTAGTCAACACTATGATATTGGATCATAAGAGGATGATTAATTTAATGTATTTGTGCATCTGTCAAAGCACAATACTCAGAAAATCATTCTCTAGGGGTAGCAGTTCTGTTGTGCAATAAAGGAGACAAGAAAACTAGCTCAGATATAAAAATTCATGATATGGTTATTGACAAGCAGGTAGTATGGTTCTCATGCTGGATACCCATAACATTTATTTACAAGAATTGTTTAGGTTTAACTTTTAAAGGTTGAACTTACACTGTAGGTTTATATTATTTCTAATCAGTGAGAGATAATTAATCTACCAACAGAGACATTGTAGCTGGCAGTTTAGCTGTCTCAGGAAAGTGTGCTTCCTATTAAGAAAATAGAAATTTTCTATATTATACTTTATATATTATATTATATAAATGTAAGTATATTTCTATATAATAGAATAGTTCTGTACACAGACAGTATATCTACTGACCTTCAGGAATATTTCCTTTATATGTAGATATTGTGCTTTTGCTGGCAGTGTGCGTACAGGTTGCAATATGGACCTCCTATCCTGCTCAGATGAGAAGCAAGGATAGGTAAGACAAACCAATGAAGTATTAACAGTGGTTTCTTGTAGACTAGGAACTAGGGCACTGAAGCACTCAGTAACTTGCTTACAGTCACATGGATCCTATTTAGTACAATTCAGATTGAATTTACCTCTTCATCAATTTAACTTTAATCTCCAGATTGTATTTTCTCCATTGACATTTTTAATAGAGATTTTATTTTATATTATAAAGTCTCATAATTTTTTTTTTCAGTACACATTGCCCAGTATATTATGTAAAACACAGTACTTTGCATAAACGGGCCATCACTGTTAGACTACATATTTAGAAAAGATATTTAAATCACCACATTTTTAAAAATACTTTTAAAATGTAGGGTAAACAACAGTAAATAAGAAAGTGAAATATTCAAAAAAATTTGGTTCAACAAATATCCCCTTCTCCACAGCCATTCTTTTTCCAGTTCTTCCTCACAGGCATGAGTAAGAAAACAAAATATCTTCAGTTAATTCATCAGTCTTAAAAGCAGAAGGAATCATCTTTTCTAACATGGAACAAGGAATTCAAGCATCAATTACTGCAAGACTTGTAATTTTTCAGTGGCCTTGAGGAATCATATTCTTATGGAACTACAACCCCAAGCAGAGATATTATGGGTAACTTCTAGTGTTTTGCTTTAACTTTTGCATTGCTTTGTCAAGAAATCTCCCAGCTTTGTAGAAGCTGGTAAGTTATTCATGTTTAGGAGCATAGCAAATATTCTTTCTTAGTTTTATGCATCTTGCATATTACCAGGTGTTTCACAGCTGTCTCAAGTGGATAGCTTTTTTCTATTGTGTATTTTATCTTCACAGCACTAGAGCGTTCAAGGCAAAACCAATAAAAACACAGGGTTAAGCAAAGCTGTGTAACCTGCATTAGCCAGCTGAAAAGATTCTTTAATGTCTTAACCACAACCTCAGTACTCACCTAGCTACTTATTTTGTTGAGATTTAGGTCAAAGATCAATTAAATTTATAATTATGTTATATATCACAAAAAGGCGATTCTGCAGGAGTCCAAGACCAACATGTACCACTAGAAAAGTTCTTAAAAGAAAAAAAAAAAAAAAAAAAAGAAAAATGCACAGTTAACTTTGAATAGCAATTTTTTTCCTTCTCTCCAGGCAATATTTTCTGAGTGTAGTCATATCTGACACTGTGTAACTACTGTTACGTAACTACAAACATGTATCATCAAGTAATGTTTCACTCCTGGTGATTTATTCATTTTTACCTTTACTTCAATTCGAAGTTTTGATGCCAATGAAAGAAATTCTGTGTAATGTTCTATAACAGAGAATCTGAAAATACATTTCCCTTTTGTTCAACTTCATAATTTTAACTTTTAATTAGGAAAGTGTGCATTACATAGACTTGCAAGAGTTCCTGAGAATTTGAACCTATGGAGATTTCTGTACAACAGCCTGTTTAACAAAAGATGGCCTTGTGCATGGCACTGAATATGGAATTCTGAAATCCAATTTCTGCTGCCAATTTTACTTCTGATCTGTTATATAGCCTTGGGCATGTCATTTCAGCTTCCCATGCCCTTAGCTACCCTTCAGTCCCTCACCTTTCCTTGCTCTTTAGACTATAAACCCTCTGAGGCAAGGACTTTCATCTTGCAGGTAGATGTATGGTGTCTAACACAGCTAAGGTACTGTTAGCCCTTGAGGCACTGCAATAGTATTAAATAATTACATCTAACCATGTGCAGTAATTAATTGTGAAGCTGGACAAATAATTCTAATTATACAATGAGGAACATGGTCTCAGTAATTTTACAACAGTGTCCTAATTGTTATTTCCTTTACCATAACTGCAGCAGGGAAAATCAGTAGCTGATGGAGATTCATGGCAGAAAGATGGAGATGAAGAACCAAATTGCAAACTTTTGATTTTCAGTGCTTGCTCTGACACTTATTGGCTCCTCTCCAAGTTTCTGGTCTAGGGCTGGGAACCTGATAGTTCCAAGCTGTCTTTTGCCGTTGTGTGGTTAAGATGACCATTGTCAGTTCTTCCAGGTGACATCATTCCTAGTGAATTTAAGCAGGAATTTTGTGAGGAACACTCTGTAAGTTCCAAGCATGAGGTCAGAGGGAAGGAGTTGATAAGTATTTTCCTACCAGCAGGTTCCTGATATCAAGATTTTCCAACCCAGTAACAGTCAAGTCCTCTAGAGCAACCTGCTCTAAGTGACCATATTTGAGTTGGCAAGCTGGACTAGGTGATCTCAAGAGGTACCTTCGAACCTCAACAATTCTGTGATTATTTTCTAGAGGCTTTCATACAGGTTTATAAACACCTAATTAATGAATTAATAACATAGGATGTCCACGTTTCCAAATCATGATACCAAAGTGAAATTTCCTGGATTTCATTATTATGTTAGCCTTAGAAGGAAATGTATTTTAGCCAGTAAGTTGATAAGACTCACTTTTCTGAAGGTGTAATATCCTTGAAGGCTATTTCACCTTTCCAGGACTAGTCTTTAGACTAGTCTTTCTTCTCCTTCTGTTCTAAAATCACTTTCTAGGCACTCTCACAACTTTGTTATGTTGGTCTAGTATGACCAGAACAAACTTTTTGTTTTCCTTTCTAGCCTGGCTGTTTAGCTGCAGAACCAGGAATGTGCTAATCTGATTTATTATTAGGAATTTAATAACAATTCGAGGATCACATGAAGAGTTTGCTATCTGCTTGCTTAAATATACAATTTTTAAGTCATATGTGTTTAATTTTGGAACTGTTATTAAAAAGACAATGGTTTGAGCATAGAAGGACATCGAGCTGTTGGAGGTTTTTTGTGCTGTTGAGGCATGGGTATCTGTGAAGTAACAGGGTACTATATTGCGATCACTATATTTCATTATTTATTTTGTCTGCTTGTTTCTCAAAATGGAGAGACAATATGTTCAGTTGCCTGTCAGTGTTTAAGAGGCATTTGGACAATGCCCTTAAAAATATGCTTTAACTTTTGGTCAGCCCTGAAGTGGTCAGGCAGTTGGGCTAGAAAATTGTTGTAGGTCCCTTCCAACCTAACTAACCTTTTCTATTCTGTTCTGTTCTGTTCTATTCTATTGAATTCTTTCTATTCTATGATATGCTGTGCTATGCTGTGGTATTCTATGCTAAGTTGTGCTATTCTATTCTATTCTATTCTATTCATCATACCAACAGGCATGGGGAATTTGTTTAGAAGTTTGCTGGTGTAAGAAGGTCAGATCTCTTGGGAAACAGAAGTAGCATGTCCCTAGGTCAGGATTCAGAACTATATTGGATAGTTAGTGGTTTTCTTTTGTATTAGTTATATTAGTGCATAAGTTGTATTAGTGCATAAGTACACATTCTGTATCAAAGTAAACTGTCTCTTAACGAATACCTGAGTTTCAACCACACATACAGTAGCAGGTATTGTGATTCACAGGCTGGACCTCAGAGTTTTTGCTAGATGTTTCATATGAACATTGAAAGAAAGAAGTAAGATAATAGCTGATTTCCTACTTTTTACTGCTGATAAAATGAGGTGTATTATGGAATGTATGAACAGGAAAGTCATAACAAAATTAAATGTGTTTCACCAATATGGTTCATTCTCTTCCACTGCTTGCATGACCCAACTAAAGAAAATACTTAAGCAATGCTCAGGACTGTCTGGTTCAGGACATTTTCAGGCTGTAATGAGGAACTGTATAAAAGACCCTCAGATCAGTATAGGCTGTAATGGATGGCATTTATCTGTTTCATATACAGCACTGAAAGTTGTATATATTTTAGCTAGTCACTCTATGTAAGTAAGGTAGCTAAACTAGATTTTCTTTATAATGGGTGGAGATGAGTAGTTATTTTTAACATGAGACCCTGCAACTTATTTTATTTACATCAATATGAGACAATAGAACTATGTCTAGTCCAGTGAATCCCAGCTTCACTTTGTTCTGACAGCTCATTTTATCCCTGCTTGTCTCATCTCACCTCCCTTATTGCCCCATTCTAAAAAAAATATCAAAGGGAAGCATACCTGGGCTTCTTTTAAGGCCATACATACCCAAGGGCTATTTGAGTGACAAGGCAAAGTACCAGCTTTCCTGTGATAAGCACTAGTTTTTTGTCAGGGGAGGGAGGAATCAGGAGGATTAGGGAAAGTAAACTGAATTGTTTTGCACATAAATACCTATGTGTTCGGCTGGTGTGCTACAAGAGAGAGTGCCTCTGGGCTGTTTTATGTGCCAGCTGTTTGGGGAATTATGTTTTGTTGCTGTTTTTATCCCTTTTTTCCCGTTTATGAATTATTGTAGCTTGTATGATCCAGCTTGGGGGGGGGCGTGGGGGTGTGGTGTGGGTATTATTTATTTATTTATTTGCTTATTCAGCTTCTCCACTTTACCTTATTCACCCCTTAGGAATGGGGAGGGAATGTAATGGCAGCCATTGTGTACAAAGAAAATAACCCTAGAGGACCCCAGAGAGGGTTGAGGGGTTTAATGAAATCATTAAGATACAGTTCTTAGATATTTTTACACAGCAGCTATTCAGGGAATGGAAGAATCCGCTCTGTCTAAAATAGGAATTTACCAGAACACACGAGAAAACTAAAATAGTTATTAATAATTAATAATAAAATAAAGAAAAGGTAGGTGGTGCTAACTGAAAAATAGAGAAGCATGAAAAACTTTAACTACACTGTTTCAGGAATTAGTTAACATCTTCTCTCTTGTAATCAGATAGGTAAGGTAAATTCCATTCCTTTTTCAAAAGCAAACTCAAGGCACTCTGAGTTTTTTCACTGCTTTTCTCTATAGTCTTTGTCCTGCCAGGGGAACAACTCAGGAAATGATGTGCCTATTTCTATGCATAATGTATAGACTCTAAGGGTGTACTTTCTTTGCTCAGATGCAGATGTCTACTATGCAGATGTCTTCATCAAAGCTCATCATCCTAATAATCCTCTATAATCCTTGGAGGAAAATAGTCCATTTTAAGGGTGATTCCTCTCATCATAATTTAGTCATTAAAAATATATGAGTTCATATACCAGATCCTTTTTTCCCCTCCTTTTTTTTTAAATAAGGATACCTCAGATATAAATATATGGAATATTAAGCTAAAGGCAGGTGAGATAAATCTCAGCTTAAGTGATCCACAAACAGGATTATGAGTTTCACTAACAAGGTACCTAAAACTTAGGCATCGCTGCAAAATCAAAGTTCCTTTTTGGATTTTAGCCACTTGCCTTGACAAAACAGCTGAATTTTTAGTGTCAAAACACTTCTCAGTACTCTTGCAGGAACACAGGTAAGATCCATATGTACCAGAATAGTTGTACATAAGATAGTACAGCATTTAGATTTACATCCACAAATCTTCCCTTGCCATTACTCTTGTAATTCAAGCATGAGGAATATATTTTCTGGTTTGCTGTCATAGTTTTAGCTGGGACAGTTAATCTTCTTCACTGTAGCTAGTACAGTGCTGTGTTTTAGACGTAGTATGAAAATAATGTTGATAGCACACTAATGTTTTAGTTGTTGCTAGCTAGTGCTTACACTAGTCAAGGGCTTTTCCAGTTTCCCATGCTCTGCCAGGTGCAAAAGAAGCCAGGAGGGGAGGGGGCACATCCAAGAGAGCTGATCTGAATTGGCCAAAGGGATATTCCATATCATGTGACGTCATGCCCAGTATATTAACTGGGGGGAGTTGGCCAGGGGAGGCAGCGATCGCGGCTCAGGAACCGGCAGCATTGGTTGGTGGGTGGTGAGCGGTTGCAGCACTTGTGGTTTAGGTTTTTTTTTTTTCTTTCTTCTAATGTTTCATCTCTCTATCACTTATTATTTTCCTTTTATTTATATTATTATTATTATTATTATTATTGTTGTTGTTGTTGTTGTTGTTGTTGTTGTTGTTGCTGTTTTATTTTAATTATTAAACTGTTCTTATCTCAACCCACGAGTTTTCTTACTTTGGCCCTTCCGATTCTCTCCCCCATCCCACAAGGGTGGGGGGAGTGAGCGAGCGGCTGTGTGGTGCTTAGCTGCTGACCGGGGCTAAACCACAACATTTGCAAAAGAACTCAGCAATAAGAGCTGCTGGACCTCAAGCACATGAAAACATCTAGCAAATTTTGTCCATGAGCTGGCCAAAATAGATAGCCACGAATATTTGTTTAACAAGTAATTTGGATGTTTTATCTATTTGAACTCAGGTACTATGGTTTTCTGGCCTAAAGTAAGCTCTCACTACAGTCTCTTTACTGAAACAATTTCAATATGTGCATGCATTATCACAACAGCGACAAAAACAACAACAAAAGAAAGTATTGATTTCTGCACAAATTAAAGTCTTTGCTAATTTGCACAGATAGATACAACTGAAACAATAAACTCAATGAGACCAACAAACTGGTTAATTAGTTTAATGATAATTTAATTTTACATTTGGTAATGGATATCTTTTTTTTTTTTCCTTTTACTAATAAGATGTAAATTATAATCAACTGGGTTTAATTCTTAGAAGTATAGCTTTGTAGATTTTAACTGCTATGGAAAACTCTGTGATTGAAGATCCACCTTGTACTGTCAATAGCCGTGGTTCAAACATGTCAGTGATTCTTTGCTTTATATGTTTGATTGTGTACGGCAGATGTCAAAGACTAAACCAGATCAAAACCTGCAAATCCAGTCTGAAAAGGAGATGTGCCCTTACTTCTAATCTTAGCTTTCCACATAGGGCAATAGTGATTGTATTGTGGGTCTGTTACTGTATGGGCTGGTCTATGCTACCTACAAAAACCAGAGTGGCCTAAAGGCTGCTCTAACTTATCCCATAGTGGTATGGCTTTCTAGAAGAGAAGAATGACTGGTATAAGAAAGCGCCAGCACATCCAAAACAGGGACTGCCTTTACCAACTTAGTGCTAAAAGAGACTGAGGCAAAGTCGCCAAACTGTAATTGGCTTTCTTGGTTCAAGATCTAAAAAAGTGCATGCCTTGACACAGACTTTGAAATGGGCTGATGTATTTAAAGCCCAGCATTTCCCACTCATCTTTATGTATTATTCACATAGTGATATTTTCTTATATTTTGCTTTCTCTGGGTCGCCCTACTAACAAAATACAGTTGCTAAAATTTTTTATTGAAAGCCAACTCAATTAAAGTTTAAACACAGATTCATTTGAAGATCTAAATAGATAGAGAAACTACTTAGTCTTGTGATTGGGTCTGATAAATGCCAAAGCAGTGAGAAAGAGAATTGCCTTTCTAGTGGTGTTGTATAAGAAGCTAGTCTCCATCATTCCAAAATTCTTAGGCACCATTATCTTCCCAGGTGCTCTTCTAACTTAATTTAATATTATCTTAGAAAATAATCTTCACCATTCATTGTATTTTCTTGGATAAATTTCTCTGCTTTATTCCACCAATTTCTATGAATTCTCAAGCTGCAGAAGTAGCAGACTTAATTTAACATCAAGGATGTTTTTAAAATGGAGACATAGACACACACAAATTCAAACCTTTGGGTAGCTTGGGAAAAGTTTCCTTTGACAGACAATCAGAAAGAATAAAGAAGGTGCAGATCTCAGCCTGACGTCACTAAATTTACTGAAGGATAGCTTGAGGTCATGGTAAATTTTGTTGATCAAGACCATGAGATGCTCCAGACTTAGAGGAATCTGAATATGAATACTGAGATGAATTTGCCTGTTGCCACCATCCCTAATTAATAGACCAAAGCAATAACCAGCCATCCCCATTCTTTATGGGAATTTGCCAGTAGATTCACATCTGAACTGTGCTGTCTGAGATGACCTCTATCAAGAACTTCAACATAGTAAAATCCAGTTGTACCAGTCGACTTCCTGCCTGACTAATGGAATGTTGCAAATGTATTGCTAGCAGGACAAAAGCTATGTGGCCACCTACGGCTTTCTGTCAAGACTTTAAAAAGAAATACCAACTGTGCGATAATAAGAAATCAGCTTGCCAAAACATTACAAAAAGCAAGAGCTTCCAACTCACTGAAACTCTACTTAAGTTATTATATGCTTGAATAGCCCCTGGAACAACAGATAGCTGTGCAATTAATGCAAACCTTGTCATCCTTCTCCACCTCCCTTGTCTCTGCACAGGCCAGTAATGAGGCTCTTTCAGACACAGAATGTGTGCAAAGCCCTGACAAACCACCTCAGTATGCAAAAAAAGCTGAGGGGAACCGCAGGAAACATGACCGCAGTTACAAATAATGTCAGCCCTTTCTATATTCACAACTTTGGCTTTTGGAGTCACTTTGTACTGAAGTGGAAGGATGTATGCTCAGCTGTTGTTAAGTATCTATCTCCAAGGGAAATATTTTCACTTTTGAGGAACAAAGCAACCAAGTAAGAAGGGGAAGGCTTGCTTTTTTTCACAGACTAGCCATTTCCTCGGTAGGATCTATTGTATGTCAGGTGGAATAATTACTGCCTGAAGTTTCCTGTTCAGCTGAGAAAGCATTGGTTGGTAAAACATTTTCTAAACAATTCTAAAAAAAATTTTAAAAAAGTACATCTGTTTTGTAAAATCACCAAATAAAACACAGGGTTGGACTTCCTGAACAACTTAGTTTTTAATTACCCAGCTTTAGAACAGACTTATTTTCATAGACTAATCACATGCTTTATTCACTCTCTTCTTGCACAGCTCTTTTTATAGAGCTCAATTTTGCAAATTACTCCACTGTGCAATTGACCTCACTTCTAGAAAATACTGTCTTTCTTAAATATTCTACCTTGGTCTTTTCAGTTTGAGGACATTATTCCCTGTAATATCATCATTAACCACCTTAAATAGTTCCTCCAGCAATTTCATATTATCAAGTATTTATAGACAGTAACCATCATCTTTATTTCTTGAAAGAAGTTCATATAGCTTCATAGCTTCATAGATTATGAAGCCAGAAGGGACCATTGTGAACATCTCATCTGACCTCCCTCATAACAGAAGTCATTGGACTTCCCTGAATTAATTCCGTTTAAACTAGAACATATCTCTCAGAATATTTTGACTTAAACTTTTCTAGCATTAATGAATTTACCAAAACCCTAAGTAAGTTGCTCTGGTGGTTAATTACCCTTCCTGTTAAAAGAAAACTATGGTTTCTTTCTAATCTTAATTTCTGCAGCTCTGAATCTAGGTAAGTGCAGTACATTTTCATTACCTAGATAACAACTAAATATTAACACAACAGGTGAGAGGGGAAGATCTCCCAGTTTTGATTTGTGGGTGCTTTTCCAATGCAGCTTGACAAGAGAGTCTTGTAGATATGCAAGGAGAAAAGGGTACTCAGAAGTCTATTCTAATATCTGCATGTTCCTGATTCTGTGGCCTAATTCACCTCATTAGTATTGCTGTGCTAAAAAAAAATACATTACTGATTTTGGGGTTCTTGGGTCTCACTGCAAAAAGAGACAGAAGCATACAATGCAAAGCAATACATTTAGGAGTCTGAGTAGGACACTCAGAGATTTCCATTTTGGCTTTCTCAACACTCTCATACACACCTTTTCAGCAAGTCACCTAACCTCCTGTGCATCAACTCACTTGCCTCCAGTTGGACTCACTAACCAGACAGATGTGTCTCAAACATGGAGTAAGTTATATCTATGAAGTATTTAGAGAACTTTTAGTGAAAGTTGTAATACATTATTATCATTGCAGATGGTGAGTTTTCTTCTCTTGTTTCTCATGCTTCTTAAGCCATTTTTCAATTGGTGTTTCTTCATTTCCTGTGCTTGGAAAGATCACAAAGAATCAAGACTAATTTCTTTTTTGTTCTTATTTGCAGCCTGTATCACTCCCCCTAGAATTACAGTACCTGCTTGCAATCATGTAGCATTACCTATTGAGAAGCATCTGACTGCTGTAAGAATGGACTAAAAATAAAGATGCCACTGCAGCTGTAACACAGAATGGCACACTTTGAAGCTGTTTATTCTTGTTTTGTGTAACCCGAGATCAGGAATTTCATCCGTTACAGAACATCAACTTGCTAAACACAAATCTTTCCGAGCCAAAAAAGTCTCTATGTGAAGCTGTAATCTTAAACAAGCTGATATAAATAGAATGGAAGTGAGCCTAATGAAGACACTGGATCTCATAGAGATGTAGCTGTATTAGAAATGAGGGACATTAGGAAAGGCATGCTCAACAGTGGAGTCAAATTCAGCATTTCACTCCATGCATGATTATGAGATAAGGACGAGCTTGGGGTGCTAGAAGGAATATTTTGGAATGAAATAAAATCTTATTTCTCCCATTAGACCACTTTAGACCCATTGCCTAAGAGGGCTGTATGCTGGGGGTAAAAAGAGTTTCTACATAAATGCAGATTAAAATAACCTTGTTGAATATTTTCACAAAAACTGCTTTTGCAACTAATAGCTCTCAGCCTCCTTTCAGGGAGTAACTAAGGATATGGTTCATCTGCCTCAGCCTAACCTTTTGAGTCTGGATCTGAGAAGGTCATCATCAGTTTCTTGATACCAATATAAGGAAATGGGCAATATCTGGATATCATTCATCCCATTCTAAGATAGGGACCTACAATAGATATATTGCATCTGGTCATGCCTTTCTCTTGACTGATTATAGACAGATTTTCAAAAAACCGCCTTAGACAACAAATTTTTATATATCTAGGGTTAGATTAGATTAATACTAACCCTAAAGTCCTCTAAATAATCTTTATGTAGGAATAGAGTAAGAGTTCTCCCAAATTAGAAGAAATTAAAGGCAAAATCTGATCTGTTGCATTTAGCCTCCTAGTTTCATACCACCGATTTCCCATGGGCGGGGGGCGGGGGAGGAGGGGCAGCAGGGAAGCAAGCACAAAACCAAAAAATATACAGTCTTCACTTCCAGTGTTAAGCATTGGTGTGGTCTGTGCACATTAAATATTTATGCCTTTCTATCTAATAAATTACAGGTGTGTAAAATCATCCCCCTCTTCATATGATTCATAAACATGTTGAAACAAACTAACACTCTGTATGAAAAGAACTGTGATTTTTCAGTTGTCTTGATTGGATTGCATATAAAAAATTGCGCAATAGACAGCACAGGGCAGGGCATACTCATTTCTACACTTTGTCATATATGTTAGAAAATGTAAAGGTTTTTTTTTTTTGTTCTTGTTGTTATGAATCAGTAAGTATCATTATTATCTATTTTGACAGTCCAAATATGATGCTATTAAGCAAAGCTGACTACTCATAGTTATTAACCTCATTCACAAAAAATTTTGTTCTTTTCCTTTTTCTTTCACAAATATTTTGTGATTAGCTATAATTTATATGACTCTCCAAGAACATGTAATAAATGTTCCTCTTGAATACCTCCCTACATTCAGAATACTTACTAAATGTATTTGTGAAATGGGTATATATTGTGTGACTGGTCATTTTAATCTCCTTATAATCATAATTCATCAACTGGGCCAAGATAATTTCAATATAAAAGAAGAAAAATATCAACAAACCATCTATCTATCAGTTCTTAGCTATATATTGACAATTAAAAAATAAGGTCATCAACTTTGGGAGAAATGCAGGGTATCTTCCTTATAACTTCAGCATTTTCTGGCACATTACTAACACAAAACCTGATGATTTGTAATGTTGTTCCAGAGTACATTTCATCATCCTCCAGGAGATTCATAGTACAACTTCATCACATTTAGTATCTGTACTAGAGTCTCATGGAAGATACTTCACAAAAGGAGTCTGGAAATGATACAGCCACACAAAATTACTTTGGATTTCATGGACCGGCTGAACCCTAGCTGAAAATGGAAAACCCAGGACTTTTGTGAAGCATCCCTGGGTTTCAGAAATTGTTGTCCTTTTTGGATATGGAAGAGTAAAAGATTACCTTTGCTCAGATTCTGAAATGTCATCTTTAAACAGAAGTTACTGTTTTTACAGAGGTAACACTGAGAAGTAAATTCTTCTGTCTGGGGAAAAAAAAAAAAAAAAAGAAAGGTTAAAAAGGACATTTCTTCTTTGGCATGCACTGGGTTTCTTGGGTGCTATGAATACCAATCTAGCTGTAGGAAAGTTTTCAGTTCCTCTCAGAATCAGCAATATTAAGCTCAGCACTATAAATGACATTCTTGGTGCTGGGCAAACTTAGTCATTGCCATGCTGACCATTACCAAGTCCCTTTGCAGGATGTGCCCTTAGTCTTTCTAAGTCCTTTTTTTTTTTTTTTTTCTTTTTTCAGATATGAAATAGAAATAATCAAATTTAACTACCTCATGCTATGTTGTTAGGTGCTGATATAAATAGATATTTCACCCCCTTACAATTAAAAAAATAAACTACTTCAGTTTTGTGGTTTTACATAGAGATTTCCCTCTTATGTGGCTCTTGATCTGTTGAGAACATGACAGTTAAACTTGCATCCTGGAGAAATAAGGAGAGAGAAGGATTCAAAATCATCAGTCCCCAAATCTCATGCCTTCATTATTAGTGCCCTATGTCCAAACAATATTTGATATGTTCTTCCATCCCAGCCAACTGGATTTTGCCAGAACCTCAAGGGCAGGAAATTCCATACAGTTTTTATTGAGAAGAATATTTGTAAGAGAGGAGGGATGGTGAGCAATAGAATATATTTATTTAAGCTCTAACCCATTTTCATCTCCAGGATTTTGTCTACATGCTTTACTGAACCTCTACTTAGAAATTAGACCGCTCTTTTTAAATCTTATGCCCTATTTTGGCTTTGAAGCTGTTTCAAAAGCTGGCAGCTTGGATGTGGCACAGCCATGCGAGCATATTTTAAAGTGTCAGATCTAATATTAAGCTTTTTAGTGTTGGAAAAGAAATGTAATTTGCTTTGAGGGCTAGAATTATTATTAAGAAACATTGTTGTAATCCAAATTTTTAATTAAATCTCTCTCTCTCTTTCCTTCTATTGTTCTCTCTCTTTCCCTCTCTCTTTCATATACATGAACTCATATACACTTATACTCACAGGCATACTCATACTTCATTCCTTTTCTCTCCCAGTCCCTCTTATACCAGGAAAAGAATTGAGCCTTGTGTTTTCAGAAAGAAGTGGCAGGTTGATTGAAATATGTCATTAAAAAGAAAATAGCAAGTCAGAAATTTTCTAAATATTATTTTATTATTTGCTAGCTTTCCAAAAGAAAATGTCCCATTTTACTGCTTAAGCATAAGCCAGATTGTGTTAAAATACTGATCTGATAATCTAAATGCATTGTAAGGGCTTTGGTTGGGATAGAGTTAATTTTCTGCATAGTAGTTAGGTATGGGGCTATGTTTTGGATTTGTGCTGGAAACAGTGTTGATAATACAGGGATGTCTTCATTAATGTTGAGCAGTGCTCACACAGGGTCAAGGCAGTTCCTGCGTCTCACCCCACCCCACCAGTGAGTATACTGGGGGTGCACAAGGGGTTGGGGAGGGGACACAGCTGGGACAGCTGACCCCAAATGACCAAAGGAACATTCTACTCCATACAATGTCATGCTCTACATATAAAAGCTGGGGAAAGAAGAAGGAAAGGGAGGACATTCGGACTGATGGCATTTTGTCCCTCCAAGTGACTGCTATGCATGATGGAGCCCTGCTTTCCTGGAGATGGCTGAACACCTGCCTGCCCATGGGAAGTTGTGAGTGAATTCCTTGTGGCTTTTTCTTTACCTATCAAACTTTATCTGAACTCATGAGTTTTCTTACTTTTACCCTTCTGATTCTCTCTCCCATCCCACTGTGTAGGGGGTGAGCAAGCAGCTGTGTGGTGCTTAGTTGTCACCTGGGGTTAAACCAAACCAGTCCTTTTTGGTGCCCAACATGGGGCTCAAAGGATTTGAGACAATGACAAATTTGATTGGAATGTGCTGGATTAAATTTATAGCTGTTATTGCAGTTTAGCTATTAATTGACAGGTTCTTGTTCTTGCCATGGGTCTTGTTTGTCCCACTGTATATTAGAATCCAGTGTTTATTAGTGGCTGCTTTTTGCTTTCGCTGCTTGCTGTACTGCTGTACTCCTGATCATCTTACCGTGCTGTGCCTGGGAACATTTTGATATCAGCCTTGGCCATGTGCCTGGACTGGCAGAAGGCCAGGGCATCACTGATGTTTCAGAGCTGTTGTACCTGACAGGTTAGAACTCCAGTGTGAACTTATGTCAAAGGGACTGTGACCTGTGGATGAGTCCACATGGGAGCAGAACACCCCAAGGTGTCTATGGCCAAGGTTATATCTGTGCTGTAGCAGGAATACCTATGAAGGGATTGTGGTTCAAGGATAAGTCCACACTGGAGAAGGTACACCTCGAAGCATGTGTGACTGTACATGAGGTCATGCTGGAGCACCTCAGAGTTTGTGGACATGGATAAGCCCACAGCAGAGCAGGTACACCTTTGGAGGTACTGCAGCCATGGGTAAGGCCATGTTGGAGAAAGTTTACTTCTGAAGGCATTGTGTCCCATGGAGAAGGCCATGCTAGAACAGGTGCACCTCAAAGCAACTGTGGCTTTGGGTAAGTCCATGCTGCAGCAGGTGTACCCCTGGAGAGCCTGTGGCTCATAGATAAGGCCCTTCTTGGAGCAGGTACAACCTTAAGGGACTGGAGTCTGTGGATAAGTCCAAGCCAGAGCAGGGGCAAGGGGAGGAGTTCACTGAAATGTTAAACATGATGGTCTGGTCCAAAGGGTCCGGGGTGCATATTGTAATAGAAATACTTTTAAATTGTTGTAACCTGGGGTTTGAATTGCATATTGCAGGAGTTATTATAGCAAAGGCTCTTTGTTGCTAGCCAGGCTAGGAGGAAGGAGAGGAGTTCATTGAAATGTTAAACATCATTGTCTGGTCCAAAGGGACCAGAGGTGGAGATTGTAATGTTTCTACCTTTAAATTGTTGTAACCCATGATTTGGGTTGCATGTTATAGGAATTACTATAGCAGGAACCACCTCAATCAATGTAGAACAAGCCTTACAAGAAGCAGTGCAACAGTGACCGGACCTGAGCTGGCTTTGGTTCCCAGTAACTCCATGTAACACACCACCTTTCCTGTCCTGAGTGACCACCAGAAGAGATGGAGCCCAAAGTTATGGACTAAATGAACTCAGAGGACATTTTGTGGACATTTTACAGGGGTGCTTCATAAACAAAGGGAATGATATCTGTGTATTGTATCAAAGGGTGGGAAGGGGGGATGGTGGATGATGAGAAGGTATTGTGTAGTGTGGGACATGAACATGACATAAATGGTATGTAATAAGGTGTGGAAAATGTGCTGGTTTCATCTGGGATAGAGTTAATTTTCTTCATAGCACCTAGTCTGGGGCTATGTTTTGGATTTGTGCTGGAAACAGTGTTGATAATACAGGGATGTCTTCATTAATGTTGAGCAGTGCTCACACAGGGTCAAGGCAGTTCCTGCGTCTCACCCCACCCCACCAGTGAGTATACTGGGGGTGCACAAGGGGTTGGGGAGGGGACACAGCTGGGACAGCTGACCCCAAATGACCAAAGGAACATTCTACTCCATACAATGTCATGCTCTACATATAAAAGCTGGGGAAAGAAGAAGGAAAGGGAGGACATTCGGACTGATGGCATTTTGTCCCTCCAAGTGACTGCTATGCATGATGGAGCCCTGCTTTCCTGGAGATGGCTGAACACCTGCCTGCCCATGGGAAGTTGTGAGTGAACTCCTTGTTTTGCTTTGTTTGTGCATTCAAATTTCCTTTAGTTATTAGATTGTCTTTATCTGAACCCATGAGTTTTCTTACTTTTACCCTTCTGATTCTCTGCTCCATCCCACTGTGGGGGGAGCAGCTCTGTGGTGCTTAGTTGCCAGCTGCCATGACATGCATGAAACTTTGCATTTTACACAAAACAAAAGTATTGATTATGCATACTGTGCCGCACCTTTCTGCTGTCAGAAAATGAGAGGAAATATCATGAATTTACAATGCTCATTGAAGAAAAAGGATGAGAGAGGGAGAAAAAGAAAAACTTTCCTGTAGTCAGAATAACCTGTTTTTCAGAATGCTGGTTCTGTGATTTGTCCTTTCACTTCAGCATTTTAGGATCCTTAGCAGAAAGGATAGAGTTAAAATAGACGTGGCACATTTCCATCACTAGCATTACAGAATACACAGCTAAACCACTGTCATGGCATTCATTTAGCTCTCTCTTGTAATCACATAGTGTGTTAACGTTAAAGCAACAAGATCTTTAACACATCTGTCTGCTTAGCTCCAGGACCTTGTATTAGGGACCTCCAATGCAATGCTATTGATGAACAGCTGGTGGCAGGAGGATTGTGATTTTCAAATGAATCTATAATGACCTGCATTTCAGATGAGTTTGGATGTCATGTCAACAGCTGTAGAGTGGACCATACCCACCAGGTAAAGACCACTAACCACATAGTTCCTTGTCCAAATGTGTGGTATAGGAATATATATATGCATATATAGATACATATGTATGTATCTCCATTATTGCTTTTTTTGTTAATATTAAGCTAACACACTCTTTTTTAGTATGTCATTTGACACAAAGTTGGCACCTTTGCCTATTATCATGGAGAAAAAACAGACAAGTACAAATGCTGTTCTTTTAGGTCTGATACCTTTTTTGAATGCTAAGATTAAAAGTACTCCCTTTCACTAATTTGTGAAAGAACTTGATGACTACTGAATCCCTAAGAAAACAAGGAGAAACACCAGCCCTGATCACATGATTATTTCACCGGTCTTGTTCATGCTTTACTTTCAACAAATGACTATAAAGGTAGCTGTAAGAGTAAGGCTGGGCATCATAATTGTTTGAGGTAATCACTCATATAAATAAATACATAAGGAGCTTTCCAAAGTAGCGGAGAAAGGTAAATCTCTTGAAGCTCTCTTTTCTCTAAAAGTTAAATTAATTCTACTTACTATGATTACAGTGTTTTAACCAGACTGAGTTCTCATTCCTTTGTTTTATTGTCTTGCTTTTCTTATAACTAAAAAAAAAAAAATTCTCTAGGTGATTTAATTTTTTCTTAAGGCTTCAAAATTATGAGTACTAGTTTTATTAATTACTGATTTTTATTAATCATACAATTAACACTCATTAATCAATGCATATTTTAAAGCTATGGGAATAGCGCTTTTTTCAAGTGTAAATTTAATTCTTAGAGAAAAGCCGAAACACTGAAAAGAAAATCCTAAATCAGTTTGTCTGAAGATAATAGTAGTGAGAAAAACATCTTCTTGCTAGCAGCGTCTGTCTTGGCAAAGTTTAATAACAAATTCAGTGTCCATGGATGCTGACACTCTATAGTTTGTTAATGAGAGAAGAAATTATAATTTGTCTGTATTTCAAATTGTTGTCAGGGATCTTCTTGAATGATCAATGCATTTTAATACTCATTCCCAGGGATAAATGCATTTGTCTTCCAAGGATATGAAAATTAGCTAAGAAATCTATGAGATAAGGTCATATTGTGGTTTTTATATCTTTTGCTTATTCTTTTTCTTTCTGTCTCTCTCATTATGTACATATGTGTTTATAGATACATATACATGGATTTGTTCTGTATATTTATATATGCATATGTCTATATGCATACATATTTTTTAATATATATGTATTTGGATACACACATGGACAGAGCAAATCTTGCTCAGCAATAACTCTTATAGTCTGAGTATTGCTCAGAGTTACCACAGGATTTCATTTCTTGCTTCTATCTCCATGTGCGTATCTGTGTACATTTGCACGTGCACAGGTGTGTATACAGAAGAATCTGGTTAGACCTCTCGTTGTTCACTCTTGGTTACAGCTGAATTGGATGGGTCCCAGAGGAAAAAGAGCAGTGACTAGTCCAGAGGCCACCCACAGTCCTTGAGATTGTTGAACATCAATAGCATTATCCTGAAAAGCATAAAGAAGAGGAAAACAATATTCTTTGGTTTCCATGCAGACAAGGGCTTGTTCTTTGTTTTTAAATATTCTCTGTTTCACATTGGTTTTCATCTTGCCCTTCCTATTCTGTCTGCATTGTCTGCACTCTGCTTAGACCATCATGTGCAAATTTTAGTCAAAATTATGTCTATATGTGCCACATAAATCATGGTCCTGTTTAACTGAAGACATCCCTTAATCTTTGGACTAAATTCCTCACCAGATACAAATCAGAATAGTTTCCCATTTTAGCTATAACTGTCTACACTAGTCATAGGTCTGTTTCTTGTATTTATATTACAATATTATTATGATATGAATGTGTATGCAACATTGTACAGAAGTGTTTTTTAAAAAAAATAGAGAAAAAGTTGTATCCAAATTTCCAAGCTCAGGTGCAGATTTGTGTCTGAAAGCCATGTGTAAGAATTAAATAATGCAGCAACAGTAATAATTATTATTCTAAATTGCACCATTTTGTTTGGGTAAGGTTTGGGTTTGCCATTCAGTCTTTTTACCAAAGCAAGTGCATTCTGACCTTGACTTTAAAACTGCCATTAAAGCGATTATTCCTAAGCTTTTGCACAGATCTCCCCTTTAGAAGGACTAACACAAATATTTAAGTTTTTGAGGGCTGTGAATATAAACGTGGTCATTTTCACATTTTAATAGATTGACTTGAGATAAGAAAGGCTTGGAAATGGCTTCTGCACAAACATAAGCATTTCCTCTCTTCCCATCCCTGTCCCATTTGAGAATAAGTAGCAACAAAAAAATGTTTCATAACAACCAATGGTGTACTTAATGCTGGCAGAAGTATGTGTCTCCTATGGATTTATGGCGAGAAATGTCAATATCAAAGTGTTTGTGACAGCTCTTATCTCTGCTCTGTTGGGCTGCACGTGTATTAAAAGATGAAAGCTAACTTGCTTTTTCTTATTTTATGTCTGTTTTTGCGGCTCAGGCTGTTCAGCCATCACAACAAGGTCACACGGACACATGGTGGATGTTATAAGTGGAATCATAAAAGTTTGGCCACTTACCTGAAATGAACCAACACATTAGCATTGACTATTTAAAGAACTCATAGCAAAAATAAAAAACATAAGACTAGCAGCACTGGTTCAGAGCAGGGATTCTTCTTGCCTATATTGCTTCTCTAATGGTGACCATGAAAGATACCTAAGGAAGAGCAAAAGGAGGGCAAGCTAGTAATAATATATTGTATAATTAAGCTGCATGGAAGGTGCCACTACCCTGAGAAAAGTCTGTGAATGTGGGTGGTCCTATATAAGGGTTAAACTCAGCCTTCAAGTTTTATTGTCATTCACTACCCTAGCAATGACTGCTTCACTGGTAACATATTCTGGAAAATAAAATGAATCAATCAAAATAAAAATGTCTTTGAAATAATTTCTGACCAATGCTGCCAATGGATCAGATCTTCTGCACAACCTAAGAAAAAGCATTATAAACAAGACTCTTATAATGTAACTTCAGAGGTGCTAAGTCAAAATCTGCCATCAAAAAGCAGAGCTGTGGTAATAATTCAGGAATCCAAAGCCATGTTTGCCAGTATGGATGTGTACAACTGCTTCTCTATACATTCATAGGTGTCCATAAGTATCAGAACCAACAGCTTCTGGTGAATGTGAACTGAGAAAGGGTGACATACATGCAGTCATCTGTTGTCACCATGTACTGATTATAGCAATAACAGTCATTTCCACTTCTACAGCCTTTTCATCCAAGACCTTTTGCAAGCTTCAACTTGTTAACTTGTACAACAGCTCTGTGAGGTGCGTATGTAGTAAGTTTGAAGTTCTGTCACTGTTGTCGTTCTCACTCTTCCTCTATCCCTTGTTGTTGATGCCTAATTTAAAGTGTGGTTCTGCAGCTCTTACTCTGAATAAGTAATATTTAGTCATACAGGTATTAATCTTTGGGTAACATCAAGGATATCTGTGCCTGATAGGCACTGAACTTCTATTCTGAAGGGCTAAACTGGCTTCCCTGGGGCGGGAATCTTATCTAGGTCCTCTGCTCCCCTGAACCCCACTAGCCAAGCACAGATAAAACAGCTCCCTTCTGCTTCCACTGTGAAGTACTTACATTAAGAACTTGCTTACTTTTATACTGTTTCTACATCTGCCTGGGAACATTATGTGGTACTACAATATAGAAAATAAAAATAATGGTACAGAGTTGATATCACTGTCATTTCTTCAACTTTTCAATGCAGCTCATGGTAAAGTATTATGCAAAACAATAGAGCCATATCTATAGCATTAAAATAAGGGTGGCATTTTCAACATTGCTCTGTTGTTATACAGCAAATAAAATAGAAGCTGATTTATTACAGTGCACTGAGTGGGTCTTGTATCCCATTCATTAGTACCACTTCATCACTCACAGCACAGTACATGCACTGACTTCCTAGCTCCCTCCTCTCCGTCTTCACTAATTCAGGACAAGGATGTGCTCATCCCTGACAGCAGCACAGTTTTATAGATTTTTGAGGCTGAAAAGGATCATTCTACTATTTAATATCAGACAGCTATGATTTCATTTAGGCTAGTGCTTGCTAGACTAATATTTGTTAGAGATCCTTACTCTCAGAAAACATGTAAACACAGATGAAAAAACAAAGGAAATTTGTGGAAAGAGCCATTTGTAATCTGTACTGCTGGAATAAGAACTCTATTCAGTTATTTAAATAGATCTACAGTCCTTCCCACTATCTAAACAACTTCCGGGGCAAAGTTTTATCCCAAGAGCAAAAGGAATGGAAGCAGAAAACCACTATTAGTATTAGAGGTTGTGTCCCATTAAAATCCCCTGTTTGGTAAGGATGTACTCTTTTCATTTAACAGGTTAAGATGGTTTGGGCAGAAACTGAAATCCTTCAACTCTGACATCTCAGAAGATCTAGTTTAAAAAAAAAAAAGTTACTCCTTTGCATTAGTTGTCTGTGAACAACCTCCCAGTTGTCTCTGAGTGGGATTTCTACAAGTAAATTAGCATGCCTGGATGTTTGTGTATGTAAGTAAAGAATCACTAAATTAGTGTACCACTGTTCAAACAAGGCTTGTGCCTAGCACAAGTAGATCCGCCTTTACATACATTCAGTAACTAAAGATACAGGATGTCTTCTGGCTGCACGAATCCTCACTGGCATGTTAGGCTGTGATGTTCCCATAAGGTGGGTACATGAGAATGAAGGAAGGGTCTTCTGATTGCTCATGGCCATCTACATGGTCTTCATGTCTGTTGAATAACTGAATATCTGACCCTTCTTTCCGGTGGACCCTTTTTTGTGGATGTTGGTGTCAAGGCAAGGAATGACAATTTCTAAGGACCTTGTGCTGTAGTGTCTGAGCAAGTAATGTATATTGTACATAATTTGAGTGGTTCTGACCATCAAGCAGGTAAAGCTGTGTCCTACTTACGTTCCTCTAGGGTAGGTCTCTGTCAATGAGCTACATTAAGTTAAATTCTGCAGTGCCAGAAAAAAAAAAAATAATTCTCATTTGTCCCAAAAATACCTTCCCCATGACACTTGTTTCTTTTTTTAAGAATAAGGGGAATTGTGGTAGCTCAGATCCACCTATTTACATATTTGTGGCAAGTGTTGCTTTCTGCTGAGTGGCTGTTCTATGAGTGTGCAAAAATACATTTATCCCTTGAGCACTGATGGTGTTAGTGCACTTACCTAAAGAAACATAAAGGATGAATTAGCATTTGCAAGGTATTATCAGATGAAGATCACAAGATAAATGTTAAATAGCATACTATTGTTTTGACTCATGGCATTGCTTACATCACTGAGTCATACTGCACTTCTGGTAGGATTAAATGACACATCAGATGCAGATGGTGAAGCACTGTTAAAAAAAAAAAAAAAGGAAAAAAAAAAAGACTGCCATAACACCATAATCATGGGCCTTACAGTATTTTCTGTATTTGTGGAGAATCACAAAAAAACAACAACTGGAAAAAAATTAGATAGGTTGGCACATCTATATACCTACAGAATGTGGTTGGTTTCCCTTCCCTTCCCTTCCCTTCCCTTCCCTTCCCTTCCCTTCCCTTCCCTTCCCTTCCCTTCCCTTCCCTTCCCTTCCCTTCCCTTCCCTTCCCTTCCCTTCCCTTCCCTTCCCTTCCCTTCCCTTCCCTTCCCTTCCCTTCCCTTCCCTTCCCTTTCCTTTCCCAGTATGTGTATCAAAGAAAGTGTAGCTCACATTTGTCAACCCTTGTATGCACACACACATACACAACTCCCTCACACACACAAATAGACTTGCTTATAAAAAAAGTGTTCAAGGAAAAGGCTGTGCTTGCCTGAAGCAGAGGCCAGATGCTTTGACTTCCAGCTTTCTTCCATCAAAGCTGTGCAGTTTCAAAATTAAAATCTACAGCAATAATGAAACATATTAAAATGCATGCAAAGTCTTGAGGGCTTATAATATGCTAAAAACTGGCAATGCATGTTTACATCCATATATCAACTTGGATGTGCTGAAAAGATTTAAAGTGTAAAATATGCAAATATGTGTCATATTGTCACACTTGGTCTCCCTAATGGAACTCCCTTTCATCTCAACTCTCCTTAATTTCATGAATATTGCATGCCCCTCACACCTTTTACTCCTGCTGTTGCTAGGCTGAGAAGATTATGAAAATATGTTAATAGTAACTTTCATCAAATAAAAGTTGCAATATTCTAAATAAAAAAAAGTCTCTTAAAATACAAATGATCAATTTTTTTAAGCTATTTTATTTTCCACTGGAATCTCAGACAAGTACTGGCCAATTAAATAAATAAGGAAATAGTAGAGAAGTGATAAAACCCTTTGCATGTAGATTGGTGAATGCAGCAAATGTTTGTGTGCATGTGTGCACTCGTGTATGTGTGTGTATGTAAACATCCTGGGTAGATCTGTCTGGAAAAAGAACCTGGGGAGGATTTGGGTTTTGGCATACTTTTATTTGTGCACCAGACTCTTTCCTTATTTTCTTTGATTTACAAGGCCTGTTGAGCAAGTAAAAGTAATTTTAAAAATTTCCTTACATTCACTATACAGCCTAATTCTTCTAAAGTTTTCAGAAATTAGCACTCTTGATGAACAGAGCTCTTTAGACATTTAAGGTCAAAAAATTGGAACTAAAACATAATCTTAAAAAGGAATTTAAAAATAAATCTCTGTATTTTTAAGCTGTATGCATTATTTCTAGTGGATTGTCAGTTTGTTCTTGGCATTTGAGTTAACTTCTTCAGCTTAATTCAGATTTTTCCTGTGTATTACAATGCTGTTATTAGAAGCATTTATTAAATAAAATTCTTTTTTCTGTTTTCAGGTTTTAAAGGAAAAGGTTTAAAGAGAGAAGAGAAGAGAAGAGAAGAGAAGAGAAGAGAAG
Organism: Morus bassanus; assembly: GCA_031468815.1. NCBI lineage: Eukaryota > Metazoa > Chordata > Aves > Suliformes > Sulidae > Morus > Morus bassanus. The sequence continues at coordinate 80,117,154 of CM062600.1, forward strand.
AGAAGAGAAGAGAAGAGAAGAGAAGAGAAGAGAAGAGAAGAGAAGAGAAGAGAAGAGAAGAGAAGAGAAGAGAAGAGAAGAGAAGAGAAGAGAAGAGAAGAGAAGAGAAGAGAAGAGAAGAGAGGTCACAAGAAAACAGGTGACATAGACATCATACAGGAAATGACAGTATAATTTTAACAAAGTCACAGGATGGCTTAAACAATTGTGTACTGTCTGTGGGTGTAGTGTGGCCTTAAAGATACATGGGGAATCATATCTTTGTTGGAGAAATCACTGTGGGTGGGAAAAGACAACTACAGTTGGCCACAGAAAGAAACATGTGGCCACTGTTAGGGGGAAAGAAGGAAGGAGAGATGCAGAAGTTGATGTTGACATGGGTTGCTGATGCAACACTTACTGGGCTATCATGGGCACGTCTCTGCAGGATGCCCCTTGCTGCAGAAGTGCTGAGGAAAAGGCCTGGATCCCAGCTGGCTTTGGTGATGGTGTATGTCCACCCCCCTGGAAGGAGATGAACTCCTGAGAACATCTCTTCTTGTAAAACCAGAGCGACACACTAGATATTGTCCCCTTTGTAGCATTCATCCAGATACACTTTTGAAATCCAACAGTTCATAACAGTGTCAGCTGCAACAGACCAATACTGTAAAGAGTAAAAAAGTCTGTCTGATTATTGTTTCCTTTACTTAAAATCAAGGAAAAACAACAAGCAAAGTTTTCTAAATGTGTCTGCTGCAGCCTTTGTACAGAGGCAGAACTCTCACATGAAATGGGCCTTTTTTCAAAGAAGAAATTGCAGCTCCACCTCAGCTGAAATGCCTAGGGGTTAAGCTGGGGCAAACTCTGACAGAAAAACAGGTAGAGGTTAACTGTATTAAGCACTTTTCAGAAATATCTCCCTACTTCATCACAGTACTACCATGGTTGCTGTCGACAGATGGCATGGTGAAACCTCTCTGTAATAATCATGTAACTTTCTAAAACTGTTCCTTTTATTATCTGTCCTAAGCTCATCTATTTTTAACTGCTGAGATTTATTATAAATGGAATAGCACAGCTTATAAGGTCGGGTAACCCTTGATTACAGCTACTGTAAATCAACCTAGATTCATTTTAATGAGACACATCATTTTTTTTTTTTTCTTTCTTTCATTTTAAAGAGTTTCTCAAAGAACAAACTTTTTCATTGATTGGGGTATGATAATTTTCTTGTTTCTTTTTCCCACAGTTTTCAATCAATGAATTCTCATTTCTTATTTCCAGAAATTGAGAGTTGTAGTTTTGCTCTCTTTTTAATGGAATCACTGGAAATCCAAATAGAGCTGTGGCTGTTAAAAATGAAACTTTACATTAAACAAGAGAATACATCCTTCTGATAGCTCTGTAATTCTCCTACTGGTTTGGGACATGCAGGTTAGGCTACATAAGTAAAACCATATGGGTTAGATGCTGAAAGCATTTTAAGGGCTTCTCTTGCACTTTAAATGGTGTCTACTCTGCATCAATTCATAAAAATCTCACCTAGTGATTGATTATGTATTTCAGACTGCAGATATTATTTGTTAGGTCCTCAAAATGCATGTGCCTAGAGACAGTATTGCCCAAGAACTGTACCTATAGCTCACTATTGGGATGCAACAAAAGACCAGATGTTCAGAGAGCCACTATGTCTGCTTTTAAGTTCCCTGGAAAAGATCAATCACTCATTTTACAACAGGGACCCAGTAATGACACTGCCTACTGCAGTAACACAGCTGGTCAAGGACTTAACCCCAGAACCCCACATTTAAATGGAGTCTTTCTTTCTGACCCGTTGGACCATGTCTGCTTACTCAAGCTCTCTTTGGTCTTATGTATCTTACAGTTAGGGTTAAAAAGCAGGCCTGTGTCAGCTGAAGGGACAAAGAGTAGCCTTTCTCCCTCACTGATCTACAATTTGACATCCATTCTGTTGAGGGTTAGCACTGCTGGATTGAATCTCCCTGTATTGCTGTAAACTGCAGTCCATTTCTGATGTTCTAGTTGAATGCAAACTACTGACACAGTAAGCAAAATGTGCCTGCCTCTTTCTCTCCCCATTAATGCCATCTTCTGTTTATCTGTATGCAGCAAATTTGACATTTGAAAATATGTGTGATTAGATGGCTTGTGTATTCCTTTAAGAGATTTTATTTTCTAGCAAGGCTTCTGAAGAGTCTATTTCTTTTAATTTTTCATAAAGTGTAGCTTATGAAAAATTTAAATGAAATAATTTAGTAGTGATTGCTCCATAAACACAACATGAACTCCTTTAAAATTCCAATTATATAGGAGCTCACCTTTTTAAGTGGTTCTGAATGAGAATAGCTAAGTGCAACCACAGCCTTTTCAGATGGATGAGATGTAAAACCAAGGGATTGACCATTGTTGGCCATTAGAAATCTATGGCTTTTTCCCTCCCCATGCAAGTACAGGGTGGATATTCAGATGATCTGGCTAAATTCCAAATGGAATAATTACACTCTGGCTACTTAAAATGCTTTCTTCAGTTTTAGTTGCAGGCAATATTCTTCTTTGCTTCTTCCCCTCTGACAACGTGCTTTGCTGCTGCCCACTGTTAAACAGCTGCCACAATCCACCTCAGAGTTAGTGGCATTTTATTGGTTGTTAAAATAATAATAGACTAGTACTTACACACTTAGAGGAGAGTATAGGAGAGAAGCTGACTACTTTATGGACTGCTAAGAGACAGATCTTATGGTGTGGTATCATAGTGATTATGAGGGACATGTACAGAGATGTGCATTAAGATGATTCCACCAGAGTCAATAAAGGTGTGTTAATTTACACCATTTAGAAGAAAATTTCAAAGTAATCATTAGATTCAGAAATGCAGGCCTGATCCTGATCTTTATGAAACTTGAATTGGGACCAATTCCATCAAAGTAAACCAGTTTAATATATGATAAAGGTGAACAAAACCAGACCCTTTGTCTTCAATGTCTTCTGGGAGAAGACTCTCCTACTTAATTTTAGGCATGTCCTTAACTTTGTTTTTTGTGAAAGGAGAAACTTGCTGCAATAGAGAAGCTAATTTCAACTTTTGTGTGAGAACCAAACCCATTTTAATAGTATTGAACACCTCAAATAAGAAGTAATGTTCTTTTAAACACAAATTCGCAGCAAAGTTTCAACATAAATATTTCTGAATTTGAACACAAATACATGTTTTCTATTGGTCTGGCAGTGTACTCAGCATCACATCCTTTATCATGCTTTTCGAGTGCATTCTTACTCAAAAAACTTGATAAACTCACATTGAGTCCCTGAGAATAATCGCTCTTTTACTAACATGTATATAAAGAGAAAATGCTTGTCAGAATTTTTATACTAAACCAAACAAAAAGGAGATAAATAATGCCAGCTCAGATTTAGCAAACATAATTGCAACCACACTTTTCTATTATTCAATGAGATTGATATTTAATATATATTTCCTGCGGTAGCATAAACCTGTTACCCCCTTCCTCATGGATGGGGGAGAATAATTAATTCCTCCTCCCTTTACAATGTCAGTTTACGTATTTGTAGACATATATTTTATGTCTCTCCTCAATCTCCTTTTTGCCAGCATGAACATGACCAGCTCTGTTAACCTTTCCTCAAACCGGCAGCATTATTTTCCAGTCCTTTTTATGATTCTCTTGCTCTTCTCTGAATCCATTCCAATCAATCGTTTATTTTTGAAATGTAGTGCACAATATTCCAGCATGGCATTGGTTTCCTAGAAAATATAGAGGGAGAAAGAAAGAGAAAGAGAGAGATGTGTCAACATTTGCAAGTTCAAAAGTGAAGTTCATTGCGATTTAACTGCATAATGCTTAACGTGTCCAACAAATTCAGGACTTACTGTTTATGAAAATTGAATAGATGTGATTGAAACCAGTATGGTGGCAAGTGGTAATGATTATCCAAATGGATTCAAAATATGCAGATAGATTTTAACTATGTCACTTTTTCTTCACTACCTAATCTACACAATGTTTCTAATAAGGCATGTGAAGTTTTGATCTTACAAAGCCTTACACACATGACTGAGTAGCCATGTTCACCTTCCTGGGACTATTTCCTTCACCATGTGAGAAAGCCTGTGAATGTTCCCAGACCAATACAGCATCCAGGACAATATTGTAGTGAAAATGTTATTTCCCTTATATTCTCATGATGACTTGTTGCTCTACTGCTCCATACACAGTATTCCCTGAACTTGTATTTACATAGTGTGGTTAATGCTTTTACATCTTATTTGCCTTTAAAAACTTATTTTCATTGATTTCATGCCATTCCTCCACATATCAAGACTGTATTGTACTTTCCTTGTAGCTCAGACCCTTGGAAGATATTATTTCTAGAGAAAGTTAATGCATTCTGTTCCCCAAGTTGCAAGTTAAAGCACAGGACGTCAGGGAAGCTGCCTGTGAACTTCATACTGTTTGACAGCAAGTGTCAGACACAGTCAAGTTGGGTCCATAATTCTAGGCACAGATTAGATAATTGTGTGGGTGAATGTCAAACGATAACTGTGCATGTACATAATTATTCAATTTGCACATATAACCCTCTTAATTCTTGCAAATTAAGCATGCAACTTCATCTACAAGTTAGCTGAATGTGTTTTCACACTCATCTAGCTAAAAAGTCAGGCATCCAAACTGTAATAATTATACTGTTGCTTTGATTCTTTTCTCGCTTGTAAGAGTCTACATTGCACATTTGTATTTAATGACAAGTCTCACAAACTCTACAAAAGTCTTTGAGTAGAATCAGGTGCCCTGTCTTTAGTTTCTTTCTCTGCATTTTACATGCACTATGAGAACAACAAGTGAAATCCTGTTTAAGATGTGTTTGAAACCACCACCAGTTAAACTAGCTGCTTCTTTCTGTATTGTCTGGCTTAAACCAGAAGAAAATTAAAATATATATTTATGCTATGTGCTGAGCTTTAAGTCATTAAACCCCCCAAATCAATGTATTCATACTTTTTTCTTTGCTTTCTGTAATCCTCTCTGCTGGACCTATGAAAATAGACTAGAACATTTCAGCTTCTGTTTACACTCATAATCCCCTTCTTATTGTCATTCAGAGCACTCATAGACATGCAGATAGACAGCCCATGGAAATCCACAGAAAGATTTCCTTTGACTCCAGTGATCGTTGGATCAGGACATAAGTTCCCCAGACTGCCAGGGATTCATTCATTCTCCTTCTTCTCCTGAAAGATGGGAAAATTATTTTGTATTTGCTTATGGAGCGGACAAGAGGGTTCCAAAGCTTTTGAGGTCTAATTCTAATTAACACAGTACCAAAGAAGACAAAAATGCTGACCTGCAATTCCATTGACATATTTCTTTCAAATCCCAGAATGTAACTGTCCTTTCCAAGTTCATTTAGACCTTCCCAATGAGTTCTCAAAAATAGTTGCTAAAGGTTCCCTTACACTTCTTCTAGCAGACACTTTAACGGTGTAGATTAGACTTCATGAAGCCTTGCTGATTTGACAATGTTCAGTTTATCCCAATATTCTTTAACCTGGGCTATTCTAATTCTGCCTTGTGACCTCTTTCCTCCCTTGGTAACTATCACAGCCTTAAGTACCTTGTTACTATCAGCCTTTTCAGTGAAAGCTAAAGCAACACACTCATTAAGCATTTCAGACTTCTCCTTATCATCTGTTACCTGCTTCTTCCCCCTCTGCTAAGTAGCAAACTTAACATTTTCTTTTGTCCACCCTTCCTTTCTTAGACTCTTCAAAAACTTTTCCTTGATCCATTTTACATCCTTTGCTAATAGTACCTCATTTTGTGCCTTTGACTTTCTGACTTCTGCTCTTACATGTTCTTGCTTTTCTGCTATAAGGCACCCTGTGTCAGAGACTGTGAACCAATTTCCACCGTGATGTTTCACATTTGAATGGAATGTTAAATATTTAAACAGCAAAGTTCTTCTTGTGGTTGTTAAATCACTATTAAGTGATAGCCAGAGTGAGTATTCAGGGAATAGAAGGATCCTCTGGCTTACAGTCTCAGGTAAATTGCATTGGGACTTAAATCTTTTCAAAATGAAGATATTGTACTTAATTGAAGATTTTCTTACTTTTCTTTTTCTTTTTCCTTTCTCTACAGACATCTTTGTGCCAGGTTTTCTGCTCTTTAATAAATAAAGAAAAATTAATTTTGGTTTGTTTTTCTATTAAAATAATGTGTTTGAAACTAACATACAAATAAATAAGTTTATGGTTTTTTCATTCTCAACATTTTGTGTTGGATTTTTACATCTTCTGTTGAGATACTGTAAACTTCAAAAATTGATAAGAAGTATAATTTGGAGAGGTTTTGGCTGCCAAAAAAAAGTTGTGATTTCCACTTCAGGGAGAGAGCTAAAATGTTGTGTGCTTTTTTAGGGCTAGACTGTCACATTTAAATGTCCCAATATTTTTCTGAAGAACATTATTTAAATAAAAAGATCACTTTCTACATAAAAAAAAGAAAACAAAAATCAGAAACAAACAGTTCCCCAGAGTTGTACAGGGAAATAAGAAATTTTCCCTTCCAAGACTTGGTTTGCAGGTCTTTGAAAATCAAGAGCACTGATTGTCACAGCCTTTTTCTATCACCCTACAAGCTATATTATCCTTTCTTTAGTAATGACTTCACCTGAGCCAATGATATCAGCTTTTGCTTGCTATATTTCCACACCTCCACAATCAAGCACAGAAGTGTAGATACTTGGGAGAAGGGGTTAATTTCCACCTGTTGTAGTAATCAGCTTCAACTTATTTGCACTAATCCTTTGTGGTCTGACATATCTCTACTAGTGAAGGTCAGTCTGTGTTTTCTGATGGTTACTGAGAAGGAAGAAACAAAAGGCACTCATCCATTTAGCAATGTACACTGCTGACCATCACACCTCTCCTCTCAAAACCCTAACTGACAGAGACGGACACTGTAGGGGTAAACATTTGAGTACAAGGCTCTATGGCTGCACATCCAGGAATGTAAGTTTCTTTTGGGCTGTGTGGGTGCTCAGATAACATAAAGCAAACTGTTTCCTCTTATTACTCTAGATCTAGAAGTTTTTAGAGAAATTTCTTATGCAAGACCAACAGGTGAAGCATGTGGTTGACACTGACTCAAGTAAGGGGACCATTGTTACACCTGGATTGGTGTGCACTTTCCACAAGACTTGTAATAATATTTAAAAGCCTAAGGATATAAATAGATAACTAACAATGTCTAAACGTGTCTAAAGGTTAAGTATCTACTTTCTATTAAAGTAAGTTCATCTAAAAATCTCAGTTTCTAATGGATTTCTTTATCAATGTGATACCAATTGTGTTTATGTTATTATACACAGTAAAAGGGGATAATTTACTTCTTGTGAAGTCTGAGTAAAGAATGTAGCATCCTGAAAGGCATTTACAACAGAGTGAAGGGGATAACAGTCTTTACTCACATGTTTAAAAGTCAAAAATTCACTGCCTTTTCTCAAATAACTTCCAATTTTTAAATTAACAAGCTACCCACACGACTAACCTATATCTTCAGCCTCAAATGGTCTTTGTTATGTCCATCTGTGTATATAAAGCTATCTGTCCTAACTTCACAAGCTAAGTGGTTTTTGCTTGAGTTTTCAGAGCAGGGCCAAGTTTCAGGTTGAAGGGAAGAAGAAAACATCTTTTAAGGAAAGAGTTATAACATTCCAGGTGTCACAGCTGTGTTTTACAGTGTTTTCTTTTTTCTTTTTCCTCATTTTTCCCCCTCTACACCTATCTTTACTTTGTTTTTCTTTATCTCCCAGCCAGTAAAAGAATTGACGAGACTAAGAATTTCCCTTCAGCAACGGCTAGAGTTCTGCTGTGCTTGTCAAACTTTGTATGACCACTGATTACTGCCAAAGGGGTTTTAGGTTTTTTCTGTACAATTTATTGGTGATCTGACTGTGTCAAGTGAAAGCTCATATTCTACTTCACAGAGTTAAAACAGCATATTTCATACAAAACATCCACAAGATTTTGTTTTTCTACATCAAAGATGAACAAGAGATGGAAGAGCAAAATAGATGACCTGGATGTCATTAAAAAAAAATTAAAAAGAAAAAAAAAAATCACTACTGCCAGGAAAAGTAATTACTCTGTTTAACCTTATATCTTGTTCCTCACAGCTGCTCTTCCTGATTCCTTCAGATGGAAGTAAAATGAGACAGATCCATAACATAAATATAATAATATAATATAAAAATCTGTATGGAGTTCATGGATTAAACTAGCAATAAATCTATTGAAAATTTTGGGCTTGATACTTCAGATCATTCTGTAAAGGAAAGAGAACAGAGGTGGAACTCAGAAGATTTGAGTATGGTTGTAAGTATTGCCTGTTTTGTTTAGGTTTTATCCCTTCTATATCCTGTATCATGCAATAACTATACAGGCATCTTTTGTAAGGTGGTTTGAGATAATGGTGGTTTAGAAGACCAGGAAAAATAGGAAATATATGTGTGATGAACTTCAAGCTGAGTAAAAGAAAACTTTGCTTCAATGCACATTTATTCTTAAAAATATTTAAGAAATTCTGACTGCCAGAATCAATTGCTCTTTCTATAGAACTATGTATTTAATTTATCTATTTTAATATAAGATCCATTTATTCTCCAGAATTTATCTGTATTTGCTATTAAACTTGCTCAGTGACTAGACTGAAAGACTGCAGAACCCTCAGTGACCTCTAAGAGGTCACTGCTTAATATCACTTTTCAGTACGTAACAATCTCTGGATGGGACACCTTTTGGGACCTCTGACTTCTGTAAAATAAATGGACAAAAATGACTCAAGATTAATATCTCTTTCAATGAACACCAGGAAGGAACTTGTTTATAACTCCTGCGTGTGGGCACAATTTTATCAAAGGTTGGACTTATGGTCTTTGCTTGGTGGGTGGGTATGGGTGAGAAGCTTGGATATGTTTGCCCAATACACTTTTGTATGCAAAGTGGAGACAACCTTCCTCAGTCTGTTGAGAGGAGAAAGTTGGCACAGTTGTCTTTACACGAAAGAATGACTTACTACTCTTTTCAGACCAATTACAAAATCCTTTACAAAGCCTGCATCTCATTATTTTTGTACACATTTTTAGATGTGTAAATATATGCATCCTTCCCCAAAAGAAACAAAGGAGAAATAATATGGCAATTTCTCAAAAAAAAGTGTGATTATTAAAAAAAAAAAAAAAGGGGCGAGAGAAAAAACAGAGGAATTTGTTTGCAGAAACATGTAGATCTATTTTCTGTGGTTAAAGTTCACTCATTGTTTTCTTTTTCCTAGATTCACTTTGAATTTCAGTTTTGAGCAAGTGTGAATAAGAAATAGCGGATCAAAACTGCTCTCTGGCAGATTACTTGTGTTGCAGTCTTAATTCAGGCCAGGTTTGGAAACTGTAGTGAACCTTGGTGCTTGTCACAAATAGTGGACTCAGAAGAGCTTTTATAGAAATTTCTCCCAGGTCTTTAATAACCTTATGTTTTTATTTCTTGAGGTTTCTACTTTTGTTTACCAACTGCTCTGAATGCTTTCAAATTGTGCTCCCTCTCCCCACAGAAGCTTTCCCTTACGATATTAGTAGTCTGGTGCCTACTGGAGTTCTTTTCCCCTTTGATATTCCCTTTGTCCTGCCTAGTTTCATTATCTACATCCCACCCCTCTCTATATTAAACTACATAAACCACATGCCCACATCTGTGTTTTTGTTCATTTAGAGTATTTAGAGTTGTACTGTTGTCCTTCTTTTTTTATTGACTGTTTTTTTCTTTCCTCAGTTATGTATCATCAGCAAATTTCATCTGCTTTGTGCCTATTTTTTTCCTACCTTCAAGTTCCTAGTACATAAACTGAACACAATTGGTTCTTGTACTGATCCTGTTATCACAAGGGACACTTGAAAACCTCAGTTGCCCTGAAATTGTGGATACTGCAGTTTTAGCATATTTCTAAAGAATAAAAAAGCTTATTTTTTCAGGTTACAAAGTTTTCATTAAAAAAAAATATATCCTCATTTTTTTTTTTCTCCTTTAGCAATACAGAGTAAAGTGGCATAAGCAATGACTAAGTAAGATAATATCCTGTTTTCTTTTTAAAGGTGAGCTGAAAAACTAAAGTGGATATTGAGATAAATTTTATTTATGCATTGCATGTCCCTCACCAATCAGTCTGTGGGGGAATTCATCATGTAGAAAAGATGTAGATAGCCTTTTCTGAAGTAAGGTTTACTCTTGTTGAACTCCTGCAGCTCCTGGTATGCTGATGCCAACTCAGTATACATCAGAGTTACATTGAAGATACTCCAATATCAACCACCCAAACCAGTAGACAATGTTGTATTGGATCAGGTTTACTTCACAACCAGTGTCATCATCTGTACCTAAAGAAGTTGCATATCAACATTTAAGATCAGGACTGTCTGTGTCACACAGGACTTGCAAAGATAGCAGAGGACTTGGTTTGGTAAGTAGATTTGCTTGGGAAAGGCAAGTTATGTTTTGTACACATGAATGTGTAAGTGTATGAGAAGATGATATATCTAGCTCTCTTGATGATTATTTCTATAATCTTTCCAAGCATGCAGTTGAGGGAATCTTAATGCAGTCCAACACAAAGCAGCTAAATTAGGGTCATAGGGAAGGAATTAAATGCCAGCATTTCCTAATTTTGCAGTGCTTAGCTTTGCAAGCTCAATGATCTTCTAATTTGCTATTGTATGAAATTTACTGCACAAAAATAAAAATAATTCAAATAAACAAAAAACCAACCTTGCTCCCCAAATTAAATTGCACTGTACCACATCGATGCCAGTGTCATTCTGCCAAACTTAGCCATTAAAACAACAGACAGCCTTCATATGGACTAATACAGTAACTAGTCATGAAACAGGGCATTATTTTCATCCCTGAAGGAAGTCGTCCTCATGGTTTCTTCATTTCTTCCCCACAAAGGATGAATGCACAGCTATTGGTGAATTCTGGAAGAGAAGCACCCCTGCTTAAAATAAGTTCCCTATTGCCCCCATCCCTGTGGATTCAGCTTGTCTATTTTCATATTTGTCCACCAATCTTATTTTTATGTTCCCCACCACTGTTTGTGTCATTTCTGTCCAGAAAATTGTCATAATCTTCATCAGGATTTTACCTTTGTTCTCTTATCTTCTGGTAACGGTGCCCCTCTGCTTTAAGTGCTAATTTTCCTCCCTCTAATATCAACATTACCTTCAGAGTTGGAATTCTTACTCCTCTATCCAAATGTGGGTAGGAGGGAGAAGAATAGAATCACTTCCAGGTCCCTATGCATGAGATTCATGTTTTCACCCCTGGGTCTAGATTATGTTAGTTTGTTTGCATACTCTCAGTCTACAAACCAACACCTTAATAATTTTCTGTTATCTCTCTGATTTCTCACTGCTCTGTATTTCACTATACCTCATTGCCTTTGAGTTAGCCCTACAGAAACACAGATACTAGCCTTTCTTCTGACTGATGTGACCTCATGAAAAGCATTTTCAGGCAGTCAAGAAGAGGAGCTGGAGCAAGAGACAGCTCAAGCATGGTCCACCACTTTATAAAGTTAATATATGCATGGAGCTAAAACATTTACATGGAGATCCCATGCTGGAGAGGAAATATGCCCAATTCACAGGGAATTATCAGAGAATGTAGCTGATAAGCTGACAAGTGTCACCAAAATATTTGTTTTTGTTTGTCTGTTAGCTTGCTTTTTGCACAAGGACATTATTTTGTAAATTTTGGAAAAGAACTAAGCCTGAAGCAGATGAACAGAAGAAAAAATGGAAGTTGAAAGTAAAACTTAAAAGAAAAATAAAAACCTTGAGTATATGCACTGTTAGCAGCTTTGTCTACGATGCATACAGTAAATACCACCCCACCTAGTGCAACTTATCTGAATTAGCGACTTAGGAAATTTTTTTAGCAAGGCTGAACATCTTAAGCATCTGTATGAGCTGACATTTTTAATGTACTTGTATTTTTCTGCACAAACAATGGATAAAAAATGAACTGAAACCTTCAATCCCTCATGCCTTTCCCTGCCCTGTGCCTTCAAAATATCCACTTGATATTTAAATAAAATAAAATTAGATAAATAAGTTTAGTTGTAATGACAATGTGATGTAGATTGTTTGTGCCAAATTCAAGCTTGGTGGGAAATTATTTTCCTCTTGCTGGAAGAATTATACACTAATTAACCCTCTGGAAATAAGTGTTTAAAATGGAGAATATGTTAGAAATTTAAAGAAACATTTTTACATATCTTATCTTAGTTCATTTTTTTATGTGCAAAAATGTTTGAAGATTATTTCATTTTTTTTTTTCTCTCCTCATCCCTCCTCCCTCCTCCTGTCTGATGTAGGCCAAATCCTGCCAGGCAGATTAACACAAACTCAATAAGCCAAATTCCAGTGTGATTTAAATAAGAGGTAAATTGGCAATATATACAAGTGTAATTTACATACTGAATGTTAAGAGCTGGTTGAAAGAGTTGCATTGAGGAAGTCACTCGCAGTGCATATCAGGGTTTTATTAGTCCAGCAGAACCTGGAAATTATGCCATATAGCACTGAATGTCATCTAATGGTATTGTATATATTAGAATTAATAAGGTCATAGCTTATAAAGTAATCCAATAAGAGTAGAAAGGGAAAAGTAAAGTCCAGAGTTTGGTTTTCTTAATTTTCTCATCTTCATGTTGTAGAGAAATCTGTCTCTTTTCCTATTTATGTGGGTCTAGTCCTATTCAATATTTTTCTTAATGATCTGAATGAGTATGTTTGTTAAATTTGTAGATGAAACCAGAACAGGATGGACAGCAAATGTTTTACAGCACATGATTACAGTTCAAAGTGAACTTGAATTTGAGATAAGAGCTCAAAAAATGAACTCTCCTCAATAGAAGTAAATACAATTCTTAATACATAAAGCTAACAATTATGAAATTGCAGGATGGAAATCTCCTGCTCAGCCAGCAGATCAACAGAAAAAAAAAAAAAAAAAAATCATGACTTTTTCATGGATCATTAAATGAATATAGCCAGTACTATGATATTGCCATAATAGAGGTAAACATTATGCCAAGATGCATAAGTGAAGGTCATCCTTTCAAAGCCTCTTCAGCTTTGGGCCTCAGCAAGAACATTGTCCAGTTTAGGTGCTGCCTTTCAGGATAAATAGGGGGGAATTAGCAAGAATGGAGGGAAGGCCAGCAATCAGAGGTCTAAAAACTGTCACATAGGAGAAAAGATTGAACGGATGCTGCTCAGCCTAGGAGCATTGTGAGGGAGGACATGATCAGAGTCTTCAAAGAAAGTAATAACCTTTATTTTTCATCATCCTGATACACTGGAAAAGACAGGAAGATTTTAAAATCCAACAGGGAAAATTTACTTTACATATTAGGAAATGCTCTTGACAGTGAGGCTAGAGAAGCAATAGAAAAGGTTGTCTGCAGAAGCTGTGCAGTGTCTACCTTTGACAGCCCTCAAGATGAGATTAGAGAAACATCTGTAAGGAGCGACAGTGACAGCCAGCCAGGCGTGGGAACAGAAGGTGGACTTCCATCCTCGGGAGGCCCGAGAGGCCTCCTCCTGCCAGGGAGAAATGTCTCAAATTCCAGGAGATTCTGTGATGTTACGGGCAATGACAAGAAGTCATCGGTGCTATCGCCCATTTGAATAGCTAAATGGAAGTGCAATGTTGCCTGTGACAAGTTATTTGCTTAGCATTATCATTCATGGTCCAGCGAGGGTTGAAGAGTGTGTCCTTAAGCAACCATGATGAATACTTTTATTATCTCTAATCCATATTTTATAGTGACTTATCTCATTCTACAGTGTTACATACAGGAAAGACAAAACAGACAAGACTATTATAGCCCATATTCATCATGCTTTTTTTCATATGCTTGGAGAATATCTTCATACTGTAGTCAATGGAAGATAACAGTCTCCGTCAGAAGTTAACTCAGATTTTAGGGCCACTGAATCCTTGAATAGAGGTGCTTATCTTTTCCTACTGACTAGAGAGGGAACCTGAGATGGAGAGGCTTCTGACTCAAGCTCCTGAGCAGTTATCTGTATTTAGGAAGGATGGATCTGCTGGACTCCAGCACACACAGAAAGTGAGTTGTAGTTTAGAGTGACTCCTGATTTAATAAAAATAAGTGTTTTGTTTAACAGAAGTTCTTGTTTTGTTGTAATACAGACAGACTTTAGCTATGCCAGTCAGTTTACTATTGTTCCAAAGAGATTTTAAATAGATCTATGAACAGGTTTCTTGATCTGTATTTCTTGCAATGTCTGTCAGCACTAAGGCATGGAGGCCATCTGGCCCTGGGAATTTTTTTTTTTTTTTTTTTTTTTTGTTTTGTTTTTTTTTGTTTTTTTCATGATGTTGATTATTCCAAAGACAATTGTCCAAAAGTAGAGCAAGAGACAGTTGCTATTTTTCTTTGATTTTTCATTGGCTAGAATGTCTGTCTCCTATTGCAAATTGACTTAAATTCCTTCCATCTGCTGCTGGGAACATAATCTAAATGTAAATTAAAATAAATACATTTCTTGGGGAAAAAAAAAAAAAGAAAAACAAAAAATAGGAGGAGAAAAAAGCCCAAACTTTAAATACTCAGAACCTTAGCATATTTAGTAGTGTCCTAATTATATTTGTGTCATCTCTCTCTTGGTTCCCAAAATATTTCTAATGATATCACTTGGAATTCTTAGAGACATAAAGAAGGACTCCTGGGCTGCAGTTATTTTATGAATAATCAGGATGGGATGTTTCAGGAACCTCAAAATTCTTTCCAGACTTGCAGACAAATGGGTATGAGGCTGTTCGCCAACTTTAAACAGTGGTAGTAGATGGAAAGAAGCCAAGCAGATGATGTGGAGTGTTGTTGACTAGAATAAGAAAGAAGAAATATTTAGAAGCAGCTGTTATTTTTTATTATATTAATAATTTTTTAAATGACTTTTAAAAATATTACCATGAATACAAAATGTCAATCCGGGAACAAATCATGCTTACACAATGTATTTACTCTGTTCCTGCAATTGCTAGGAAGGCTCAAAATATTGTATAGACTTCAGCTTTTTATATATAAAATACCTTTTGTATTACAAAAGTTTACTTATCTTGCTTTCCCCCTTTTCCTTTCCCTTTTCTGAAACATATACCCAATGGGGTAAGGTCGCTTGAGATTCTGGATCCTATGCTGAACTTTGCAATTCTAGGAGTTCCTGGCTAATTTTATTCTGTGAATATGTGTTCTTTTTAATTTATTCTAAATTATCTTTCAACATGGAAGGAAAAGCTAATTCAGAGAATTGGTTATAGCTTATGCAGTCTTTCAGCGTGAGGTTATCAGTTCAGATCCAGCCCAGACAGCAAGGTGTCAAAAGCAGATAACTACTGGTAAGTGTTTAGCACCCTTTCTGAAAGAAACTCCCACTGTTGGGTTCCAGGTGGAGAGGTGTTCCCATCAGACTGCCACAGGTTTGGCACAGGCTGGAAACCCCACTGCCAATTTCCACAGAGAGCTCAAGGAGAGAAGCGGACACTGAGTGAGTTTTTCTTTCCCAAACATGTCTGATATTTTTATATCAGATTGGAAGCATAACAGCAAAAGCTCATTCTATCACATCTTCCTATGATCTACCGCAACAGTCTCTAGATAAATGAAAAGGTTGCTGGAATTTAAAGATGAAAGAAAGCAGCTGTTTTATCAACCCTAGCACTGCCCATGTCAAGACATTGTGCCCTATGTGTACTATTTTGCCTATGTGTACTGAGCACAGTAACACATAATTTCTGTAGCTTGCCTTTCCAGAGTGGTACCTCTTGATATAAGGGGAATCAGAGATAAAAACTCATTTCCATTTGTAGTTTGTTCCAATAGCTAACAATTTTGTCTGAAAAAAAAATTGTCTTTCATTTTTTTGGTGTTTTTCTCTCTGTCCCTCAGCTTTGAGCCATGTGGTATTTTATACATTCCTGTTTAATTACATCTGGTCACCAGTAAATTAAAGTCTTTATTTCCAGTATCTTTAAGAAATCTAAATTACACCACCAAATATATTTAAATTTTAGCTTTTATCTTCATTTTAATTCTACAAAGAACTGGAAAACAAAATGCTGAAAAAGATTTTTCTTTCAGCTTGACTGACAAAAGCCACTCAGGTTCTTTATTTTTAATTTTTAAATGACTATTTGAACCACCTTCATTTCAGACAGTGAACTCCAAATGGGCACACACATATCTGGGTGACCATCTCATTAAATATACAAAGCCTATTCTAAATAATAGCAGCATAAACAGTAAATGCTTAAAAGTGGCCTAATACCGTATCAAACTAACCCTGGCCAAACAAACAATCAAAAAAACAACCCAAAAAGGAAATTAACCAAACAACCAACACCTTCACAATCTATACAAAACTAGAGGTCAGCTCAGTTACTCATTTATTCGTTCACACTTTTGTGTGAGATGTCCTGAAGCAGTAGCATGGCATCCACATAGTTTTGTCAGAAATGATCAAGAACTTGTGGGAAACCTGTGCCTTTCTGCAGCACCAACTGGAAGCCAGGCATGACATTCAAGGGCATCTCTGGTGTTACCAGGTGTCTGTGTGCAGGGACCAACTCCAAATCGTGAGTCCCGAAGAAAACCCCTAATTTATTTTCATATCTGTAGTGTGGCTGTGTTTCTGGCTGCCACATTTCTTGCTCTGTGTTTGCTCAGATTCTGTAGCCCAGTAAATACAGTAATGTCAATGCTAAGAAGCCATGGGGTTTATAGTAACAACATACTGATAAAAGGTTAAGCTTGTATTAACTGAACAGCATAAAGACTCAGGACCTGTTAGATTTTGCCTGGACTTGCCTTGGCTAGTCTTGAGCTTATTTTACCTTGTTCATTAGTTGTAGTAGTAAATTGCCCAATGACTGTTCTAACCAGTTATTAGCTTTAGCTTAACCTTGTGCAATTGTATAGTTCAGCACCTGAAGAATTTACACCGCATATGGCAACAGTCTAACAAATTAAACAATAGCCTTCTAAGCAAAGCTGCAGGCAAGTGAGAAGAGAAAGATGATCAAACAGATTGTCTGAAAACAGGTAAAACTAACCCCAAAATACCCAAGACTAAGGAGGAAGAAACACCCACTTGTTTTAGCCCACATAAATTCCATGAAGTGTAAAGGCTGCAGGTTCTCTACTGGCTGCGTAAGTTGTTCCCTTTCTACCCATCCACCAGAAGCCTCACCTAAATTAGCACGTCCCAGAGAAACTTCAGTTTGTTCTCCATTTACAAGACTTAACCTGCTCCAACAGCACCTGGACAAGACCAAGTAGGCAGTCTGCCACTCTGCTTTTGCCTTCTAGGAGAACAGAGGAAAGAGTAACACTCAATAAAGAATGGGCAAAAAACTGCAACAGCTATGTCACTCCTCAGAAGGGTGTCTCCTGTGGAAGAATAATTATGAGGCCTTGTGTTATTTATTATGTCCATTAATGATTATAAAGTAAGCATAAAATATAAATATAACATTGCTAATCATCAAATACAGGAGAAAAAATAAAAGCACAATAAATAAGGATAAGGTTGGCGTCTTGTTCAGCTTAGTGTAGATTTTCAGTAAGTAAAAAGCCTCAGTTCAATGAAGCCCAATGGAAACTAAGAAATATAGGAAGAAATAGCACAGTCTGTACCCACTCAGTGAGGATCCATATCTAGGAAAACCCAAGTCCAAAGAGAATACTCAGTTTGTGGTGGATGTTTAACTGGACAGGAGTTCCTAGACTGATGCTGATTTTTTTCTTTCATTCTTTTTTTTTTTTTTTTTTTTTCTTTTTTTTTTTTACTTCCAAAGATGTTATGGAAAATCCAGAAAAGATTCAAGAAGAATAAAACCAGAAACTGCAGAAAATTACAGTGCAGTTTTTTAACTTTGATAGGTGACTTCATTACAGGCAAGAGTGTTCATACAAAGAAGAATATAGTGTGCTAAGAGATCTTTGACAGGGAAAGGTATACCAACATATGCATTAGTCATACCCAGAATTTGAAGTTAAGTTCAAGAGTGGTAAAATAAATATATGGCCTGCAGGATGCAGGAAATGAAACTAAGCCTACGATTAATGTAAACAGATTTTATCTAACTTTGTGATAGAAGTAGCTTGTTTAAGTTAACTCTCTAGGCTCCTGCAAAAATCGTGGAAGAGTCATGTAGCTCCACTGGGTGAATTATCACATAAGGCTGGACATGTGTCACAGAATGGAGACAACTGTCCTCTGCATCAAGAGGGAGGATAGGAAGCCAAGTGACCAGTTTAGGTTAGACACTTAATTTAGATGACTAGTAGCCATATGAGAGAAATCCTATTCTGAAAAGATACTTTTTTTTTTTTTTTCATCTTTAGCTCATGGAATGTGTGTGTAACTGAAACATTACCTTCTAAAGCTTCTAAAGAAACTTTTGAAGTACCTCCTTCTCTTCAGGTTTTTGCTTAATGAAGCAATACTGATCTGGAAATCCTCATTCTCCTAAGTATGGACAGCTTATTGAAGAGAGAAACAGCTTCTTATGGACAGCAGCAGCATACCTGGTTCCTAAAATTGCACAGAGATTTTTATAATGTCCAGGAAAGTTGTATGCTCAAACAAAGCATAATGGGCAGATAAATAGTCACAGAAGAATAGCTCTATATGTATAATCTTCATTTATCATTCCAATTACGGTTAAGGTATGAAGATAAAATGCATGTAACTGTTTAATTTTGTGATTCTTTTATCACAGAGAAAGGAGAAGAGTTTTATCCCTAGAAAAAATCCCAGACCAAGAGTTGTTCTTTAAGTCAGTCAGGATCCTTTAGTCAGATACCAGGTAGGTGGGTGAGACTGACAGCCAGGATGAGCCACAGTAAATGCAAAAAAAACCCATTTAAATGCAAGAACTTAACAGTGTGAATGGTGGTGTTCCTAAATAAATGAAACATTAGAAATTTAGAGTAAAGGTATGCAAGGATAAAAATATTGTGGCATAAATTTTTTTTTTTTTTTTTTTTTTTTTTTTAAGTGAGGGCAAAGCACCCAGAATCATATATAGATTGCTTATTTTAGTCCTCTGATTTACAAACTGCACTGTGTGGAAGACAAATTTCTTTTAATCCACTGACTATGAAATGCAAAATCTATAAACTTAACAAAGAAGAAGGACCTAGTCCTCTGTATGGCTTAGTATTTAGGACAGTCTTCTAGAAAATAAGGAACATGAACTGGGAGTTCAGGTTAGTCTTCCATTCTAAGAAAGAGCATTTTATTTACAAGAGAATTGCAAAAAAAATAGTATTTAATATAACCAGGTTTTGCTGAGATATGTGTTACTAGTTCTACATGTGAACGTAGCGCTTAAGATTGCTCAGTCTGAGGTAGAGTGATGTTTTATCCTAAGTGGGACTAAGTGCTGCCAGGAGGAACAGGTAGAACAGAGAGCAAGTGCTCCTAATTTCTTTCTTAGAAAAGACCCCCTAAATTTCAGCTAAATTCCAATTTAGGCAGAATACACTGAGTGTGAGTCTTTTTTTCAGCCTTTCAGAAAACTGAAATTTTCCAGCAAATGTTATCTGCAGTTCTTTTTGTGTGCTTTTTTGTGGGCAGAGGAGGAGAAGGTACAGATCTGAGTAATTTTTGGTTAGTTTTTCTTTAGATAAATAGGAGAAGTTGACTCTCTAGGGATCACAGTCTGGTACATTCCCCAAAATGTACTCACTTGGCCTTGTAGAAGTACTTTAAATAAATAAATGAATGTTAAATAAAATCTCTTGCAGGGCAGAACTTTCACACTGAAACAGGGGCAACTGTAATGTTGAGCAGTCTAACATTGCAGTATTTAGCAGCTCTAGACAGGTTTTATTTGCTGGGTAAATTTCAACTGTATGAGGGCTCCAAGACTTGGATGAGGCCCATATTCTAGCAATAATACAAAATCTTTCTTCTAATATATGAAATATATTCCTATTCTCTATGTTAAATTCATATATAGATATTTTCTAAATATTTTTATCTCCCTTTTTTATTTTTACAACCTGTTGATTTTATTTTTACACTGGTCATTTCCTTTAAGAAATACTTGTTCTAAATTTCCACTGGTGAGGACCTTTTGAAGCTTCTTATTCACACAAAGGAATATATTCAAGAAATCCATATTCATAGGTAAGAACCAAATATGATAGTAGAAGCTAAAAGCAGATTCATGAATCCTGTGGGAGTTGTCATCCATGGCAGTATTTGGAGCTATATAAATTATCTGTAAATGATTTCCAGAGATGGAAAAATAAAAACCTGGGAACCATTTCTTTACAGTTTTTGGTGTACCATCTCTGTTTTTCAGCTTTAAAAACCTAGGATGTGGCAGCCTTTTTCTGCTGCAGTGATATAAGACCCATACATTCAGAAATCTTGGTGGAAGGGGAATCTTCTGCCCCCCAACCTCCTGACTATGGCCCTTCTTTGCACAAAGTGAGGGTCTTTCATTATGCTCAGAAATACAGCAATGCAGGCATGAAAATAAAGAACAGGACCCAGTTCATGTGATGGCCAATGTGGAGGTCATTCTGGGTGATGGTGAAACTGTTCCCTCCTCCCAGTCAGGACTTCTCTATCTACTTCCTGATTTGGTCAAACATTTTCAGTAAAACACCTAAGAATGTTAAAATTACCTCATTAAAATCTTAGCACTTTAGATTTCTTTCCATTGCAACCCAAAATGAAAATGAAATTAAAATGAAAAATGAAAATTTCAGAGCACTTATTTTCTGCCTTTTCTGAGAACAATTATATTAGAAGACCTAACCAGAACTGTCATCACCTGGCAGTAATTCTGCTGCTGACTTCAGCTAGGGGAGGATTTGTGTCTTCCCTCAGTAACACAGTCTACCAGAAATGAGAACTGCAGTACCATCTTGTCCTTATATTATCCTTGTTTGGAAGTAAAAGAAGAGGTTTTCTTCTTCCTTCTCATATACATCACATTTACGCTTTGGCTTATCACTTTCTGTGAAAAGCTTGAGAAATATTTGCTTATTACTAGATAACAGAAGTATACTTTTTTTTTTTTTCCCAGGAATTGAGATAAATTCACCAGGAGGAAGGCAACTGAAAGACAGGCTAACTGGTGGAATCAAGGGCAGTGTTTCCTAGTTATAGCTCATGTCCTCACACGAAGATAAAGGCCTGAAGTCTTTTGCCACAGTTCTTCTTCTTGGATCTTCTGGAAGAAAACTCTGGTGTGCAAGCCACTGGGGTGCAGGGCATGCTCACGGAGGGCCTGGGACTCATGAGATACAGCCTTTGTCTCCCTTCACACAGAGCTGTCTTAATTATTGAAAGCACTTTTATGAATATATAACTTACAAGTGTCCTTTGCTGTGATCCGATCATTGGGCTTAAAATCTGCCACCCTGCAACACTGATATTTTCTAAGGACTAAGTTTAAAACTAGAGCTGAGGCTGTCTGGAATGCAATTAAGACCTCAGAGCTGCAATGGTAACCTCATCTGACAACATCAGGAAAGTCAGCACTGGCTTTAGAACAAGTAACTACCCACAGTCTCCCTCCTGTTTCTCCCTGAAAACCAGCAGCATCTGGGAGAATGTTGCATGAGAGCAATTCGATATAACAAAGGTGTGCAAAGTCGTATAAATCCGAGGACTACTTTCAGTCATGACCATCCTTCCAAAGCAAGAGGAAGCATCTGAAATTTTTATTCTCTCTGGAGGATATAATAATAACAATAACAATAACAATAACAATAACAATAACAACAATAATAATAATAATAATAATGATAATAATAATACCACCTCCAATAACAACAAAAATGTTCTGACTTTCCAAATGTAGCTATGCTTGTGCTTTTTTTTTTTGCAATAAGAAAACCACACTCCCCTGATGACAGACCTGCTGAATATTTCTTTCCTTTAGCAAAATCCTGATGAACTGACATTTCAGGTTCACGCAAACAAATTCCCTATAGGAGGAATTTATGTTTTGTATCATTATTAATATTGCACTTGGACATGGAATTGCTACTTCAAAAGATTTAACCTCATTTTGGTGAGCATGTGTTTATCTGCAAATCAACTGCAACTCCTCTAACTTTCTTCCCCTTTTTTGTAAGATGAAGCAGTTAGAAAAATTAAAATAAAATCTATTAGCTGCTTGTTACTGCGGGGGAAAATAACATTGCATCCAAGCTCACATCTGCAACCATTGATTCTGAAGTAGTGGCTGACAGCACCCAACTGACTAAGTAGGTTATAACAAGCTAGCTCCAGGCTGGAACAGCCAGTGGAATGCAGAGGAGAAACACTGGCCTCTAAACTTATCTTAAGCCAAAAGAAAGGCAGAGGAAAAGGAAAGAAAAATAGAAAGATGGAAGAAAGAACCCTGTGCCAACAGCTGCTGTCCCTGTTCTCTTTTTCAGCAGCAGCAGCTTGTAATTACCAGTTTTCTTTAAGTCATAGTTATATCTCGAGGGGACAAGAAAGAAAATTCTTTGTAACAGACAGCAATAAAAGTATTATTCATCTAATCATTCACAAACACATGTGTTTGTATTTTAATGCTATGCCTTCCTATATCCTCAGCATAACACATACCCAGACAGGCAGAAGCAGCTACAGCAGCATGCAGGGACATAATCCAAATGAATGGCACTCCACTGCGCAAAGACACATGTGCACACAATAGCATACAATATGCAGCTGAATATACTGTGCCCAGCTGGACTGGACCAGACTGGACTGGAGCACATTCAAATGCAAATAACATATATTTTCTATGAGAACTTTGCCCTTCTGAGACTTTGTTTCTTCCTTTTGGGTCAATCCTTTCCCCAGCTCTCTGCAACAGCCATGAAATGATTTTTCTCCCACCCATAACCCACATATGTTGCACTTTTACTGTCATACAGACAAATTATATTGCTGCTCATGTCTAAGCTCTCGGTGTAAATGCAAATATATAATATCACAACATGAGGCAAAAACACACTTCAGGACACTTAAAATGTCATTTCAAAACCAAAGTCCTGATGACTCTCAGGCAATGATTTCTGTTATTGCACTGCTGCATTGTGGTGATTATAATTTCACTATAGGTCAGGCTGCAGGAGACCCATGCAAGCAGAAAATCTGTTCATACAGCATCATTCCCCAAAATGCTGGCAAGTCTCAGTGAGCTGAAAATGTTCTTCAATTTGTCCCAGAGTAGAAAAGGAAATTGTCTGAAATCTAGAAAATATTCAAGGGTAGCAAATGATATTTCCCACTTTCTTTTACTTAAAAATGAAGATCCTTCATAGACCAGTTAATTCTAGTTCAATGGACTTAGGTTCCCAGCTGGAGATCTATTGTATTCAATAAAGCTCTGGCTGAGGCCAGGCTTTGCTTACAGTTTGCATGATTCACCAGATTTTAAAGGCAAAAGGGACAATGAGATCATTAAAACTGACTTCCTGAATACTGCAAGTCCTTATTTCTAATAGAATATCTCCACATCAAGACCACTAAAAGATCTTCCTGTCCTTATGTAAACATTCCTCTTCTCTTTCAAGACTCACTCAAAACTTAGCTACTTCAAGAGATGCTTAATCTTCCAAAGAGGCATCCAAGCTTGATTTAAAGGCATCAAGACAAAAAAGAATCCTCTTTTCCCTTAGCAGTTTGTTCCAGTGTTTAATCACCTGTACTGTTAAAAAATATTGTGCTTTATTTCTAATTTGTCTGGCTTCAGCTTCAGACATCGCCTCTTGTTATGCCTTGCTCTGCTAGATTAAAGAGCTTTTTAGTGGTTAGTGTTTTCTCCCTGTGAAGGTACTTAGACACTCTAATCAAATCACCTCTCAATCTTCTTCTTGATAAGGTAAATAGGTAGAGCTCTTTAAGTGTCTCACTATAAGGCATTTTCCATGGCTCTTAAATCATTTTTGTAGTTCTCTTCTGCATCTTCCCTGATTTTTCATCTTTGTGTTTGAAAGATGAGCATTCAGAGTATTAAAAGAAAAAGAAATTCTACTATCTGTTTTATCTTTGTCATACATAAATGTTAAACCAGGCCCTATTCCTACTCATCTCTTTAGACAGTCAGGGATTGAATTAGCTTTTTCTCATTATAGCCACAGCTTGGAGGATTTGCATTGGCTTGTTTGCCCACTATAGCCCCTATAGGCAGAGCTATTACTTCCCACAGTACAGTACAGTCCTCTGTTTCTTAGGTCTGATTTTCATTTTTTTAACTTACATTTATTTCTTTACATTACACCGGAAAAAAAGCAAATATTTTCATGCACACTTAACAATCCTGTTGGAGGAATGGTGTTTGAGTAGCACTCTTTTCAATAAAAATCACTCCTCAGTTAAAAAGCAAAGCTTTAACAGAAAAAAAAAAAGTTGTAAAACCACTGCATTAAATGAATTAAAATGTGTGAAATATCATTATAATAATAATGAAGAGTACAAGAATGGTGACCAAATTCAAGTGCTTTGTTTAGATTTAACTTTCTTGTTGCTGTTCGGTGACATGTAGGGTAGGACTTATTTACCCACATTCAAGCCATTTCAGTAAGCATCTTGTCTATAGTAGTCATCATACCACCGTCTAAATTAATGGTGAGGCACAACCCTCTACCTGGAAAAGTCATCCTACCATCTTAAAAAATATTTTAGAATGGGATAAATGGCCCTTTAAAGGTGCTTACCCTCTTCTATTTGCAACAAAATTGTTTTACATGATTAACTTACATTAATCACCTAATTTTTAGATGGCTAAAGTTAGGTGAGGTGAATCCCATCCTTATTGCCTTGTGGTTTAATGTTTCTGTGAACTGTTAAAAGTAATACTTATCAGTACAGAGATGGTTGCTATGTAGTAATGGGTGACATGAAGCATGAAATGTGTTTAAAGCATTCTGACAACTGAAAGGAGCAATATTACTCTATGAATTCAGAATTAGTTTGTGTTTTTAAGGCAAAAAAAGGTAGTTGTATTTAATTCCAGAACTGGGAACTCTTTCATTATATTACCAAAGTTTCAGTTACATGAAACAGTTCAGAATCGGTGCTTATCATGCCTGTAGAAAAGTGCAAGATATTCACTATGGGTCCTTTTGGCAAATTAAGGAATACTGACGGGTGGTCTGATGGTTAACTTACAGATGAGACAATGAATAGTCTAGTAGTTGTCTAAAAGGTATGTTTACAATGCAGGGAAAGAAAATGTGTACAAAAGAAATAAGATAGTTCAGAGCTACTAAGAAAACTATTATGTAAACTGATGCATAAATCTAATCATAAGAGACATTTTACGGGTAAATAGAGGCTGCTTCCAATTACTGCATTGACTGGTATGTCATGGCTTGGCTAAGAGGAAATTTGTGCAAACAATTGTTCCTATGAAAGTTGAAAATTTTCAGTCCTAGGTGAGTTGAAGAGAAATAGCTGATATGTTATGAACAACTTGCAGAGCACTTTTTCAAATGCTTGAAGGAAGTCAATATTTCACTTACAAAAAATTGTGGTTGGCTCTTAGATTAATTTAGGCCTTTTATATTTTTATTAGCTTCAAATCCATACCTTTGATTAGTTGTCAGTCACAACTTGCTTTCCTTTCTTGACCTCTAAACTCTTTCTATGGTGTATCACAACTAGACATGTAAATTTTCTGGAAGTTCTGATGATATGAAAAAATAAATGAACAAAACTCGCATAATTTTTCTTGAAAAAATTAACATGGACAAATTGGAACTATTAGCAACAGTCAGTTGTTCATAAAAACTAGGGTGTAGTTATTCCTTCAAGAGATGGAATTGTGTTGTTCATAATTCAGTAACTTCACAGAAAGGGTAAGCAGGACATTAATTGAATGAGTAAATATAAAATCATTTACCTTTGAATAACAACATATGTACCTAATATTAGAGATGGAATTGTTCCGTGCAAAGGAGTAATAATCATTACACCTTGTTTTAGACATTGAAAAGGGTTAGATGACTAATCTAAGAAATTTTTCTAGACTATGAACATCAAATAAGGAATTTTTCCTATCTCTTTGTATTTTTATAACCAATACAATAGTAGGATACGGATTTAGTATGTTGTTACTTGCCACCCTTCCCAAAGTCAGGAAAACTAATATGATATTTGTGTGTCTAATACATACATATCACTATATATCTATAGAAGAATCATATCAAGAGTCTGTCGTGATGTGGAGTGCTGTAACATACAGGAGTTGTAATAGAAAATATTGCCACTTTTGAAATAAAGCTGAAGTGCAACTTCAGTATTACCTTTACGGATGCTGTCCTGCAAAAAGTCTTTCCCATTCTGAATGGAAGTATTTTACATAACCTTTTCCATTGTTACTGTTTTCATTTTAGACTATGAAACATATTGGAAAAACAAATGAGGCTTTCATATATTTTCATTCTTCTCCTCTTCTATTTTTTATTTTTAATGTCATTTCCCCTGCATCCTATCCCTGAAGAAAAAATCACTTATGAAAGTTTATTTTATTCTTCCACAGCTTTTTGAGACACATACAGTCTTTACAGACAGCAAGGACAAAATACAAATAAGCAAACAAAAAAGAGATAGGTAGCTGAAAGTACATTATGTTGACAAAAATCTAAATTCTTTTAGTTGCAAGCAAGTCATATAACCTACCAATCTTTGTAGCGTCTGTTTCAGTGTACTGTTCATCTAACCGGTTGATTGCTTCACCACATATTTTTGTTGAACTTCAGCTTTCCATATCTTGCAAGATTCAGCCTCATTCCATTTTTGGTGCATGAATCTTTCATGTATTTGTGGATGGTTATTATAAATAAGCAGCAGGGTTTTAGGAGAACGAATCTTGTCAGATGAACTTGATTGCTTGTTTATGACAGAATTACAAAATTAGTGGCTGAAGGGAATGCATTTGGCATAATATATTTGGATTTTAGTAAATCATTTGATACAGTGTCTCAAAAAATTAGTTCAAATTGGCTGAGATATGAACTCAGCTTCATGCACTGAAAACTAACTGAATACCCATAAAGCAGGAGTAATAGTTAGTGGCACTGAACGGAGATGTCTGGGATTCAGAAGGCCAGCCAATATTGAACTTCTTCATTAAATGTGCATGATGCTGTGATGGAAGGTTGTACAAAGACAAAGAAAAACCACATGGCCTAAGATGAGTGAAAAGGTTTGGGGGAGAATAACTACACATTTTCAAGGAATTGTCATTGATTTTTCTCTTTTATTTTCATGAAAATATTTGGAATATATATTATTATTGAAGGATCCAGAATATAATCACTATTAGAAACTCTCTTTTTGCCCTTTTTTCTAAATATACCTAGCATTATACACTTTCTATTTTACATTATGCATTACCTATTGAATACTACTGTGACAGGACCTCCCGTCAACTAAGAATTTGCTGTGGATCTTCCTAAATCTTTGCTTAAGTTTTTAATCCTCAGAGAAAATAATAAAAAAAACCCCCACTTTAACTGTGAAAAAGTTAGAGTTAATTAGAATAAAGACTAGCTCTATGATTTTCCCAGGGATCAAAGTAAGGCCAACCAACCTGTAAATATCTGGGTCATCCTTTTGGGCTTTTTTAAAGATGGATTCAATATTTACCTTTCTCCAGACATTGAGAACTCCATCTGATCACTACAGCCTTTCACAGATGATACAGAGGTTCCTGCAAGGATATCAACCAGCTGTCTCAGCAGCCTTGGATGCAGCACATCTGGTCCCATGTTGCTGTGTGGGACAAGATCCCTCTCTCTCAAGTTACTGAAGTGCTTAAATTTATTTGTGTTATATCCCTAAATGTTTGCCTGGATGAATGGGGAAGGCAGATAATCTGACTTATTGTGATACAATATATCACTATCTGGGCCAAAATTAGTGCTTCAGAATTTAAAAAATTATACAGCTGTAACATTATCATTATATTATATTAATATATTCTATTATTGTATCATATATATGTGTAATGATCTTAAGCCAATCTAGAGTTTTGCAGTGTGTGAGAAGTGATTTGCAAATGCTTTGGCTTAGCAATATTTCTCTTCTCTTAGTTCTCTCCCACCTTGCTGCTTTTTCTCTCTCTCCTTCATATTAGATTGTAAGCTCTTTGCAACAGGGCCTGTTCATTTGCATTTGCTCTATAATGTGCATGTCATGCTTGAGAGATACTGACTGTTCTGGTATAGATGAGTGCTAGCTACAAGCACTGTCTCCGTTAGATGTACCTGAATTGAACTGTCAAATGGTAAATAATGTCTGTGGCAAGTACGCTAACTGTGAGTGGCAAAGAAGCCCTGGAGATTGATGAATAATAAATAACAGTTCCCATTTCTTTGTTAGCACTATGTCCTTGTTCACCTGTGCTCATGCTGGGCAGATGGTAAGCACTGAGGGTGAATTCCACAATGCGAGCATATGGGTGGAGGGGATGTCTTCACATGGGGAGACTTAAAGTTAGCTTAGTCTTTAAGTCAGTGTAGGGTACACCTTCAAAAGTGCTGAGGCTCAGCCTTCTTTTTCTGCTTGCCATATTTTTGCACTAACACAGAAAAATGAAATAAGGTCTGATCAGAGCATGGGATCATTTTATTACAGATTCTGCACTGCTAATTCCAGACATCACTGAAAATTGATAAAAAATATAAAAGAATGGGAGTTATTATTGACATTGGTAAAACATAAACTATTATTTCTTTCACTTATTTCCATATATTCCACTACCTCTTTTGTGAAGTTACTGCTGAGATTCTTAATGGGTATGTTTTGAGCTTCTTATTTGTACATGTGTTTATGTTTATCAATAATCAATAGAGAAGACACCTTATCCAAAAAGTCCACTAGAAATGAGTGATTCAGGTGGTTTTTAGTGTATTTAAGTTTGATTCATTTGTCAGTAGTAAATTGAAAGTAACTTGTTGAACAAAATAAAGAAGGCTATTGCTCTGGATGAAATTCAGACATCCAGATGGTCATCATTGGGTTTTGTTACCTACACAAATGTTATGCATGACCATGTAAAATTTACATAATCACCAAAGTTTTCCACCTATCCAAGTGGAGTCTTTTAACTAATAAAACCAACGTCTGTTTTTCTGAGTCTGTGGGTCACTCACCCTCATCTATTTTATTTACTTGCTCTTTCATTGGCAATGAACCATGATGCTGTAATGGAATTAATGAAAAAGAAATTGAATGTTGTGATTGAAAAATGGTCTCCAGCTTTGAAAATAAACATGTCTGCTTTGCTTGAGTACTTATATTTGCTATCTGTTGGAGCCCATTATCCAGTCAACATTCAATTCCAGTGATATTATGGGGTAAATTTTTGTCTTCATTTCCAGCAACTTGAGAACATTTGTGCTTGAGTTGTTTGAAACAAAGACAGGAATGTGAAAAGCAAGGGCCAATGAAGTGAAAAGAGTTGGAATTTTGGCCACAAGTCTAGAATAAGTTTTACTACAATGTAAATGATTCCTTATAGCAATTTAGCTATAAGGAATTTATAGCTTTGACACTCAATAGTGATCATAGTGGAAACCTACTATTACCCAAAATATCAGGTTGTTTCCTTTTCTAGATCTACAAGTCCTTAATTTTTTTATATACCCAGCTGTAAGAAACATATTTCTACAGACCTGAGAGGTCTACAGCTCAGTAAAATTGCAGGTAACACCACACCCTTGAAGTCCGATTAGTCCTTGACACCGGTGACAGCTTTATAAAAAAGGGCTACAGTCT
This sequence comes from Morus bassanus, assembly GCA_031468815.1. Classification (NCBI taxonomy): domain Eukaryota; kingdom Metazoa; phylum Chordata; class Aves; order Suliformes; family Sulidae; genus Morus; species Morus bassanus. The sequence continues at coordinate 80,147,073 of CM062600.1, forward strand.
AACCCCAAATGTGGTGTAATGTCACTGATTCTTCCATTTTAAGGCAGTAAATATTATCTTCTTAGAGTATCTTAGTGCAGGAGGACTGGGATACTTGATAGAGATGAGGTATCTACAGTTTGGATGTCTTGAGGAAGAACAGGAAAGACAGGCTGATTTCCCAAATAAAAGTTAAATATACTAGCTCCTTAAGATTATATAAAGGCATTTTCTGATTATTCAGTTAAGTCAAAATTGTGGCCATCATTCCGTAGTACATAAATTCCAATTACACAAACTTATGAATTGCCTTAGTGAGCTTTACCAATGTTCACATGTGGGACAATGTCTGATTTATGAATCTTGATGGGGACTGACATCAAATAAATGGAGTTGGTCAGCACAGACAAGACAGACACTCTCTGCCACATTAAGCAGACAAAGTCCTGGTCAACATGTGATCTTTCATTGCAAAAGCAAGGCACTGTTACACTGCAAATATTGCTTACAGGCAAAGGGGAAAAACACATTACATATAAGTAAAGACAAGAATCTATTGTTACTACAACTGAAACCTTTGAAGTCTAATAATTATCAGTCCAGACCTAACGTTACAGAAAAAGAAAGAATAATGCAGTTAAAGTTCTTATACAGACTTATAAGTTGTTACACTTACCTTCTTCCTCAGGGTCCCAAGGTCAGTAGTTTCATTCTGGTGGTGGTTGTGGTAGTGGTGGTGGCAGCAGGGGCTATGGTGTGTTTTCACTATCTGAAGCCCTTACCTGGGAATGATATCATGCTGATGTTGATAGTTTCTTCTTCCTCACTCTAGTATCCATGTGGGGTCATTTTTACATATTTCCAAACATGTTTTTACACCTTGCTCTTTCTTCATTCATTTGCATCTCCATGTTACACCCGAATGTACTATAGATGCTCCCTTGTATGAATGTTACATATTATTTCTTTGTTCTCTTTGTTACCCCTAAAACTAGTTTTGCCCAGCTCTAGGTCTGTTTGTCGTTAACTGACCATGGATAAACTATTAATAACAATGGGGTCTCCAGTGGCAATGTGTGTCCTATCTTTTATCAGTCCATGCCTGTACTTCTCTGCAGCACATCCCATGTCCCCACCTCTCAATTCCTCTGCTGTGATACCAGGTCTGCATTTCTGTACATTATGTCATTGTGTTAGTCATAAATACCTCATTCTACATAGAATAGCTGCTTATTACTGCTATCTATATATAACTGTGGTTGTATCATGCAAAGATAAACAAAAGTAAAACAAATCAGCCATAGACACCTGGTCAACTAGGAAAAAAAGCTTTTACAGCTAAACCAAGTAAAACAGAGCTGAGGACAGGTCAAGAAAAGATCAGACAGTGCAGGTTATGTTAACCCCAGATGGCAGGCCTTGCAAACTCAGGACAAACCATGTGGCCTGCTATCAGCAATGTCATTACAATATTATATGGCTACCATAGTTAGAGCACCAAGACTGGATTTAGTGCTGCATTGAAGGTAGACGTGTAATTTCAAGCAGTTGTGTAGACTTACTTAGCAGTTAATGGAGGGGAGTAGGGATGTCCAGGAGGCAGTTCATCCAGTTCTAAGGTCATACCTTAGTACCTAAGAAGCTAAGATGGACCAGGCTGTGGAGCTGTCTGTCTGTATCTATTGACCATAACAGGAACTTACATTCCTAGCTTAGATATTTAGATACTGGATGCAACTTGTCTGGATATCTGCAATTAGGTGAGGTAACTCATATCCAAGTTTTATGTAAGCAAGTTGTTAGGATAGGATTTTGAGAAACTTCAACATCCTGTTTTGTTGCCTCCATTTGTTTCCAGATTTGTCAAAATAATTCTATTATAAATAAGACTTCCCTTCTTGAGATCTGTTTTGTGAAAGTATTTTGTCATAGGTACTATACCTGACAAATAAATAATGGAGGTAATGTCAATATCTAATAAGAAAGCTTTTAATAATTTGATTTGTTTCCATTACATTTTCTACCCATTGTTTTCAGTTTTTTATATTTTGTTTTGTATATTTTTATAAATGATAAGGTCTTCTGGGAAAAAGTCTTTATTTGTTTCCATGGAATTGTATTATTGGATCCTGCTTATGGTTTAGAACCCTAAATGTTACCCGAATAAGGACAACTCTTGTTATCATATCATTATGATTTCTAAAATTGCTCAGTTTTAAAATTCATAACAAAAATGTTGGTTGCAATGGCTCCATACACAGTGCTATTGTATCCTAGTGTTTCAGACACTTTTACTGTGACTTTCAGAATGCAGAACAAAACTACAGTTCATATTCTGAGATTTCTACCAGATGTATACTGGTGACTATCAACTTTGATCTCATGTCCTAAAAAGATGAATTTACAAAAAAATTCACAGTGTCACTTTTAGCAAATGCTGTAGAATCTCTAAAGAGAACAATGGAATCAGATCTCTGTTTTTTATCTCAGCTGGATACGTAGTTTCTTATCATTTTGTTTTATCCGACATATTATCTTTTCCAGAAAAAGTATATTCACTCCTCACCTGTGTTTTATCGACCACCTCTGTAAAAATATGTGACTGAGATTTCCAGTAGAGTTTACAAAAAAAGTGCCTAATTCCCTTTAAAGATGACCAAGAGCTTTGAGTAAAATTCACGTACATGAACACAACCAGAAGAAGCCATTGCAATTCTCAACATACTGTTATATGGTATTCCTTTGGCCCATCTTGCGTACATGGCTGAATTTCACTCTTAAAAAATTCTTAAGCCACAGCAAATAATAACTAACAAATGCATCCCATTTACACTAACAAATGAACAGATCATTCATCTCTGGGAGCTTGTGCATATGAACTATTTAAATTGTCTTCACTTGATATTATAAGAAATAGCATTCTTAATTCGTTTGGCATTTCATTATTTTAGTTCTCTTAAATAAATGAATTCTGAAAGGTTACAGTAGAGATTCCTATCAAACATCTTATCTGGCAATGAAGAGAGAATGAAAAAAAGCTGCCTATGTACATTGCAAACTCTAATCTAAATGTGTCATTAGATTGTGAACAAGTTGTTAATATTGTCCTTGAAAGTGACCTTGTGCTGAAGACATGTAGAAGGTTGCATTGCAGTCTTTATCTGAGCTGGCCTTCCAGTTTACTCATTCTCTGTCTACTTATGGAGAAATGTATAATTTAGATATTCATATTCAAATCAATCTAAGGATAAGAAAGTTTTTTCAAACAGCTTTGGTAGAAGGGCTTGAAAACATGGAAAAGACTTTTTGGAATAACTTATAAAAACATGCATGGAGAAGGATCTGGTGATAATTCAGGTGGAGACAGAGGGTTGTGGGGTAATTAATCTCAGGGTTTCTAAGTGTAACTGGATCCTGGTTTTCTCTCTGACTGGGATTCATAAAGTATGCAGTTTCCTTTCCGTTGTTATGCTGGTAACTAAAAATTCAGGTTTTAGCACTTCAATTTCCCTTCTGTGAAATGGGAGATGATATTGCATTTCCTCACACAGCAGAGCTGGGAGTTTGATTATACTTACATGTATGAGACCATTATATTCAAAAGTGGTGGGAATAATAAAGTATTTAGAAGTGTTTTTTTAATATATGATATGCTATATGTTACATATTATATGTTATAAGCTATATAATACATTATGCATTATACTTTTTGTATCATATATTACATTTTACATATTATGTTATATTATTATGTATTGCAGAGATGGAAGACATGCTAGTAAGAGAGTTTTGGTGTACTGTGTGAAGAATCATGATGCCTGTGCCTTTCACTGATGATGATCCCTTTATGCTGACCCTTTGGAAAGCCATCAGAGCTAAACTGGATAAACTACTGGGTTAGCCCATGATTTGTAGACGTCATGAGACTCCTTTTCACTAAGAATTTGGGTAAGCTATTTGTAGAAACACAGTAGATCACAGCACACCTACAAGCACTGTTGAATTAGCGGGGGGGAACACACTCCTGGAAGGAAGCTCTTTCAGTCTTTCTTTCTCTTTCTCATCTGATCTTTCTTTCTTTCTGTTATGAAGCATTTTTTCCCTGACATCCTGACAGTCAGGGCCAAAGCTTTCGGAAATCAAATGTGAACTCATTTTGAAATACCAGCAGCGTTTGAATTTTAAATTAACCTATTTACAATGAAACTATGCCTGCTGATTGCCATCATCTTCAGGAAAATTAACAGTAACGATCATTGGTGTCATAATGCAATTTCCCCGCAAAAATCACATAGGCTTCATTACTGTTTACATAAATTGTCATAAATACCAATTATAGCTGAACATAAAATGTAATGCTCTTTTTTTTAATCATAATCACACAATTGTTCTTCTAATTCATATGCTGGGGGAATAGGGTTTTGATTCAACCTTTGCTGTGAAGGAAATGTTTTGCTGGTAGTTAGTTTTGCTGTAAGTGTTTGTTGGCTTATTTTCAAATCCTCTCTCTCTCCCTCTCTCTCTCTTTTCCTCTATCCATTTGGATCATTTAGTCCTTGTCCCCTGTTTGCTTTGCCCTCTAATACACCAAAAGGAATGTGTAGGCGTGCTAATAGCAGATGGGGGAGATGCGCTGCTTGTGTCCTCTACACATCGGAATTCAGGCTACAGAGAAATAAGTATTTCCGGTGGGGATTTACAACATCATTTTGTGCAATTACGTAGAAGACCCTATAAAGGAATAATGTAATAATAAACCTGTTAAAAGCTCAAATTTGTTGCACCAATTTCTGTTTCTCTTGTAAGTCAGCAGAACAAAGAGCTGATAAAGGGAATGACAAGTTATACTACTAAATTTAAAAAACAAAGGCCAGAAGAAAGGGTCTAGCTTTATTTTAAGCACATAGTTTGCAACATATATTTTTGAGTAACTACATTGTAACTGTTGGCTATATGCTATATAAGCAATGCAAGGTAAGTGCTATGTAATTGCAGGATAATTATCATGTTATTTCTCTTTTCCAGCTTGAATAGTTGTCTGGAGCTCAGTGCCTGCTTCTGACCACTGAATGCCCTTACCTTAGATTGTGTGTGTGTGTGTGTGTGTGTGTGTGTGTGTGTGTGTGTGAACATCTTCATATATATGCATGCATAAATGTACATATATATATATGTGTGTGTGTGTGGACAGTAAATAACAATAATTCCATTATGAATTGAGGTTACTCACTTGAGGAATTTAATTTCTGGAAAGAACATCTCTTTCTCTTGTATTTAATGGTGTTCTTACTCCTCTACTGATGCCATGGCTCAAGTTAGAGACACTCATTGTGTAGATTAGGTGGGATTAAGCTCAATTTCCAGAGAAGAGCAAGACAGAAAATCACTGAATATCATGCAAGATAGTCTGGCACTTGGCTAATCTTTCCTAGAGAGAAAGGGAATCAGGTGCTGAAAAAATGTTGGGTTTTCTGATGCTAGTGCAGGCTTTAGAGCAGACAAATCTGTTCAGAAAGACTAGAAAATCTGCCTCGGCAGTTTTGCTAGTCTGGGTAAGAGTCCGGAATGTTCTCCCTGTGCTTGACATATTCAATATATTTTCTACCTTATCCACCTTGCCCTTACTAGATCCATGCCGAGCACATCTGTAATGTCTGCACAGAACAGTTGTTTTTTTTTTCTTTTTTCTAAACAGCCTGGAGCAGCCAGATTGTTAATCTTATTCAGTTTTTCTCCTGTGGTATAAATTCTTAGGGTAATCTTGATCCGTGTTTCTTTACAGGAGTTCGATGAAGAGCACTCAAGCATGTATCCCCAAATTATGGACCATCTATTGTCAGATGGAGCAGATTCATCTGCAGGTCTATTTGCCAATATAAAGTAGAAACATTATTTTTCTTTTGACATAATGAACAGTCCCTTTATTATATGGATAAAATATTTCTTGCAGAGATCCCACTATCTTGTTTTCCTCCTTTGTTTCTGACTGTATTATTTTGTAGCTCTGAACTAAATTTTAGGTTTCAAATAAAATAGGTTACTAGTTGTAAATTTACCAGCTGTAGATGTTGCAAACAAACAAACAAACAACAAACAAACAAACAAAATTAAAGTGCTGAAAAATATGTGGTATTTTAAAAAGAATATAAAATTCTGCTATGACCGCTCCAGTATGATGAATCTGATCATGCTGCTTCAAAGTCAATTATGACCTCATTTTTTTCATGGAACATTTGATGATTACCAGTGGACATATAAGTGAAGTGTCCTGGGTCCTGAAATTTTCACTCCAGACCTCTTTTCTGCAGATGCTCCCTGAAGTCAGTGGATGATATGAGGACATAACAATTCTACCTTTGGTATTTTGTCAAATTGTTGGGCACAATCAAAGTATTTATAAAGCTGTTGAAAACATGTGAAGCATTTATCAGAGGTGTATTTAGGTTTGTGAACTTTCCATGATGATATTCTTCTGGGATAATCTCTGGACCTGAAGGTAGAGGTTAAAGATTCACCTTCTGATACTGTTTCTAATAAGTGATATATTGTGTGCATTGGCATCAAAAGAGATATATATTCCACCATCACCACTGAAAACTTAGGAGAAATATATATCTACTACAATAGGGAATGTAGTACAATAATTATTTTTGAGGAATTAAAACAAAAAAAAAAACAACAAACAAACAGGTGACTTGGCTAAGATCATAAAGAAGGCTACGAAGGAGCACATAGTTCTCAGACAATGTTTAGCACTTCCATTTTTATTTCACAAAACAATAAAAAAAAAGAAAAGTTAATCTTCTCTGTCAGTAGGAAACTATCATTTTGGCCCATTAGCAAAGCAAGGCTTTTCCTAGACAAAATGGAAGTATGGAAACCATTAAAATGGCTTGAAAATCCATCTGTTTAAGAAAAAAAATTAAAAAATCTGGTCATAATTCCTGGATAAATGTTGCTTACACATACCAATACAACATAACAAAACATATTTTTTTAATAGATTTGATAAACCAGTCAAGTTATTTTTTTGAAAAATCATGTCTTTATTCATTTTTCTTACATTTAACACAGACACAGGCAGACACAGATACACACACACACACAAAATTCCTGTTGTCAATTTTTCATAGGTTAATTCTGATTTAAGTGACTGTATGGAGAGTTCATAAATATTAATTAATATCATCATTGTTAGCGACTTTGTTGATATAAATAACTATCATGCTAATTTTTCTGCACATAGGTAACTCATGACATTGGCTATGATTGCTGTTACCCTCTTCGATCTCTTGCCACTATTGTCTCAAATAGGAATGTACATTTTTAGAAATAAATTTAGGAATGTTGTCTACCCCTTTGTGCTCAATATGTTTCTAACACAAGATTCCTTTAAACCAGATAAGACTGTGTTAAGAAATGACAGCAGCTTGATCTGTATTATGCTTTCTGGTTGTGCAAAATGCCGATATTTCAGTCCTGAGGGTTCAAAATGGATCTCTTGGTCTTCTTATCAGAATAAATATATTCATACCTCCATAATATTTACACTTAAATATTTTTGCTAAAATAAATGAATAAAAGAGAAAATGTACTTTTCCATTCCTTCCTTTTATGTGTAAAAATGAATAACTGAAAGCACTTTTGAATTTTCTGTTTATCAAAATTCATTGGTTGTAGTGGCAACAAAGGTTTTTAGCACAAATTTTGGCAAAATTACTACCAGTACTACTAAACTCTAAAATGAGCTAAAATACTGTAAGAAAGTATTAGGGAAGAAAAACCACATTTCTTAAAAAATATTATCTTTCTGGCTGAGAATAATATTATCTTCAGGAAGGATCCAAAGACTGAAAATTACAATCACATACAGTTTTCAGTTGATTAGTCATGGTGTGTGCAATAGATTAACCAAGAAACATAGTATGGTTATAGTGTCTGATTTGAATTAAATAATATACAAAAATGACAAATAATGAACAGAGGAAAAAAAGAGAATAACAATTAATAAATTCTCTGCACACATGGGAATTTCAAGGTTAACCCAATACCAGTTGAAATAATGAAAATATTCACTTTTTACTTCAATAGAATTTGGATCAGACCCATGAGTTGTTGTATAAACAACATTAAGCATTAAGTTCTTTATATATCTGTGTAATAAAAACTCTTATGAATCAAAGTTAATAAAATGGAAACAAAAGAGGCTGAAACTGCATACTGAAGAGTAAAGAATTTGAGGAAATAGCTGCTGTTTTTTCCAGTTGTTTTGTGGTTTTGTTTTGTTTTAATCTTTGTTAGTATTCAATTATCTCTGTTAATTTTTTTGATAAAACTGTCTTCAAGAAAATTATCTGTGGCAGGGATGATGGTGATTATTCCAAATCTGGAATCCTGATTATTGGTCTAGAAGAGACAAGGAAGATTTTCCTTTCCAAGTTGGGATTTTGCAAGAACTATTTCAGAAGCTATCTGAATAGAGGATGTATAATTATTCATCTAAATGCCACATAGCTCACATAATAGTGCCCAGGGAGATTTTTTGTTGTTGTTGCTAAATATTTGTGAGAAATATTAGGAAAAAAAAAAAAGTTACTTTCATCTAAGTTAATGTAAAACTAAATTCTAGAATTGTACATAATGAATGAATTTACAGCTGCTTTGTGAAGGATCAAAATTTGGTATTTCCATTTTGGAGAAGGAGAATGGAAACACGGAAAGCAGTATCTCTGATATGAGTTAAGAAGTCTTCTCTTGGGTTACCATGCTAGTTGTCTGTTATTCCAAAACCAACATATTTTGCTCTGTTGTAGTTTATTGAGTTCCATCTTAAAGCTATTGACTTTGGAAGTCTCTACCTAAACTTTTACTGCTCTAAAGGTTTCAGAAAAATGTTATGATTTCCCATATGAAGTTCTTTTATGCCATCATTGTCAGTTAGCTTAACTGTCCTGTACAGAAATGAATCACTTCCTCATTCAGCATTTTATAGCAAGAAAGACTTTCTTTTCCCATTTACTCTTGTAAAGTAGGACCTCTGTTCCCCTGCTAAAGGTATAGTTCAAGCCTTTGTCTTCTGGCACTTCCAAACTTCTTCTTATAGCGGATCTTGTAATTGATATTATACAGTGTTATGATACAGTTATATTTTACCCAATTTCTATTGATCAGGTTTTCAAGGGCACACAACATATTTTTTACAGTATTCCAACTTCCATTTGCATTTGTAGTTCCTTCCCATGCTGTTCCTCTAATGAATATACATAGCACATCATTTTTTTTTTTTTACAAAGCTCATTAACAAAATCATTAAGACAAGAGTTGAGGCAAATTTTTGAGGAATATCATGAACCATGAGACACATTAAGTCATGTGCGCTTCCCCTGAGTTTGTTGTGGTCCAAGACAGAGAAGCCTCTGGAACAAACTAACGCCAGGGTTATGCATTGCTAGAAAGTTAGCTTTCTGGATTGGTCTCTGTTACCCAGGTGTCTATACCCTGCCATGATCTAACTTAAATGCATTATATAGGAGGTTTGAGAATTCCCTGAGTCTTTAACTGGGAACAGAAATAAAAGATGTTTCTCATGAGCAGAGGATCTCTTTCTTGCTCTAAACATCAGAAGAGGCAAAGGAGGGAGTGAAAAGATACCAGCCTACTGTGGTTGCAAAGGTAGAGCAATTTAATACAGTCTGTCAGCCACTGCCTTTCCTTAAGCAAGTTCTGACAGTTCAGCATGGACTGTATACAAAAGAAATAGCTTTAAACAACAAACTCCCATTGCCCAAAATATGCATCTGCAATGTGGATCTTCCACATGAAAACAGTAGAAAGGAAGATGAAAGAAATTTCACCATTCAGTTACACTTATCCAGTGATACAATAGACAAACCACATTTCTTTAATATTGCATGTCATCAGTCTCCATCATTATCAAACTCCTTATATAAGAACAAAAAGGGTCAATGAGAGAATTGATCATACGTGAAAGTTATGCATTTTAAGGAGTCTCTACCACATTTGTATTTTATCAAATAGTTCCTAATGATGTTCTATAAAACAAAATTAAATATTTTTGTCTCTGCTGTGTGTTCTTATTCATCAGTTGGTCATTAATCGTTAAAGAATATACTTGCTTGTTTATTTATACTAAATGTTATTATTTATATTCTGAGTAGTCTGCAAGGTCTTTAACTGCATTGCCTAGCCATCTTTATGAGTTTAAGATTGTGTGGGGAGAAGGGAAAGGTTAAGTTATTGAACTCATTTCTGTGCTCTTGTAATGGAAACCATTTTCTTTATTATTTTATTAAAAATAAATTGATTTTTTTAAAAAGACAAGAAATAAGGGAGCTATAAAAATATATGTTTACCACTACTACTCTTTCATTTATACTGGAAAGTGTCTAGAGCAACTCCACTTTCATATGAATGATATATGTGTATTTAAAACATGTCCATATTCCTATTGATGACTCTGTGAGTGGTGGAATTTTAACACGTTTTAGGTGCTTTGTTAAATCTGTTTTTTGTTAAGGAGTGAAATTTATCTAACCAGTTATATGCATTATCTATCTCACTGAAAGCTGTCCAGATTTTCCTTATACTTACTGAAAAAAATATAAGTAAATTTAGATAATAATTCAGATCATCTTATGTTCAAGGAAATGCCTGAGATAGATCAGATAAACAATGCATTAAAATACTTAACACTTTTCATTAATTAGGGAAAAATCTCAGACACACTTTGTAAAACTGGGGAGTTTGGTAAGGGGAATTCTTCCTCTCCAAACTTCTACCCATTGTCCTTGGATCAGGCCTTATAAGCAATATCAAGTGTCACTTTACTAATGAGAATGATAGAATATAATAACAGTATTAAGATTACTTTGACTATACTTGTGTTTACCTTTTAACAAATGTCACATTCATTGTGAACTACATATTTACAGAAGCTTGATCAAGCATAGACAGAGCAAAGAACTTTACAGTTAATACAGTTTTTAAGGCTCCATAGAAAATAGACTTTACTTAAGTGTTTACTACAAAATACATTGTGTTTTTGCAAATATTTTTGATTTGGGTTTTTGTGTGTAGGTTTTTTTATTTGTTTTTGTTTTTGTTTAATGTGGATATTTTAACCTAAAATTTACTGTAGACTGTCATATAGTAACAAAAATTTTCTTTTCTTATTTGTCTTAATGCAAGGTCTTAGATCAAATCTGTGATTAAAAATTGATCTCCCCCCCCCCCCCCCCCATGGTGTAAGGGTCTTTATTTGAAGCAGATATTAGAAAACCTGGTTGAATAACCAAAGTAATTTTTTATATTTGCCATAAGATAACTATAGGTATAGCTACGCAATGCATTAACTGATCCTACCCAGTTTATATATACACCTCTATCTCCCTAAGGTAGCCCAAGGGTGATTAAAAGAGACGCCAAGGCCTTGGGATGGCCAGTGAGGTAATCTGGGGCACAGGTTATTTTTTCCTCCCTCCTTTCAGTTGCGGGCAGTGACTTTGGAAGGAACAGACAGACCCAATCTATTAGCACATGGCTCCATGGCTGGTGTCACCAGCACAACTTTGGGGTTTTTGACAATAGGATGGCCTACACAGCACCGGGATTGCTGATGTCAAATAGAAGCCACCTTTCTCAAAGGGGAAAGAGGGTCTTTGCTAAGGAGCCTGCAGGGCTCATTGACAGGGCTTAAAAACAGAGGCGAAGCAAGGGGAACATATCAGGCTTGCTTGTGACAAGCTGTGGGATGATACACAATGGTTAGAGGGACAGGCTGCTAGTGTAAGCCCTCAACCTGTTGCCCAGAGGTGTGCTGGGGACACTGCAGCACAGTCGAAGTCTTGCAGAGATGAGCTGGGGGCTCCTCAGGTAGAACGAGTCAACAAGGAAATTTCCGTGAAACACCTCAAGGGAAACAAGGGGTGTTCCACTAAGAAGGAGGCACGGCCCACAGCCCAGATGAAATGCCTCTACACGAACGCACACAGCATGGGAAACAAACAGAGGAGTTGGAAGCTACCGTGCTGTTAGAAAGCTATGACCTGATTGCCATTACTGAAACTTGGTGGGATGAATCCCATGACTGGAATGTGGCTATTGGTGGCTACAGGCTGTTCAGAAGGGCCAGGTGAGGAAGGAGGGGTGGAGGCATTGCTCTCTACATCAAGAAATTGATAGTGTGAAGAGCTGTCTCTAAAGAATAACCACGAGCAGGGCGAAAGCTTATGGGTAAGAATCAGAGACCAAGGCAACAAAGGGAACCTTGTAGTTGGTGTCTACTACAGGCTGCCTGATCAAGGGAAGCCTACTGATGAAGTCTTCTTCCTTCAGCTCCAGGACGCTTTGCGCTTGCAGACTCTTGTCCTACCGGAGCACTTCAACCACCCCAACATCTGCTGGAAAATAACATGGCGAGCGGTAGGCAGTCCAGGAGAACCCCAGAATGCATTGAGGATAAATTCTTAAGTTAGGTAATAAACAACCCTAACTGAGGGGATGCAATACTGGACCTGATGGTCACTAGTGCAAGGAAACTCATCAGTGACGTCAAGATTGGAGGCAGCCTGGGCTGCAGTGATCATGCATTGGTGGGGTACACATTCCTGAGGGATATGAGAAAAGTGAGGAGTATAGTCAGGACCCTAAATTTTAGGAAAACAAAATTCCAGCTCTTCAAGGAGTTAGTCAGAAGGACCCCCTGAGAAACAGTCGTCAGGGACAAGGGAACAGAACAGAGCTGGCAGATCTTTAAGGGTGAGTTCCATAGAGTGCAAGAGCTCTCAGTCCCCAGATGTAAGAAATCAGGCAAGGAAGGGAAGAGACCAGCATGGCTAAGTCAAGACATACTGGGTAAACTAAAGAGCAAGAGGGAACTGCACAGGCAGTGGAAGCAGGAACAGATATCCTGGGAAGAGTACAGGGACGCTGTCCGGTTGTGTGTAGGCATGGGACCGGGAGGTCCAAGGCACAGCTGGCGCTGAACTTGGCAAGGGATACAAAGAATAACAAGAAGGGCTTCTACAGGTATGTAAACCAGAAAAGGAAGGTTAAAGAAAGTGTACCCCACGATGAACAAGAATGGCGACCTAGTATCAACAGATGAGGAGAAGCCTGAGGTACTCCACAACAATTTTGCCTTAGCCTTCACTGGTAACCTCTCTCCTCACCCCTCCCAAGCTGATGGACCACAAGATGGGGGCCAGGGGCGTAAAGCCCCTCCCACCGTAAGGGAAGATCAGGTTCGTGACTGCCTGAGGAACCTGAACATACACAAGTCTATGGGACCCAATGAGATGCATCCCAGAGTCCTGAGAGAATTGGCTGATGCAGTTGCTGAAACACTCTCCATGATATTTGAAAAGTCATGGCAGTCAGGTGAAGTCCCCACTGACTGGAAGAAGGGAAACATTGTGCCCATCTTCAAAAAGGGTAGAAAGGAGGACCTGGGGAACTACTGACCTGTCAGTCTCACCTCTGTGCCTGGGAAGATCATGGAACAGATCCTCCTAGAAGCTATGCTAAGGCACGTGGAGGACAGGGAGGTGATTCATGGCAGCCAGCATGGCTTCCCCAATGGCAAGTCCTGCCTGACCAACATAGTGGCTTTCTATGATGGAGTGAGTGTATTGGTGGACAAAGCAAAAGCAATGGATGTCATCTATCTGGACTTTTGCAAAGCCTTCGACACGGTCCCCCACAACATCCTTCTCTCTAAACTGGGGAGATATGGATTTGATGGGTGGACTGTTTGGTGGATGAGGAGTTGGTTGGATGGTCACATCTAGAGGGTAGTGGTCAATGGCTCGATGTCCAGATGGAGATCAGTAACAAGTTGTTGTGATTTAGCCCTGGTCAGCAACTAAGCACCACACAGCCGCTCGCTCACTCCCCCCAGCCCAGTGGGAAGGGGGAGAATCAGAAGAATAAAAGTGAGGAAACTCCTGGGTTGAGATTAAGACAGTTTAATAGGCAAAGCAAAAGCCACGCGCGCAAGCAAAGCAAAAGAAGGAATTCATTCATTACTTCCCATGGGCAGGCAGGTGTTCAGCCATCCCCAGGAAAGCAGGGCTCCATCACACGTAACGGTTACTTGGGAAAACAAACGCCATCACTCCAAATGTCCCCCCTTCCTTCTTCTTCCCCCAGCTTTATATACTGAGCATGATGCCATATGGTATGGAATATCTCTTTGGTCAGTTTGGGTCAGCTGTCGCGGCTGTGTCCCTTCCCAGCTTCTTGTGCACCCAGCAGAGCATGGGAAGCAGAAAAAGTCCTTGACTACTGTAAGCACTACTTAGCAACAACGAAAACATCTCCACGTTATCAGCACTGTTTTCAGCGTAAATCCAAAACATAGCCCCACACTAGCTACTATGAAAAAAAATTAACTCTATCCCAGCTGAAACCAGGACACAAGTGGTGTCCCACAGGGGTCCATACTGGGACAAGTGTTATTTAATATCTTCATCAATGACACAGACAGCAAGATTGTGTGCACCCTCAGCAAGTTTTCAGATGACACCAAGCTGAGCGGTGCAGCTGACACACCAGAAGGATGGGATGTCATCCCAAGAGACCTGGACAAGCGGGAGAGGTGGGCCTGTGAGAACCTCATGAGGTTCAACAGGGCCAAGTGCAAGGTCCTGCACCGGGATCAGGGCAACCCCCAATATCAGTCCAGGCTGGGGGATGAAGGGATTGAGAGCAGCCCTGTGGAGAAGGACTTGAGCGTACTGATGGATGAAAATCTGGACTTGAGCCAACAACGTGCATTTGCAGCCCAGAAGGCCAGCCATATCCTGGGCTGCACTAAAAGCAGTGTGGCCAGCAGGTCGAGGGAGGTGATTCTGCCCCTCTACTCTGCTCTGGTGAGACCCCACCTGGAGTACTACATCCAACTCTGGGGTCCTCAGCACAGGAAAGACATGGACCTGTTGGAGCGGGTCCAGAGGAGGGCCACAAAGATGATCCGAGGGCTGGAGCACCTCTGCTATGAGGACAAGCTGACAGAGTTGGGGTTGTTCAGCCTGGAGAAGAGCAGGCTGCGGGGAGGCTTTATTGCAGCCTTTCAGTACTTAAAGGGGGAATATAGGAAGGATGGGGACAGTCTTTTTAGCAAGGCGTATTGTGACAGGACAAGGGGCTTTAAACTAAAGGAGGGTAGATTTAGACTGAGTATAAGGAAGAAATTTTTTACGATGAGGGTGGTGAAGTGCTGGAACAGGTTGCCCAGAGAGGTAGTGGAAGCCCCATCCCTAGGAACATGCAAGGTCAGGTTGGATGGGGCTCTGAGCAACCTGATCTAGTTAAGGATGTCCCTGCTCACTGCAGAGGGGTTGAACTAGGTCTCTTGCAACTCAAACTCTTCTATGATTCCATGATTCCCTCTGACTTTTTCAATGATTCTTGATTCCACCCATCTATTACATACATCTAATAAGCTTCAAGATGTGTTTATTTCTGTAAAACACATCATATTAGTAGATATGTATTCTTTATTTTATGGAGTCCTCACACAAAAGAGGAAAAAATTCCTTGGAAAATTACCCAGGAATACACTTAGAGCAGGTTTCATCTTTCCTTACTTTATATGTGTAGTGTAGAAATCAACAGCTCACCTCCTTGATCTAAACACCTTTGGAATGAATTACTCTGAATTCTCACCTATCATCTGTTTTAGAGGCCCACTTTAGAAGAGAGAAATTTTATCTGAGCTGTGGCTATTTCTCTCCATTGATTATACAGGGATGTTTTGTAAATGAGTAGTTCAGATAAATTTGTTTATCATGGTTTAACCCCTGCCGGCAACTAAGCACTACACAGTCAGTCACTCACTCACCCACAGTGGGATGGAGGAGAGAATCAGGAGAGTAAAAGAGAGAAAACTCATGGACTGAGATACAGGCAGTTTAATAGGTAAAGGAAAAGCTGCGCATGCAAGCAAAGCAAAACAAGGAATTAATTCACTGCTTCCCATGGGCAGGCAGGTGTTCAGCCATCTCCAGGAAAGCAAGGTCCCATCACACATAGCGGTTACTTGGGAATAAAAACACCATCACTCTGAACATTTCCCCCTTCCTCCTTCCCCCAGATTTATATGCTGAACATGATGTCATATGGTGTGGAATATCTCTTTGGTCAGTTTGGGTCAGCTATTCCACCTGTGTCTCCTCCCAAATTGTGCACCCCCAGCCTACTCACTTGTGAGGTGGTGTGAGAAGCCAAAAAGGCCTTGACTCTGTGTAAGCACTGCTCAGCAGTGACTAAAACATCCCTGTGTTATCAACACTGTTTCCAGCACAAATCCAAAACATAGCCTTATACTAGGTTCTATGAAGAAAATTAACTCTATCTCAGCCAAAACCAGCACAAAGTTATATCTGATTAAGTAAACCTTTATTTGAAGTAGCTTCTTTTATCTTCTCTATATCATATATCACAGTGGCCTGAGACCAGAAAAGTAGGATATTTTAATTCAAGATTCAGAGATATCAGACTGAGTCATCAGTATTAAGCAATTTTACTTCATATCAATAGTGGTGAACTAGCCAGTTCCTTGACATATTACAGTCATAAGAGAACTGTGTAACCTATTCAACTACCATAATAATTTCCTAACAGCCCTGAGGGTTTCTTTTGGAATTTTCTACCCCAGCACCATCCACATTTAGACAATGCACAAGTCCTCATGTGTTTCAGACAATACAGCTGATCTGGGAGAGTACAGAAAATACAGACAAGATGGAGAATTCATTCTAGGGAACGATAGAGCCAGAATCATGCAACAATAATAATAATGCAGGGCCTAGTGACAGTAAAAGGAGCACAACAATTAAAACAATAACTAACAGCTTTAGAAGGGAGAATTTATTGGACCTCCACCTCTAACTCCCTGGTCTGAATCCAGATGTAACAAGACTGACCAAATGTCACTCTAATTACACAGCGATAAAAGTTCCAGAGTAAAATGAATTCCACAGTCTGAACTCAGCTCCAAGTGAGCATTTGTCTTCATTACGAGCCCAGCATATATTTGGCACAGTCTGTACTCCTGTCTTTAAAAGAGGTTCATAAGTTAATGAACAGGAAGATTGAAACATTCGCCTAGTGCCTAGTACCACATATCCAGGACTGGGGTAGGGGATAGAGTGAAGGACTTAATCTTCAACATCCCTTCTTCTCCCTTCTTCACATACAGAATGGATTTGCTTCTTGTTCTTTCAGTTGTTAAAAAAAAAACAAAAAAAAACGAAAACTTTTTCACATGATAAAATGTGCAAGTGATAAATTTCTCTTCCAACCCCTCCCTTCCTTACACCTCCCCTCCCTTCCTCTTGAGTGTCCTTGAGTGTCACATGCCACAAAGATTCAGAAGTTTTAGATTTTCACTCCTCTTCCATAACTCGGTGTTCCATCTTTTAAGTGTGATTACTGCTGAAATAAAAACAAAAAAAGAAGAGAAGATGAAAACATTTCAGGATCCAGCAGCAAAGAGTCTGCCTGCTCTCTTTCTTAATTCCTTCTTTCCCATCAGAAAGCTTTCCAAACTTTGGTTGATGGATTGACAGAGTAGGAAGTACATTGATCTGTACCATAGATTTTTTATTTCTTTCTATTTCTCATTCCTTTTTTTTTCTTTTTTTTTTTTTTTTTACATCATTTGATTTTCAGATGGACAGCATAAAAACACTTTAGTCTTCTATTCACATTCTGCCCATGCATGTCTTAGAACAAATTATTCATATCATTCAAGGCTTTTGCTGATGCTATGTATCTGGAAAGCAACATTCGTATTGTAAGGAAGAGTAATAGCTTGCTTAGAAGTTTGACAATGTGAAACAAGGAGGGAGCTGATTAGGCAGTGATTTGAAAATGTTTGGAATGATAGTACTAGCAGAAATTGAATCTTTAATATTTTTTTTTTCCTCATTTTGACTGTAATATAGAGTAGGGTGGATGGAGACATTAATGTTTTAGAATCATAGGCATTAGAGTTGAGGATGGTCTTTGGCCAGGACTGGGGCAATTCCAACAACTAACCATATTCTCAAGTGCACCGTGAATTCAGAGTAACTCAGCAGGGTCCTGTTTGTTGCATATGCACAAATAGAACTAAGAGCTTGTTTATGTTCTCACTGCTTAAACTGAACTTCTGTCACATCCGAATTTTACTGTTCAGAGTGTGTATGATATATTTAAAAGTCATTTGATCCTATCTTTTGAGCAAGCTTGCAATATTACTAGAATGATCAGAAAAAAAAGGAGCATCCATCTTTTGAAAAAGACTGAAGGAATTTCTTTTGCTGAAGCAAGCAAAATTAAAGCTGATATGGAGTAGAGAGGGAGAGAAGAAAAGCAGCTACTTGAGCTAAAGGTAATTTTAACACAGAAAAAATCAGTATAAATGACCATGAATAAATTATATTTGTCCATTAATAGGCTTTTATCAACTGGGATCTAGAAACCTTTCTGGAGAACCACTCCTATAACAACAGTGTGGGAAAAAATAATAACTAGTTTTAAAATGATTGCTCTAAGTTCACAGCAATGGTCATACGCCATTGTGCCAATGTCAGCAAGAGATGGGTCTGGATGGACAAGGACAGGCATTCCACTTTGTATCTTTATGTTTACATATAGCCTGAGGTAGACATCTCCTGTCTCTTCCATTGATGTCCTAATAAAAAAAAATAAAATTCTTAGAAATTGAACAAGGAGAAGGATCTAGAACTTTCTTGCAACAAGCTTCCAGTTTCTACTTCATTAAGCTGAACCACAAGCATGCTATGACTACGAAGTTAGCAGGCAGCAGCTCCTCTTGACTCCTGATGGCTTTTGAATACCATACTCTTAAGATAACTCTGTCCATGCCTTGTATCAACCCCCTCACAACCCTACTAAAAGCTCTGACTCATTCTGCCAACAAAGCACTTAAAATTAGGTGTTATTCAATGCTGAGATTTGCCACATGGCTAGATCATAAGTAACTTTGCAAGTTCATTGACTTGGACTGTGAGTCAGAAGTCACTTACAGGATTTAAGAGCATCCATATATTTAACTGCTTTCTTTTCACCTCTTTCTCTTATACAGCAGGCAGCACCTTTATTAAAAAGCCTTACAATGCTTGTCTTTACCTAGGATATTTTATTTAGTCTTCAAGCTGTCTCAGGTAGCCTGTAAACGCCATTGCCAAAGATTTTCCCTTAAAAACATGCAAAAATGATCTTGACATATTAGTACTTACAATTTAATTAATTTCTATTTTTTTAAATCTTTTTTTTTTCCTTTTTTATGTTAACGATTTACTCCTTTTAGTTTTTGTTTAATTCAGGTACTACATTAAAAACCACATTTTAAATTAAATAACTCTTGACTCTAAAAGAGAAGGAAAAAGAAAAGCAAAACAAACAAATAACAGGAACATGAATGAATAGATACAGATATAGCGATGACAGGGAGGTAAGGAGAAAGAATTCTACCACTGACCTTTTGGTCACTGATGTAATAGAGATGTAAGCATCAAACTGGTTCTTCCCATGTGAAACAACCACTTGTGGTTTATTAGTAGACAACAAACTATAAATGAACTCACATGGGCTGATCCAGGTACAGGTACATATCAGAAGAATTGAAGGTAATACTCTGTACAATTTGAATTTTCTTAAGAGTGACAATTGGCTGTGTAACTGGAACATGGCAGAGAGTACTGGAGCATTAATCATAGTCCTTTGGTTGGCCTTTCTTCTCTTTTGTAGGAAGATATTTCCAGGACCTTGCTCTGCTGGTACATATCAGATTTTGAATTTCTGTAAGTTTGGGGGGAGGGGTGTTTGTGCTATTTTAATTTTCTCAATTAGACCAACAGTATACTTTTGCCTTCCTTACCAGTGTTAAACTGGGCACTCAACTCACCAGGTAAGGAAGATCCCAAAAATCTTTTTGGGTAAATTGATCTGCTGATTTTACCCAGATTATATGACTGCTTTTTACAAGTAAATATTTGCAGAATCTGTATTTAACTTTACAAGGGATTTAGGGCAGGATCTGTCTTGATGTTTGTACCTGTACAATGCCAATCCATTGTCAGCATTAAAAAAGGAGACTTTCATTAAAATTATAAGCAATTAACTGTTCTGATAGCTTTATATGGATAGATATTCTTAAGGAACTAGTCTGACAGTTTGAGTTCATTTTTTGTAATCCAACACCACATAATAATAAACCAGCCTTCTTGTCATCTCAATTTCTTGTGCCTCTTCTACCTTAGATATATAAGAGCTACCTTTTACCCTACAACTAATCTGAAAAAATATATATTTTTTTCCAAGCAACTCTTTTCCAAGAAATGCATCAATTCAGTATATTTCTTAACTTATTTGGGTCCTTGTAAAGTTTCATCTGATAGACATAAAACTGTAAGATGATAGCATTGAAATGCAAGTCACAAGCTTCAATTAGGTACAATCAGAAATCATGCGGTGACTTCATTAAGTATCATTAAGAATGATCAAAATATTGCTCTTAGGAAAAATACATCAAAAGCATGCATTTACACATTGATTAAACAGGATCTGCAATTTCTAAAATCTGGTACGAGAAAAAAGAATGTAGTAAATTAAGTGCTCATACCCTACTTAGCAACAAGGGACTGCTTAGCAACCAACAAAGTGAAAAATAATGGATATGGCAGAGCACAAACTCTCAGCTCCTTTCGAAATGGAAGTATTGGGCAGCCATAGACAAACTGAAAGAAACTGCTGGAAAAAGTAAAAAAAAAAAAAAAGAAAAAAAAACCAACTTTTTTTTTCTCTCAATAAATTGCACTCATATCAAGGATAGCTAAGCTGATGTAAGAGAGAAGCAGCTGGCCACCATAAGCCACTGAATAACTGTTACAGTCACAATTCCTTAGTCAACTGGTCTCCTATTCTACATTTACCCTCTTCAGTTATACAACCAGAAAGTCTTTGTCTGCTATGTCCAAGTGTGGGCTCAGCATTCCCTCTTCATGTGGTTTCAGACAGTTCAGGCTATAGCATCTGTACAGGAGGAGTCCATTTCTTAACTGGTCCTTCTCATATGCTTGTGTTTCCCTGCCAGATATAAACAAGGTTCATGCCAGTTGTCCAGATACAACAGAAAGCAAAAAGTGTTGAGTTTTGCAACTGGAGAGCGTGAGCTTAATTTCTTGAAATAACAGGAGTGTATAGATATACCCTTCAAGAAAAGTTCTCTTAGGCCTCAGTTTCCTAGCTGTCATCTTCCTCCAAAAGCAATCCTTCAAATCTTTCTCCGAATAAAATCTTACAGTCCTTTGACTTTAACCTTTTTGCACTTTCGGACAGAAGTGAATTATTCTTTCTATTAGAGAGGTGAATTGCAAAAAAATCTTAGTTATGTTGCTTGTTTTCTCAGAAGCCTGCTGAACCAGGATTACATATATTTGAATGACTGATTAGAAAATACTTAAAGATTATGGAAGCGTACACAATTGTCAGTGGGTACTCTGATTCAACGTGATGTGTCCCAGACAAAATGATGAAGATGCCCTACTGAGATACATAGACCTCTAAAAAAGCTGTGCAGGGAAATCCCTTCCAGCACACAGTTCTGAAAATTGTTCAGGTTGAACCTAATGGGGCTCAACCCCCAAATACAAAATTGTATTTTCAATATAAGCATAGATTAGAGTATGTTAGTAACACAGTAATTACTATATTGCCTAAGATCCGTAAGTCCCTCAAAACTGTTGTATTTATTTGATGGAACATTCTTCCACATGGTTGCTTGCCTACGTTGTGATCACTAATGTTACAGACTAGCTTGCTCCCTGAATATATGAATTTTTAGATCCTTTCCAAATTTTTATTCCTGTTACTTACGTAGGATAACAAAGGATATTTATGATGTGTATATGCATATCTACTTGTATTCTGCAGTTGTGTAAAATCTTGTCTCATGACGTTCCAATAACTATGAATTCTACCATGTAAACAAACATAATCCAAAAAGATATATAACTCTTCTACCACTCTTTATAATTTTATCTTTTTTCTAATTCAGTTATGGCCTCTTTATTAGAAGATCTCAGTCTTTCTTCTCTGGATTCAACACTTGGCCCTGACAAAACCTGTTTTATTCAAAGATCTCAAAGCAAATAGAAAATATTAAAAGCAATATTTTCTAAAGTGACCTCAGATTTTTGCTTGACTCCTATAAGGGAATTACAAATCTGAGTAGGCATGAATGGATGTGCATTGCCTAAGGTTTACAAATTACATTTCTCAAGACCTTTGTGCAGTATGCAAATGCTGCTATATTTGCTTACAGTTGAATAAACTCAGGCACCAAGAGGTTAAGTGGATGGATCAAGGTTGTAGAGCAAAAGGATGCCAACAACCTGAGCAGACCCCCAGGGTCCTAGTTTCCAGAGTCATGCTGTATCTGCTGTATTGATTCTCTCTTTACAACCACTCCAACTTGTTAATGGACTATGAAGCTAATGGAATATTAAAAGAAGCTTAAGAATTTTTTCTATGGAAGTCGGCGGTCACTTAATTCTACAAAAGGAGGTTTAAAAGAGAGAGAGAGAAAGGAATAAAAGGAAAAAAGAAAAATGTCAGAACTGATTGATTAAGGGAAGAAGTAGGTACCTGAGAAATGCCTGGTATGATGCCAGTACAGGTTCAGGTCAGACAGGGCTATTTTTAAATTATTTGGTATTTTCAGAAATTGATTACTTGGCTAACACATTAAGAAGTAGCTCTACACATTCATTTAATGGGCCAGTGCCTCTTTTACAGGTCTGGAACAGTCACATTCAATCTCATCTACTCCTCGTTAAGTAGTGTTTTCTTCTCCAGTGTGTTTATTTACTGCCAATGCTGTAAGCATAAAATATATAACAAAAAATAAATAATACTTTAAATAGTCTTTCAGCCATATGGGCCTTCAGGACAAGTGACTTTACTTCAGGCCTTGTGAGCTGAGTTAGGGCTCAGACATCAATTCTCATTCTTTCATATGCCTGCAAATTGAGCAATACTTTCTTTACATACTGTTAGCTGTTTAATATATAGCCACCTGAGTCTAAAGCTGCCCTGAAACAAAACATGGTAGATTCTTACAATAAGTAAAGACAAATGAATAATGAGCCATTTTATTTTGATGACACTATATGCACTAGAGTAAGAACAGAGTATTTTAGGTGAGGCAAAAACAGTAAAAACTTTTGGAAAATAATTAAGATTCTGCTGATGTCTTGATTAATGTGCAGGGAGGGATTGGCTATTGGACGATTTCAATTTTTTCACTGACTTTCCCAAGCAAGATGATACTCAGAGCTACATTTCTAAGCAATGACATCTCCATTTTTCTAGAAGACTTTTTCAATAAAGGCACCCCTTAGCATAATAAAGATTTTTTTAACCATATTGTCAACAGTTATGTGCTCATAACTTTATCTGCTCTGATGTTGGGAATAGCCAGATGACTGGAACTAGGTAAAACATTTCAGTTACAGGAACAGCCTACTTTGATGTCACATCAGAGTTTCAGGAAAACACACAGAGGAAGGCTGTAATATTAATAATAATAATAATAATAACAACAACAACAACAATAATAATACATCCTGACCATGATAAACAGCATTCTCAGCATGGATAACACTGATCTTTTACCTACACTTAGGCCTGCCCTTCACCTTACTTATTGTTAATAAAACAGCATGGCAGAAAAGTTCAAGCATCCCAGCCAGTGAAGGAGAAAGATTTTCATTCTCTCAAGTTAGACGGTTAATTTTTAATGTGGATATTTGACTTATGCTCCCAGATTTAGAAAGGTTCTCCTTAGTCTTTAACTTCTCTGAAAGGGTGACCTTGCAAAGCTTGGTATGCCTTTGTCTCCTATTGCCCTCGATGAAAGCCAAGACTGATGCAAACCATGATATGGGTAGTCTTCTGTTGTGATGGCATCTTAAATTATTTTTTCTGTAGAAGTTGTTCACTGATTCTCTCTGCGAAGTGTTATATAAACAACCATACAGAACAGTTCTACTTGAGCAGGACTGTACTACAAAAAGGCATAGCCTACTTTCTGGGATATGCCATCTCATTCCTCACTCCTCATTGCTCATAACGTATGCTGACCCTGTCTCAGAAGTAATCTAATCCTATAACAACATTAAGATCTACTCTGAAGATAAGTTTTCCCTGCGTGCTTGGGTTCAAAATCCAGGCTTGAAATTACATTTTACATTTCTAAAAAGATTCTCTAAAACTCCTTTAATTCCATACTATTGTAAAACATAATGAAAAAAATCAATTGATTAATGTTTTTACCACTTTATTATCTTGAATATTATAATGATGATGATGGAGAATAAAACTATAATCAGCTTCAATGATACCTTATGAGTTACCTTTCTATTTAATTTCCTGAGCAGAAGGTATATAATTTTATTTTACATTGGAACTGTTAGTGATTTTTTATAAATGTCAAATATTGACTTTTGATAAATAAGTAATTCATCAATTATTACAGAATATTGAATGAAAAAATGTTGCAGAATTAGATAGAGGTGAGAGAACAGTCTTTACTCCTTTGTGTTAAGGGAATGTGCAGAAGATGTTGGATCTTCTAATCAAGTTCTATGACTTATAGTCATCCAGTTTTTGGATACTCACTAAATGCCTGCTCTGAAGTATATTTCTATAACAAGTTTTGTTTCAGTAGTTTATTTCTGTTTTCTTGTCAATTGGTTATGCCTCTGTAGTTCTTTAAGTCTTTTAAAAGAAAAAAACATAGTTAAGCTTTTCTTTTTTCTTCTGTTGTACTTATCTGGCCCTTGCAGGACCTCATTGCTTGCCAAAGAGACTGTACAGATGGAGAATCAAAAAAGCTCTCAGGTCTTATTGCTCATGCCCGATGTTCAGACTCATTATCCATTGCTTGGTACACCCAGAGGTTTATCCATTCAAGTAATAAATATTTCCATAATCTAATAGATCTCACAGTAAGGTGCATGCTGTAATATTTTAACACATTTTTGTTTCTTTGATTTCATCCCATCATTCCTAATTATACCCCCTATGAATCTCTTGCTGAATCTCTTTAATTGCACAATTGTATATTTTCTTTCAACTCAGTCAAATGATATATACCTAATTCAGCTCATCAGGCTTTACATTTTCTTCAACATGGAAGAAACTACTCATGTCTCCTTCTGAAAGAACTAAAAAATTCTCCAGCATACCCCCAATGGATGTTTCTGGACTAGAGGCATTCACAACACAGGATTTACAATCTTGGGGGAGGGGGATGTGGCACTTGCTACAAAGTGTTAAAAAACTTGTTCCCTCACATTTAATACCTGCAGTTATGCATTATTTATCTTTCTGAAAAATTTTAAGAACAAAATCACTTTATATGCCACTTCAGAAATAACTGGATTTGTTACTCATTGCAAAGATAATCATTTGCATGTCTGCTCACCAAGAATTTTGAACCCATCTTTATAGGTGGGGATCCTAAGGCACAGAAACACAGTGTAACTCACTAGAGGTCAAATAAATAATCACTGCTGGAAACAGAAACAACATTGTTTCTATTTCACTGAAAATATAGCATTTCACTGTCATAATCTTCATTTACAAAGCCACATCCTGTTGTTGTCATTGAAGAACTTATTCATTTATTGTTTCCAGAGGTTAATAAGGAGAGACTCTTGTATCAGGCATATTTGGGGCATGAATTTTCAAATATGCATACATTCATATCTAACTCATGGAACACTGGGATCATTGAACGTTTTTGTCAATGTCTAGTGGTCATCCACATGTCCTGGTATAAAAAAGGCTACAAACCCAATAACAACTTCAACATGGATATCTTCATTAAAATATTTCTCAAATAAAATTTTGTACCACTATCTGAACAATTCTCATTGTAAACCTAGAAAGTTTGTGTATCAATACATAGGTCTTTAATAATAAGAAAATAGAGAGAAGAAATATGATTTTTTTTCTTTGTAAAGCTAAATAAACTTCATTGTTACTTTCATTCTGAAATACATTTATTTATAGTTAATCCTCTTACTGTCATTATTAAAAACATAGAATATACAGACTTTTCTAAAAAACAGAGTGGATATTAATTATTCAAAGATTCCATTTCATAGTTTCAGAAAAAGAAAATAAACAATTTCATTATTATTAATTGACAATATTTTACCAGTGTGTAAGGGCCCCAGTGAACTAAACATTATGCAAGCCACAAAACACACACTTAATTCTTGACTCTGGTGAAATGAGTACAATAATTCTATCAAGTTCACTGAAAATTTCATCCCTGGCTAAAGACAGTCCTTATTCTGAAAACTATGCAAAATTTCGTCCCCAGTTTTGCACACACACAGTATGCATAACTTTTCTCAGGTGATTAGTAAAGCTCCTTTTTTATTCATCCCCAGTACCAGAACAAATTACAAAGATAAAAGCATTGCAGGGACTGAAGTGAAGTTGGATTAGTTGTCTGTGATGCCTTTATCATCTGTGATAACTTTACTCAAGGTTACACAGGTTTTTAAGAACTAGATTGGGGGTTAATTTAATAGATGATGTAACCAGTGGGTGTGATAAACAAATCTGAGGAAAAGGGGAGAGAAGTCTCACAGTAATGCAAACGGATATTTAAGAGGGACAGATTGGTGCTCTAATTATTTGTGAATGTTTTATGTTGGAAATAAACTGCATGTAGATCAGGCAAGAATGAGCTCATGGCATGGCACTCTTTCTTCAGGATGTGTCTTGCCAGCTTCTTTTTCTGAGTTGCTATTGTGCTGTGAATGCTGCAGGAAACTCTAACTTCTCTGTGCTCTTCTCATCAAGATCACCTTTTCATTTTAACTCTTAAAAAAATCTAGAGAACTGAGTTTCATTTCTAAAGTTTAAAAGGCTTGTACTTTCTTGAATATGAAGCTTGAATAAGGACAGTGGGTTTCCTGAGTGAGGCATTCCCCAGCAGAAGAGTCTTTTCTATGTGCTGTTGTAGCTCAGGCACTAGACATACCAAAGTGCCAGGATGAATCCATGTGCTTTCACTGTCTGCCAGCATTGGCATCATGGCAGATCACACAGCTTTATTTCACTCTGCCTGGAAAGATTTTCTTTCTGCGGTCAACTTAAGAACTGAATAAACTGAAGTTGGAAACAGGAGTTTCAATACTCATGTTCCAGTACCCAGTATCTATTTATTCTATTTATTCTAGTGAGATTCTCGGCTTTAACCTATGACTGAACTGAGTATATTCTGCGTATTAAAGGACCCAGTTAGCCTCTCTTTCAGAAAGTCTTGAACATTTTGTTTAATTTAATTGTATGAATTTTCTCTGCTGATACAAATTTCTGTCTTACGAGAATCAGCATGAAAAATTAGTAACTTAGCAATAAACCCCAAAACAACAGCAACATCCTGAAACACATTTGTCTTCAAAGCTCAGGGGTAGATCACTGCTGAAGTTCTATGAGGATTTTCAACAAACCTCCGGACAGGCTTACAAGTGGCTGGAGCTTGTGTCGGCCAACTGGATGGAGGTCTTTACACAATGAGCACATTTCACCGTTAGTGCTATTGTCAGGAGAAAAATACCTAGGTCACTTATTACCCTAGAAAGATGAAAATGTACCCACCTGGTGCAAACCCATTACAGTTAAATACAAACTAACAGCATCAACTTTTATTTCCCCTCCTCCTCTCCATTCTCTATCATGAAAGCAAACAAATAACTAAAAACCATGTATGTGGCATCTAATTTATCCTTGTACTTGTAATTTATTAGTACTGTCCATTTACTTTTTAATGCCTCTGCAGCAATGATGGTGATTTGCACTTCTCTCATCTGACTATTAAAATAAATCTTCAACAAAACCTGAAGAATAGGGAACAGCTTAAGAGGTACTATATGTTCAAAGTTATTCTTTCCTACTTAGTCCAGTGTTGTATCATTTATCCATGCTTTGAAAACTGAAATTAGGGAAGGTAGGGCTGGAAAGAGAATAACAGACCAGTGGCAAGACAAATCTAAATCTCCATTCTTAAGAGATAAGGGGGAAAACCACACCTAAAACCATATTTTTTCATATACTGCCTTTTCTGGTTATAACAATAGTACAGAAAACTGGCACTTAAAACTGGATTGATCGCTGCATAGATGACATATAGCCTTTATGAACAGGGGAAAGAAACTGATAAATGTTTTTTTTTCCCCTTCAAAACCTTTTTCTAAAGCTGCAGAAAATGTGTCATGCATAAAAAGTATGCAATTTTCATGTAATTAGAGGAACAGGAGATGAAAATGAGTTCCATCAGAGCAATCAAGGATGGTAATGTGGCATGGATTTGTCAGTGCCTATTTGTCATGAAAGCAAAACCCAACAAGTGTTCTATATTTTATTTCATTATTATCATTACTATACCTAAAAAACCCACTTTCAAAATATCAACAAAACATAGATTTGTTGTGGTATAGAAACAACAACCAAAAATCCACTGAATAAACTAAAATAATTTCAATATTTGATAAAACTTGTTTGTCTTGTTTTTATATTAGAAACTAGATTAGCTTTATTCCTTCAAAGTGAGTAAAAAATATGATTTATTCTTATGTTATTGTAGTTTTACTCCAGTACCATCTCTGGGTTAGCTGTTTCCATTCTGCAAATTCATATAGCAACCTCTGCTCTGTTAAAAACTCCCCCATTCATCCCACTAAGTAATAACTAAGGCATCTAAATTAGGAGTGCAATCATCCTAAATTGCCCTATAATCTGACAGAAAAAGAATTGCGTCCCACTATGCCTGAGAAACATGTTAATTCCTGACATGTCTGCACCTGTCTATGGAGGAAGGTCAAGTGAGTAGTCTCCTAAATTCTATGACTCAGGTAAACACCTAAAGCTAGCCAGGGTGATTCTGAGCCTTGTACAGAAGCCTCAGCAATGGCACTTTCTGTAGGTCCTGTTATACTTTAACTTCTCCCCATGAACCTCAGGTAACAACTAAAAATATAGCTCCCTTGCATGATAGTAGCCAGGCCTCTCTGTTTTATCAACAGCAATTACATGACCAAAGGGATGAAAATGTTAACTCGCGTTGTCTGTTTTCTTGACACTTCCATGGAGAGTATAAATTCAGTAGAACTGTGGCTGTATTTTTGCATAGTGCCTGGGGACAACACTTATAATAAAATAATAAAGGCAAGAGTGCTGAAAATCAGTGTTGGTAATAATAATTCAGGATGATAAGATCTGCCTTGCAGGGTCAGATCAAAGGTCTATCTAGCCTAATATTTATGACAGTGGTCAAAGGCAAATACTTCGGGAAAAAAATAGCAACCAGGCAAATATGCAATGGTTGTTCCCCTGGTTTATTCTCTCAGCTTCTGGAAAATCTGTGGTTTAGAGGCTGATGACTCAAACAATGATATACATGGTTAATATGGTTCAATTTATTTCTGGAAGGAAGCACTAAACATTTACAACAGTTAGTGACAGCTTTAAAAATTGCTGCCTAGGAAATATCCCTTCATTTATTTCCTATAAACATTTCATTTCATTATAGTCTAGTTATGCGCCAAAAAAATGTAGGCATTATACACAGACAGACACACTTCCCAATTTGTTACAGGCTAGTCTGATTAGAAATGCAAAGCCCTTTAGTTAAAGGTTGCTGACAGTTAATATATTCCCTGTTTTCTCCCTTTGGGCTGAAGGTGGGAGCCAGTTGCTCTCAAGTTGCATATGGCTCTCTCAAGCCATCCATGATAGGTCTCTTCTCAGTCTTTCAAGCCAGCATATGTACAGATTTTCTGCTAATGCAATAGGAATAACAAAAACAAGAACCTGAGAAGTCGGGGAGTAGAAAACTGTTATAAAAGGTTACTTGAGTATTCTGAATGATAGATGAGAGAGTGCATCTGAGCTTCCAGCAGGGAAGGAATTGCTGAGATCCCCCGAGATGAGCTGCATGGCAATTGTGTGTCTTCATGGATGGTGCCATTGTCAAAGAGCAGACTATATACTGCTGAACCATGTAGCCCTCTGACCTAAAAATCCCTGCTGCATTCAGTGTACACTGGTACTGGAGGAGACAGTTTTGTTTTTTTTTTTCCACTGGTGTTTTCATTTTAGAAACACATAAGACACAAAGCTAAAAAAAACTTATTCAAGGAAAAGCAATATTTTGCTTTGCTGGGAAAGGATTTTGGCAGGCACTTCTTAAGACAAAGACTTTGGGAACTACAAAAGCTTATATCTGCAGTCTTATGTCCATGGGAAGAACCAAGAGATTCAATAATTTTTTGCTTCTCAAAGAAGCAAAACAAAGCTCTGAAACAGAGCAATTTCACCTTGAGGACTCAGTTTGGGTTGGAAAATATGGTAGTATTTAGGGGGCTGAAAGTAAGTTGAGGAAGATAAGTCAAAATTCCTGGATGAATATGGCTGAGAGAGTAAGTATTTGCAGTTTTTGCTTGTTTGGTCTGCTGTTGGGTGGGTTTTAATGGGGCCTCAGAAACTCACACACAAACACAGTTTTTCATGAAAGGAACTAGCATGTGATATCTGCCGTTACTTTAAAGCATGCCATTCTGCCACACCTGGCCAGCTCCAGTGGCAAATGAGAAGAGGGCCCATGGCCTCACTTCCTTTTCTTTTTGAAACATCTATGATTGGCAGTTTCTGACTGACTCAACGCTCAAGCTCCTTGCTCAAACTGATCCTTGACTAGTGATGACACTGAGATGAAAGTTCTTCTAAAATTGTCCTCCATGTGACAAGAACGGTCATGATCTAGTCCTAAACAGGGGAAAATTCATTTCTTTCTTGGGAACCCACTCAGGTGCTGGTCCCATCTCTGCCTGTGGAAGCTGGGTGTACACACTGCATTGGTCTATTGAAGGGCCTCTGAGGCAGAAGTGAATTTCATACCTCCTTAGCTTTCAGTCAATCTGCATTTTGCATAAATATAAACATGACTTCAAATGGTCTCAGTAAAATAAAATTACTGACATTTATCACTAATTAGCTAATAATATCATTATCTAGACTAGTTAAAAAATAATCATGGGAAGCAAAAAATATCTGGGGAAGAATTATTCTATTTAGTAAACTTTTTTTTTTTTAATTGAGTAATTATTCTTCTTAAGCCAAGATTTGCTGGGAGGAAAAAAAACCCTTCAAGCATTTTTTCCATTACTTCAGCTCCACATAAGTTTGGGATAAAATATTAACTATACCATGACAAAAGAAAAGTTTTACAGTTAAAATAAGTGAAGTATTTTTTTTTTTTTAATCTTTCTTCTAAGAAAACAAAATTATGCAAACCTATTTAACCCCTACAGCAAGGTAGGAGCCATGAGGAGTTATCACTTCTCTGTAGAAAACAGAGTCCTGTACAGGAAGGAGTGCGAGAAAATGTAACAAGGAAAATGAGGTCAGTCAATGCCTTGATTTTCCGCACAAATGGCTCTGAAGGTCAAACCAATATGATCATTGGGGTGTCAAAAATGTAAGAACTAGATAAACATAAAGTGACCAACATCACTGCAGAGCATCTGGTGGACACCAAGAAGGGGCACAGAACAATGAAACCTGGAGAAGTAGTTTTCTGTCCAACGTGAAGAGATTGCAATTGCTTTTTTTGGTAAGGTTCCAGTTCCTTGTTGTCCAAACTCATCTACGAAAATTGGTGAGCTCTCACAATCCATTGGGACCAGACATGATGGTTTGGGACCTTGTTTCTTTTCTCACACGGACACACATGCCTTCTGTTTTGATGTGAATTATTAGAAAAAGGACAGCTCACTTGGTTAGCATCTTTTGCATCATCTCTTACAAACAGAAACATCCACTGTTTTCCAGGCAAAAATAGCATGTGTATGTGCATATGTAGTATGTATGTATGTAGAATGTATTACATTCTGTGAAGTGTCTGCATAGTTGATCCATCCAGTGTTCCCTAAGCATTTCAGATTTGCTGGTCAAAATTCAACAATTCATATGTATAGTATTTCTGGAGTTTCTCCAAAGTATGTGCTAGGCAGCTACAGTGTACAAGTTTTGTGGGATTTCTGGGGTTTGGCATGCAAATTGAAGGTACTACACATGTTTAAAAGCATCTGATCTGCTGGGACTGTGAGATACCTGGAAGTTTTAGAGAAATATAGAGTATAGCTATATAGAATATATCTTCAGATGAAAAAGAGAACAAGCACCTATTTCAGCTGTGACTCTGATGGATTGGCTTTCTCTACAAACCTGGGTTTTCCTCTCTGCAGAGGTGCCAGGACATTAGAAGTGGGGGGCAAAATGAAAAAGAGGTAGTTCATTGTTAAATAGAACAAGTTCCCCATAGTGAAATGCAGTACTGCTGATTCTGGTGTCCAGTGAAATCTGAATCCAGATATTTTTCTCATGGGGGATGAGGAGGAAAAGGGAGGCTCTACAATTTACAGCCCCTGAAAGAGAGATATAAACTTGACAGGACAGAAATACCAAGAAGGACCAAGTGCTCTTCAGGACCAGCTCCTGACCCCAAAACTGTAAGAGATGTAGAAATTCTTTTTACCATTTTCTGAAACATTGTCTATAGGTCTCTGATTCCCCTTAATGTGAGTCACTCAGCTTCCTCATCACTACATCAGACATTTAAAAGGAAGAAAGTGTCCATTTAAAGGCAGATTTGACTCTGTCATGTTACGCAGCTCTTACTGATACCAGGGGAAGTTGGGTATGAATGAAGCAAAGACACGCTATAGCCATAACATTTCCAGAATCCTCGCTTGCTGCTTTAATATGTCAATATATGGCTTTGGCATCTTATTCCTTCCTGTTAGGGGACATGGGGGAATAACAGAATGTGGACACAGCACTGAACACAAAGGTGGCACAGTCTCATTTTCTTCCCTGGCATGATGATTTTTTATTATTATTAGCTTTTCTGGTCATGGCTGTTGTTCAACACCCTTCCCCCCCTCCCTTCCCCCTTCCTACCCTCCTTCTGCTTCCCAGAGATGAGCAACTTTGCCATCCTTACTGAGTAAATAAATAAATAAATTTCTATGAGACAGCTTGGAAGAATGTTTGATAATCTGAACCATTACGGAGGTGAAATTTCATTACACAGATGGTGACATCCCAATGTCTATCATCAAAACACAGCAGGTAGAAATGATCAGCTAGGCCCATTCCCCACTATAAAATTACACTTACATTAATGTCACTCTAGATTTCATTATGCGGAAAATGATATTGCACAGGTCTCTGGCATGAGGGAGACTGGGAAAGGAGGAAAAAAAAAAGGAAAGATGAGAATCTAGGTGAGGGAGTGGGGGGAGGACGGGTAGGCACAGCAGAGAAGCAGAACATGGGCTAGGAACAATTGACTCTGCCAACAAAATAAACACAACCACATAAAAAAATTGCAGTTTTTGCTGCAGTGTCATGTCGCTTGCTGATCATCTCCAACACCAGCTCCCACTTCAGGTTCTGATGGAGTGCTTAGAAACCCTCCTTTGGGAGTGAGAAAACTTCACAGTTAATTTTTATTAATAAGGCCTGACAGTCTTTCTTCAGTGAAGAAGGTAATACACCATTTCATGAAGTCTTTTCTGTATGCTGAATGTACAGGCAGAGGTAAGCCCTCATACACACATGAACACATATATGTGATTTCACATGTGTGGTGAGCAACCTCCCCAGTGTGAGTGAAGATTTTGAGCAATTACTAATAGCAATTGCTAGAGGCAACATAGACTGACTGAATGGATCCTGTGGTGTCATTGTTGCCATGGCCAAATCTGAGTTTCCTTCTGTGTAGCTGGACATGCTGTCCACTAGAGAGATGTATTTGTAATAACAGTAATAATTAGGTATCAAACAGTTTGGGACTTGTCAGTCAAACTAGGGAAAACATCCCCTAGATGTTGTTTTATTTTTTCTTTTCTCTTTTCTCATGTCTCTTTTATCTTCTTTCTCTTTTCCATTGTCTCTTTTTTATCTTTTATCTTTTTTTCTTTTTCCTTGTCTCTTCTTTTTCTTCTTTCTTTTGTCTTTTTTTCTTCTTCCTTTTTCTCTTCCTTTTCATCTTATGTACAGGGAAGCTCAGCTTTTCAGCTAATATGAGATTGACTTTCAAAAAATAGCCATGCAGAATTATCAAGTTCAAAGCCTTTTTATTTCCCAGATTTAGACTTTTGGGTAAAAATCCCAGTGATCTTCATCTGTTTGTCTCTCTGTCTTTCTGTCTCTCTGTCTCTAAAATTTTTGTAAACATATTTTTAGAGGGTAGGTTTGGAATGTGAAACCTACTTTCCAACAAAAAAAGCCCAAAACTTTGGAAGTGTTATTCTTTGAAAGTGTTATCCTGCTACAAGTTTGGCACTCCTTGTTTAAAAAAAAATTCCCCAAAAGCTAATGCTGTTCATTTTCAGGCTATATTGACCACAGTCAGAATATTTCTGTCTGAAATATTTCTGTTAACATTTGTCCATGTTTGCCTTAGCTCTCATGAAGACTCTTGAATATTGTAATTCAGGTAGCTCAGCTGCCATTCACCAATAAGGTCCAAACATCTGGGCTTGATTAAATGTCCCATGATGCAACCTACACTCTGTTTGCACCACTGCAATTATCACTGGAACATAGTTGCTGTGGTGTACACTAGAAGGCATCATTCAGCAAAGACACATCTGAAATACAGTGATGAGTTAGCTCAGCAGCTCTTAGGAATATGGGTTAATGTTAAGGAAAACTGACACCAAATATCTGATGAGGTTTCACACATGAAAACAAAATAACATAGGATGCCAGAAATTGTTCATTTTGATTTAAAATGTCATCAGGAAATATTTTCCTATTTCTGAGTTTAATATTTTTACAGAATCTACCACTATTTCTACTTATTGCTCTAATTTGGAGTAAGAACAAGTCCTGATACTGGAAAACAAACTCACAGGACAGAGTGCTCTCCTCCCTTTCTCTCAGGAATTCCACATTTTTTCGCTTAGAATATGGGTTATTTTTTAAATCTCTCTACACTATATGTTGAGTGATGAGACATGACAGAATTTCCTGGTCTTATCAGTGAGCTTTATGATGTTTCAATCTTATATTTCCAAACAGACTAAAGCACAGTTTCATATTATAGTAGGAAACAGTATTCATATTACCCTGGACTTTCCTTACACTTAAGAGAGAGCGAGTAGTACTTTGAGACAATAACTTTCATAGTGAAACAAATATTATTTAGTTCTAGAAGTTCAAGTTGAAGGTGTCTACATGTTAGCTAGATCAGGATGTTTTTATAATCAGTAGCAATCTGATCAATAGAGTTAATAAAGTTTAGGGTAAGATACATCTAAGCAAATCTAGCTGTCTACTTTAGGACGACCTGAACCTCATCTGAAATTTACTACAGATATCTGTGGGTTATATAAGAACTACTTCTGACTTCAAATCACAAAGATAGTATCTAGAAAAAATTGTCTCTGTATTAAACTAGGGATTCATAGTAATATTCTAAAATACAGCTAAAAAAAATAGAGGGGGGATTCTGAAGTTGTTCATCTCCATTAAATACTGAGAAATCTGAGACGTAATTTAAATTAGAAAATAAACCCCTAAATATCTAAAATTAGATTAGGTGACTCTCACCTAACACCTGAGGAACTTTGATTCTGGGGTTCAAAATCCTTAGAACTGATAAAAATTTTGTGTGTATATATACATGTATATATATACACACAGACACCTGCACACACTAACATATATGTGTGCAAGCATTCTGACTAGATGAATGGCTTTAATAAGTAGTCATCTGGCAAAGGTTCTTCCAATGAAATTTTATGTCCAGTTTTGTAAGTTGAAAGGTATGAATATTTTAGACAAACATTTGAAGACTAATTCAAACAGAGTAAGAACCCTTATGTTTTAACCATCACTGTGTTACATCCTTTATTAAGCAACAGTATCCAGGGTACAAATAATGGATCTTCTTTGCATTTCATTTAACAAATATATTGATTGAAGTCCTTTTTCAAACCTCAGCAGACGAGATGCTTTAGGGGTAATTTTTTCAAAGGAAGTTTGCACAGGGATTTAACCAGCCAACTTCCCTTGATGTTAGCAGGAACTATGTGACTGAACTGATACACTACTTTGAAAAGACACCCCTAAACACCTCATGTAGAATTGCTGGAAGTCTTTGAACTCAGCAGGATCATTGCTTGAATAAGAAGTGGTGGTTCAGATCCAACATATCCATCAGTTCTAATAAACAGTGCTATAAATGGGACAAAGGGTGCATTTGTCCAAAGAGAAAGGGAAGGTTTGGGTAGCACAGAGCCAGTAGATTTGGTATTAAATCTTTTCTTCCTCCTAATTCCATTTTGGAGAACACTTCAGGGATCATCATAGATTAAGTGGTTTCATTAAAATAATTTTCTTCAGTCAGGTACTAGTAAGGTGGTCCCTAATGTATTTTATTGTAGTACATTTTAAAGTAGACCTTCATTTGTTCTAAGAACTCATTTATAGACAGCAAGATGATGACCAATCTGAAGCTAAGGGCAGAGACCTACAACAAGGAGAAGATTCTGTCTGGAGACTGGTCCAACCTAAGACATTAGTACTTCAAGATTACTCAGAATTTGATTCAAGCAGCTCACTGTATAACTATATTATAATTTTCCTCCTGACTTGTTTATCATCCTAGACAGGAATTAACACACGACTAGGTTGAGTCAAGAAAGAATCAATTCCTATTCTTCTTTGACTTCATATGCTGTCTCTGCAGGAGCTCTGTGTCCCCTCCATCTCCCATGGAGAAGAAATAGAAGTCTCATAGATGGCTTTTATAGGTCATGCTGAGTGGGAACACACAGCAAAGGTCAATTTCAGCCCAAATTATTTCAGACCATAATGTCATTCCCTGAATAATCTTTTCTTTGTACTTCATAAAATCTTTCAAGAAAGTACTTTGAATCATTCAGTTGAAGAATTCTGATTTGCCTTAGTTTATGCACTTGATATAAAAGAAATACATTCTTTCCGGAGGAAAATAAAAGGGAAACACAAAACATTCCTACAATATATATAAATTAAAATTAAAAATATGTAGCACAGCTATAGGAAATGTTAGTCTGGCAGCATTAGTTTGATAGAAATATTTTACCTGGGAATATATTGTCATTACATGTGATTAAGATAATATTCCTAAAATTAGGCAGACAGACAGAACTGTACCATTGTTATCTCCTGAAGCTTCTAGCCTACTAGAATTGTGACATTTTGGGGGCAGCATACAGAGTTTTAGATGCATGACTGAGAAATATCAACAGAAGCAGATCGATTAAATCCCACATTTACCCTTGCTTTGAAATATTTTCCCCAAAGCATCCTGTCTGTTGGGCTTTTGGAAAGGACTTCACTGTTTACACATAGAGAAATGTAGAAAATATTCAATTTATATTAAAAGTTAAATTAAATTAAATTAAAAAATAAAATAAAATAAAATAAAATAAAATAAAATAAAATAAAATAAAATAAAATAAAATAAAATAAAATAAAATAAAATAAAATAAAATAAAATAAAATAAAATAAAATAAAATAAAATAAAATAAGGATCAGTATTTCCACTTCTACTCTGCTCCCTTGATTTCTGCTCTGGTACTGTGAATGCATTCCAAGCTTTGTTACATCCACCAGGGATGGTACAGATGGACATTTTGCCTGTCCAACCTGACTCAACCGCTTGAAGATTCATCAGAGAGAGTCTGTTGGCAATTGCAAATGGATCTAATCCAGAGCCAGCAGATTTTGTCTCTCTAGAGGAAAGGAGGACTGTAAAGGGCAGACTAGACTGGCAAAAATATTTACTTTTATATTTCGTCACTTCAAATTTAAAATGGGATAAAATGCCTTTAAAATTTCACCTTTTTAATAGGATACTAACAGGTTTTCAGTGCAATTCATTTACTGGCAAGTCAGATGCTTGAAAGTGGGAAGCATTTTAAGTTAAAAAAAAAAAAAGGAAAGAAGAAAAGAAAAGAAAAAGCAATCAGCAGGGTGACACATACTTTATTAATCCTCTTCAAAATCACTTCTTCTCCTTTCTCCCTTTTATATTTCTTGTCTGTCTATGTGCTCTCCTTGTTACATTATATCCCTCATTTTAGGCATTTTAATCCCTCCAAAGGGATGCATCCCAGTGGCACAGACAGTTGTAAGGCACAATTCTCAGCCACACCATGGCTCCTTTACAGTGCTGCAACAGCAAAAATCGGCCTTATAGCCCATGGAACTGGCCACTGTGGAATATCCTCCCCACTATGCACAATACGGGGTTTCAGAAAGCAAGTAAAGTCAACACATTTGTTATATAATGGCCTTTGTCACATCTCCCATGCCTAGGGTAAGCCTGGGGAATAAAGAAAAGGGAGCTTGTTTAGAGTCTTATCATGGCTTTGAGGGAAAAATTCCACAAAATTCAGGTTGTGATAAAAATCAGACTACTCAAAAGCCCTAAAGGGTACCTTTTTGCTCCTGAATGAGACATGGTGCAATGAGGAGAATCAGTAATCTATTTCCTCTTGTAGAAATGTAGGGGAGTCCTCAGAGGTTTTTCTAGGGTAAATATGAATATGTGGAATGTACATACTTCACACCTGAGGAACTGTCAAACACAAGTATTGTCCTGCCTTCTCATATTCAGCAGCTGGGGGAGTTTACTATTTCTGTATTTACAGCCGAAAATCTTGTTTGCAGCATAATCGAAAAGACTTTTCTGTGTTTTCTATTTTTTTTGTAATTGAAGATTTAGATGGTCACCACAGTCTCTTTCCAGATCCAATAGGGA
Organism: Morus bassanus; assembly: GCA_031468815.1. Taxonomy (NCBI): domain Eukaryota; kingdom Metazoa; phylum Chordata; class Aves; order Suliformes; family Sulidae; genus Morus; species Morus bassanus. Next base: position 80,185,991 of record CM062600.1, read on the forward strand.
TGTATAACTTGCCTTCACCTTTTCTTCTGGGCCATGTTTAGTCTGTTGTTAAACAACACTGGAGTTGTTCAGAACATTTTTCCTCCCAGGTTTCATGTGTTTCATATGTTTGCTTCATCTCATCTGTGCTTCGCCTACCTTGGGTACTGTTGGTACTCATACAAAATGAGCTCTGAGTTTCCTTCTCTCTCACCTCAGGGAGTATATGTAGTCTGCAATCCTTCGTAGAGATGCAGCTGATGAAGCCATGCAGAAAGTGCAGAATCAGGATAACCTTTCTGCTGGTTCTGCTCTCCACTAATGCCCTTGCTGAAACAGTGAGTTATCCCGCAGCTATGCCACTCCATTTGGGCATACTAAATAATGCTGATGTAAATGTTCACAGCCACATAAAGTACACCGTTGAGTGCTCAATAGCAGGCACACTTCACTGGATATTGTCAGTAGACTCTGTATATGCAGATTATTCCTCTCAAAAAAAAACCCACTATGAAAACATAACTAACTACAACACAATTTCTCAGAAATTGCTCTGCAACGGAGGTGTGGAGTGGACCTTTACTGCATTAATGGCTGCTGGGAATCCAAGCAGATTTCTCAGCCATGAAATGGAGAGGAACTTCAGCTTGGTGCTAAGCACTGGCCAGAAGATGTTGCATGTTCTCAAGCCCCATCAATTTCAATTGAGTTGAAAGTCCCTATTTCCCATTATTCTCTTCCTCTTAGTAGAAAGATTCCTATTAGCTCCAGTGAGTTTTGGGTCAGTACTCCCGAACTACAGAAACCAAAAGGGAGAGGGGTTAAAATGGCGTTACGTACCTTTGTGCCTCCTGCATTCTCAGCCCTGACCAGCCCCTGAAGGAAGGTAAGGCAGCCTCAGGGTGGCTAGAATTTATATTCTGCACACAATATTTCATACCTTTTAAATGCTGCTTTGTAAAAGTGGGTGTTTTTTACCCTTTTACATTTCCACCTGTTTTGTATTCTGGAGATTAGAAAGGAAACAGTAGAGAACATTTCCAGCTCCTAAGAATTTACCACTATACTTTCCTACTTCTCCCACACCCTCCAAAAGTACCTTTAGTAAGCTGTTTTCAGCTCTGCTTACTTTAGCACATTATTTAAATTAAACTGCAGAAGTGATATTGCAAACTTTAGTTGATTCTACAGTGGATGCCCAGTTTATTATTTAATTAGAAGATTTGGTTCCTTTAAAAAAAGTTCCTGTGCAAATGTCATCTTGAACTGTATAAAGGTACATATATATATATATAAATATATAGGTATGTACATATATATGCCTGTCACTACTGTTACTATTGTTTTTATTATTTCAATATTTGTTGTCTGACATTATTTCTTCTTTTGTTTTTGCTTTTTCCTGCTCTTTCCTCCAGAAAAGAAAAGTTATGTCACTTACTGTTAGAGAACATAACGGATTTGAAATCTATATTTTCTTCTCTTTTTAATCATATTTTAATCCTTTGGAGCTATAAACCAAGGAAAATACCTATTTTCTACTGTATATATTTACAGCTTCTATTTTAAATAACTCTAGTGCTTTAGGATTTGCAATCACCATAATTTCCTGTACAGAGGAAAAAAGAAAATCAAACTTTTAAGCCCCACAGGGAACAATTCAGCTCCACTGGGTTCTTTATTGTAGGATCTATATAAAAGTAATCATAGCTGTTCTTTCTCCACTCCAGGTATTTGGCTCCTTTCTGCCATTGTCAGGCATATTCTTACCTTCGGTTCTTGGGCATAGATGCATTTAATAACTAAATGCACCAAGCCAGTTATTAAATTCACCATCATGATCATCCCAATACATGCAAAGGATGAACAAAGCTTAGAAACATCTTCCAAATATGATAATTCTGTAATTCATGTACATGTAAGAATTTGCCTTACACAATCTTTACTTGTGTTATAAAGAAAATTGTTGATGGAATTTAAACAAAAAGTGACCATGAGCTCATAAACCAGTTTTACCATATGAGCTTCAGAGATATAACTAAGTAAAATGTATACAAGCAGAATAGGGAACAGAGATGAAAAGACTCATTAAGGCATCACATTTTTGTATCATTACAGCATTGTTCTGTATATATTCTCATTCTTCCTAGGAGAATAAAAAAAGAAAGAGAAACATTTCCTAATGTATGATTTCATAATGAGTATGTTGGGTATGAGCTGTGGGATATTTAATCTCTGGTTTACCTAGTCAAAAAGTGGCTATGTTCATGAAATGTCTTGAAAGCTAATCTATTAATGCATAGGCCTAAAGCTACAGAAGTATTCACTTAGTAACTCTCCTTGAACTCAAAAGAAGCACAGCACCTACACAGCATTCAAAATCAGTCCTTAAAGGAAGAAAGACAGAAACGGACTGTCTTGGTTATCAAATTTAGTTCTTTAGTGTCATATGTAGTTAAAAATTTCATGACCCCAGAAGCTTCTTCTTTAGAAAGAGTTAAATTCTTGAATTCTTCTACTCCCAAAGATGGCTCTTTGCCTAGTGTGGTCTTATCTGGGGCATATATTGTCCTTCTGAATAGGGAGTTGTCCTCGACGACGTTTAACCTCTGATATGCTTGTATCATTCAGCTGTTGATCTGCTGGCTAGCTGTTTTCTGTTTTTTTCAGACTGCCAGTCCTCTACAGTTTTGCACTGGAAGATTGAACATGTGTTCAGAAATTTGAAGCCTATTGACAGTAGACTTGTTCTTTTTAGTTGCCTGTCATGGAATGCTGAGAACAGCTCCCTCAGGGCTAAACAAATGAAGCAACTTTACTTCTTGATCATATAAAATATGTTTCCACATTCTTGATCATCATAGTCACTGTCTTCTATGATTGCTACCGTTCAAGGTCAAAGTTATTTAGTTCTAATTTCCTTCCTGATTCTGAAATGGGAGTGATGATGACTGGTCAGTGTGGAGAAACATCTCTGCTGCTTCTAGATCACAGCTGAGAGTCATCAAAGATAAGCACCACATGGAGAAAAAAATGACAGCGCTGACCTATTACTGATTATTCTACAAGAGAAATAAGGTCTGTCATTTGATGGAATGTTAACAGAAAAAAAACAAATCTGTGACTAAATACTCTGATACACAGGATTATAATGCAAACTCTTAAGAACACAAGGAGGAAGGTTTTCTTTTCAAAAAAGAATCCTAACAAACTATATGAGAAATCAAAATAATTGGCTTTATCTGAACAACAGTTATTTTTAGTAGAGAATCATGTTTTGATTTTTATGTTTTAAAAAATTTCTCAAGTTGGGAAAAACAGCAAAAAAACCTAAGTGGAGCAAAGTTAACGAACTCCTGTACGAATTCTCTGATAGCTAATGTAGGATGGTTTTAGTCAGGATGTGAAATTATATTGAAGTTTCCATGAATAAAAGATTTATTTCTTTTTTAAACAGCCATAAATTTTTGTGGTTGTTGGAAGAAGTTAATACCACATTATTTTTCACATTTTTCTTATATTTGGGTGCAAAACATAAAAAGGGACACATTTAAATGTGCAGGCATGTGTCAAAAGAGTATATACTCCATATTATCAGAAAACTAGACTAAAAAGGTATCTAACTTTGAAAAAATGAGAATAAAGTAACTTTGAGCCTTAAAAAATACTGTGAAAATGGTTTTTCATTTTCACAACAAATTCTAAAAACCACTAGAGTTAGAAATTTAAAAACAAAATGCCCAAAATGAATATATAAAATAACCGGGAAAAATTTATTTTAGGGTTCATAACACACTAGTTCATTTTGGCTTTATTCTTTTAGCACATGCTGTTGTGCTTTTGGGTTTCAACTGGTAACAGAAAAACAACAAAATGTGATGACAAAATGCTGTAAAAAGAGTATTAGCAAATTGGCTGAATGCAGCAAGTCCTTGAAAGCCCATAAGAAAGCTTATTCTTTTGGCCATCCTAATGTCAAGAACAAAGTTACAGTGATATTTGAAGACCAGATCTCAGCTGGCATCAATTGGCATAGCTGCACAATGGAACTATTCTGGATGGAGCTTTGCTGATTTCCATCTGTAAGGGATTTGGTATTAATCTTCTGATGCTGACTACCATTATAGTTTTCTCCAACTGACTCAAAATAAAAGACCTACTCTTTTCATTTGGGTAATGCAGAATGATTCCCTAATGTTTATATCAAATATTAAATTACTAACACCACAGAGAGAGTGGTTCTGGCTTCACTGATCTTCTTAAACTCTCCTATATCTGTTGGAATCATGAAACTGAGTGAGGATAGCTGATTAAAATGTGATGCTTTCCAAATTTTCCTTTCCATAACCTTGTCATAAACAAAATTTTTATTTCTATTCATCTACCACTTCATAGCTCAGAAAATCTGGCTTTTTATTTTCTTGTTTTAACAGTTATTTGTGTACTACCCTTTTGATATATTTATTTACTTTATTGTAAATCCTCTCTTTGCTTCTAGTCTTTATTTCTTTTCCTTTTTATTTACCAATAGAGAAACTTAGATAGACTCAGTTTTCTTATTACTCTTTATAGATTTAAAATCTCAATTAAGTCTGCACAAAGTCTTATTTTTCTGATGGAAAAGAAAATCAGGCTTCCTGCAACATAATAATGTTTTGCACTTCTGTAGACCCTTTTATCTGAGGTTCTCAACTAGCTGTAAAACATTCATTCATTAATTAAGCCTTGAAAGAGCCATGAGACAAAATATTATGTCTAGACTGTAGATAGGTAAACTGAGAAACAGAAATTCCATGTTTTGCTGAAAGTAACCCAGACTGTCAGAATTGGGACCAGGACTCAGAAGTCCTAATTTCTAAATGACAGCTGTCAGTTCCACAGGAAGTCCAGACCAGTACCAACTGTTTTAATACACAAAATTCAATGTTTCTTCTAGAGTTAACAACAACAACAAAACTTATTTTGTTGTTATCCAGAATGTTCCTAAATCACAGCCTCCTTTCTCAATGAAAAGACCAGCATGTAGGTTCTCAGTAGGTATAAACTGCTATAATTTTTCTTTAGCCTACTGAGATCTGACAGTGTCCTAAGTAAGATGAGCATGCCCTTAAGAGAGGCAACATACATGATGGACAACAGTAGTACTAAGAATGACTACTGAAAATTTGATGGCTATGCCTTTTACAGCTGTCCTGAAAACAGAATGCAAACAAAAATGTACTGACCATCTAAGAATAATGTTGAAAGACAAAGTGAATTACATGTCCTAATAACTGGGCATAACTTTGTAGTAGCATCAAGAGAGAGAAAGGATGAGAGGAAAATTAAGGTTTACTTGTCTGTCTTCAGAGGCCAAGAAACAGTCAAAAGCAAAAAAACCCTACTTGATCATTATCATGGCCACAGTCTCTTCCTGTTGGTATAAAATAAGGAGAAAGAACTGGAGTTTTTATATTAAAGAACAAAATTTATCAGCAGATGTCATTTCAGCATCATGCTATAGATGGTTCAAGGGAACACAGCATCATAGTATAGTTGATCTGAGGAACACACTTTCAAGATATTACTAAGGAAACAAGGGGATTTATTTCATGTACAGCTTCTTTATATTCACTCTAAAGGATCCTTACAGTAGGAATAAAAGAAAATTATATAGTCTTTTAAATTTAACTGTGGATTGAAGTTCATAGCCTTTAGGAGATTAAATTGAGATTTCAAATTTAGAACCGATTTCACTACAGTTTTGAAAGGTTTTAATTCATTGTTAGCAGGATTTACTTAATCTAACTATAGATGTCTAAAAGTTAGACATCTGAATTATTCAGTCTCAACCCCTTCAGAGTTCAATAGAGAAACACTTACTTCAAGGAGGAACTGTACTTGAACAGGTGCTTCCATCTGAAAGTGCCCATTTCTCACCACTAAGTACAAAAGAAGCCTTGGTTGGTTAACTCAGCCATACACAGCCAAATTAAAAACAGTTTAAGGAAGATAAACCTCAGCCTCAACTGGTCTATGACAGACATTCATGTACACATGAAACAACCAGCCTTTGCAGGTGGAATGAAACTTCCACCATCCCACAGACATGCTGAGGATAATTCATTTCTATGCAGAAGCTCTTAATTGAATCTTCTCACCCAAAATAAGGCACCGATTAACAATCTAGAAGACAAATAACACCACAAAAAGATAGAGGTTGTGATAGTTAAGAAGGAGGAATAGAAAATCAAAGAATTAATAAATAAGGATTCAGAAAGGCATTTTTAAATAAATTCAGAGAATTGGTCAACAATATGTCATGAAAGAAAAATAATGGAGAGGCAGTATTTCTTTAAATAAGCAATATTAAAAGAAAAAGTTATCCTAATACGATGGAAGAGTAGAAACTATAGTAAGGGATAAGATTAGGTACATCAATACACCTTTACTGATCTTGAATACAGAAAGGAAGAAAATGGAACTGAGAATAAATTTTAAAGCCAGCTTACGTTGATCTTTATCTGTACTATTGATGAATTGAAGATATGACAAGCCTTCCTTCAGTCCTTTCAACTTCACTTATGTTTCCCATATGAATCCTTTTGAGCTGATCCAAATCAGTACCTGAGAAAAAATGATTACTCTTCTGTCAGATCAACGGGTTGATCTGGTTCACTGGGCAGCTGCACCATTATTAGTGCCGATATAAGGGGTAGGGTGGAAACGTGAGGAAGGACTGCAACCCTGGTTGTCTGTTTCATCAGTAGCATGGTCCTATCTCGACATGTCTTGTCCATACAGCTGCACTCTATAAAGTCTATAAAGATAATAGTGTAAGAATATAAAGACAAAATGAAAAAGGAACAATGCACAAAATGTAATCATACTACAGAAGTTCATAAAATATGCTAATACTAAAAGAGTGCCAAGAAAGGACCATGATCATTCTGCAGCAAAGCCAGAATTTGTTCAACAAAACTCTACAAAGGTGTTTTTTTCATAATTTTTTAGATAATTTGTTTTAAGGTGCAGCTGCCATCAGATGACTAATAAATTTGATACTATTGAATGATGGGCAGGTACTCACCCTAAACCAGTGAAAGTCAGAGGGCACTGGAGTAAGTATATTTATATGCATATCCATATGTGTTCTGTGTTTATGTTGGTTGCATTTCACATCAGGATCCATAAAGAACTTGGAAGCAGACTCAGTGTTGCTAGTGGGTTTCTTTGAAAATCTGAGGATAAGTGTATCAGAAAAATGGAAGAGAGCAAACATTGCCCCTGTGTTTAAATGGGGAAAAGGAAGATAGATGATAAACAGGGCATATATATTTCTTCTGAGTATTATATAAATTCTCATTTAAAGTGCATTTATCTAAAATGTATATGTGCATATTAGGTGCATGAGTTATCTGTTTATATAATGAATACATGTTTTCTTAGTAAATTAAAATTATATAAAGATATATATATTTATATTTGTATTTATTTTTATCCTTATATGTTATAACCTAAAGAAACTGATGATTCAACTGTTCTAATATTTTACTAATATTTTGTTTGACTGATTTTTGAATTCTCTGTCATTTAATAATTAATGGGGTAAATAAAAAAAAACTGCTTGTGTGTGTGTGTGTGTGTGTGTGTGTGTGTACGCATCTCACAACGGTATAGAATTCACATTGTTCATGGACCAGTGACTGCCCCAGTTTGCCAGGAATGGAAAGGCATTTGGCACATTTTTATTAAAAAACTTCCTCTTCATGAATTTTTAAGCAAATTAGTTTAAACAAGTAACATATAAATAAAAAAATAATAAATCTGTAACCTCAAATACACCCTCTTGGTACACCTGCCAAGATTATTCTCAGCTTTGAGGCATCTCTGAACAATGAAGTGAAACAGAAACCCTTATGAGGATCTCCCAGAGAAGCGACGAGCTCTAGAATCAGAAGTTGGTTAGATTCATCAGTGTGATGTTTTAGTACAGGTTTCTTAGTAATTCTAGTTAGCACACTGGCATAATGCTCTCTTATCATTCCTACATTGTTTTTAAGGATCCAAATTTCACCTCTGCATAGGACCACATCATTCTTTTCTCTTGTAAAATCTTCCAATGGTACAGATCTACTTACTGCACTATACCACATTGCCTAGGGCAGAAGTCCCTTAAAGAAATGACGACAAAAAGGAGCATTATGATTCCTATCTACTCAGGAGAAAATCAAGGCCCATGCAGAGGGCAGCACTTTTCTGTCTCCTAAAAAATCAATAGCAGTCTTGGAAATGGAGGCTGCACAACACCTGAGTCTCAGTTCAAAGTCTAAAAGAAAATAAAACAATAACAAACTCTAGTTTTCCTCCATGCTATTTTTCTATGACACAAAGAAATTAATCCCATTTAGTGCCACTCTGGTGTTGACCCTGGAGTTGAACCTGGCTCCAACACAAAACCCTCTGAATCTTTCCCTTGTATGTGTCTTTAGCATGCACCTCTATTTTATGCTTTGACACTGATTTTTCTTTACTGATGTGTTGACTTGTCTTTTCTGATTTGTTTGGATTTGAATCATAACTTACTCTTCAAACCTGGCTTATATTGCCACTAAATTTGACCTATTGCTCAGATTCTGACACATTTATGCAATGAAGAGTTGTAGATACACAGTAGAAGTGTGTTTTAAATTTCAGTAGCAATCCTACCAACACTCCCAGGTGCTGGTTGCAAAGGGAGTGACTACCTCTGTGTTTTGTTTTATTTTTGAGAAAACAAAATCCTGTTAAATTAGCATCTGGGCTGACTGTTCTGTGCAATTTCTCTTCCCATCCTTTCTTCCCTCCCTCCTTCACATTTTCCCCTGTTTTCTTTTTCTTTTTTTTTCTGCAATCTGTTGTTTTCTTTTACTTCTAGAGATAACTATGGTAAATAAATACAGATTTAATCTTCAAATCCCCCGTGAAGAGAAAATGCATGGTCTAGGTAAATGGGGGAAAGATAGGCAAGAAAGGGAGTGGGAAATATAAAGAAAAGAAAAATCACTCTGCTGATCAAATCTTTCATTTCCAAACAGAAATAATTATAGTGATGGTCAGTGGGGAGATTTTGGCAATTTACAGTGGTATAGCAGCAAGTTCCTATCAACAAGATTTGATATTCAGGGCAAGCCATAGAACTACAGGTCCTGAAACGTTGCCTATAATCTTTATTTCATTTTTAGATGTTATGCTGTAATAAAATGTAAAAAGGGAATACATAAAAAGTTATAGAGGTGGGAAAAAACATGGTTTGAAGTTGTATGGCATTTCTTGACAGGGCATGTTCCTAAGGATATGCAGAGAATAACAAATGCTATTTGAAATAAGTACAATAGAGATCTGAAACTAGATTGAAAACCCAAGTCAATTTTCCTGAGTGTCATTTGATTAACTTTCTTATATAGAATTGAAGCTTAAACAATGCTGGGAATTCAGAGTGGAGAGGTGCTTGGGAACACAGTGAGAAATGGGTTACTTCTACCAATTTCACTTCCGTGGCTTTACAACATTATCATTGCACATTGTTTCAGTGTTTTTGCAATAATCCATAAATGAAGCAATGTCAGAGGGAATTTGATTGACAGCTGGGAAAACACAAAACCTGTGAAAGTTCTTTCTTTGCTCTCTCTTTGTCTGTCACTGCCTTCTGGGCAAGAGATGTTACCAGTAGCTGTATAAAATAGCTAGAGCCTACTGCCTAGCTGTGTATAATGGAAAACACTGTTGAGTTTATGAATACTGCTTTGGACAATTGAAAGGTGACAAATATGCATGTAACATATTTGACCTGTGGATTGGTTTGAGTGGTTTATGTTGATGGTGCTTTTTCACCAGATATTGCTTACTTTTTATCTCTGAATTTAGCAAAAAGAGAAACAGCTGTCTTGCAACAAAATTAACCTTGAACTTGGTTTTCACCTTTGGGGAACTCTAGATTGAGAATGAGCGCGTAGTGTTTTGCTCTGAATATAAAATAAAGAGGACCTTCAGAGCTCAGATTTGAGCTTTGCATGTTTATACATACATATATATCTCTCCCAAAAAGATTGAGATACACAGCAAATTCATACTGATACTAAAACATGTTCTTTGCTGTTTCATCTATACTGTCTCCATTTCTCTCTTTTTCTTCTTATTATTTTAATGTTCAAATCCTCTAACTAGTCTTTAAAGTCAGATTACTTTAAAAGGGCAATTTTTCAGGAAACTTTTTTTTTTTTTTTTTAACCCACAGCAGAACATCTCCTTTAAAGTTCTGGCAAGGAAGTGCTCACAAAGCCTGTGTTACGTGTAAGAATTAACATCCGGGGACAAAATGGAGATAGTGATGGAGATGGTTATAAGTGGGCCATAGTGATTCCAGCTTTCCTTTGGGCATACTGTACTTTGAACCCTGCACAAGTGGTATCTGAAACTGTAACATTCCTCATTGCTTTAGGAAAAAAATACTATTTTAAGAGGTGTTCTGTATTACTAATCTTATTTGCCTCTATTTTTCTCTGTCAGTCTGTCTGTCTCTCTGCTTAACCATGTAGTAATGGATTGCAAAACAGGTTCTGTTTGAAAGGTATTTGAATTCTCAATGAAGTTCCTAAAATATGTACTCTGAAAGTAGTGCAATGTGTTTAACTCATGATCATGAGAAGAGATAGAGCATGCATAAGTTATAATTGTTGCTTTCTGGGTTGATCCACTTCTGTTCTACTATTTGTGTATACCATGGCCTCCTCTAATGGATGTTAATAAAAATTCCAATTCATAGTGTGCATTATGGCATACATTGTGTTTGAGTACCGAATGATGACAGACTTGGTGGGCTTCCATAGCAAATATTGCCCATGGGGAAAAGTAGCTTCTGAGGCTGTGGTAAGCTGTCTCAAAATACTATTTGCTTTCTTTTTATTTAGGATTTATTGTATTTTATCATGTATTATATATTTTATTCACAGAAGTCTTTCTAGGGATAAGGACTTCAGTACATAACAACAGCTCCCTTGAGTGGGAGATTTCAGGGCGACCTGCCAGCTCCTCTTGCTGCAGATGTCAGGCCATCTGGCTGCCATCTCTGGGGCAGGACACATCAAGGGAGTTGGCTGGCGCATATCCCCAGCAGGAGTTACTTGGTAGGGGTGGAGAGAGGAGGGGAGTATGTGAGGAAAAGATATAACTAGCTACTGCCATGGGAAGTTTGTGAGTGTGACTGTTTTTATGTGTATATGTATGTAAATAGGTAGAAAGACAGGTACTGAGAGGCATTACTTCCAGCAAAGATAATTCAGGGTTAAAACTGAGCTTGAGCAATTTTGATATGAAAGACATCTTGTTAATGGTATTCAACATTTCTAATGTTTCTATTCTATCCTGTTATGTTTATCTGCATTGTTATGACAATGCAGATAATGTGTGCAAGCATGACGTATGAATTCTGGTATGGTTTATGAAAGTGTTGTATCACTGAATGCGTTTGAGTGGGCAGCCATCTGTTGTCAAGAGAGGTACAAATCTTCCTCTGACCTGGAACATTGGATAATAATTTAGATAATCTTCCATCCTGATAGGTGCACCTATCTACCTGAGCATGGTGCAACCTCAGGAATCAGACCTTTCTGGTTTTTCTACAAGAATGAGGATTTGGCACAGTGGATATTCCTAAACAAACCTGAAAACTAAAGACAGTGGTAAAGACATAACTATATAAATGGAGAGACGGCCACCAAAAACTGAATCTTTGGTACTTGGAAGCTGACTAGAGTGTGCTGCAGGAGTTAACAAAAAGAAAAAAAAAAGAAAAAAAAAAAAAAAAAAAAAAAAAAAAAAAACCAACAAAACACACCGAACCCAAACCTTTGTTAGGAAGGGGCAGAAAAGTGATGTTAGTGGATGATTTCTGAGAAAACCCTAGCAAACTTCAAGCAATGGTCACATGTTGTGAGGTTTTTGAAGAATGACATATGAATCCTGTACTGGGACAGACAGGTTTAGGAGAGGACAGATGCGTATGGCACAGGTCTCAAGAATGAAAAAGGACTCAAACCAGTAAATCCATATTAAGATTTAAGACTTCTACTCATAGAAGACTTATGTCTGAGTCTTGGTACTGAGTACTGACATTGCTCCCTAAGTAATTCTTCTGTAAGCAAGTAGATGGTAGGAGGATGGAAAAGCTGTCTTTGTCATAGCCTGCCAAGCTGTTTATTCAGAAATGAGCTGTTGCCCTATCCTAAGTTGATTTTTCAGTGGGAATGATTATATAGAAAGTGCTTACTTTTCCTGACATGGAAATGATGATGATACCACAAAGACATAACCTCAGCATGTTCTTCAAGAGCTGGTATTGCCTAATGAAATTCTGGGAATAAAGTTGACACATTTTAGGAGTGCCCCTTTGGTAATTAGGATAGGCTCATGACTTTTTCCCTTCTGCCATTGTTTGACTTCCTTCCCAGCAGTGAGAAGGGACAGGTATCCTATCTCACTGAGTGTCATTACACTCAGGTAAACAACAAGGTTAAGATCAGAATTTGCTGTAAAGTTTTCCCCATGGAATTATCTCCTGCATAGAATAATCAAAGAAAACAGGAACACAGCCCTGAAAGGGATCCCTGCAGTTAGTACCTTCTGACTGAGGCCAAACCTTTGTTCTCACAAGTAGCTAGGTAATCAGGCAATTTTACTTCTCATAAATATCTCTTATGTAAACTTCTTAACAGAGCTAGTCAACCAAAGGATCTGATGAGATTTAAGGTATTGTGTGTTAGTCAAAAGGAGGAGAAATAATGTGTTAAGATGCTGCAGAGATAATGAACCTGGCCTCTAAATATAAAGACTGGACAACAAGAAATCAACAAACCTTATACTTTCCAGTAAAGACAATAGAAATTACAAGTATTCGCTGGTCAACAGGATATCTGAGTGGTTTTTTTTTTAATTTAAATGTTGCCCTTATGCCATCTCTCATGCAGGGTTTGGGGTCTTTTTCTTCCCACATTTCATTTTTTAACACCATTGAAAAGTTCCCTTCTCTTCTCTTCTCTTCTCTTCTCTTCTCTTCTCTTCTCTTCTCTTCTCTTCTCTTCTCTTCTCTTCTCTTCTCTCTTCTCTTCTCTTCTCTTCTCTTCTCTTCTCTTCTCTTCTCTTCTCTTCTCTTCTCTTCTCTTCTCTTCTCTTCTCTTCTCTTCTCTTCTCTTCTCTTCTCTTCTCTTCTCTTCTCTTCTCTTCTCTTCTCTTCTCTTCTCCTTTCCTCTTTTTTCTTCTACTTTACCTCTCTTTAAAAATTTCTGCCCTTTTTTAAAATATAACAAACCACAAACGATAGCTAGAATTAGTCAAGTGTGCTTTAAGACCATGAGGCACTATCAGTAAATGCAATCTGTCCTCTATAGACCTAATATCCGTGGAGATGAAACAAAATGTTGTTTACTGAATCAACACTAACCACAGCATGGCCTGCATGGGGGAACCAGGCACACATTATTGCAGAGGCTAAAGAGCATAAAACCACTGATCCTGCAGTTACAGGGTCATAAAATCATTCTTTCTATGTGAAAAGCATTTAATAGTAGACATTTTTAATACCTTCTCTCTGGGAGGCACAAAATACAAGGGACCTTGAATAACTACTCAGTATAAAATATTAGGAGTAAACTTCTGTCAACAAACCAGATGGTCCTCCCCCTCCCTCCAACACCCCCTGAATCCTCCAGCCTTGAACACACAAAGTGTGTTCTGACAATTTGACAGTTGATAAGGAAAAGACATTTACCATTAACTCTAAATAGAAACAAGGAGCACAAAATGAGAATACGGCCCTTTGATGAACATAAGTGTGAGTTCCAGTCAGCTGATCTCAGTTGTGCTTTGTGAAACGGGACTGTTTTGGCTGTCCCTGTGTGTGCTATTTTTGATGGTAATAAATAGAGCTTAACTGAATAATATTTCAAATGGGTTGCAAGCTGCAGTTTTATTTGTGGTTGTGGTTGCTTTTAGTGCTGGGCAAAAGGATAAGATCTATGCAATCTTCACATCTATTTGTTGAGTTTGTACAGCACTTTCTGGATTTTTGTGTGGTACAAAAGAGGATTATCATTTACCTTTATTGTAATGAAGTACTTGTGGTTGGAGATCATGCATACACTGGTAGGATTATTCTCTCAGTATTTACAAACAGTGTAATTAATTTACTTTAACAGAAGACAGGCTGGATTTATGATGGTGGGTGTGAGAGGGGTGAAACCCACAGTGTCCCTACTGGCTCAGCATTTTTAATGTTTATAACACTGTTCTTGTGTATTTACTAAAATAATTTTAAATGTAAAAAGAATATTCTCACGCATGCTAGACAAGGCTACACTGGTGCAAATGCAAGCAATAAGTGGATATCAGGTCTTGATATTCATCTCAGCCTATAAGAGATATGAGGCAGTTATAATCACCTACAATATTAAGCTTATATTCCAGAGTTGGGTGGTAAATGCTTCCCTTAACTAAGTAAAATCCTCTTTTAAGAATTCATTCCCACTCACCTGCCCCAATTCTGCCTTCAGATAAAACTGCCCTTCAAAAATATGGTGAATAATCATAAATAAAAATCCACTCCTTTCTTCCCCCATATCAGCTAGTGTCATGTTTCTATTTCTTCATAATACAGATTTGTTCCATCTGTGCAGATTCCAGCAGTAGGATCCTGCTGTGTTGGTGATAATGGTTAGGCTTCTGAAGGCTGGCTGAGTCACTGTTCAGCTCAGCCTATGGAGGTGCATGGTTTCAGAGCAGGGCATCACCGGCTCCATGTTAATGCAAGATGATTCCCACCTTTGCTGGTTCCAGTGAGTCCAGTATCACTAAGCACTAGATAATCATCTCTGAGTCAAAAGGCCTGCTGATGTTAACAGGGTATGTACTAATTTTTCAGTAGATCAATATGAAGCCCTGCATTTTAGATGTCTTTATGTTTCAGTTGGGAGTGAAGGGAAACCTCTGTTTGGTCCTGTTTTATAAGAATGTTGCATGAAACTGAAAGGGCAGTTCTGACTTCCTAAGAGTTTTGAATCATTTGGGTTCTGACTCAGATTTCAGATCCTGTATCTGTGGTTTGAGATTTTCTGCAGAACTTGAAAAAAGAGAAAGATGTTATCACTCTAATGGTATTCAAATGCTGAGTCAGAAAAAACAATGTGAATCCAGGATTCGTCTTTGATTTCTGAAAAATTACTCAGGTGTTTCAAGATGTAATGGAGACACAGATTTCATCCATTTTATACAACAGCACAATAATGGAGCAGAAATAAGGCCAGGACCTCAACTCCAGTAGCCCTAATGTTGTTATACCAATGTACAAAAGCTGAGACTCTTCCCTGTTAACTGCAGTGTATGTGCAATGATTTTAAGATTAACCATTTTTAATCTGCATACATACAAAAGCACGATATTACAGGGATAGCATTTTGTAATTATGCTCTGCATAATATAACAATCCTGTCTGAATAATGTCAGATTGCAAATGGATGTAATACTGTATGAAGGGTTTCTTCAGTTGTGAATTATGTTACATTATATTGCAGAGACTCTTGAAACAGAGGGCTCAGTCTTTGAATGGGGGGGTCTTTATGATTTATTAACAGGTGCAACTGATTGGTGATGTGCTTATTTTAACAGATATCTACTTATTACATGTTGTGAGAGAACTGTGACACTGCTGTGGAAAGATAATGCATAGAAATCCACCAGTGGCAGTATCACTTGACTTAAATGTAATGTAGCTGTGGCTTGAATAATGGCCTGTTCTCCTTTTCTACTTAGGAAAATGAAAAGCAGCCCTATGAAGTCAGTGAAGTTACAGTTGCATAAGAAGCACAAGGTTTATGGTCATTATAGACAGCCTTGTTTTTCACTATTCAGAGGAGGAGTAAGGAAGTTTTTCAGAGCACAAAAGAAATGATAAAAGAGTGACAAAAAGAAGGAAAAAATACTAGAAAGACCTTTAATTTGAAATACAAAGACATTTTACCATTAACAGTGATCATACCAGCACCTCATCTATACTTTCAAAATGTAGCTGGGATGTGATCATAATTGCACCTACTGTTAACTGTCTATGAACTGCATATAAACACAAGAAATTCAGCAGTATTTAACTGTCTAAACCCTAAAGATCTAGAAATCCAGGGGAAAAAAAAAAAAAAAAAAAGAAAGAAAAAAGTACAGGTCAAAGCAGATGGAAGGAAAGACACAAGAAAGGGAAATGATAATTTCAAACACACATGTAACAAATAAAATTTAAGAGCCATTGCCAGGAAAAAATAATTTAGCACACAGGAATACAGAGATACTGAAGAGGAACAGTTATCCAGAGAGGTAGCAACTGAACATCCCATTCTGTTGCCCATTTAATCAAACAGATACCACCTGTTGTCATTTTGATCTTATACCCCAAGGATCATAGGACAAGAATATGGAATATCTGCATATGAATTCTTACACGGAGAGCAGGTAGTAGCCTTGTGATTCATTTGCAGTCTTTGAAGACATTCATCCTAGAACCTTGATTCTTAACAACCTTGAATTGGCTGGGAGACACTTTTGGCCAGAATATAACTTAGGGACAACAGGCACTTAGAGTCTCTTGAGGACACTAACACTAAAATATCCATGGTTGGATCACACCTCTTTCTTCCTGAGATTTCTATGACTCTGAATGAGGTTGCAAAGGACTGTGTATTCTCAGCTATGTCAACCTTACACTGCCAAGTAATCAGTTACACTGCCTGTGGAATCCCTACCTTGTCCCTCCACCTCATTCTTGTGATGTTCTGCACTGCCTGACCAGGATAAAGTTGCACTAGGGTCCTGACTATTTCTGAATGTAAGTTGTCATATTTCTTCCCAATGAAAAAATTTAAATAAAAGAAGACATAAGGCAGGCAAGTAAGATGTTTTGTAAAACTGCAGCAGTGCCTTAGATGATAGTGGTCTCCACATGCACATTTCTGTAGTTACAGACTGATAACAAAATGACTAAAATTCACCAAATGCCTCTACAAATCTCTTTACCAAAACAGCAGTGCAGGAGCCTCCCAGGAACTGTAACACTACAGATGCAAAAGCTTAATCTCTCCCTGTACTAGCCTGCAGCAAGACCACCACTGTAGGTGGTGCTGTGGGAAGAGTCTATTGGCACTGAGGTCACTACAGGGGGAATAAGAAACAGAAAATTACAATGCTTCATTTCCCTGTCCCCACCACCTCTCAAGAGTACTCTTTAGAGTTGCTGAAGTGTTCAAAACAAAAAGATCTTATTCCTACCTTCCAGCCTCTCCCAAGAAGGAATTCCATAATGGGATTATTTATTTCCCAGTAGAGATTTCAAGTTTTCACTGTAAAAGCACTAAAGGAAAAACAAGGAGGAGAAAAAAGAAAAGAAAAGAAAAGAAAAGAAAAGAAAAGAAAAGAAAAGAAAAGAAAAGAAAAGAAAAGAAAAGAAAAGAAAAGAAAAGAAAAGAAAAGAAAAGAAAAGAAAAGAAAAGAAAAGAAAAGAAAAGAAAAGAAAAGAAAAGAAAAGAAAAGAAAAGAAAAGAAAAAGAAAAAAGAAAAAAAGGAAAAGTTTTAAAGAAAAATAGAAAAGAACCCAGGGATCAGGGACATATTTTAAAGAAAGAGTCAAGCATTGTAGCTGAGAGATTGCAACTGTCTACTAAATATAGACAAAAGAAAGGTGCACAGGCAAGTGAAGATAGAGTAATTATTCTAGATCTTCAAGGAGAGATAAAAATGAAATTATTAAATGTAATGGATTTAAACTGCAGCAGGGAAAACTGGGTTAATACAGGATATGATGGAACTAGATGCAATAGAATACTTTCTTTTGATGAAGAATTGGGTTCTCTGCAGAACAGCAAATCACTGAAAATATCAGGTGGGGTTTTTTTCGTGGAAAGCTATGAATAACTTTTTTTTTTTTTTTTTTTACCTGTACTCCACTAGGTTATTTTAAATTAATGTATATATTTCTTCATACAGGAGCAAATCTTTTTTGAACTATAATTACATATGGATAAATCCACCTGGGCGCCAATTGGTTTCTGAACTGGCTTCTGAAGGGGCTGTTTCTGAAGACAGAATTAGCTTCTATCCCCCTCAGAAAGAGTTCTGGCATTGGAACAGTCTGGCAAAGAATGGGCTAGAATTGTCTTGAATGAATAAATTCCTTGCTGAGAAATCCACTCCCTGATGGAAAGGATTACCTACCCACAAAAACTAGATCTCTCTGTAATGATGTTTTGACTTCATATAGTACTCTATGAGAAATCCTAAAAGCTGCCTAGAGAAATCACTTAGACTGCTCAAAACTAAGAACAAGT
Organism: Morus bassanus; assembly: GCA_031468815.1. Taxonomy (NCBI): domain Eukaryota; kingdom Metazoa; phylum Chordata; class Aves; order Suliformes; family Sulidae; genus Morus; species Morus bassanus. The sequence goes on from CM062600.1 coordinate 80,204,347, forward strand.
ATATGTTCAAGTAATTAATAGCATCTTTTTGTTTTCATTGTATTTTTATTGTCTCATTTTGTCTTTTATTTAAAACAAAAGGTAATTTTTTTTACATTAATTGGTCTTATACAGAGTATAAATCCTTCATCACTGTGTACCTATTATCATTCATTAATTGCTTTCCCATCTGATCTCGCATATTTTGTTTCCTTCGGTGGTAGTTATTTGTGTCATGCCATACCCTTGTGAGGAATTCCATATGAGTGAATGATTTGAACCTTGATTGAACCTCATTGATTTCAATTATATTCTGTCCAGAAATAATTCATATAAAAACTTGAAAATTTACAGTGTTTGTATTCTGAGTCAGGCTTTTTATATCTGATAGTGCTCCTTGGTGCAGTGAAATCATTTTGTCAATCATTGACAAAATTTATAATTTCATAATTATTATATATATAATTGTATAATAAATCTCATTATTATTTTATAATAAATGAATTGCAATGTCAATGGAACTGTGAAGAAATTTAAAAGCCATACCATTTTCCATCCTTCTCCCTTCACAAATACTGTCCAAAGAGTCAAGAATAAGATTTGGAGTGTTTTCCTTACATGTTTTGCAGATGTGTATTTGAAAACCTTATGAAGAATCTCAGAGCTAGACAAGCTGGTTGACGATATGAAGAATACTTTCCTCAGTCTTCACTTGATGTGTGCTTGATGTCTCCACAGAAGCACATTTGCTTACACAGACTAAAATTCTTCAGAGGAAATCCTAAAAGAAGATAAATTAAGTAATAAAATCAAGAGCCTATGACTATATCCTCTAATTGCAGATGTGAGACCATTTACACGGCACAAATTTGAATTTGGTTGTGTTTGAAGTCTCTGGATCTTGTCTGTGAAACCATGAAAGGCCAGGCAGACATGGCCATGAGGAAAGCTCTCCATTGTGTGAAAAATAATATACCATGCAGTAGTAGACTGTGGAAATGTCCTATGGATCCCACGTCAAGTGGTAACAGAAGGAAATTAATCCAAATTAATTGATGAATACATTCTAGCAGTATTGAACTTGGGAAGGATTAGACGATAGAATTGGTACCAAAAGTACTGACACAAACAACTAGATGTTGTTGTTCTCAGGCACTAAGCTTGGAGAATTTAGAAAGACCTGATATTTCCTAGCTCCTAGCCAGTAATATACATCTTAAGGCTGAGGCTGCCACAGTCTCATATAACCTGTTTTCTTGTGCTAAGTAGAACACTATGTCATATACAAAATGTCAGCCCTTATCTTGAATATCCTATACCCAAGGATATCGAAGCTTCCAGAATGAAAATCTGTAATTAAAATGCCAAACAATTTGGTTATTTTGTTCATTCTCCAACTCTGTGTCACAAGTTATTAGACCAAAAATTTTCAATGCACTCAGGGTTTTCTTTCAGGAGATGATAAGAGAAAAAACAAACAAACAAACAAAAACCAGAATATTTGCTTATGACAAAAAGTAGCAACTATTAGTAACAAAATTTAGTAGCAACTTTTTTCTCACCTCCAGATGTGGGTAGGACACATTTTGGCTACAATTGCTTTCTTTATTTTATCATAATAAATACAAATAAAGGGCACACTCAGACTTGATATAAATGGTGCAACTCTTTTGTCTTCAGTGAAGTTCATCATGATTTGAAAAATAATCAGAGTCATGGTAGTTTAACAGAATGGATAACTCAGAATTCAAATAATCACAGTTATTAAATAACATCCTGAGAACTCTTAAAACAACTTTTAAAATAACCCCAAAACCTATAATTCTATTTTAGAGTGGTTGATGCTGGGATGAACAGATTTAGGGACATTTTCTTCAACTATTTGATGCCTACATTAATTAATATATTTTATCAAAGAGAATGGGCCAAATTCAGCAGATTGTTTATGATCTCTTCTGCCCAGTATGGTGCTAGCACTTATCCTGATCCTCTAAAACTTTGGATCTCTAGTCAGATCCCAATGCTGCTGTAAATGCTAAAATGAAGCACAAGATCACCACTGTGAAATTTGTTGCTGTCCCGGTTTTAAGGTAACAATTTTTCACAATGATGGGACATCAGGGAGGACATGGACACAGCTGGAGTAGACCTTTTACAGCAAGTTCTCTGAACTGAGCATATTTACTGTACGTATCAGTCATAAAGGCCATGTGCTCCTGGAGCGTCACAGACATCCTCGACAGGAAGAGTTGAACGAAGAATGTGTATATAAAACAGGAAAAGACATATATAAAAGACAGTAGTAGTGCAAAATTCATTACTGAGAGGGCAGTAAGGTGCACAGTAATAGGAGCAGTGATGACCAAATGACCCTCCCCCCATTTACAAGTTTGATGGGACCCTTACTAACTCTCGTTTCATAGACTTTCACCTGTTCTTGGAAAAATAAAGAATTGATTTTACGAATTGAATTTCCAGGACCTACTTTTCAAAATTACATTCATGGTTTTTTTACTGTTGATAATGATCACTTAATCACATGGGAAGAGATTTTCCTGTTTTCTGGTTTTGTTCACGTGTTTCTTTTCTGGGATGGACAGGCTGAGAGGTCTTTCTCTGGTTCTTTCTTTGCTCATTTGTGTAAACCTTTTTTCTGTAGCACCTTTCACTTGTTGCTGCTAAATAATGAGAACCAAAGTGCGCAGCTGACTGATCTGTTCTGAATGGGCTCCATTTAACTCTATTTGTATCACTTCAAATGAAAGAGATGTATGATTTTCTTGGATGGCTTCTTAAGTTGATGACACTTGGAATATTTTTCCCGTTACTCTTAAGATGGAAAGCCCAATGATGGTGATTTGTTTTGTTCCATAAGAATGTCAGTGTGTTTTCTTGTTGCTGTTGGAAAACTTGGTAGTAGTGACATAATTGGCTGACCTTTTGATTGAAGTAAAAAGTGACTCATGTACAGAAGATACAGTGACAATATTACAGTATAGATCACATGCCTAGATCATGCTGACCTAATTGATAGGAAGGCACAGATCTAGAATGCAAAGAATGGGCTTCCAAGAAAGTGAATATTAGGTGTCAAGAGCTCAAACCTTCTTATATATTATATAAACAACAAGGTCTGGGCATGTATTATATAAGGGTAGTGCAATGTCATAAGATTTTGAGGTATATATCTAAATAGTTCCCTAAAAATCTTTGAAGATCTAAATCTTCAAAAGACTGGAAACAAGGTTTGGGCATTACAGTGGTGGCTTATTGTGACACAATAAGTACAGGGACAGATATTAAATTTAGATATGTCTTTTAGGCCAGAAACATCTATGGGTAGAATCATACTCCAAGACACAAAATTAAACATAAATAATCAACAGATAAACTCAGATGCCTCACACAGAGTCAGATGAATGATCCTTTGGAGTTGCCTGTTTTGTCTTTGACTCAAAAGTCAGACTAGGGCAGCTTTAAAGAGTGTTTAAACAGCTAGACTGAAATAGTCTAGAGAAATCTAATATAAAAGTTCAGAGCTTATAAAAAAAGACCCCAAATATTTATGTTGTGACTCATCATCTTTACTTTTAGATAACCACACTGGACATCTATCTCTAAGCTATTCATGTAGGATTTATTATAATCTAGGGAGAGGAATAGTAATTCATCTGGTATATTCTGAACATTTTCTTAAGGACAAGATGAATCACAACCTTGTTTCCCTCATTGGCTGGGGAGACAAGATAAAAAATACGTGGCTACCTCACTGATGTCTGCATTCAGTCAGATGAATCCCAGCCTTAATGACGAAGCGGAAGCTAACAATCTCTCTAATAGCTATTTGGAAGTGTCCACATTATCTGAATTGTCTTGATTAAATAAAAGTAGGCTAGTGCCTAGATTTCCAAACCCTTAACCAAGTGACAGCTGGCTCCCTCAGGAAGCATGTTAAAATTTGACTGAAGATGGAGAATGAAAACCATCACTTTTCAGTAGGAGGCCTCTCTAGGTCATTTGTAAGGCAAGCTAAAATTATTTTCTTGAACACAGATTGCAGAATAAGATTCCAGTCTTCAAAGTTCATAATGTTTTTGTTGAAAATGTACATTTTTATGGTGAGTAAACATTGCTGAGTGACAGGAGGAAATTCATATTGAAATATGTAAAACATTTTTTGTATTGATTGATTTTCAAGACCACTGAGTAGATTGCACACTTAGATTGACGTTAACAGATTCATTCCATTTCCATGATTCTTTCCAAGCTTTTCAAACTGTTACATAAAACACAACCCCTCCCCCTCCAAACTAATTGAAATAACATTAGGCATAACACTAATGAAATGAAACATTAAACATTAATTTAAGCAAATATTAAGAAAATAAAAAAATAAAACCCATTATGAAATAACATTCTATCTAATCTTTCTACCTATCTAATCCATTTATCTAATTTATACATAATGCGTGGAAGCAGATTTTCTTTCAGTGTGTTCTCACCAGAACCTGAAACTCTTTGGAAGACATGTATGCGTATTATTGTAATATGTGTTACAGATAGAAAAAGTTCACTCTTTCCAAAAAGTCATAAGCTTTTACATCTGTTTACTTACCACCAAGGTACCAAGGTTATCAAATAGCTGAAGTGTTCTTTGCCCAACACTTACATTTTCAGATCACATGTTCCATACAAATATGGGAAAACACAGGAAAACATATTGCTTTGGCTTATTATTAAAGAATTTTTATTCAGAAGTGCCCTGTCTGTCCTTGCTGTAAAGGGGCAGATTAGGGATCACAAGCTTAGCCAAATGTTAAAACTTCTTTGCAATTTTTCATCCCAGATGTCAAGTTGCCAGAGGAAGAAAAGTGGAAGCAAGCAATTGTTTTAACTTAGGATTCAAAGTTCTCAATTCATACAGTGTCCACACACACTGCTTATACAGTTAGTATTTCCTAAGAAACAAGGAGCAGTGAGTATTCACAATGTTCTTAAAACTTTTCTTTGCACAAAAGAAGTAAATCCAAGATTAAAAAAAATAAAAGCAAAAAGGAGAGATTTAGTTGAAGAGAAATCTTGTGAGAAAATGGAAGACAAAATGAAAAAAAAGAAGGAAAAGGAATTACAGAAAGAAAAGGAAGGTGTGAAGTGGCACAAGATAGAGAACAAGAGGAGGGAAAGTCGATACACCAAACCATAGGAAGCAGGACTGGCTCATTGCAGGTGTTCACACAACTATTTACTTGCAACTATGCTATAATATTGTTGCATTTGGCAGCTACACTTCTCCAGATGTATTGTGTAAATGGTAAGCTTCCAGATCCTCATTTCGGGTTCTGTGCCAAAGGGCATGATTTTCATATGTTCTGGATACTCAAGACATCTGACAGTGCCAACTCAAACTGCAGATGTTCTTCCCCTCTGAAAGTTTTATCGAACAGATGTCCACGTGCAGAAGGACAGCCAGGAGCTTCTGCCTCACTTTCACATCCTTTGTGAGAAAAAATATTGGGCAAATTAGAGAATATTTTTCCATCCACTGATAGACTGTTTTTTACAGGGGAAAGTTCCCTTCAAATGGAAGTGAACTTAATTATATAACAGGTGGAATTTAAGATCACAGAAACTGATCCAGTTCCTCCCTGGTATCTCAACCCGTCCTGCCCCAAACCTCAAAACACTTTACTGAAGCCATTCCGATTTACGTCAGAGTGAGTGTACAATAAGTAAGAAAGGAATCCAGCCCAAAAAAATTTTAGCAGCTTCCTTCATAAGATTCATTAATAGTATCCAAGTGAATATTTCTATGTGCATATTAATATTTTAGAAACTTGTTCTTCTATGACTTCTAAATGTTTAAAACTATTTTTTATGGAAATACATACAATGAAAAATTGGTTACCAGAGTTCATTACTGAATTTCATCTGCTTTCATTTATGGTTCTTATTAAATACTAAAATATAGCAAAACCAAATCAAACCAAACCAATGACATGGGTTGTACAATATAACCCTTTCATAGGAGGAACTAACAGCATAATTTTACTGCCTTTATGGTATTTTAACTTGGGCAATTTCAATGGCACTGCTTTTCTCCCCTTTTATAAATAACTTGAAGACAAAGTTCCCATGCAAGCCAGGAAGCCCCAAGATATGTAAAGCAACAGCCAAACAGCAAAGTATTTTGATGCAAATTGAGTTTTCTGTGAAAATTAATGAATCTGAGACAGATATAGAGTACACAGCAAGATTCCCCCAAACTGAAAATAGAACAGCAATAAAAATGCCAAGAAGTGATAAGGCAGCAATAACACATGAGAGATTTTATGTATCACTCAGAAAAAAATAGTTACTGTAAATGAGTGGGTGTTCTTCTTCTGCTGTATTTTCCCTCCTTCTTTCCTTTTTTGTTTGTTTGTTTCATTTTCCTTGATTGCTGAACAGAAACATGTCTGCAAAATGATGGATTAATTAGAAGAAACATAGAGCTCTAGTTCCACCACTACTTTCTCTTTAAAAAGGAAATAACTTCATCCTTATAAGATCCCTTCCAAAGTCCTCATTATTACAGTGTGGTGGGGCTTTGAAAGTCATTTACATAATAGCTAACAAAAATGTACTGAGCAATACACCGGGCCCACTAAACACAGGAGATAATTACACTGGGAGAATGATATTCCACTGCCAGCTCCATTTTCAAGATACATTTATTTGCCCTGTACACAGCCCTGAACAACCAAACACACATTAACATATCGCGTAGGTGTGCGCTATTGCAATCTACATGATGGGGGAAGGGAAGAAATACAACACACTATTCTTGGCATATATGTACCACCTGAATGGTATTTTTCATTATCTCCTGCACTGGGAACATTGTATTATTCCACTGGGAAGTCATAGCGAAGAGGATATAATTATCAGCAAAGTAATGGGGATCCTCTTGCTAATGGCCAGCTATTCAAATATCTCAATATAATCACCTTGTCCAATCTCTCCCCATTGCCTACTCTTCTGGAGAAACTCATCATTTTTTCCACTTACTCCAGCATAATGAATTCATTTTGCATTTTCTTTGTGAGAAATTAAGAGGAATAGCAATGTAATGTGTTGACATTTGAAATGCAGCATAGAAAAGTTTAGACTGGCAATTTAGTTTAATCGCCCACTAGCAGGGAGAGGCTGCTTATTAAATTAGTTCTTGGTGTACAGGACATGTATTTCTCAGTTGATCTCTCTTTTTTTTTTTTTTCATCCATGACTCAGTTCACTAGAAAGGAAGCAGAAAAAAACAGATTAACCTTAAGTATTTTAATCTATATATTTCCTTTTGTGATCATGGTTGTTGACAAAGAGGATGAGTGATGAGTAAAAGTACTTACATATACACAAGAAAACACAGCTTCTGAAAAACAGTAGAAGCCCCTTTAAGATAAGTCTGCATAGATTAGTGCTGATCAATCATTGTCATAAAACCTCTCCTGGTACTCTTTCAAACAACCTGAGCTCATCCCTTGCTTCCTGATGAAATTTCAGCATAGACATTAGCACTCTACTACTTCTTACTCTTACTTTGAAGTTTTAGCAGGATATAGGATTATTCCATCCCAAGATCACTTAAAAGTTGCTCTGAGTGGTAGAAAAACAGCTTCACATATTATATTTTGGACGTGGATACACCGGAGGGGCAGCTGGAAAAATCTTGGTGGTATTTGTTTTTTTATTTTTTGTTTTCACACAGTTGCAAGATATAAATATAGGATATAAAACTGTGGTCATCTGTGTTTGGGTTGTCAATGCAGCCTATAACTTGTAGAAAACACTAGGGATGGGCAGGTCATCCAGAAGGAGGACAGGACAGTGAAATAGCAATTACTTTTCCAACCACCACATAAAAACTTCTGGGTAACACATATTAATTGTAATAATTATTTCCTCATATTTTCATAATCTGGAAGTCTTTCAGGTGCCTCACAACAGTAAGAATACACTGGTATTTACTTCAAGTGGGCAAAAGTATGTTTAATGTCATCCATATTGAAAAACTTGACAAGTTAAACATAATTTATTTTTATTTTAACATGACTGTCTCAGTGAAAAAAAAATTGAACAATTAAAAAAATTAATTTAGCCCTACTATTAATGAGATAACAAAGTCTACATCAAGAGATATTATCTGTGACTAAAAATGGCATCACTTCAAAACAAAAATACAAAATAATCATCTCAGATAATAGGGGTTGATTCTGGTGTAATGCATGGAATGGAATAAAATAAAATTAAAGAGACTGTGTTTTGAACACTTTCATCAAGAATTTTGATAGTAGAAAAATTCTTAAGCAGAGAAGCCATTTTTTTCCTACCATGTACCTCAAGGAAATATTAACAGAGAGTTCTAGAGAAAATTAGAATAACCTGGGTACAGCCGAGGACTTTCCTTATTTCATGTGACACACTCTGTTAAGGATAGTCACTATTTCAGAATGTTTTTAGATGACAACTGTAATAGCTGCCTGAATATCTGAACTGTATGCTCCTGAGCAAATGACTGACCTGGACTATTTGTTTTTTTACTTGAAAGAAATAGAGTAAATTCTTCTCACATTGCCTTGTTTTACTCTGGAAGAATATTCCACTGGCTTTATCTGAATGACTCCTGATTTACACGGATGGAAGAAAAGATTCAACTTCCATGGTTTTACAAATTTCTTCCTCTGGTAGTTTTGCTTCTTAAGTAACTGAAGTTGTGTGCTGTGACTTACTGGCTTAAAAATCCCTGCAATTTCCCACAAACATTACTCAGAGCTCAATACATACAGTACTGGAGCAAGATGCCAACAGCATGTCCTTAACAAAGTCGTTGATTTCTCAGAGTAAAATAGAGTTTTCTGCTTGAAAAATCCTGCAATTTCCTCTCAGTGCCAGCAAGGCTGCTTTCCCCTTCTCCCTCCTTATGTATACTCTAATATTTTTCTTCTCTTTCTTGCAGTTTCTGAGTCTCTGAAATATGGACATTTTTTTTTCTTTTTTCTTTTTTTCCTTTCTGAGGAGCTTTGTGAGTATGCAGGCTGCTCACCACTATTCAAACCTCTTGTACTTAGCCTCTGCAAAGGAGATACACTAATTTTCACATCAGAGCCTACCAGTTTGTAAACTTGTCTTATTCTATTATTTCAGGAACATTCCAATGCCTTTCAATGGGAAATTAACAGTCAAATGTGTTTAGTTTGTGGAAACAGCAGTTATACCACCAACAAGAGTGACAACTCATGCAACTGTAAGTCATTAAGAATAGGATTTCTTCAATTATGAATGCATTCATTGTCAATGGCGAGTAAAAGGAAGAGGCAAAAGGAAGATGTGGAGGGGCAGAAAGTAAAAGAGACAGAAAGTGCCACAATAGGCTCAAAAACTTTCTGCATTAGTCAAAACCTGTCAGCATTCAGCCTGCACTTCTGAATTACTATTGTTAAAAAAGTGTTAAAAAAAGCAGACTGGTTCTATTGTTCATCTTCTGGGGGAAAAAAAAAAAAAAAAAAAAAAAAAAAAAAAAAAAAAAAAAAAAAAAAAAAGACCTGAAATTTTAAAGGCTATTTTAAAAGGATCCTATTTAAAGTTTTGTCAGACTTGGGAACCTAATTACTATATGTCATTTTTCTAAATGTAAATGAGAAAGCAGTTAAAGAAAGAAAGTGAAAAAGAATCCATGGGTTTTTGGCCTTAAAAAGCCCCCCTGCTGCTGACTGCTTTGCTTTTTTATCCTTCCTTCCTCAGTGTGATTACATCCCAGACTACAGAAAGCACCCTTTTCCCACTGAGAGCACAGACAGCCACTGTGAGCATGATGGTATGCCCTGGTGAACTGAAAACAAGGAGGCAGCAGGTCCCATGAAGATGACAGTTGTGTTGAGACATCTGCTGATCACTGCAGCCTGTGCTTGGGAATTAAAGAGTGACAAGGGAGACAGGAACCCAGATCCCACCAGCTGCTTGAGGCAGGTTCTGCTGTTTTCTCTAAAAAAATGCCAAATATGTCAGGATTCTGAGTCAAGAGTATGGTGGCCAGGGGTTACTGAAATAGAAATTTTGGTATTAGTGAGAGATGACTAGTAAAGGTGACCTCAAGTCACCTATGGGGGTAATGGGTTCATGGAGTGGGAAATTAAGAGACAGTGATAGCAACCCCCAGAGCAGTGATGGAGGATGAGCACCCAGCTCTCATGGACCTCTTTGAAAATCTCCACACTGTTTCCTACCTCTTTTCTCAGGCTTTCTTTTTCATGGCTAAGAGGGATTTCACATTTTCCTCATCTCCTCTTCACACTGCAGGGCCCTCTGGTCCATCATCACCCTCATCATCATCTTCATTGTGTCTACAGCTTTTTAAGGCTTAATAGTGGCCTGTCCCAAATTGAGAAAAAAAAATATATTATCATGCTGATGCCCCTCAAAATAGACCCAAAGGGAAAAATGAACTGGGAAATGAACAGGGAAAAAATGCTCACCTCCTAGATTTGCATAGTGGCTCTCAATACTGGCGTTGTGCAGCATTTCCCTCTCAGTCTTAGCTAGATATTTCTTACCTCAGGGTGTGTAAGAAGGTACCCTAAGACATCCCACCCAGGTCAGAGTGTAGAGTTACAGATATGAGGATAAAGAGGAGCCATGGGCTGTGGTGTTTTTCAGCACGGCTCTTGTCATCCGGCTCTCTGCATCTCTATTTCAGCATGGCGCTAAGTGTTGTATCCCCTCTCTGTCAGGCTGGTTTGCTGGATCAGGCCTCAGCCCTGACACAGCAGGAGTGGTGCTGATGGAAGGGGGAATCAATCAAAAGATATGAGGAGTCTTTTTTTTTTTTTTTGAGGGGGGGGCAGGGTGTGTCTGCTTTTTATCATTTGCAGTTTGCAGTCTGGATTATGACTGTCTGCCAGTTATTACTAAATTAGCCTGCAGGAGAACTCACTGGGTGACTTGATTTTTTTTTTTATTTTTTATTTTTGGTAGGTTTACTTAACTTCATGTTTTATAACATCTATTTCTTAAATCAGTCTGTGTCTCACACTTGTTATGTTTTAATTCAGAGACTGAATCCTCTGGCACCACGTTGTTTTAGTGAGCCCTCTGTGGCACACATCATGCCCTTCACAACTTACCAAAGTGCCATTTGTCACAACTGGTTTCCTGTTCAAGAGCTTGGAATAGAAGGTGTGTTACCAGTCATAAGTGTCATGTACCAGCATACACAAAAGTGAATCTTCCTTCTGCCTATCTTGTACATACACTTAGACATCATTTGGTGCATTAATCTCTACACATCTCTTTTTCTTTTAAATAGAGTTGTCAACCTGCTACAGCATATATATGCTTTCCAGCTTAAGTAAATAAATATGGCAGAGTTTTTACCAGCTCTTAAATGACTTAGTCACAGAAGTTTTTGATGGCTACGTTTATAGCTATAAGTTAAACAAATCCCTGGGACCATTCAGTCACAGAGGTGAAAAAGCACAAAATGATTCACATACAAGCTGTTAATCCGCACAGCCCTAAGAAAAGGATGGCCACCTTCCAACTACCTGTTGGGTCTTTAACCCATGCTAATGATCAGGATGATCAGCAATGAACAGGAATTATTTGGGAGTGTACCAGTTTGTTCAGACCAAAACCAGGCCAGGAACACTTCTAACAACAGTGTAGACAAACACATTCAGTGCACAGAAATGTAATATTTGATTTACTAATAGAGATATAGCCCAAGTGACCATTCACTAAAATGTTCTGAGATCTCCTTTTGGCTGGAGGTTAGAGAAGGACATAGGTGGTTAAATAGATATATAATTGTCTTAATGCACTGTTTGCTCTTTTTAGGACATTATTCAGTCATTTTCTTAGACTAATAAAGCTGGGGATAAATATAGTTTATTTATTTCTAACTTGGTCATTACAGAAGACAACTACTCACCATCTTTTCTGAAACGGCAAAGACAGTTTATTCACTTGGTTTTTTTAACATTTTTATTACATCCTAACAACCCTAAGATTTTGTCCAACTGAGATCCTAAGGGAAGACAGCAAGACGGATCTTGTCTAGAACTGAATATTCAAAGTGCTAAACAAAATGACTTTAGGAAAAGCCCCTTCCCCAATTACTTCTATTTGTGGAGGAATTTTCCATTACAGCTCTGAAGCTGATGCAATTTTTATGCATTTTAAGGCCTCACTCTATCAATTTATTGCCCCTCAAATGAGTACATTAATATTGATGGCAGCTAAACACATTGCAAACATGTTCTGCCCATTAATGCCTTGGAATAGAGTCATTATCCCATTTTATTCCCACTGTAATGGTGGGACTGATGGGTGTAGAGAAGGATCTGAAATAAAAACTGAGAACCAGGTATCTTCAGGGATCAGGCCTCATATCCACTAGTAGCAGTTCAGATCTCCTAAAGGTTCACAGTCTGTTACTCATCCCTGACATCTTGAAACTCACACCCATAAAGAATATTTCACCCAAAATAAATTTGAGGACTGCAGTGGTAGCATTTACAGGTATACACACTTCCTCTCCTTGATGGATATATGACATGGAATACCCAATACCCATTATTCACATATTCAGGAAAGAAACAAAAGGAGATTTAAATGTAATTTCCCACTACTTCAGTTTTCCTGCTGAGCTCTGAAAATGCTTGCTTGGTGCCCACTAGCCTGAGAGGAAGTTGTTATATCCTGATCCTCTTCAGAACAGCTGCCTAAGAAGTGTCACAATTTCTCAGCCTCCATTTGGAGGAGAAAGAACAGGAGGTAATTTTTGGAAATTTGATAGGCAAACACACCCCACCTTTACTCCATCTCAGTGTCTTAGTTTAATAAAAAACTATGGTCTTGAATGTTACATGGAGAAGGAGGACTGTGATTGCATGTCATTTCCAGACACTGAAATATTTAATTTTGGAACTAAACGCTGCCACAGGAAAGCATGTCTCTTCCCCTGTCTTCCCCTTGCCTGAAAAGTTCAGATGTACATGTGCATATGTATACATATAAATTATGTCTAAGCACACAATGTATATATGACATATATTTAATATGCAGATATATTGCATATATGGGCACACTGGTCATGAAGACCAGTGATGAGTGCAGTTTCTCAGTGGTCAGTATTTGGACCAGCGCTGCTCAACATCTTTGTTAGTGACATGGACAGTGGCATTGAGCGCACCTTCAGCAGGTTTGCTGACAACACCAAGCTGAGTAATGCAGTAAACACATTGGAGGCAAGGATGCCATCCAGAGAGACCTTGGCAGGCTTGGGAATTGGGCTTGTGTGAACCTCATGAAGTTCAACAAGGCCAAGTGCAAGGTCCTGCACATGGGTCGGGCAATTCCAAGCACAAATACAGGCTGGGCGGAGAATGGGTTGAGAGCAGGCCTGAGGAGAAGGACTTGGGGGTATTGGTTGATGAGAAGCTCAACATGACCCAGCAACGTGCATTTGTAGCCCAGAAAGCCACCTGTCTCATGGGCTGCATCAAAAGCAGTGTGGCCAGCAGGTCAAGGGAGGTGATTCTGACCCTCTACTCCAGTCTCGTGAGATCCACCTGGAGTACTGCATTCATCTCTGGGACCCCCAACATAAGAAGGACATGGACCTGTTGGAGAGAGTCCAGGAGGGCCACAAAGATGATCTAAGGGCTGGAGCATCTCTCCTGTGAAGACAGAGTGGGAGAGCTGGGGTTGTTCAGCCTGGAGAAGAGAAATCTCCAGGGAGACCTTATAGCAGTCTTCCAGTACCTGAAGGGGGCCTACAAGAAAGCTGAAGAGGGACTTTTTACAAGGACATGTAGTGATAGGACAAGGAGTAATGGCTTTAAACTGAAAGAGAGTAGAATTAGATTAGACAGAAGGAGGTAGTTCTTCACTATGAGGGTGGTGAGGCAAAGGAACAAGTTGCCCAGAGAAGTTGTGGCTGCTCCATCCCTGGAAGTGTTCAAGGCCAGGTTGGACGGGGCTTTGAGCAGCCTGGTCTAGTGGAAGTTGGCCCTGCCCATGGTGGGGGGGTTGGAACTAGATGGCTTTTAAGGTCCCTTGCAACACAAACAGTTCTATGATTCTATGAAAAAATGGTTTTTGTAAGGACAAGCAGAGGAAAGTGTAATGTCATGTATAATTTCTTTTAAAACACCACACCCACACACACCCCAGCTAAATATAGTTATATTCGCTGCCCTGGAAACTTGTTTCCCTTCCTGTGCCATAATGTATTGTCTCCTGAATTGTAGGCAAACGCTATATCCCTAAGGGACTTTGGAAATTGAATCACTGAAATGCTCTGCTCTGAAATGCTTAGGGGGGAAAAAAAAAAAAAAAAAAAAAGCAGGATTGTATCTGCAGAGCAACAATAGCTGTTCATTTGTTTTTAATGCAAACATTTTGGCAATCTGTTCTGCAGTGTAGTCCCAGGAAGAGTGTGGTAGCAGAGCTGAGTAGATAATGAATGGGGTTGTAACTAGATGATCTTTAAGGTCCCGTCCAACCCGAACCACTCTATGATTCTGTGATTCTGTTCTATATAACTACGCACATATACATATAACTATGCACTGGCAAAATCACAACTATGTTAACAATGTCTCTTGGTCTTGTATCCTACTATTCATCAAAGTTAGGGTGCCCCCCAGATGCTACGGGGGATTAAACACAGGAAAAATTCAAGAATGAAAACTTGTTGAGCTTAAGTTTTTTAAGCCACCAAACATCACCTAGGCACAAAAAGGAAAAATAAAATAAAAAGAGTACATGGACTTTCTTTTTTGTTTGTTTCTTTTTATTTTTTTTTTTTTTTTTTTTCCCCCCCAAGGGCTTTTTTGTTACATTTTTTGTTTGGAATCTCACTTAAAGAATTTTGTTCCTAAGCTTCCTGGGGGAGATTTTATAAGTACAAAAACCTAAAAATAAAACTGGCAGGTTAAGTAATGAAATAAAAAGCTGGGGCAAAAATAATAATTAAAATAAAAGACTCTGAGCTTGAAGGTTTAGAAACTGTCCGCAACTACCTCTGGAAGAATGAGTTACACTGGGGTCATAAGAAAGCCTCTGACCACTTGTTCATGTCAGGAAAATAGCTACCTCCTTTTCTGTTACCTTTTCTTAGTTTTATTGTCTGAAGTTTGCACTGCAACTATGCACTGTAGCTAGGTAGATGCCTTCGATCTGAGAGTGAGTAAGCGCTGGTGTGGAGTGTAGTGGGCAATGGCAGGGGATGCACCCTACTGTAGATTCCCAAACCAACACACATAGGTAGTTTAATCCTGATCTGGAGGACTCAGACTGTTTTGAAAGCCCAAACGTAAATAATTTTATTTCCAAAGTCAACTCCTTATAGTCTTGGAGTCCTGCACATTTTCATTCTCTGTCTGGGTAAAACAGAAGTTGCTGGTTTTACTCAGTTAAATCCAGAATGCATTACAACCCTGTTATTTAAGAGGTCTTTCCTCTGTACGTGAACACTTGGGATCAAGTGAGCTCCTCTCATACATAAACATCTTGGTTAATCAGGAATAGGACCACCAAAGATTTTCAGTAAAATCCTCAAATCATTTCTGTGGGACCTGAATTTCACCTCCTTCATGGTGCACCACAATGCTCATCTATTCCCTCAGCATGGCAATAAGAAGAGTAATGATGGAGGCTATTACAACTGATACTTGTTGCTGGGAAGGGAGGACTTGGTCTGTAAAGTTTGTAAGTTAGGGGAAGTATTTTATGCTTAATTAAGGTAGAGGGTTTGTTCTTTTTTTGTTTGTACTGGAAGATGCCTTCAGTTTAACATAGGCAATTACCAGTTTGAAGTAGGAGAAATAAAATGAATAAACTCTTCTCAGCTGCACTGTGAAGGCAAGAAGAGAGTTTGAACCAATAACATTGTTGCACTGTGCCCATTAACTATTATTTTAGTGTTGTCTCTCGCTTATCAGTAGTGCTAATTATGAAGCATTCTTTGTGGAGTGCCATCAGTGTGCTCAGTGTTGTAATCAAGCAATCAAGCCTGAACCGGGGAAGGATGTTCTCAAGTTGGAAAAATTAGCTGAAAAACAGAATGGGAATTCGGAGCCACCTATTCTCCTGTTCTAAAGCTTCAGGCAGAACTTCCACCAGGGACCAACAAGGAATCATTGCAGGGGGCCTCATTAAGATCTCAAGTCAGCAAAGCACTTAAGCATGTGATAGAGTCAAAAGGTGTTAATAACTTAGTTGAAGTTAAGTGCCAAGTCAGGGTCTAAATCTGGAAAAATATACTTTATGGTTTATTTCTTTGGAATATTTTCTTTTCTGAAGTGAAGGAAGGGAAGAGTTCAGGCTTTCTCTAAAGTCAGTTGTGCTAAGCATATTATCCCAAGTCCAACCTTCTAGAAAATCTACCAATAGAGATAAATAAGATGATTTCTTAAGCTACTAGAACTGTGTGAAAATCACCACTTGTTTTCTTTTGCCTGTCAAAATGCAAATATTCTTTTTAAAAAAAAGATAATTCTCCCATTATTTAAAAATATGCTCATTGCAGCCCATTGCACAAAAATATATTTTTATACTATTCATTTTCTTTTCTTCAGCATAGTTTAAATTTCACTTTTATGCCAACTCATACTTTGAAATTGTTCCTAGTCACTTCCCTCCTGTGCTTCAGTTTTCTGACCATTTCAATGGAGGACAATGATGTCAGTGTTCCTTACAATATAGTCTGAAATACAGAGCTCAACAGAGCTGAATGTTATGGAACAAACAATATGCCTGAAATTAAATAAATAGGAATAAAGATAAATAAATAAATAAATCAGAAAAGCAATTCAGGATAGATTGATTAGGAGGAAAAAAAGCCCTGTAATTTAAATCTTAGTAAACCAGGTGTAATTTATATTTTTTTCCTTAGGCAATTTAATCACTTCTCAATAACAAAACTGATTATTTAGCCACAGACAGTTCTGCTCAGAGTAGTCACTTTTATTAATAAGATCCAGTCTGATCTGATTAGAAAACAAACTTCAGGAACATCTCCTATTAGCTTCTATTCATCTCAGCAGCAATTTAATGTGCAGCTGATGCCTTATTAAAAAAAAATAAAATAAAAAAAAACCCAACAAACAAACAAAAAAAACCCCAACAGCAAAACCCCATAGTGGAACATTTTATGAACACTCCCACTAATATGTTACCTATTTATTTTTGCCTTTTTTCCCCTTACTCTCAGTTACACAGAAGGTAAACATTTGTAGATAACAAGGCTGTCAATATTGCATCTTTTGTTCAAAGCAAAAGTAAACAAAGAGATGAGCAGCTGCCTGGAAAGGATGAGGAATTTGCATTACGAAGTAGGCATGTAAATCTTGTATGAAGCTTTAAATGGAAATGCTGTATAAGCCAGATTTATCATGGAGGTACTGACCAATACAGTCTCAAAGCATGTACCATCTTCCTTTCCTTGCAAAAAGTACTGTGCTAAAATCAAGCAATCTACCAGGGAAACAGAAGCAAGGGTCTGTAGCAGTTGGAGTACCAAAACCACATTCACAGTTTTTGCTGCTGCCTTACTGATGACAGCATTGGTTTCACTGGTGAATGTGTGCAATTTGGAAATACACCTTCAGAATCCTGCCTGTAACCTTTATTTTCTCTCTTCTCCATTGATTTTAAATGTAGGGGACCCGTGAACACAGTAAAGTTGCATTTGCAGGTAGGCATTTTGTATAGCGACAGCAAGGAGTAAGAGGGAGCAGATTTCTGAAGTTGACAATGTAAAATAAAATGGGGGAAGGGGGAAACAGGACAGAGAAATTAAGGCACCACAACTTGCTTAAGATTTCAGAAGAAAGGAAGACACAGAATCTGCATCCTCTCACTGAAGGATTTTGTCTCTGTATCTGTGCTCTTAAGAAAACATAACTCACTGAGCCACATCCACACCCGTTAATTAAATGTCTAACTTTTCTCCCAGATTCAGCAGTTTGCATGAAAAGCACAGAGGAGCACTGCCAGCGAAAGGCTGCTCCTCCCGCAGAAGACACTCACAGCATAGGATTCAGCAGTAAACCAGCTGGGAGTACAGCTTGCCTCTCCTCCCAGTCGCGAAGCTCAGCACTTGCAGCTCTTTGGGGTACAATGCTGCCTCTTGACCAACTGCTTGTAACTGCTTTCATCCTCACTCTGGTACCCAATTAGTACCTTGTTAGCCACACACCTGCAGTGCCTTCACCCGGAGGTCACTAAACCTCATGGGCCTGATTCTCCAATCACTACTCCAGCCCCAATCAGAAATCACTCCATTAAATCAACAGCTTTAGAGGAGCCTAAATAAAAAGGGAACGAGGTGATCTGCAACATTAACCCTTTTCCTCTCTGTTTTTCCAGCACATGCACCCTTTGGCCATCTGTCACTGCTGTGAAAGTAATTAGCTAACAGGAACATTTCTTCTAATCAGGGCTGGGCAACAGCAAAAGCAAGAACAAATGCAACTCTCAGGCTATTGTAGTGCTTCTCCAAATCCTTCTGGAGCTGCTATGTCTCAGGAAGAGTAGTCAGGAAACTTGACTGATGTAGTAACCGAATCAGCAGTATGCTAAAAGTTGTGCATCTAAATAAGTCATTCATGATGACTGCTTTGTGTTTTGGCCTCATCAAAATTCAGGCCTACTACAGCATGGGGAGAAAAGCTCTGGGAAGTGAAATGAGAGCAGGGAGAGACAAATGTAAATAGAAAATGTGTTTCTGAATTGTGCTACAGGGACTAGTCTGAATACAAGCTACTGGCAAATGATGGTGTTTCACTCAAAGAAGGATATTGTCCAGTGGTGCTAATATAAAGAAATAAAGTTTTAAAGAATTATCACAACATAATGTTGACACAAAAGCACTGTCTCCAGGACTTAACCTAAAAGAAATCTCCTCAAGAGAGGTGTATATGTAGCTGTGAAAAGACAGCATTACCACCTACATTTCAGGACTAATATTACACTAACTTTTCATCTCACTGAATTCAGTGTTTGATGCAGTAAAGTCCCATACTTGGCTGGAGGTGACAGGGAGGAATATAATACATTTTAAAATTCCTATGCATCTGGCACAGAGGATGGCTTGAATTTAAGAAGAACAGATAGTACAAATAATGCATGTGTTAGGGAGGGCAGAACTAATGAGCATAAACTAAGAAAATACTGAATTTTTAACATAGTAGCAGGTTGGTGTAACCCTTAGTTACGCATTATTTTCACACTTACGAGCAAAAGATGGTGGAAAAGAGCATTTATGAAGTATACTAGTGTTTAGGGAAAGAGGGAATACTCAAACCCTATCAAAGCAGGCCATTTTCATAGTGTTTATACCTTAGCATACAGACCCAAAAAGTTTACAGCATTTGGGTGAAGAATCTACTCTATAACTTTCCAGTTGAGTCTTCTGAGAGACCCTTCTGAGAAACACAGGCTTGAGTGATCTGTCAAGAATGCTGTTGCTTAATGATCAAAGCTTTGTATTTTACACTTTTAGGCTGAAATCTTGGCCACATCTGCTTTTCTAAGGTCACTTAGTGAATGCCACACCATACTTGTACAGACCTTGAAAAAGTCCCTGAAGTTTCTTATTTCTACAGTTGTGTGGAGTTGTGAATTTCCCTATTTTCAGACAGGGAAAAAAGAAACTAAGGTAGGATTATTTGACAGCAGTTCAGTTCATGGTTGGCTGTTTTACAGCCAAGATTTTGAATGAAACCGTATCAGTAGAACTGGTATTAGTACCTATACACATTGCTGTAGTCTCAGTTAATTAGAAAGGAATCAAATGAGTGATGCATTCTGCTTAGCTCTGATGACTACATGAGGAGTCTATAAAAGCATCAACAGTGTAAGTACTTTGGAAGTGGAAGGATTTCTGAGGCAGGCAAGACTCACAAAAATGTAGAGCTAAAAGGAGAAGGAAACAAGGGTAGGCCAGGCTAAAAAGTTATTTCCATAACTTTGCAGTTTGCTAATTTGAATTGCTGGTAATGGCACACTCCTTGGACTGTTATAGTAATACAGCTGCTTTTATGTAAGTGGATAAAGTGATTGACTGCAGTCAGCAGATATCCTTGTGTCTGTTTCCTGCTTCACTACCAAATTTGGTTTATGGTCATAAGCAAGTCAGTAGGACTGAATTTGTCCAAACTTTATAGGTTGGATCCAGTCTTAAAGCTCGGAACCTATACAATGTCATGCTATTTTGACTTGAGGATTGGTGTAATGAAAATGCCATTTCTAATAGATCTATTCCATCACTGATTTTTTTATTATTTTCCTTTTTTTTCTTTTTTTTTTTTTTTTTTCAGTTCAAGTTTGCTGCAAAATGGAAAGCTGAGGCAGGAATTATGATAAGACAGCCTCTCCCACAGACTGCTGCTGCCAGTATTCTTGTGTCTGATGCTAGTTTTTCTCATTATATTCAGTGTATCTGAAACTAAGCTCCGCTACAGGTAACTAGCCTATGGCAGTGAGCAGAGGAAATAACATTTTTAATAAGCTAGAGAAAATTCATGTAAAAATGTAAGCTGATATTATTAAGTTGGCTGTTGATGCAGTAGAAGTACTGAAGCTTGCTTGTTTAGACAGTTGGCTGTGGTCAAATTAAGCATGCCTGAAATTTGAATAGAACCACAACTTAAATAAAAGATGACAAACAATTATATACCACGTTTACTTTTGTGCTAAGGAGAATTGTGACATTTCATTTTGAGTAGCTTCTTAGGCAATGTAAGGATGTGAAAAATTGTATTCCTCTTTTGCTTGAAGTTAAGGCTGCGTGAAGTTGAGGCTTTCTCTGAGAAGCTTCCTGTGATGTGTTAATGCAAGGAAAAGTCTTTGCTACTGTGACCAACTCACCCATCTGTTATGTTGTTCCTTGCTGGATGCGCAGAGATTTTCAAGCACTGTAGTTAGTACTTCCCCAAGGGGTAGACTAAAGCCAAAGTTCTCCGTACCATGTGTCCAGAAAAACAGCATGTTCTCTAATTTAAAAAAAAAAAGGGGGGGGAGGGGGGGGGCGGGGAGGAAGGGAAGGAAATAAAAAAAGGTGGCATAAAACAAACCTCAATATTATCTACTTTTATTTGGTGGGGAAAAAAGTCTTATCTTTTTCATAAAAGGTGTATCTCATCTTTCATCCAGGCACAGGCAGTCAGTGATTCCATGCCTCTTCAATTCAGAAGTTCCCTCATTTTTACATCTTTTCCTTTTAGAGGTACTTTTCTAATTAGTTCCATAGCAATCATTCCTAGCCAACACCAATTCAATATCTGAAAAAAACCTCAGTGTTTAACTGTGGGGTTCTCATCTTAGTTTTGCCTTACAGATAGCTCTGAAAATAGTTAATGGGCTTCTCTGTTTACATATTTATTGATCTGAGTGATACTGTTGATCATTCCACAACACGTCACCTAACTTTAAGATATGCTATGGCACAATGAATATAACAAACATGTCCCCTGTGTTTTTTGTTCGTATTGTTTTGTGATGAGGGTGGGGATTTTTTTGGTATAAATTTTTAATAGGATAATTAAAGACTGGCTGGATAATAGGATAATTAAATACTATTATCACATAATATATCATTTTATATCAGAAAATACAACTCAAGGTACAGCTTAGAAATCATATGTGGTTTACTATATAGGTACCTGTTCAACTGACAATGAGAGCTGACATTACTATAATGGAAATGCCCAATGTATATTTATGGAACATTAATTCAGCCTATAATATTGCAGCTGTCAAAATCTACTGATGTAGGTTCTATTTCATACATTTTCCTTTTCTTCCTTGTAATTCACTTTGATTTTTTTGTGTCAGAGCTTTAAAAGGAGATTAGTTAAATGTCCCATTTGAACTATTTTCTTTGTCTTCACATTCTTTGTCTTAATGAGTCAGGGTGAGCATTTCAGTCTTTTCAGAAGAATGGTCTCAATTGAAAATATGACCTGTTTAATGCAATAGGCTTCTTATATCTAGCAAGAGGAATAGGGCTGAGATAATACCATATAAACTGACAAAAGAAGGTTCCCATAAGCGGAGGATGGTCACAGACTTTCCTGGTCCCCTAGGGAGAGATTTGAATAATGCAAGGTTAAGGGGCTTGGCATATTACCTCAGGACAGCTGTTCTAGTCCTGCAGAACAACATGAAAAAAACAGAGGCAGATCGGGATGGGAGGTGTTATCATCAAAACAACGCTTGCCTCACTGGTATTACAATAAACACAAGGTGCAATGCTGGGACAGATGGATAGTGAGAAATCAGGAGGGAAAAGCAAAGATCATAAACTGGAAAACCTAGACAAAGAGCAAAGGTATATGTCACTCATGACACCGAACATCCTGATCTGAGTTCTGTTGAGGGACTGTTTATCCTGTTGAACAATATTGTGATGAAGTAAGACTGGCTGGGGATAGAGGGAGGTGGCAAGAAGACATTGGTCACTTAAGGAATGAATTGGCTCTCGAAGGACAACTCGAGTTGTGCTATGCTTCAAAAGTACAGACAAAAGGTTGAACAAGCTGCAGTGAATAGAAGCAAAGTCTATTCAAGGGGGGCAAGGAAGGAAGACATGAGAAAGGGAACGATTGCGTTAGCTGTCTTTACTGACACACAGGTTATGCTAGTCATTATTAATTGTCAGCCTCACCCAATAAGATTCAGGCACTTCTAATAATACAGGAGTGCTTGTTTATAATGAATGACATATTACTTTATTCAGGTAAATGACAAGTCCCTAAGTTAAGTACACGTTGTTGGGGAGAGGGATTTCTATGGCTCAGTTACCTTTTGGACCTGATTTTCTTTTCCATCCTTAATCCTTCCTTATAATAGCTTATACCTATCCACCATCTCTCTCTTTGACTGGTTTTATGTAAGTCTTCCTGAGCCATTACAGGGCATCTCTGCACCATTTTCTATCTTCTTGTAAATTTGTTTTCTATACTCCTCACTTTCCTAGATTGTTTTCAATTTTCACAACTTCCTCTTCACCTTTCTATCTTTGAGGCACTATGTGATCTCATAAGGAAAAATATTGTCATCTTTATACTTGTTCATGTGAACTCTTCATGAATGCATATCAGTATGACATGTTTTTGTCATTGATCCATCACATTACAACTGCACTCATGTCTAATTTGCTGTCTTTTCCACTGTCTGACACACCAATATAATAACACGTTAAGAAAACTATAATACTGAAGGATGTTATTTTTTGAATGAGTTTCTTATCAGTACTACTTATTCATGATGAAAACATAAAAACAAAGCCTAAAAATGGTATGACTGTCAGTCAACTTAAGCTGACAAAACTATTCTGACTTAAAGCCATCGAAATTTGGACCCAATAACATATTAATATCATGGGATCCTCAAGATTTCTGCAGGGATCTCATTTCAGAAAATAAGGTCAGTCTTCTGAAGTTAGTGACACTCATTTTTATCAGATAAGGCTGGTGGCCCTCATCTGAGTCTACAGAGTTTGACTGACTTATTCCACTTTAAAAAATGAAAACTGGGAGAGTATGTTCCTTATCAAAACACCTCATGGCACAAAAACATTCAGAAGTCATCAGTTTATGTGATGTGAAAAGTAATTAAATGCAACAACAGCATGACATCAGCAGTGGATAATTTTCAGACTTTAAATGTCATTCCTTCCTTTTAAACTCAGAGTTGTTTGAGGTTTTTGTCTCCATTTCACAAGATAGAGTACAAAACATTGTGACATGCTTAATATTTCTTCCGCCAAGCCGTCCATTCTGATTTCATTCTCACCCTTTACAGAGTTGTTGATTTCAGCCTGCATTTGGCTGCCAAAAATGCAATTGCACACGCAGCACCAAGAACAAAGTGAAAATGAATTATGCATTGGGAAGGAAGTTACATTTGAGTCAAAAAACTTAAGACTTCAGCACCTCCAAATTACAATATAATTTAGAAGGGAATACATTTAAAGAGATAGCAATGGACTGAGGCGACAGAGGGTCAGCCATGTCGAGGCTTAATATAATTTACAGTACCTTTCAATTATTTATTTTTAAGAAGCCACTGAGCACACTGGATCTTTTCAGTGGTAATGTCAAAATATGGATATTGGGAAAAAGACATGAATAATAGTGACAGGTTGTTATGCATGATAACGGTATATGGGGACATTTAAAATATGGATCGCTCACCAGAGCAAAAAGCGCATGTCATTTACTCTGAGAACACATGGCTCTATGCTTAGTGGCTCTTCTCCTGCACTGTAAAAGTTTGCTGAACTTGATTTTTTTTGTCTTTCTTCTTTTCCTTTTTGATTTAATTTTTTTGCTTTGAAACAATGGCCAGTGAGTTCCAATTTATTTCCCACAAATTAAAAACAGTAAGGGCTGTTTGTAGTGACCCAGGTACAATAAAAGGAAGCCTTTTAAATCTTTCAGTTCATGCAACCAGCAATGATTTGCTTTTTAATTATCCATTTGATAATGTTATATTTAAGGGAAATGAGTGGCTTTTGAAACCCTGGAATGAAGTCTGGAAGATGTCTTTTCAGTTCCTTTACAGGCTTCTTTCATAAGAATGGGCAAATGACTCAGCACTGACTTCATAAAGTGCTTTTTGATCCCCTGAATCCCTATTTAGCTTTTGCTTTAATACTATAAGCATCAAAATCATTGATACTTTGGTTTCTACCTGCAGATACATGCAAAATAAAGAGATTCTATAGCTATTTACCTAGGAACCCAGCCTGTGCCTAGACCCCAGAAGGATTCTGAAACCGAATTGATTGAGGTGCCTCCAGCTGCACAATCCAGACAGAAACAGACCTCCTATATCTCCAGCATCATATCTGCCAGCCTCAAGCAGACCTTAGATGTCTTAAGGTAGCCATTCAGACAATTCTATTTAGTCACCTGAAATCTGGCTAAATATGTCCTATCTATTCTAATCAGGCCATTCTGCTCATCATTTTCAGATGGTGCTTGTTGGATCAGTCTTACACAGAAGAATCCTGGGGACAACAGAGTCATGTTTCACAGACTGGATGGTTGCTCATGTTCACGTTGAGGTTGCTCAAAAATCTAGTCTCTAGAGTAACCATAAGCTTTATTTCCTTTGGTTACCACTGACATTTTGTCTATTTCCTACCCATATGGTTGTCTTGCAGTTTGGGAGCAACCTATCTGGGCTTGGCAAGAGACCATCTTGTCTCTCTGGTCATCCCATAAGGCAACAATTCAGTTCTGCCTGAGATTTTGCCTGAAAACTTGTCTCCTGTGTCAGCTGTGAGCCTCAGCAGGTAGCACAGGAATGCTTTGCCTGTCCATTCCTCATTCACTCAAGACTGCTGTGCTTACTACATTATCTAAGGTATTGAAAATCCAGATTTGAATGGACCTGAATGGGTTAACAGTAATCTTATGAAATTCAACAATGTGAAGTCCTACACTTGTGAAAGAAGATCACCTTTCATTAGTACAGGCTAGGAACAAACTGGCCAAGAAGAAAATCTGTGGAAAAGACTTGATTAGATGAAACACTGAGAAACTATGTCTGACTTCAGAGCTGACCTTTCTTTGGGCAGGAGTTTGGCACCTCCTTGTATTCCTTCCAACCTGAATTATACTATAATCTTGTGGCCTGTGATATGGAAAAAGTCTACAAATCCAAGAGCCTCTAAATTGTCTGCCCAACACTTTTTTGGCAGTTCTGGTTTGATAGTTATCTTTCCCACTGGGACTGATCAGAAGTAGATAATCAATGTTTTTTAAAATAACAAAAGTGATACTAAATATTAGTGAAGTATTTCATACAACAGGAAGCGGTACCTAGCACTTCCTCCTTCTTAGTTCATTGATTTCTATGTCTCCCTTTTGCTGTCCTTCTCACTTTCCTTTTTCTGCTCTTTCTTACCAAGATAGAAATGCACCAAAGAATACCTGATCACACAGTGGAGATTCTGTCCCTCTTGAGGTATGAGAGTTCTGGTCTTATAAATAAAACTCTTTGGGTATTTAAAGAAAGGTTTTTCAAAGAAAGTGCTGCAACTGCTGAACATTTAAGGTAGAGTACATACACTTGCTCTTCCTTTAAATTTCAGATAAAATTCATAGTTTGCAGCCTAAGGTAGAGAAAGGGAATCTTCAGTTGAAGGTTTTGCATTTGCATTACAATGGATAAATGGATCTTTTAGAGTGCTCATGGTTTTCAGTAAACCACTCAGATTTTAGCTTCTGAAGATCCCATTTTATCTCTCCCCAAACATTGTATAAAGACCCTGTTTGCCTTGAAGCTATGGCATCTGGTGGTAGCTGTAAGAGTTCAATTAATACCACCACTATCATTATTGCCAGTACTAAAGGTAGGCTTCATCTGATTAAGTGTACACTTTACCCCTGAGCTAGTGATCTTTTGTCTCTCTTAAGATGCAAAGGAGATAAATAGTTATTTTTAGGGTAGAATATACCTCATTCTTCACTAGAAATCTAAAATATGTCAAAGAGACTGTTTTTCTTTAAGTGTAGGGTTGTTTGGTTTTTTTTGGTTTTTTTTCCCCCCATAGAATACAAAGGTAATCTTTAAACTAGCTGAGGAATAAACAGAAAATGTAGACGCACTTAAAATTATCTGAGGTGAATCATTCTTTATGTGTCTTCGTGGACTTAGCTCTTTCTCAGAGGTGGACTGTGCTTATTTTGAAGGGAGAAGTATAAGGGGGTATTGTGAGATTTTTTTTTCCATTTTGTCTTTTAAGACTTTAAGAAAGCACTGATCTGAGATTTGTACTTTAGGAATAAGTTTTGTTTTGGTATTTTTGCATTTTTTTTTTAATTTATTTCCTGCGTTGGGTTTTTTTGAGAGAAAGAGTCTATTGCTGATAGATTTTACTGTCTTGTCAGCTGCCATATTGGTAGAGACAAGGAAAGGCTGGCATTGTAGAGAAGTTCAGTGATTTACTTCTGCAACAGTACATGAAAACTCCTCTCATATGCAAGGATAGCATGATTTTAACTTTTTGTTTTATCAGGTTAACATAACTGGTTCATATTAACATCAACAGTTCTGAGCAGACCAAGTGACTAAGTGTGTATGAGTACGAGATGAAATCACCACTTTTGTGTTAGTCATAGTAAGGAATACCTAAAGACACTGTGAATTAAAGAGGAATTAATTTACTAAGTATTACATCTTCTGAAATTCCTTATTGATTTTCTAGTGTGGCATTGTCTGACATCACAACAACAATCAGAGAAAATGGGAATTATCTGATCTTTGATTTAACCATAGATCTCATTTCTTAGGAAAGAAAAAATGTCACAACATAAGCCAAATCCTGGAGCTAAGTAGATTCTTAACTCTTCATTCTACATTGACTGTCTTTTTTTGCCTTTGCAGAGTTATGAAGTGAAGATCACTGTGTCTGATCATCGGTCATGAAATACAGTCCATGCTAGAGGGTAGGAGTGGGTTCTTTTTGGTTTGGGTTTCCACAGGGAGTAAACTTTGTGAAGAAAGGTGAAATAGCATCATTGAGGTGTTATTCAAGAAAATCATTTAAGAAAGGTAGGAACAAACAAGTTATAGGTATCCTCAGGCAAGCTTTGCATACTGGGGAAGGGATTGCAATGCTGCCTTTTTCACTGTCCCCACAAGCATATGGAAAATTGAGAAAATGGGCAATTAACAGCCACCTCACCTAGTCCCAGCCCTCCTTGTTTCTTCTTTGCCCCATTTCATGACAACAAACAAACAAAAAAACCCTCAAACCAGAAGGAAGCTGTTCCTCATCTTCTATCAAGAGCCACTCTAGGGAAAAATACTGGGCTCAAATTTAAGGATTGCAACCAATCGATAGAAGGAAGAAGGTTAAATAAAACCCCTTTCTCCTTTCAATACATTGCTCTGTTATTCCCTTCGTGGGAAGAGAGTTAGATGATGCCAAGCTGTTTATCTTCTTCCAACATAGATGAACTATAGCCACTCTTGTTCATCACTCAGCCCAGGAGTGCTGCACATGTGAAAAGAATGGCCTAGAGAGCTGGGGCTGGATCGCAACAGTAAAAATTGTCCAGTCTAGTTTCTTATAAGATAAGACATTTAAATGTTACTGCTTAATAATGCTGGATTTGCTAAGGTTTGCAGCAGTCTGTCATGAACAGCACCTGCTCAGCAACCTGAGAAAGCATGACTTTGTCCTTTATCAATATCTGACCCTATGAGGCATCATACCTAACATGAGCCCTTTGAGCCATATACCGCACAAAGAGCTTTCCTGTTGATCTTCAATCTACATTTGGAGGTACCAGTCTGTGCCTTGCCAACTTCCACGTTTTCCTCAGAAATCTTGCAAAACTCTCAAGGTTTAATGGTCTCTCATGCTCTTTTTCCTCAGGTGACTGTACCCTTCAGGAAGATTTATGCATACCTGTCAAAAGCTGCTAGATTTCTATCTCTCTTTCTTTCTCCCTCTCTCTCTCTTTTCTTCTTACCCCTTAAGTTTCAGAGCTGGTTGTCACTCTTTAACAGTTTATTTTCCATAAATACACAGTGAGCACCTCACCCTTTCCTCAACACTGAGGCACATTCTGCTTTCATATGCAAATCCTCTCAGTCAACAATGTAGCAGGAATATGTTTAAACAAGAATAGAGATAGCTAATCAATGTACTTTCCTAAAATTACTTATTCCTGAGTTGCTGATTCTGCCTTTGCTTGGTCCTTGCTTGGGTGCAACTCTTATGAATGTCTGTGGAAGTTTGGTTTGTCAAACAACTGAGGGAAATGTCACTAAGAGTATTAGCATATGATTCTATATTAGTCTATTATTATATCAGAGATATGACTGGAGTGGACTCTTGAGGGTATAAATACACTGCAGTCTTCTTGCTGACAATATTCTATTACCACTGTATATTTTCTCCAAATCAGGTGTATGTTATGACTAGGTCTGTAAATCTGGGCAGCCCCATAGCATTATACAGATATTCCAGGAGTACATAAACTGATGAGCATCTCAGTCCTTTTTTTTCCTACCTCCATTTAAATTGGTTAAACTAAAATATTTCCGTTTAAATAGAATATCTTTTGCCCAACTCATATTTGTTTAGAGGGGATTCTGATGTCTCTAGGTTAGCCAATTATTTCTCAGATCTGCACAACACAAACATTTATTTCCAATCACCTATTAAATGTTGAGTTATAAAAACCTCATTTCCAGCTGTATAGTCTGCAACAGCTTTTAAAGAGTCCTATTGTGGCAAAAGGCTTTCTTATGATTTTGATCACCCAATGACCATTGAAAATGCATTTATTGAATGTTTAATATCCTCAGCCTGTTCTGTGCATCCAAAATTCCTTGTAAATGCTTTCCCATGGCACAAATCTTTTCACCTACCTTCAGCTTTTTAAAAATTAGTTGTTCAGTTTATATTAGCCATCCATGATCCTTCTATACTCAATGGAGAAAGAGATGGGCAACTTCAGAGAGTAATTCCTTTTATCCCAAGACCACTGAATAGACTGAGTGATCAGCTTCTATGTGTCTAAATCTGTGTGGAATAAATATCATGCTAGATAACTGGGTCTGAGGTATGTGGTCATGTGTTTTATATAGACATAAAGCTCAGTATTCATTTAATATGATTTTAATTTGGAGTAAAAATCCTCATATTATAGTGATACAAAAGTTATCTTCTATTAGCTATTGGAAGGTTGCTGAAGCTTTTGGTTAGGCTGCTTATTCAAATAAGGATTGAGTTGTGTTGGTGCCACGATACTCTTCTTCAGTAAGTCAATATGTTTCTCCAGAATAAGATCTATGCTTTACACAATTCTAGGTAACATAAGCATCAGACAGGGATTGAATCAGCTATATTAAGGGATGATCTTTCATTATGGAATATTTTTAGCAAGGTACCTTTGGTGTTTTAGAATGTCATGTGCTGTTGGCAGGTCTACAATTGCCTTTTCAAGATCCTCTTTTATGTCTTGCATAATGTTGACCAGTGTATGACTTCCTCAAGTGCAATCCATTTTCCTCAGGAATAAGCTGGTGTTCAAAAAATGATGCCAAGTACTTTAGGATGAGGTATTTATATTCTTTATAAATCTGGCATAGCAAAGAAATAGGCCTGGAGTTTTTCAGCTTTGAAATACTCTCTTCTGACTTCAAGAGTGCTGTAATCTGTATTTGTTGCAATATTGAGATTTCTGTAAACAAATTAAATAAATTAAATATTTGAAGTAAACAGGCCTGTACTGTAGGTTTAAAATATTTTTACCTGCTTGGTGCAGATGTTATTAGAACCATCAGCTATTCCATTCCTGAGAGAATGAATATTCTCCTCATCTTGTCACTCAATTAATGATTTTTGTTGTTTGTTGTAACTTACCTCTTCTAAGGAATAGACACGACTTGTATTTTTATCACAGATCTGACCTCAGAACAAGCTATCATATATAACCTAACTTTAATCTACATCATTTTGTTACCCACAGAAATTTTATCTGCGGTGGCATGCAGTTCAGCAGAATCCAATCAAGACTGAAGACTCATTGCCTCCTGCACTGGAGTTCTACTAGTTTGGATATATCTGCTATACAAACCCAACAGCAGCTGCAGTTGAAATACACCCTTATGCTGCCCTATAACAATATTCTTGTTATTCCTTAGAGTGAACACTGTGTTGTGGACACGTAGCATCTTGCTGATTTTTTCTCAGACATACATTCATCCAATTGCATACATTATTCTCTTAGACCTGTAGAGATTTACGGTAAAAATGACATTTAAGACTACTAAGGCTACTAGGCATAAATATCTACTGGAAAATATGTAAAACCACTCCAGTATCTATTGAGCACAGAGATCAGAAAGGAATGTTTCTAACATTTACGTCACATATGTCAAAGGACTAGATTCTGTCTCTCTCTCCGGAAATGCTGGACAGTAAGAACAGAGATGAGAAATACCTATTGCTTCATTGCCTTTCCACTTACTGACAGTCCAGGATTCTTCCCTCTAAGATATTTTATATCATGCTTTACATATTCAAACTGAGGGCAATAAGATTATCCAACAGTGTTAATGTCAAATTCACTTTCATGAAGTGCACTAGAAAGGAAAATTCACCTTAACAAGGATCAACGTTGCACACTAAAGGACTTGCACTTAACTACATTGATTAATTTCAAAGGTATTGAGAAAATATGTACAAGTTCCAGACTATCTTTTTTTAAGGTACTGTGAGATACTCTACCTATTCCTCAAATGACACTGTATCAGAAGCATCATGATTCATTGCCTATACAAACCCTGGCCAGATCTTCAGCTTCTGTTCAATAGAGGTTTCCTGGGGACAAAGGGATATGTCCAGGATTAAATCATGATCCTGAAATTCCCTTTACTCATTGGCAAACATGATAAAGGTATAAAATTCTTGCATTCAAAGGCTCAAATACACGCTGGAGTGACAAGGGAATTTTGCATGGACAGTCAAATCAAAAGCTTTTCCAAAGTAAGCAATTTTCCCTTCTACCATTGATCACTGCAGTGCCTTTTTGTGTCCTTAAGGATTCAGGTACAGTTTCTTATAGCTGTGAACAGTTACAATTGAAGCAGTCCTCTTGTTATCAATGGGGATGTTGGGCAAGTAGTAGTTCCCTGGTATGAATAAGCAGTGCCCAGGTGGTTCTACATCTCCTCAGTATGCAATAAAATAGAAGTCAGAACCTGCAGATGTGAAGACCCTGTGCTCTGCTCACTCCAGCAATAAACAAGGAAATTTTACAGTGACACGCTGAATGGGTTTTTCATCACTGCATTTGTGCTAAGAGACTGAGTTGGACTCAGTTCAGGTAGCAGACCCATTTTAGTGAAACAATGCTTTGGGGCTTATATTAGAGGGCAAAATAAAACATAATGCTTCCCTATCTCCAGCTTCAGAAGCAACTCTTGCTGTGTTTTTCAACCTCCTTTTGAGGTTTCTATTGGCAAAACATCAGTCACTTTATTTCTACAACACCACTCTTCATAACTCTAAAAGTGTTTCATAGAAACCAGTAACATCCTAATTTTGAGCACCAGCTGACAAATTATGTGTTCAGAAAACATGCCTCAGTTCTTTGTTTCAAAACCTAGTTGATTTAGTTTAGTTTAGAGTAGGGGGGATTTTCTGGTTTTTGTTTGGTTTGTAATATATCCTTGTAGGTTGCATGGTTTATTTACAAATAATGTTCAGGTAGCAGCAAATAGTATTACACACAAAAATATGTTGCTTTGCTCTCTTGCTGTCCCTCATACAAAATATGATAAATATGAATATTTTTACAATGCATGGATATTCTGAATCTTACATTTAGGTATTAAAACCAAGAGCTGAAAACACTGAATGTGAGATACAGCCTTTTATTGATTTCCCTTTGCACTGTTTTCCTTAGCAATCTGCTTGCACAATGCTTGTATTTAAATAAGTGGTATAATTTGTGGTTTGAGGTACTATTCAGAATAAATTGTCTTTTAACTCTAAAAAATAATCTTGCTACCATTTTTTCAGAGATGATCTGTGAGAAAACTCCAGCGGTAGTCAGTGGTTTTGTATCTGAACCAGGGTATTCATCTTAGTATACCTTTCTAACTGTTAGTCTTGAGTCTGTCACAGTGGTACAGATGTCTCCCATACAGTTAGAAGAGAAACTACACATCTTCCAAATGTGGCTCAGAGGAACTAAGTGCCAGTGACTATATCTTATGTATATCTTATGTAACTTACATATCTCCATGGGATTAACAGAGAGAGGAGGATGCTTAAAGGTGTAATGTGGGAGAAACAGAAATATGTATAAATCCAAGATGAACAGAGAATACCTCTCTCCACTTGAAGAAAAGAGTCTTCTTAGAGCAGACCACTGAAGAGAGGCTGAGGTCTTTCCAATCTATCCTGGTGGTCAGAATACTTCCTTGAGAAATGGAGAGAAACATCCTCAAATCTTCCATCAGACTGTGTTTAAGTTGAGTTTGAGCTTCCACATTCCAAGTAAACTTCATTATCCCTTGCCTGAACAGAAACAGTTGTCTAGCCTATGTGCTGCAGTTTAATCTACCAGAAAGGCATATATACCCTGTTGGACCAAAATACAGATGAGCAAGAGTGAGATAATATCGTGGAGGTATCTTTCTGGATTTTAGAGTCTCTTTTTAGTTACGTTTACGTGTTTTATCTGGGGGAGAGTGTCCCTTAGTAGTGGACAATTAGATCCAGGTTCTGCTTGATTATTCTGCCTCTGGCTTACACATTTTATGTTGCTTTACTGCGAAGTGACCTAAATTTAGCATCAGTGATGGAATATGTACTGGCCGCTGGCTGTTCCATAATATGGTTGGTGAGGCACACTTTTGGAAGTGAAAGCTGTGGCTTCCTTCGCCCACATCTGAAGACAGAGCTGAAACCAGTTTTAGCATATCCTAGGATAGCATACAAACTATTGGCCAGTGGTGTAAAATCATAGTTTTGAACCAATACCAAAGATTATTCTTTGGCAGGACAGCTGTATATGACAGGCCATCAAGACTGGCGAGTCAAAGACAGCACAATGGGGTGGTAAGTATATCTGATGTGACAAGATACAGCATCATGACTTGACCACTGGGCCAACAACAATTCCTCATGCTTTTGATGTTGACAGTTATAATAAACTATATTGAGTTCATTCTTCAGTTTACTACCTAGACCCTCTTTTTTCTGTCAACGTATTTCCAACTTGAATTATTTCAAAAGAAATTTTCCATTCCATTTAACAAACTAACTTAAAAGGAGAAAAGTAAAAGATTCATTGAAGGCAGAAAGTGTAGCATACAAAGAGTAGTTTGTTACAGCGGATATATGTCTATTTGCACTTCTGCTATTATTAACATGTGCACTTAGAAACATGAAACAAACCTTAAAGCCATATTTTTGCAGAACCCTAAAGCTGATTAAATCAAATGCAGATGTGGAATTGGTGCAAAACAGATGCTGAAAAGCCATGTCAATATCCTAAAGGAATCCATTCCCTATCAGAAAGAAACTTAATTTCTACTATAAAGAATTTGATTATGTATTTTTATACCAAATGTGATTAATGTTTTGTGGTGATTAATCAACTGCAAAATATATAATTATGCCATCTGTATTTTTCCAGCTTCTTGTCACTTAAGAATTCCACTGGGGAGTGGGAGGTAGGATAATGAGTACTGGTGGCATTTAGAGTGCTTAAAACCGTACTCTGAAAGCCTGGGGAATCTAGTAACAAAAAAAACCCCTAGCATTTATTCTAAAAGCAAAACCTCTAAGCATATTAAGTAAGAACCCAGAAGACCCATTGGCTTGATAGCTACTTATGTGGAAGACCCAGTTATAGGGTTCAAACAGCCTGGGACCCATGAGGGCTTGCTCCATTTCAAAGGTAACCCATTAAGACCCCAGGGGAGCACTCCGAATTTGGCTTTTGGACCACCTCCTGCTGGCTGATTTATGAAAAAGCCCTTACACTGAGGCAAGGTTCATCGACTGTCTTGTGGTTACAGGCAAAGTGAGGTATATTTGCAGTAGCAGTTGAGAGCAAAGAATTACACTAACTACCTACATATTAAAACAACTTTTCTTTTTTTCTTATTTTTCCCCCCTTTGCAAAGCACTGGGTTAGGTTCAGACCTGGAGTAAGACACTTGGCCCACAAAGTCATCTATCAAACTGAAGACATGCATTCTGTATTTTGTATAATTAAGGTAAAAAGCAAAAGAGGTAAAAATAAAGGTTCCTTGGGCAAGTTGGTGCCAACCACACCACAGATGAGTAATCTGTACCAGTCTTTTATCTACTTTTGACTTAAAATACAACATTTGGGAGACTTATCCTTCACCTGCTTGGTGTTTGCAGAGGGAAGAAAATGTGAGGACTGAATCCAGAATATTAATGACTCCTACATGTTTGCAGGAAAAGTGTTCTGGTAATATTTTTACACTCTATTTTCTTTTCAGTAATTGCTTATTTTGTGTTCTGATGGTGGTTTGTTTTTTTGTGTTTTGATTGTTTGGTTATTTTTTCTTTTTTTTTTTTTTTTGCATGATAAAAAGATTATGTAAAACATGGTCTAACAATTCTTCCCCCTTTTCTCTGCCTCATTTGACATTGTTGTAAATTAATATGTTGGAACACCCCAAGTTCTTTACTGTGAGAGTGGTTTTGATGACTGTGGAAATCAATTTTCAACTTGTTACACTCTCCCAGAGTTTCACTGTGGCTTTAGGTAAATACAGTACATATGGTGAAATTCAGAGTCACCTAGCTGGCAAAGGCATTTCCAGACTCAGTACACCAAGACGTGTGCATCCCAGGGGTGGGTATATAGTCTCTCTGTAGATTCAATAAAGAATTAAACATCTCCAAAGAAAGAGAAGAGGGATGCAGGCCTTCATACATACCTTGAATTTTGATGATGGTGTAGCTTTAAATAAAAGATTCACAGGGTCACATGGAAACTAAATGTAAAAATGTGAAGTTGTAAACCAGTTAGCACGCTTATTTTGCATAATTTGGGACATGTTTCTGGGAAGAAAAAGACAGAATTTAATAAGGTTTGCAAATAGACAAAAGTCTATTTAAAAGTCTAAAAAAGGAGCAACACATGGGCCCATATACAGGCACCTACTGACATTTTAGACACCCACCAATAGCTGTTAGTGTTCGGCTGTAACACCATAATACCACGGACAACCCAGAGATATTATGCCATATTTACCAGCTTATTTGCCAGACTCTGTGGATAACTTGGATATCAGGGATATCATGGGCTCTGACACTGCATGCTTGTTTAGGTATTTGACCCACCCTAGGTCTTTTAGTATATGGATCTCCATACCTATCATCCTTTGAATTCTCCCTGTAAAAGATGTCTTTGGTTCCCTTCTTGTGTTCTGTCTCTCACTTGCCTTTTTAATTTGTAACACATTTATACAAGGTCTATCATTCCTGATTTGCTGGGGGATTGATCTTGATTGGTTTGTGCCTCTTGCAGCTCCCATGATAAAAAACATAGTGATGTTACTAAAGTTGGCCTCCGGCATAACTCATGAATCAAGGGAGAGGTACAGGCTGATAAGGGAAAGGAAAGATTCTGCTTACATGAACACATGTTTTGGTAATGACCAATAACAGAGGAAAAAATAAACCACAATAAAAGGTGCGTGACAGTTTGAGTTTGGGTGATATATACGTGGTTTTAAAGTTGCCTCGGTGTGTCACTATTTTATTCATGGCTGGCAGCTAGTGTGAATGCAGCAGAAGCTAGTGTAATGGTTTGAAATATCAGTGAAATTATGTTTTAGGGTCAAGTACCTTTTTAACATCGTTCCTGGTTTTTAAAAAATAAAAAGGAAAAAAAGAAAAACAAAGGAAAAGGAGAAAGGAGATGGGGAGAAATACAAAAGCAAACAGAATATACTTCTAAAAAAAGAACATAAAAATGTAATGAAAAGAAAAATATTTGGAATCATAGTACTCTGTCCAATGTGAGGCAATTGAGTAACTGCAGCATCCCATTTTGTTTTCCTCCCTGTCATTTCCTCCCTTTTATGGTCCTTCATATTGCAGAACATCCTGAGCAACAACAGAAGTACTTGGTGTCACCAAGTCACCTTCATCATCTTTTGTTCATTCCTTCTTAAGTATTTACAACTTATTAGTCACAACTATTGTTAACATGCTGTTCTCGGTATGGTTTGGATGAAACATATTAATTACAAGTGCGTGTGTGTGTGTGAGTGAAGAATTAATGAGTGCATGTGTATGAATGATCAGCAGAACTATTGTGAATTAAGGTAAGAACAGTAAATCTAAGTTAGAAAAGTAGTTACTGGAGTCTCCCTTTATCACCAAAGAAAATAGACACCACAAAAGGATGATTCAGACCACTGGTGATTTTGCCTGGAATTTGCACACTAATTTTCACATTATTAGAAAAAAGGAGCAATTGTATTGATTTCAGTGGTGACGAGATTTTTAATTTACTGTGGTGGAAGTGAGAAGAAAACTTGGTTCCAGAATGCCATCTGTATTCCGGCCATTCTTTCAACATTAAATACTCAAAATCTAAAGAATAGACAAAGCACTACAAGATGTACTGCAGATGTACTCTTCTATGACTGGAAATGAAAGAAAAAAAGCCTGATGACCCAACAGGTCATTCCCATTGCTATTTTCTATGATTTCATGCCAGTCCTTTTCTCCAAGTTTTGATTAAATAGTCAGAAAAATCATTACTTATACATAAATCTAATCATTTAAAGGTGCTTCAAATAAAGTAGACTACAAACACCTTGTGAAAGGAAGAAGACATTCAAAAGATACCATATCTTGAGTCCCAATTAGGCCAGATAATTAATGAAATATATTGCAATTAAGTTTACATCCACTGGATGGATCTTGTTGCCAGATAACAGGAGTCTCTCAAATGTTTTTTTCTCTTCATTCTATCATGATTATTATCACAGTATGAGTTCATTATTTCAGATAAAATATAGTCAAACATTATTGGATTTTAAAAAAAATAAATTAAAAAGTCAATTTACCTAATGAAACAATTATAAGTTTGAACTTACAGTTACAAATGAAAACAAATACAAAAACTATGTGATGCAAAGGGATTCTTTTCTTTCAGATGGATACATATATGTCTCAGCAATGTAACTCCTAGATTACTGTGTGGAGGTGGATATACTTCTCTTAATCACATTATAGTAAGGACCTAAATGATTTCAGGTCACCTCATTCCGCCTCAAGGATGATCCAAATACTGTTCTGCTATACATTTTCTCTGTCTTCTTCAGAGTGTCAAATTCCAATAATTTCTTCAATCTCCAATTAAAATGCATCTAGTCTAGCACCAATTATGAGATATGTACTAGCTCTCAAATGCTGTCCTGAAGCTCAAATTTCCTACTCTGCTTTTGATTTCTTCTAGAACCAGCTCTTGCCCCATACACAAGCTCCCAGCTCTCAGCATAAGAAGTTGCTGCTCTAACTGAACCCATTTTCCAAATTGCACAATTGCCAGTAAGGTGTCCCAGCACTGGATGTATTCGAAGTTCAAGAACACTCTTTCCATAAAAAAATGTGCTGTAGTCAACTTTTTAGTCACTTTGTTTTGTTTCCACCATGAATCATATGTCCCATCTTCCTCTCAAGTCTACTTGTATAGTTGTGAGTTACAGAAATCACAAATTGTTTTAGGTCTTTCTTGCCTTTGAATTCTGATTGTTTTTCTTTCAGAGAACCCATCCTGAGCTTAAATATGATGGCATTAAACAGGTTTTTTATTTTGGCTGAAGTTCTGCCTCCTGCGTTTGCTGAGCACTAGTCCCCACCACGTGTTTTTTAGCAGAAACCTCAATATACTGTGAATGAATTAGGTTAGGATTTACTGTGGGCCAGAATGAGACATGCACAAAGATATTCTTAAGTTGTTGTCTTTTGCTGGTTCTTTGTGTGATGTTTATTCACACCAACTTGCCCTACCTGAATATCTTGGTTGCAGGTGGTTGTGTTTACACAAGTGTATTTATAAATCCTGTCAGGAACCTCAAGTCCCTCCCCGTCATCCCAAACCCCCTGTAGCTCCCCAGCCAAAACAGAAAAATTAAAAAAAAAAAAAAAAAAAAAAAAAAAAGTCTTATTTAATACTGCAGACTGAAAACCAGTGGTTAATTTTCATAGGTACAAAGTGCAGCTAAGCACACAGGGAACGATCTCTCCAATACTAGAGCTTTCTTTCTGAGATACCATAATTCTCTTCAGAGTCACTCAGGACAAACCAAGTAATATCACCTGATGAACAGTTTTGGTGACATAGGTCAGCTTTGTCTTTTTCTGGAAGATCTTGTAACAGACTTTGATATCTCAAAACAAAGAAAACAGGTAAACATTTCAAAAGGCAACTGGAGTGACACGTGACATACCTTGTGTGCGTGTGAGAATCACTCACTGATCATTTCATGAAAGGAATGAAGCTGCCTCTTGCAAGTATCAGGCTCCGTGAAATATGAAATCCAGCAAGCTTCATAAACTCAATCCTCTCTCTAAAAAAGAGCAAGTGAACTCATTCTGTCTGACAGTGCAAATAAATGTTTGTGGCACGATGAGAAAACTGGTCTAAGTGTGAATACATTTTCAGAAGCTAAATTTACGCTGCACTGTAACTCACAAAACTTTGCTCTGGTGATGATGGCTCCCTTTACCACAGATCACAGATGTTCTCATCCACCTTGGTGCCATAATGTGTTGGAGATGGACAAACACATAAGATGATAGAATTTCTTTATAGAAAATGCTTTAATCAGGGGTTCCAGTACTACATTCCAAGTTAACATTTGAATCTTTTTGTCTCTCTTTTACTTTGTTTTCCTCTTTCCCTTTTTTCTTTTTTCTTTTTTTTTTTTTAAGAACAACATGTTTATTTACATTACATATCCTCTGAGTTTTATGGGTCTTGTTATCATATAACTACACTAAAAAGCTGAGGATTAAGAAGTAAAATCATGAGCTATGTCTTTGGGGGAAAGGTACTTTTGTATTAAAAAAAAAACCACAGAAAATGTTCATAAAATAATACATAAGATATTTTAAATAACTTATTAATAAGTAATACTTTCCCACTGGCAACCCCTTCAGCAACAGATCATAAAATATATATTTAGCTAATAACTTAAAAAAAAACCAACATTTTGCGAACACAAAATTTCTCTGTCAATTTGTATCATCTATCTTTAAAAGCAAAAGAGTAGACAATATACATCTCTGGATAAAGGAGAAGTTCATCAACTCTGTAGACAAAGAACATCTCCTTCCTTTTTAAAGTATTGTTAAGGGCCAGTGAAAGGCAGCACTTAAAGTATAAAACCCCTTGAAATCCAGTTCCTCACTTAACCATTGAGAATGGACAACACCAATAGCAACAATTAAGTTTTCCTTCTGTTACACTTAGTCTATTCCTCAATCTTTATACAGAATTTCTATAAGAGAAAGAATAATTAAATCCTGTTCTCTTTATTTCTCCTTTCTTTTCTTCTCTTCCCTCCACCATCAGAGGTCTAGAGTAGGGTGTCTCTATTGCTTATTGTGTGGCTGCTGTCAGAAGTATGAGTTTTTTATTTGCAGTGAGCAGAACTTTTTACAGACCTGCCAACCACTTGTCATATGCTCATGTCCCTCTTTCACTACCGGGGTGGGCTGAATATGAACCAGTTGTGAGAGACAGAAATAGAAAGATTCTTTGTAAGTATTCATTTGGGTACCCACTACACACTTGTTTGGATAGCATATATAAGTCCTTTTGTCTGTTCACAAAATAAGGCACACAGGTTTCTTCTAGGAAAAAGATAAAGCAAATACTCATGTAAAAACATATTCATACTCTATATGTATCTGCAATTAATTCTCAATCATATACATGTAGTTTGTCTTAGCTGTGAAGTAACTGTGCCCTTGAGGCAGAGACTCCATCTGAGTTTGGGAATGATGTAAGACAAAGAAAACTTGACGTCAGTCATGATTGACTCATTTTCATACCCTTGTGACCCTTTTTTACCATGTTCTTCACTTTTCATTTTAATAGAGGTTTTGATTGTAAGGGATATCACAGCAATTATGCAGTCAATGTTAACAGAAATCTGATTCTGATCTCACAGAATACTCAATTTTCCTTCCATGTTTGTCATCCAAGAAGCAAAACCAATAATAAACAGTTTAAGTGGACAATTAGTGTTGATATTAAATTACTAATAAAGAGAACATTTACACAATAACAGTTGGTAATAATGTATGAGCTCTCCATGGGCTGCAGTGTATTTACATAAACTACTCATCCAGTAACTCTGAGTGTGATGGATTTAAAGTTTCTTCTAATAATTTATAATTATTATGTTATGACCTGATTATTTTGATGTTTTGTTTGTTTATATGTATGCAGTGAATTAATTTAAAACCTAGATTGTCAGGAAAGCCACTCAGGAAAGTGGAGAAAGAATTTCTGATATACACATCTTGGTATATTCTCCACAACATATAGAGGTCTTTTACAGAGATGTTCTATATCAGCCTGTCCCTAAGTTTGTCCAGGTGTTTTTCTAGAATGTAGTTAGGTTCCTGAGGAGCTGAAAATAATGGGGGGGGGGGGAGGGGGGGGAAGGGGGGGAGAGAAGGGGAAGAGGGTTACAGAGTCAAGCCGGCGTTAAAGAAACAATTAGAAATGCTTTTTGAGATTCAGACCTCAACATCAAGCTGCAAGGATGTAGGATCAGGGAGGCCATCTTAAGGGGTTTTTTTTTAAGGGCACATGGGTAACAGGGCAAACTGAAAGAAGTTTTCTCTGTGCTTAGATTACATAATATTCAAGTAACTTCTGATCTGGTGGTCATACAGCTGCTTTACTATCATATGCAACCTGAGGTATTGAACCTTTTTGAGAAAGAGCTTACATCATCTGTTGTTGAACCTTGCATAAATCAGGCCAGCCACCCTCTGAACTGGAATTGCTTTGGATCCAGCTACCTTAGCTGCTGAGGATCCTCCATCAATCTGCCCTGTTTTTAAGACATAACATTAATGATCCATATGTGTTTGTACAGTGTGAAATGCTTCAATGATTTCCGCTCTAGGTTTTTATCTTACTTTAAAAGTATATACGACTTATCTCAGGACGCTTTAGTTCATTCTGAGTGCTAGTTCTTAAGGAAGAGAGTTGCATGGGTCTTGATTCATTAAGATTATAGAAGATGAGCAACACCTTATAGCCAAAATCTAATCTGAAAGTGAGAACTTCGTGATTTTTTCTCATACTGTGCCTTCCTGAACCAATTACTATAAGCTAATTTAGAATACAGTCTGTTAATATTACCTACGTTTTGCATTTACTCCAGAGTATTAGTATGCACAAGGACAGCTATGCAAGAGTAATCCTATAAAGACCCATCGTCACTGCCCCATGGCAATATCTTCATGTAACTTATATCCTCTGAAAGCCACATGCGCAATATAAAACTTGAAGAGTGTGAGAAGTGAAAGTCCAAAGAAAGGATTAAAAGTACAGCTCTTCCTGTAATTGTGACATTGAGTAACAAATCTGTAGAAATCCAAATCTGTTTGAATATAAATTCATGA
Organism: Morus bassanus; assembly: GCA_031468815.1. Lineage (NCBI taxonomy): Eukaryota > Metazoa > Chordata > Aves > Suliformes > Sulidae > Morus > Morus bassanus. The sequence goes on from CM062600.1 coordinate 80,246,561, forward strand.
GCCCAAGAAGGGGTAACTTCTGAATAAATTAGTCACGGTGAATAGTTTACTCAATTTTATTAAAATCTGGAAGTGAGGAGCTCAATATGATACCTTTTTTTACCTGATTTTTAATGTCCTGAAACATTTGCCATGTTGTTTCCTTTGTAATCAGGAGCTTTTTTACAGGCAAGAAATCTCCTAATTTAAATAACACACAACAGAGCAATGTGCTGCAGTCACATCCTGTCAGTTTAGGTTTTATAGCCTCAGTGCCCTATTAATACCTCAGGTGAACCTTAGACTTGCTTCAGCAACATAGAATTTTAGTCTGAATATGGTTTAAGATATCCCCCAAAATTTAGTACATTTTCCTAAACAAGGTTGTTCTGCAAGATTGTTCAATATTCTCATTTTGAGAGGGTCATCTCTAAAAATGAGCCTTCTTCAGTTACTTCATTATAAATAGCCATACAGGCAGACAAAGTTAACTCTCTCAGTAGAAACTACACTGAATTAGCATCAGTCCAGCTCACCTATGGATCTGGGAAAGATCTCAACCCTTTTAAAGTTAGCTGTATTTGTTAATATTTTTGTCAAAATGTGAATACATTTCAATAATATCAGAAAAAGCTGCTTGCATAAAGTCTCACAACAACTTGTTTTAAAACTGGGAGCATTGCAGAAGTTATTCAACCTGCTATCCAGTAACTGCAAAGCATAACTCTTGCCTCACAAAATAATTAAATACCTTAGACAAATTTTCTGACCTACAAATCATAAAAAACTTGGACAAGTTTGTATGCCAGTGTTCTGGATATTTTAATAAGGCTAAACTCCGTCACATCAGTATTTATCACTCATGCCTCAGGTTGAAAGGGGAAAGGAAAACAAAACGTAACAAAACAAAACAAAACAAAACAAAAAAAAAACCCAAACAAACAAAACAAAAAAAAAAACAAAACAGAAACATGAGGAGAGGAGATCAAAGGAACAGCCGTGAAAGAGGGATAAAAACGCTTTTCAAGTGCACTGTAGTTTTTCTCTTGGTAATGGATTCTCATCACAAACGCTAAGCAAAGCAACCATCACATTGTCTGAATATAGTATAATTTTTTTGCTTAAGAAATTTATATATGTAAGTATATGTGGGTTTGTTGTTCATTAGAAATGACTGACTTTTCTGAAAAGGCATTTGAAAGCCAAAAGAAGAGGAAGAGGAAAGTTGTAAAGTCAGATATTTTAGAAAATGTGCATTTCTTGAAAAAATAGTGGCCTATGGTTGCAGTCCCTCAGCGGCGTCCCGGCCCTGGCATGGGTCTCCCATGGGCTGCAGTCCCTGTCCCAGCATGTCTCTGTGAGTTGTGGGGTGGACAGTGTTCTAGTCTAGCGTTTAACATGGAAGGAGAGAAAAAAGGCAAACCTTGTGTATGTAAGCTGTTAGTTAAAATGTGAAGAGATTTCTACCCATTTGGTATGAAATGTATTGCAGGCACATGGTTGTTGAAGAATTAATCAGTGCTGGGTTTGTAAGGAAGACGCAGCATAGGAATCTGGAAGAAGGCTTGGGTGGAGTGTGGGAACAATCAAACAAGACATTAGAGAAAATGCTGTTAGATTTGAAATGCTGCTTAGGACAGTTTGGCTCTGTAAATAAGTTAACTTCTTGTTAGGGTAAAGAAGAGGAAAAAAACTGTTTGCAGGAATAATGAGGCACTAACTTGGAGCCCACAGAGGGATTCTTTTAATGCTTGTTTGACATGAACAGTGTTAAACACAGAGCAGAGACGAGAGTACAGAAATGAGTTATTGCACAACTCAAAGGGAGAGTTTTCTGTTTTGCACTTACCAGTTTGATCTGAACTGTAAACTTCAGGACTTCTTTGTCTATAGTCTCTTTTGGTCACTGCCTAGATGGCCTGGTCTAACTGACTGAGGCAAATTCTGTGTTTCCTTATCAGAAGAATCTAGGTCTTGCTCACTGACTCTATCAACAAATACAGGAAGACACTAATAAATTCAGCCTTTCCTCCTTTCTACCAGTATTGATGCCTTTGGCTTTAAAGTTAAGTCAAAAAGTGACCACTGACATCTGCGAATGATAGTAATTGTACAAGATGATATTACTTGCATTTGTAGGATAAGACTGGGAAAAACATAGTTTGTTACAGTCATTGCCTCTGTAGGAATAAAATTGCTCATTCATAATTTTATTTTTATGTTCTATGAGCTGTAAAGTCTACTTAAGGTCAACACTTCATACTGTATTAGGTAAACATTTAAGAGGTAAATACTTTTATCCAACTTTGCTGCAAGAAAAGAAATAGACCATGAAAACTCGAGAGAATGGGCTTGATGTTTTCATGCTATTATTTTTACTGAACTAAAACTTTAATATTAGAGGTGTTCAGAGCCTCATATTTAAAGTGCAAGCTTTGAAACATCACCAAAAGAAAATTGCATTGACACAGCTATAAAAGAAAAGTATTATATAGTCTCAGGATTTCATGTTCTGTCATTGTGGTACCAGAACTCGTTTTGTTCTCACTAATGTTTATGTCAGGGACATCTGGGAATCACAATAGCTGAGGTCTAACCAGAGATCTGCCTCTGTCTTCCCATCTCATTGTACCAAATTTTTTTAGGCTAAAACTTCCATAAAATGTTCCAGTGCTTTACTATGGATATCCCAACCATAATAAATAATTTGTATCATTGTCTGTCTGCAAAGAGGTGGTTCCAAACACCTCTGTCACCTTACATTGAGTAAGAGGTTGGCTGCCTATAATGGTTGATTAATGCAACCTTGGGGAGATCCCCAAGCACTTGCATGCTGCTTGGAGTGTTGCTTAGAATTAGATAATAGGAAGCATTTATTATGTATATGAATTTAAGAACTTCTGCCCATGCAGGAACCAACACTAAACTGAGTAGAGTTCTCTAATTCAAACAGTACAGGAGAGTAGAGTTCAACTTTTGTACTGTAGAATGGTCACTAAAAGACCTACTGAAGTTCCTATCTTATACCATTGAGAGTACTTCCCATGAAGCTCTCTGTCTGTCTTGCTGAAAGTGGGCTACTGTTCAGACAGGAAAGTAGGGACTGTGGCATAGAAAAATAACAGCAAGATGGAGCTTGAGGGTGGAGACTGATGGTTAAGATACTGTGGTGGAAGGGTGCTTGTGCCCCAATTTCTTCTAAGGCTAAGGAATTTTACATTAGATAGGCATTGGAAATGCCCTGCACTTCTAACACACAAGTACTTTTTTCTGCTTATTTATATTTACACATCCAGAGGGAAATATTCAAGGATCTTATAGCTTACAAATTACGTTGTAATTCTAAAAACATTGTAATTGTAAAAAATTGTAAAAAACCCCAGTACAACAAAAGCAGGATTACAGTTCTTAGTACACAGCTCCCTTTCCTAACTGTGTGATGAAACATTCAGCAATAGAAAACACATTCCCCTCATCCTGGATTCATGACTTGTTTTCTCACCTGAAGAGCTGCTCAGTCTCAGGCTAGAAGAAGGTGTTCTATCACCCTTCTGTCTCTCCAGTCACTGTACCCTGTAGTTTGTTAAGGTAGGATACTTGCAAGGGAAACAGGAGATGAAGTTTTGAATCCTTTGAAACAAAAAGGGATATGCAGCCATACTTCCTGTTTCGGGTTTGGTTTTTTTTTTTTTTTGACAAGTACACCTTGCTTTGTGCTTTTGCTGAAAGCTGGATGATTCCGATATGAATGACTGTATTTTGCTGCTAAAGAAGACACCCATGGATAACATGCAGAAATCAACAGAGGTATGTATGCCCACACACCTTTCAGAGTTACTACAACTGCAGGCAGGTACTAAAAGCATATTTCCAGGGTGAAATCCAGTGAATTTTCAGGATCTTACTGTGGCCCCTGGTAGATTGCTGGTACTTAAGAGAAATACTGTTTTCTGGATCAGTGTTTCTGAGATTAGTCTTAGACAAGCTAATTGTACCCATTCCTGGTTTTGCCCTCACAATAACCCTTTCTCTTAACACCCGAATGCTGCTAACTGTAAAACAAGAATGGATGTTCCCATCAGACTCACAGGACTGTTGGGCTGCTTAATAATGAACTGGAATGAGCACCTGAAATTCTCACATTTTTTTCACGCAAAATGTCTTCATTTCAGCTTCCACTGTAAGAATGCTTTAGGTAATTCCATGGCCTTTTGATGCAAATATAATAAAGCAGCAACTAGAAAATACTATTCACAGGGTGCAGGAGAAAATGAACATTAAAAGACTGAAAGTTTTGCTTTTTATGTTTAAATGATTTGTGGTGGTAACCTCAAATGTGCTTTAATGACTATTTTACCCAATTAATTTCCTTAGATATTTTTGCTATGCTTTAAAAATACATGCTTAACTCTTGATTGGTTTTTCATTTTATTTTCTGAAGTTCCTGTTGTGTTTTCTACACTCTGAACTGCAGAAATGTTGCTGCAGTAAATTCCTTTTCTTTTGCCTTGTACAAATCGTAAAAGAGTATATTATCTTCATTTGTCTTCCTTTTTTCCACTTAAATATGTACAAGATTTTTTCAGAAGATGAATAGGGAGAGTAAATATATATAACAAAGTTTTGTGTTGCTGATGAGAAATTGTCATGCCTTTACATTAGACAGGGTGAGAATAGAGTAAACTGATAAAACAGACAACACAGGCAATACTTAAACCACAAGGCCTTGATTTTCAGTTCTTTCTTTCTTGCAGTATACGCAGTAAAGGACTCTGAAGGGATCAAGGACCATATTATCTCCAAAAACCTTTGATGTCACTTTCTGAACTGCTCATTGAAAAAAATAAATCCTTTTTTAGAAGAGTGTGCACACTCTTTACACGGATTGTATGGATTTCATAAACACAGGGAACAAGTATCTCTGTTCCCCAATATGGTCTTCAGATCATCTCCGAGACCCCTTCACACTGTCTTACTCACCTGGTATTTTCAATGGATTCCTCAGTAGCAGAGCTAAAAGTTTTTCTTGTTGTCTCTGTAAAAGACCCCAAGAGTCTAGAGTATTCAGGAAAAAAGAAAGACAAAATCCCTGTGGGGACTTTAAAGCTTTACTTACAAAGTCAGTAGATTAAAATAACCAATCTATATAAATTAACTAAACAAGACCTAGGGGAAAGCAGGGTAATGTTCTGAAAATATCTAAAATACTGTAAAATATGTGGAGTGAGAGGGATTACTCGCAGGTCCCAAAAAGAATAACAAGTAGTAGGATGAGATTAAGAAAGGGGACATTTCCAAGCTATAAAGTCTATTTTTCCTGTGCAACAATATTCCAGTGAATGGAATGAAGGCAGCTATTCTGACTCATTTATAGATGGACTGAACAGTACACTAATAAATGAGCTATAAATCTCTTAATTTCCTGAGTTAGAAGGAAAACTTGCAGGATCTCCTAGTGGAACAGGTATTTTACCTCTCCAATGCCTGATTCTATCACACATGGTCCCTTTCAATTATCAAAGCATCACATGCTTATTTCAGCAACATGACTCCCATTAATGTCAAAGGGAGACTCAAGATTAAAAACCCCAGGCATCACTTTAAAAATGCAGGAATTAAAATGATGTATCATTTCTCCACTAGAGAAACCAATTCCCCAAATAGGAGACCCCTTTGCATTAGCTTCAACAGGACCACCCTTGCTTATCCTCAGCACCCAAAAATAAATACTGAGACCAGTTTGCAATTAACCAAGAGCTTCTGAAGGTGAAAAAGGGAAAAGCAGAGACATGTTTTTAACCATTAAAGAAATTAAAGACTTTACTTTTCCAGGGAGAGCATGATTTAAGGGCTAATCAGCACCATGGTCCTACACACTATCTAAGAAATTGGAAATTACTGGCTACTAAACCCAGCTCTCAGAAACTCCAGGGGGAATCTCTGCAAGGCCTCTGATAATTTTTGAGTCTAAGCTTGAATGTTGTTCTCCTCTTAATTAGAAATTCATCGTGTGTGCATTCATATATATGTTTGCATTTGTATATATGTTTATTGCTGTATGTGCACATACTTACACACATACTTTGTCTCCATATGGATGCACACACATTACAGACTATATAACTCTTCACTCTAATTGCCTGCTTTTTTTCCTTGTCATGTTTAGCAGATTGTGCTCTCTACGCTCTATTTTCCTTTCCCTGTATTGGCAAAGACTTACAAATGCCCTATTTGCTTTCTTTTATCTCATTACATTATTCAGTGGTTTTCAGTACACATACATTCAGAAACATCAGCAAATAACTTACTATCAAAGAGACTTAAAAAAAGCAAACATATTTGTTAAAGAAAGAAGCATAAGACTGACTCAAAGCATAACAAAAATAGCTGCTTAGGGCAAAAGATTACCAAGGATACTAAAATGACTACAGTCCTACTATTTTGTTAATGCCAGAAGTCACCGTGATCTCCATACCTACAGCTGTCAACAAAGAAAGTTAAGCTGACAGCTAAGGTAGAAGGAGCATTTGAAGAACCGACAGTGCCAAGGTTGGTTGTCAGCTCCCTGTTGCCTGCCAGAGTTCTGAATAATCCCCTGGAAATGCCCGATGCTCTCCTGTGAATACTGAGGGAAAATATAAAGTGCATCTACCTTAAGGATTTGGTAAGCTAGTGATATGAATGCGTTTTGTGTCAGTACTTGGATTCTTGCTGTAGAAAGCTGAGAGTACTACTAGTATGCTCTGATCTCATTCCCTCCAGGGGAACCAAGGGAGAAGGTGCTCACCAGAGCACTGTCTAGAGTTCACCTCTTACAATGTGGTTGCTTAGGTCCCCAGCAGTTAGCTCTCCATGGCTTGTGCAGCATATAAATGGGACTGGCACCTGGAATGAGTTGCATTGCTGGTAAACTCACAGTATGGACACATGATCCCAAAGCCATAATGGAATAGAAATTCTAATTAGATGTGAGCAAAATCTTTCTGCCATGAGGGTGGTTAAACACTGGAAGAGGTTCCCAAAGGTCTTGTGGGTTCTCCCTCCTTTAATGATATTTAAAATTTGACCAAACTGAGCAGCTTAATCTGGTCCTTCTCTGAGTGAGAGGTTGGGCAAGATGATATCCAGCAATCTCTAAACTACTTCATGATTCTTTGATTTGTTAGCAATGGCAGAAAATAAATGTTTATGAATCTATAAGCAGATGGAGCTGAATAAAAACACAGATATTGGTGAGTTTAAATGTGTCCAGCACTCTTTTCTGGCACTGAGTCCAACTGGCACGGAAAAGACTATGTCCATATTATTAAATGCTTTTAACCTTCAAGAGAAGGTGGATGTGTGAAAACTGGTCTCTGGCTTGTGCTAAGCCCAAAGCATATCTGGAAATTGTGATATGTCAAGTCAGATGGTTCAAAAGTGTCTTGGGGACCACTATTACAATTCAGTTTTACAGCCAATTGACTTCTAGTATCCAGAAATACTCCATATAACTGTTTAATTTATTAGAACCAGTGTAGCCATGACACCAGAGACCTGTATACATCCAAAGTAAATGTAGAAAAAATATTTACATTCCTGAGAATTACCACAGATAAGATATCTGGAGTGCTAGTCTTTCTAGCATTATTTTTGTTTGTTTGTATGTTTTTTCTCAAAAAAAATCCTTCACCTTGAAACTGTGATGTTTGGGTTTTTTTCCCAATGTAAATTGTAACCCACAGCTATGTGGTAGTACATGCATCTAATGTTCTTAAAGACATATATAAGATAATGCTTATATATAGATTTATTTTGTTTTATTAATGCAATTCCTATATACGGGGGAGGGTGACTCTGGAACAAAAATCTTCTTGTCAGGGATGAAAGAGAAGGAACAGAGTTTGAGACTAGGCAAAAAGCTATGTGTAAGTATTTAATATTCAGAAGGGTCATTTTTAAACAGTTTTGGAGGGTTTTTTCCAACACGTAAGGGTATTTTCATAGATTTTTACCATTCTTTTCCCCTGTTATAAATCTTGGGTATTGTTTTTTTTTTTATTTTTTTTTTGTGTGTTTTTTTTTTCCTTTGTGTGTTTTGGTTTTTTGTTTTTTGTTTTTTTTTTTTTTTTTTTTGTTTGTTTGGGGTTTTTTTGTTTTTTTTTTCTTTTCTCCAGAAGAATCAATTTTTGTTTTGTTTTAAGTTCACCAAATCTCTAACAGAAATATTCTTATGTCTAGGTAATTTGTTCCTGGTTTTTATGTTCTTACTTTATCTTTCAATGTAACATTGAAGATCAAATTAGAAAGAGGAAAAAAATAACAACTTGTAGGAAAGAAGTGGAAAATTATGAAAAATGTAAAATTTATTCAACTTTATGTTTTTCACCCTTGTGGCAGTCTTATTTTATTAACCTCTCATATAAAAAGAAAAGCATTTATAAGCCGGGTGTTCCTAAGAAAATGGACACAATCAACTGCTTGATACAAGTGAGGGAACACAGAGAATTCTTCACTGAATATAAGATACTATTTTAATTATGGTTAGTGATGGCAAAAAATGCTGCATTGACCATGCAGAGCAGAGAATGATTTGGTTTATCCACAAAATATAATATTTCTTTCTCGTCATCGCCTATGAAATGTAGCCATAGCTATAGACTCCCCGTCAGCAATTTACTTCAGTGAAGGCCAAGTTCAGACTCTTTGACTCTTCTCCAGAGGAACTTACTTCTTTTGGCATGGATTAAAGTGCACTGAAGAGTTTTCATATCTGTCAAAGAGGCTTCATTGCTACTGATCTGTGCTGGATTTCAACAAGTGACCTCAGGGTGACTGGGTCTGCAAGCTATCATTCTAGAAAGCTTTGCTTTCAATAAAGTTTTTTCATATTGAAATTAAACCAAGTTACATCATGAATGAACACAACATGAAACAAAAAATAAGCATAAGGAAAAAAAGAATTGTGGGTTTGTGTTTTTTTTTTTTTAAAGGATATCCCCATTTTCCATTCTGTTATACTAGTATAAACAGGGTGTTGCTCCAACAGAGAAAACAGAATTTCTTTTGATCCACATCCCATGTAACTGAGGTCAGAGTTTTGCCTGCAGATTACTAAATTAACAGAAGAAATGGAAAATCCAGGTGCTGGCTCCTGCTTTTCTCAAGGGTGACCCATAGATGTTAAAACATATAGAACATTAAATATGGAATGGATTTGCTAAATAGACTACACACAGCACAGCTGAAACAATTCACTGATCCAGAGGGCACACGTTCAACAAAAAAAAAAAAAGAGGAAAAAAAGAAAGAAATCCTATACATCCTAATGCCAAGGCCATTAATGTGGGGAAACAATAAGTTAACTCCCTGACATTCTTCATTTGGAGACAGAAAAGGTTTTTTCCCAAAAGACAGAACTGAGGAAGATATATTCATTACACTGTCGAAGTAAAAATCATTCAGCAGAAAATATAGGTAGTACGGTTGATGAACAAACAACAAAGTAGATTCTTAATCTTCTTTCTTTTTTTTTTTTTCCTAACGAGTACATTGTTTCTTTTTACCCCTTCCTTAAGGGCATAAAAAGAACAATACCAATTCCTACAACTGAAAAATCAGAAGCAGACAAACAAAGAAACAGAAATTTCTCATTAACTACATTACTGTATCACATTTTGACAATATTATACAGACTTTAGACAGACAACCTGGGTAAGTTCATAACCTACCCTTCAGAATCAATCTGAATAGCCACTAAAATAAGGAACATTACAGTGCCTTACCAATGACTTTATGAGAGGGATTACATAGTATGAACAGTCATAACTCCATCTCATTGGGAATGACAGTTTCAATCTTTCAGAAGTAGAAGTAGTAATGCTGAAGTAACGCTTGGGTATTGCAACATAGAGAAATAATACTAAAAGGGAAGTGTATCCTGAAGATAGGTGGTAAGTTATCCATGATGTGAAGCTTATAAAAATAGTTCTCAAATATACTTATTTTACCTGTTCTGGAGCTACTTTAAAAAAGCAGGCAAAAGCAGCTGATAGTCCACTCTATCCAATTTCTTGTATCCATCTACAATATGTGCTGGATATGCAACAGCTGAATTTACATGATGCATTTCTTTATGGAATTTTACACTACTGTTCACAAAGGCTGTTGTTTTATCTTAAAGGAGCTGAAGGTATATATGTACATGTTGGATGGTAATAAATTTTTTCATATTCAACCCCAAAAGTTTTCCTTAGTCTCTTTTTATGTAAAGTGCCCATCGGGGATAACTAGTCTCCTGTTTGCTCAACAACTGTGACAAGCTTCTGTAATGGATGGTAAACCAAAGACACTTCAAGGAATAGTTGTCGAGACTACCAATCAAGAATAAAATTACTTTGCAGAACTAAACACATCTTTTGTCTATTACAGGGCTTGGCAAAACCAGTTCTTTAGATGAAAATGGTAAATAACTGGACTGCAGAATATTAGGTTATGAAGTGTTTGACATAACAACGTAAAGTTTGAGTCCAGGTTTGTCCAGGCTTGAGTTCTTTGATGGATGTCAGACAAATATTTTTAATCACACTTCATGCCTGCAAATAGTAATAACAATGAATGAGTGAAAGTATGTTAAATGAACTCCACTGGGTGTGAAATAAAACAGTTTTCTGAAGAAGGAATGAGTTACAGTGAACAGTCCATCATTCCTACATCCAGATCAATGAATCCAAGGTTAAGGTCAAGAGTTTGGTCCTAATTTTCGTAACTCTCCATAGAACTGATCTGAACTAGGACAGATACCCTCTTGAGCTCTGTAAGCACAACACGATAAAATCAGAGGAGATGTAACCATCCTGGTTAGACAAGAGTTTGAGACTCGAATGCCTTGACAGTTACTGAAGGGATTGGAAAAGAGCATGAAATTTCATCCTTTTGGGACACAAAAATAAAGTTCTTTCTAAGTTCAGCTTTTTAGCCTTCCTTGCTGAAATAAAGGTAAATAAAAAACATACAATCAAACAGAATGATGATAAACATGAACAGTGGGAGGAAGAGTAGAAAACAGCTTCTTTACAAGTAAGTATCTGAAGCTCTCAGCTGGTGATAATGTTAGCACAACTTCCATACTTTGTTCTACTAACACAAATACTGCACCTCAGTTTTCTGTCTGGGCACCCATCCCCTTGCCTAGCTAGATATTTGTGAGAGATTATCACAACCTGTATGTTTAGGTATTGGGAAACAGACAACAAAGGACAGGTGTGTAACTAACTTTTCCTTCTCCACCATATCCACAGACATATCAAGGCTTGCGCTGTTGGATGAAGATATGGCAGAAGAAAATGGAACTATGAATCTCTAAACAAGCAATCTCTAAGGATGGAAGTAAAATGAACAGAAAAAATCAAAGATTGTCGTATGAGTCAGATAATGAGAATAATTCCAAGTTATTATTTCTTCTGTGTCTCTAAAAACTCCCACCAAATATTAGAGTGATTATTTATCATTTTCATTATACTGATGGTATAGGATATGACTAAAATCAAAGTCTTTTTGTGCTGAGTATTTTTGAGCATATAGGTCAGATTCATCGCTCTCAGTTTTGGAAGTCTGAAGTCATCTGAACTATTTTAATAAGCCATTTTATGATGAAGTGAACAGCCCTAAGGAATAAGCGAAAGTGTTTATATCTTTCCTTTACCTATAGAAGGAGTTTAGAATGACTAGTTCATACTGAAATATCTAACTTAGATGTCTTAACCTAAGTGAGATGAATTCTTCCCATTCTTTTCAACTAAGTTTATCACTCTGAAAAATAGGCACCTCATCTAAGCTAGTTGCCTAGATTCTCTCCACAGTCAATGGAGAAAAATAAGTTCCTCCTGAGGGAAGTTCTTTCCACATTACTTGGACGTCTTTCTTTTGAGAGGATGAGCCCTCCTTCAGAAGTATTTCTGGCCACAGAAGCAGCCAAGCTGACTGGCTAAGGGTTTTCTAACTTTCGGGTGAAGTCGGTGGCATAGATCAGAATCTTACTGAAAGCACAGTGTCTTTTCCAAAGATGTTATAATTACATATATAAAATAACAAAGTCAGGGACATTTGCTGTTGACTTCAATAGAGGATGGATTTCAGTCTAATGGCTGGTTATAAGACAGATAAGGAAACATAAAGTAAGAGTGAAAGAACAATAAAAGTGAGTGAGAGAAAAAATATAAGAAATAACTTCTCCAAACCCTGTGAGAAATAAACACATTTACAACTATTTTATGCACAGTTAAATTGAGATACAACTAAATTTAGTTCCAAAAACTAAGCCAGAGTGAGAGACCCAGTAGTGGGCCCCATGAATTCTGAAATGAGTGCATATTGGATGCAAGGTGGAGAGAACTCCATCTTGTGAGAGTTACAGTCCACAGGAATGAATACTGGAAAATGCCTGAATTTGAAAATATTCACAAAAAAAAAAACCCAAAAAACCAAGATCATGCATGACAAGATTCCTGGCTGATGGAAATCAACAAATGGATGCTTTTAGTTCAGCTACCCAAATAAACATTAATTCTAGCCTTTACTCTAATTCAGCTTTTAATTCATTCACTGTTAAATTCTAATATTAAATTGATAAAAGTTGCTTTAGTACTTTTTTTTTTTTTTAATTCAGGTAGATGAGATTTTAATCTTTATTATTTCCTTTATTTCCACTCCATTGAATCATTCTAACAAGCTGTTTACTGAAATCCAAACAAAATAGCTGTTGCTCCATTCTCATGATGACACAGTGTATGTTTTTTTGGAGTTAAAAATTTAACAAGGTGGATAAGCATGGTACTGTCTTTGCTTCTGCTAGAGCTTGAAAGAGAGAGGTGTGTTGCAGTTTCCCCCACACAAACGTATTAGCTACCTCTTTCTTCTCTTTTTTATTTAAAATTCAAATGAGTGCAGGTTTGAGAAGATATGATTTGAAGCCAGCAAGATTCACCCCTCAGGAATTTTAGGTACTGTAATATAAATGAAAAGCTGGTCTGATGAATGACAGTCACACACAGGAATCATGCATCCAGCATCTATATGCATGCATGTGAATACATACATATAATGCCAGTCACTACCAAAGAGGAGGCATCATTCTGTTGCAGTGCATCCTCACAGAATAAAAACTCTTGACACAGCTTTACTTTTTGTGTTTTTCACATTATCTTTATAAATCTGCTGAAATGAATGGCATTGTAACGGTGTGGAGTATCTGACGTTCCTACCACTAAATTTTGGTAATCACTTGATAAATCTCCTATAAAATATAGGTATGCTCCTAAAAATTTTGTTGGCTTAAAAAATCTCTAATATTTCCTCCCTTCATCTTTCTTCCTATATTACCTGAATATATATGTAAGGATTTGGATTTTTTTTTTTTTTTTTGCACAGTTTGGGAGATTTAAGTAATTACTTGTTCATTATGATCACAGAATATTTCTCTGTACTATGGTGCTTCAGTCAATAAATAAAACTGAGTGATTTTTTTCTGCGAACACTTTACTCCAAGAACTGGATCTTAGAAATAAAAACAAACAGGGAAAAAACCCAAAACCCACCATGCTCCAAGTACTGCAAACTTGAAATAAAATGTAGTCAGCTGGAAACAGATTCTCAGCAAGGTCAATGCAATTTTTTGCCTAGAGGAGAAGGTAAGGTCAGCTCTGTAGAATTCTTTGAACAGATCTCCCATCAGTGTAAACTGACACAGCTCCTCCAAAGCCAATTTACACCAAAGGAAATCTTCTTCCTTCTTTATTTTGCTTTATCTATCTTTGCATTGCAGTGTTGCTGCCTACAAAGCCAGTGGTAAAAAACAGCAGGAGTCACCTTATAGAGGCTTTTGTATATTTGCAGCTCAATGCCAAGTGCCTTTGGAGGCTCACTCCTACAGGTCATTTGTACTTCTTTCTGTATCAGCAATAAATTCCAACACACAATTCTCTGCTGTGCAAATAAATAATAATAAAAAAGGAAGAGAGCAATCTTAATTTCTCTGCTGTGTCGGTAATATTCCTCAGACCAGGCTACTAGAGTTGGCTGGAAAGAGAAAGAAAAGGTCTTTCAAGTCTTTCCAAAGCTGACCACTGTGCTAGGACATAATGCAGACAGATAAAGCCAAACACTTCCTTGGAATTCTTTCCAATGTAAGTAGTTCTACATTTAAAACAATTCATACCTAATATATTTTCTTTCCTTTTTTTTCCTCATCTCTAATAAAAACAGGTTTGTTTTACTTAGCAATAAATATTGTAACCTGCTCCCCCTTCTCCTTCACCTTCATTTTCCCCTTCTGATTTCTCTTTCCAGTTCTGCTTTCCCTTTCCCCTTTTTTCTCTGTTGCCTTTTTTCTCCTTCCCCTGTTAAAATCAAAATTTTGTTTTATAGGCAAAGGGGAAACACACCTTATATATGAAGATATAAATTTATTGTTAATATAGTTGAAACTTTAACAGTCTAATCCAAGAGTCATTGTTAGTCAACATTGCATTATTACAGAAAAGAAACAATAATAAGAGGATTAAAACTGTAATGCACACACTTCTTAGTTTCTACCCATGTCCCTGCTATTACACTCACCCTTCCCTTACTCCTCTGTTTCCCAAGGTTGATGTTTTTTTTTCTGGTGGCTGTAGTGGTGGTGGCAGGGGATTATGGTGAGTTGACAGCATCTGGAGTCCTTGTCCAGGAAGAATATCATTCTAATGTTGATGGTTTCTTCCTCCTCTCCCTAGGATCCACTTGAGGTCATATTTTCATGTTTCTAAACATGTTTTTGCACATTCCTCTTTCTTCATTCATAGAATCATAGAATCATTAAGGTTGGAAAAGACCTCTAAGATCAAGTCCAACCATCAACCCAACACCACCATGCCTCCTAAACCATGCCCTGAAGTGCCACATCTACACATTTTTTGAACACACAAAGGGATGGTGACTCCACATCTCTGGGCAGCCTGTTCCAGTGCCTGACCACTCTTTCAGTAAAGACATTTTTCCTAATATCCAATCTAAACCTCCCCTGATGCAACTCAAGGCCATTTCCTCTTGTCCTATCGCTAGTAACTTAGAAGAAGATACCAACCCCCACCTCACTACAACCTCCTTTCAGGCAGTTGTAGAGACCGATAAGGTCTCCCCTCAGCCTCCTCTTCTCCAGACTAAACAATCCCAGTTCCCTTAACCACTCCTTGTAAAACTTGTGCTCCAGACCCTTCAAAGCTTGTTGTCCTTCTCTGGACACGCTCCAGCACCTCAATGTCCTTCTTGTCCTGAGGGGCCCAAAACTGAACACAGCATTCAAGGTGCGGCCTCACCAGTGTCCAGTACAGGGGCATCATCACTGCCCTGCTCCTGCTGGCCACACTATTGCTGATACAAGCCAGGATGCCATTGGCCTCCTTGGCCACCTGGGCACACTGGTGGCTCATGTTCAGCTGGCTGTCAGCCAGCACCCCCAGGGCCTTCTCCGCTGGGCAGCTTTCCAGCCACTCTTCCCCAAGCCTGTAGTGTTGCATGGGGTTGTTGTGACCAAAGTGCAAGACCTGGCACTTGGCCTTCTTAAACCTCATACAACTGACCTTGGCCCATCGATCCAGCCTGTCCAGATCCCTCTTCAGAGACTTCCTACCCTCGAGGAGATCGATACTGCTGCCCGATTTGGTGTCATCTGCAATGTTTCTGAGGGTGCACTCAATCCCCTCATCCAGATCATTGATAAAGATATTAAACAAGACTGGTCCCAACACTGAGCCCTGGGGAACACCATTTGTGACTGGCCGCCAACTGGATTTACCTCTATTCACCACAACTCTCTGGACTGAGCCACCCAGCCAGTGTTTTACCCAGCAAAGAGTATGTCCATCCAAGCCGTGAGCAGCCAGTTTCTGCAGGAGAATGCTGTGGGAAATGGTGTCAAAGGCTTTACTGAAGTCCAGGTAGACAACATCCACAGCCTTCCCTCATCAATTAGGTGGGACACCTGGTCATAGAAGGGAATCAGGTTGGTCAGGCAGGACCTACCTTTCATGAAGCCATGCTGGCTGGGCCTGATACCCTGGTTGTCCTGCACATGCCAGTGAGTACACTCAAGATGAACTGCTCCATAATCTTCCCTGGTACCTAGGTTAGGTTGACAGGCCTGTAGTTCCCCAGACCCTCCTTCGGCCCTTCTTGTAGATGGGCATCACACTGGCAAGCCTCAAGTCTTCTGGGAACTGCCCTGTTAACCAAGACTGCTGATAAATGATGGAGAGTGCCTTGGCAAGCTCCTCCATCTTCCTCAGTACTCTCAGGTGGATCCCATCTGGCCCCATAGACTTGTGAGTGTCCAGGTGGCTCAGCAGGTCATAAACTGCTTCCTCCTGGATTATGGAGAATTTATTCCACTCTCTGTCCCTGCCTTCCAGCTCAGGAGGTTGCATACCCCAGGGATAACTGGCCTGATGGTTAAAGACTGAGGCAAAGAAGGCATTAAGTACCTCAGCCTTCTCCTCATCCCAGGTGGCAGTGTTCCCCCCTGCACCCAATAGAGGATGAAGATTCTCTTTGGCTCCCTTTTCATTGTTAATGTATTTGTAAAAACATTTTTTATTATCCCCTTACAACAGTGGCCAGATTGAGTTCTAGCTGGGCTGTTGCCTTTATAATTTTCTCTCTGCAAGACCTAACAAGAACTCTGTACTCTTCTTGAGTTGCCTGCCCCTTCTTCCAAAAGTGGTAAACTCTCCTTTTTTTCCTGAGTCCCAGAAAAAGCTCCCTGTTCAGCCAGGCCAGTCGTCTTCCCCACCGGTTCATCTTGCAGCACACGGGGACAGCCTGTTCCTGCAACTTTAAGACTTCCTTCCTGAATGCCCAGCCTTCCTGGACCCCTTTGCCCTTCAGGACTGCCTCCCAAGGGATTCTCCCAACCAGTGCCCTGAACAGGCCAAAGTCTGCCTTCCGGAAGTCCATGGTTATGGTTTTGCTGACCCCCCTCCTTACTTCACCAAGAATCGAGAACTCTATCATTTCATGGTCACTAAGCCCAAGACAGCCTCCAACCTCCACTTCTCCCACCAGTCCTTCTCTGTGTGTGAACAGCAGGTCAAGCGAGGCACCTCCCCTGGTAGGATCACTCATCAGTTGTGTCATGAAGTTATCTTCCACACGCTCCAGGAACCTCCTTGACTGTTTCCTCTCTGCTGTGTTATATTTCCAGGTAAGCTGAAGTCCCCCATGAGAACAAAAGCTACCAATAGTGAGAGTTCTGCCAGCCGCTTGTAGAATGTTTCTTCTACCTCTTCATCCTGCTTGGTTGTTCTGTAACAGAACCCCAGCAGGATATCTGCCTCGTTGGCCTTCCCCCTCATCCTTAGCTATAAGCACTCAACCTTATCATCACAATCGCTGAGCTCTATACAGTCGAAACACTCCGTAACATACAGAGACACCCCATCACCTCTCCTTCCTTGCCTATCCCTTCTGAAGAGCTTATAGCCATCCATTGCAGCACTCCAGCCGTAAGAGTCATCCCACCATGTCTCTGTGATGGTGACTAAGTCATAGCTATCCCGCTGTGCAATGGCTTGCAGCTCCTCCTGTTTGTTGCCCATGCTGCGTGCATTGGTGTAGATGCACCTGAGCTGGGCTATCGATTTCACCCCCAACCTCGTCATGCCACCCCTAGGCTCCTCTTGAGTGGGCCTGGCTATATCCCCTTCCTCCATCGAACCTAGTTTAAAGCCCTCTCGATAAGCCCCGCCAACTCATGACTGAGAATCCTTTTCCCCCTTTGAGACAGCTGAACTCCACCTGCTGCCAGCAGGCCCGGTGCTGTGTAAACCTCCCCATGATCAAAAAAACCAAAATTCCTCCGATGGCACCAGCCTCTGAGCCATGTGTTAATCAGATGAGTTTTCCTGTTGCTTTCAGCATTCTTCCCGGCCACCAACGGGATTGAGGAAAACACTACCTGTGCTCCTGATTCTTCAACCAATCACCTTCATGCCCTGAAGTCCCTTTTGATCGCTCTTGGGCTTCTCTCCGCAACCTCATCACCGCCCACCTGCATAACCAGTAGCGGGTAGTAATCAGAGGGCCATACCAGACCAGGGAGTTCCGTAGTAACATCCCTGACCTGGGACCCAGGGAGGCAGCGGACTGCCCTGTGGGATGGGTCTGGTCGGCATATTGGGCTCTCTGTCCCCCTCAGAAGGGAATCGCCTATGACAGTTACCCTCCTTTTCTTCTTAACAGAGGTGGTCTTAATGTGTGGGGCTGACGGACTCACCCTCGGCAACCCCTGGATAGACCTTTGCCTACATCCTCATTTGCCTAGCCCTTAAGTTCCAGAGCCCCATTGTCTGCACTGTCTGCATTGGTCTGTACCTCCATGTTACACACTAATGTGCTATAGATGTTTCCTTTTACGAATGTTAGATACTATTTCTTTGTTCTCTTTTTACCCCTAGAAGTAGTTTCCTCCAGCTCCAGGTCTGTGTTTCTTTAACTGACCATGGATGAGTTGTTTATAGCTGTGAGGTCTCCAGTCCCAGCATGTGACCCACTATTATCACCCCGCAACTGCACTCCCCTGCACTGCATCCCATGGTCCCACTTCTCAAGGTTTCTGCTACAATACCAGGTCTGTATTTCTCTACATTACGTTATTGTGTTAGTTACAAATATCTCCTTCTATGCAGAAAAAATGCTTATTATTGCCATTTATATACAGCTGTGGTTGTACCACAAAAAGATAAACAAAAGGAAAACAAACCAGTCATAGTCACCTTGAAATTAGAAAAATTGCAGTTACAGCTAAACCAGGTGAAACAATGTTGAACGCAGGTCAAGAAAAGTTCAGCCAGTGCAAGCCTAGCAAGCCACAGACCTGAGGCCTTATAAACTCATAACAAAGCCTGTGGCTTTCTATTAACAATGGCAATAGGATATTACAAGATTAAAGAGTAACATCCTTTCTTCTAATTCCTTATTCTTCTTATTTCTCCTTCATTTTCCCTTGTTTTCCTCTTCATCTTTCAATTTGTTTTCCTTTCCTCTTGTTTCTCTTCTCCTTTTCTTCTTTGTTTCCCCTTTTCCAATTTATTTTGCCTTTCCTGTTTCCCTGTAAGCCTGGCTTTTAAAAATAATTATTGTACTGTAATATTTATACTCCAGCATGTTCTCCCCATGACTCCTATGCTGCTTTCAAACCCCTGCATCGCTCTCTAGCTTCCCAAAAGCAGCCTGCTAAAAAGGCAATGATTTTAAAATACAGGATACACATTTGCAAGGAATCAACATGTGTTATATTGGCATTTCCTTTCTTTTTCATCTCAAAGAAGAAATAAAGGTGAGTAGATTTCTTAAATAGTTCTCTACTTTTTTAAAGGCCTGCAGTGAAAAATGCCATTTCTCTAAGAAAAATTGAAGGCCGAATCTTGGGATACAGGCTAGTTTCTCAAATACCTCATCTCTAGTTAATAGAGAATGGCTTATATGTGTGATTAAGAACATGGTCAGGAAAGTTGATTAGTCTCTCATGGCTTTTTTTAGCAACATTACTTGGAGTAGTCTAACAATTTTATATAGAGCAGACTCAGTCCCTGCCATGACCAGAGAATATGAAGGGAATTACTTAAGGCCCTCTGAATGCTGAACGCAGCCTAAGGAGATTAGAAGATGAGATCATAAACCTGTTAAAATTTGTGTAAATAGAAATGAGGGATACTGAATAAAATGAAGTTACATTTCATAAAATATTGGAAAACAGAATACATCCAATTTGGTTGCACATGCACTGTTACATATACAGAAGATCTTAATGATAAAAGTGTCAAAGTTTTTGAATGCTGTTTCAGGGACTTCTGAAGTTTGAGGAAAAAAGCAGTGACCGAATCATAATTTTTGTCCAGTGGTAACTTAAATGCAAACTTGTCTTCTGAACTCAGAGCTGTTCTTCTGCTTTCAGAGGATAATTTGCCAGTGAGTGTACTTGTTGATGATTTCAGGATAGATTTATGAGTATTTAAAATTTTAAATCTTTGAGTTTTATGAGTATTAAATATTTGATTGGGCTATATTTAACAGATTGGGCATTTTGTATACATAAATTCAAAAATAAAGATATATGGGCATTGTTTTGCAAGATATTGATAATCAGCTCTAAACTTCTGATTTTTACCCACAGGTAAATCCACTGGGTGTTTGCAAATTAACAGAATGGAAGCACATTTGTCACAAAAATAATGGGATATTTAATAAATGAGGGAAGTTAAGATTTTGAAAAGGGACTGAAAAGTAGAGAGTAATACCAAACTGTATGGTGTAAACTTAAAGGTTATTTGTTAGCTTGAATCTATATGAGTTATTTCAATTCTATCTTTAAAAGCAAACATCTAAATTTTACTTATTATATACCCAGCTACACTAGCATTAGAGAGAGATTGCCTTCATGGTGAACATACTATTAAATATGATCAGATGAAAATTATTTGTGGTGGGAAAAGTCCTGTATTTGTGCATCACTGCGTCTTTCTTGCAATTTCTACATCCTCAACCTATATTTTAGAGGTCCTCTATTCAGCTCAAATACAATGAAATAAAATTCTGTATTTCTTAAAAACTGAACAGAGGAATGTCATGAAATAATTCCCTTTAAAGAAAACCAGATTCAGTTCCATTTCTGAAAATTTTTAATGAAATCTTTCATTGATCTTTCCAGCAAATTATTCATTTCTGTTAAACATACTTGTAAATTTGTCAATATAAAAAGACATAGGGTCAATAGCCAATCTTTGCCTTCCTGGTACCACCAGATTAAGAAGTCTATCAGTCAGCATCAAGAACATGTCTTTTTACGGGACACAACATAGATCCAAATGTCAGAAAATGCACATTATAACACCATTCTTCAACTGTATATTCTATGTCATTGTTACCAATTATACAACCATGTTACCTTCTATTGTGACCCCAGAGCAAATATCAACCGGTGACAGTCATGTTAATCCACCCTTAAAACTGGACTACTGCACACCTGTGTAGACCCAATGTCATAGGTTTATTTTCAATGGAGCTGTCCGCTAGTTTATGACTCAGAGAGTTCTTCACCACTTGTAGCTTTAAAGAAACTGTTCATAAATTTTTCAGAGCAAGAAAATCACTGTATGTGTCCCTGGCTAGACTGTAGTTTGATTACTATGATCTCACATTTTTTTCCCTGATATCAACTACCTTTTCAGTCAAATTCTATTTAGATTTCCAAATTACCATTTCTATGCCTAATTTAACAACAACAACAAAAAAAAAAAGTTTCCATCATCAAAAAAGTGTAATTTTCTTCCAATTATATTAGAAAGTTTGTTAAGGGGTATTGCTTCTCCCTACAAAAAGTCATTAATTTACATTGTCGGACTATCACTGATATGGCAGTATCATTATGATTGCCACATCCTCCTACACTGTTTCAGATCAGTAATATTCCTCTTACCCCTTCTGCAGCATTCTTGCATGTTCTTAAACATTTATTTCATTTCTCCTCAGGGATTACAGGCTGAAGTGATCCCTGTTTACTTTATTTCTTATATATGCTAGATATGAACATGTTCCATTTCTTTTTTTTTTTTTTTTAATCTAGGGATGAGAGAAAGTGAGACAGTGAGAGTTGTGAATATGTATGAAATAGGAAAGTAAGTGAGGGAAAAAACACAAACACAAAAAATCCCACCTTGCAAATTCTACACTGCAGTAAATTCTGACTATTCAACACATCCTTTTACTTTTTATCAGACTGAAAAAATCCAGATGTTGCATTTGGAAATTATGGGCCATGCTAATTCCTCAAACTTCTTTACTGGCTTTGTTCAGGTCACATTATTAACAAATTTGGCCCTGAGTTCCTCAAAGCTTTGCAACAATATATTTGAAAGATGACATTTTTTGCAGTTCCACACCCTCAATTGTCACCTAGGATTTATTGTTCCCTACTATCATGCCTCTCACTGCCATCAAGAAAGGAATGGGTGGAGAAAGAGATTTCATTATGCTTGGTTTATCTCTACAGGCAGGATGCTTCTGAGAACAGAAGAGAAAGTGTGCTCCATCTCAGCAGTGGCCTGATAAAATCCTTGTCATCTGCAGTTTTCTTTTCAGATTTTTTTCTTATTGGGGAGCATTTCATCTAAATCATCAGTCTTTGGGCAGTCCTGTGTGAATCATAATCTGCTCTGATACCACTATCAGTGGAATGGTGCTGTCAACATTTATGTCAATGCTGAGGTTGTAATTTCTTGACAGTAATGTTCCTCACTTCATATGACACTCTCTGTTTAACCTGGCGGAAGCTCCTGTTTAGTGCTGTCTGACTGAGAGTCCTATGCTATCCATGCATGTGGGAGGTTGAGAAGTCATAGCGTTTTCCATGCTACATTTATTGGGTCTGGTAACAGGTCTTATGCTTATTTAGAAGAACAGCAATACGGCCAACAGTACTTTCAAATAAGAGGATAAAATTCACTGGTACTCGAGGTGGTTTGGGAGGAGAGGAGAGGAAGAGGATCACTCAGTCATCAAATTTCCATTCTGAATTTATAGACAAATATGCACTTGAAGTTCGGTCTGTAGAGGTCATCCCTGTGTGTCTCATAATTAGCATATAATTTCCCTGCATTTTAAAGCAAATCAAAATACTTCAATAACAACAACAACAACAAAAAACAAACCATGTTTCCAAAATTACAGCTTGTCACAAGCAGAGATCAGAAAGATCAAGAACAGTACCAGTGGACTGTTTTCTAACCTTCAACATTGTTCTTCTCTTTAAGTGCAGGAACAAGAAATTCGGATGTATATTTGCCAATTCCATGTAAAGTTTTACTATAAATGAACTATGAAATCCCAGATATAAAACATAAAATGGAACAAATGCAGAAAATGGCTACTTAGAAGGTCAAGGGAAAGGAGAAGTTTTCTTAGAAAGCTTGGTTTGTTGAGCCTTTCAAAATTAAAGGGATCTGAAAAAGGATTTGATTGCTGTCTAAAATAACATCAGGGAAGTTTTAATGGGAACGTGAAAGAAGAAAAGGGCATATTTAAGTTAACGGGAAATGTTTACACAAGAGAAAATGGATATAAAGTGTTGAAAATAAATTTAAACTAGGAAGTGGAAGAATATTCTCACTCATTAGAGAAACTATGTTCCATACAAACCTACCAACCAGAGACCTGGGAGTGACAAATACTGATCTATTTTAATATGGAAAGTGAAAGGATTCATACTACATGTTATTTGCCATAACAGAGCACTTTAAGACCTCATGTCTCCTCCCACTTCTCTCATTATTTGAAAAGGAGGGGAAAATTCACCAGTCTGTTTATTCATCTGTGTTTTGAAAATTATATTTATTGTAATAAGTAAATTGTACATATAGTTAAGTCACACTACACTTCTTCAAAAGGTTTAGTACTCCTGTAGGTGGCATGGACTTCTGGCCTACTGCAAGAACAAATCAAACGCAGATACAAAGGCAAAAGAGATGTATTTGCAAAAGCAGAACATATCCTGTAGCAGTTCAAATCCAGTAATTTTCATTGATTGGTTCCAGATTTGAAGTTTGAGGGTTTTTTTGGGAAATTAAGCAAGCTCAGGGTAAAGGGAAAAATATTATGTCTTTTAAAACATACTGAGTAAAAAAAATGATGTAATTCCCTGTTTATTAAAGCAGAATGAATCTTTGTTGTAAGGACTATTTAAAGAGAATTATATAAATTATGAAACAGTCTATGTAATAGCTAAAAGGCAAACTTCTTGGCTTCATCTGAACTTATTCTTTCTTTGACCAAATAGCATCCCTCTACTAGCTGTACACAAATTCTAAAAAGACAGCAGGTAAATTCTGTAAATAATTAGTAGACTACCTTCATATCCCAGAATCTTTGTATTATTTTTCAGGGTCAAACTGAAGCCCGTACTTGATGACTAGAATAATCAGCTTGGTAGACCTATATTCAATATAGGAAGTGTCACTAGTCCTCAATTTTAGGAGGCGCTGCTCTCATGAATATATCAGTAAATCTTGAAAAACTTCTTAACCAGAATTCTAAAACTGTGGCAAAATTTGTCAGGTTGTTTTATGGATTATGTAGGTGTATACATAAGCCATAAAACATTTATGGATTACATGAATACACATATGTGCATACACATATCTCAAGTGTCGCATTCTTTTGTCTTGGAAAAAACAAGCGTCATGTTGTAAACATTAATGAGCAATTAATGTATTTGATGTCTTAATTGGTTTGGGGTAATTATGGATTCTCACTTAATTTCCTGCCCCCACCACTTAAAATGCTGCTACAAGTTTCACGTGGATAAAGTGTCAGTCCATTTGGTCTTGGGTCACCAGCTGATGTCAGGTCATCAATTTATTCCATAGTGGTCATGCATGATTATGGTGCTCTGTTTCAATAATCTTATAGGCAGTACATGCAAATCTATTTCAAACTTTGGCTTCCCCTATAAATGTCTCTCTCTCTCTTTTAAAAGTTGTTCTTATATTCTCTGAGAATATTGCATACAGATTATGGTGACTCTGTTCCTCATATTAGACATAGTATGATGTGTTACAGGCTTCAGTTCTCTGGCTTGGCCTGCCTTGCCCTGTATCTCAGGAGAATCAGTACACTGGTTTGTCAATGACTCCCAGCTATATCTTAGATATTATTTTTACTGGCTATCTGCATTTTAATATTACCTCAGAATAATGTCCGTATTTGCAACATTTGGCCACATTGTTCCAGTCTAATATGCCTACTTATCTACATTACTGGGATTACACAGCAGATGACTATGTCGTCTATGAAGAATCAAATTCAAATTGTTACCAATATGTCTGGCAGTTTTTTTCACTGTAAATTCTGAAAAGCTTTGGATATGATAATGTTACATCTCCATGTACCTTTGTCTTCTATGGTCTTTTGTCATTCCATGTTATGTTTTTCTTTTTCTTCTTTTTTATTTTTTTTAAATATATGTAAAATGGTTTCCTTAAGAAAGAAGGGATTTGCAATTATGATTCTTATATTTATATGATTTTCCCTCAATATACCTCCCAAAGGCTTTTGATATGCTTGTCATTTTCAAGTAAATTTGATAAGGAAAGCTAGGCCTAAATTTAGTTCCTGGAATTTAACAGAAAATATATATCTGTATAGAAAACACAAAAGTCTTATAGAAGTGCCACTGAATGTGACCTCATGTCTTTGTAGACAGTAGAGAACCCATAGAGAAGAAAGGTCTATTAATCCCACAGTTCTGGGAAAGTTGTCTCTCTGGTAAATCGCCTGTTAATAAAGGAGATTGGCCATACAGGGTGCATTGCAGTACTGGATGGCACTGCAGTCTCTGCCTTCTCTCCTGCTTCACAACCTCAGGAATGAGACAAAGGCATCACCCGATGCCAGGTGAGGCTGCTGCTGTCCAGCCATATTTGGGATGTGATGGTCATGGACTAAAAGGAAGGTTCTGATGCTGTGCTGAAAATGAGCGAAATACACGCCTCTCTAGGAGGCAAAGAGAGTGAGAGAGGAGGTGATTAGATGAGTATCACTTCTCTGCAGGTGAGACTTGATACATCTGTCTTATGGTGTACATATCTGCCTTTTCTTATCTGCAGGCATTTCACCAAAATTAGATCTATTTTTTTCCACAAAACATCTTTGAAAAGGTTAAATTATATTGAAGAAATAACATAGTTTTTGATGTGGTAGTCTTCTTGAGTTACTTGTGGATACCTGAATTCTAAGCTCTGTATGAAAAATATTTGTTTTGTCTTCATGTTTGTTAGTTCAAGTTAAAAATAATAATAGCAGTAAGTTAGTGCTATGGCCTTATTTGGTTGGGGAAAATAATATTCATCAAACTCTGTCAGCAAACATTGTGTGGATTTTACCACTGTTAAGAATACTTAATTTCCAAAACTTCCTCCCTCCAGAGAAGGTTATTTGGCCAGCTTTGTACCTAGCCTCAGATCTCACTTCCATGTTTGTGCATAACTTCATTGAGATAAAATAATGGAGATAAAAATCCTGAGGGAAATGAGTAAAGCAACTAGCAGAATAATGAATGACTTGCCTTCAGGAGAGCAGACTTTGGCTTGTTCAAGGAACTGGTTGTGAGATCTCATGGGACACTGCCCTGAAGGGCCAAAGACTGTGGGATAGCTCATCAAGAACAAAATTAAAACAAAAGAAAGGTCTATCCTAATGTGAAGGATGTTGAACAGCTCTAGCAAGAGAACAAGTTGGTTGACTGAGTTCAAACACAAAAAATTAGTGGGTAGAGGGTGAAAACCACTATGGGCCACCAGAAGGAATATAGAAATTTTTCCTGAGCACACAGTGACAAAATTAGAGATTTAAAAGTTTAGGTGGAGTTGAGATATGAAAAGCAATAAGAAAGACTTCTATTTCCACATTAGCAGCAAAAGAAAAACAAAGAAAATTTGTGTCTACTGCTGAATGAGATCAGTGACCTAGTGGCAAGGGACATGGAAGAAGGTCAGTGTCTTCCTTTGTTCAGTCTTTAGTGGTACAGTCTGCTCTCCAGCTTTCCAGACTCTATGCCTAGCAGCAGGGTTTAAAGGATTGTGATGCTATCCACTATACAGAAAGATCAAGTTGGGAATCACTTAGGCAAATCTGACATACACAGAGCAATGGAAGCAGATGAGATTCACCGGGAGGTAATGAGAATGCTGGAGAAAGCAATTTTATGGCATTTTCAAAGGTTGTGCTGTTCAGAGCAGGTTTCTGAGAACTGAAAGAAGGCAAACATCAAAACCACTTTTAAGAAAAACAAAAAAATTAGGTTAATTGAGGAAACTACAGCCCAGACAGTCTTGCTACAGTGTTCACGAAGACTATGTAGCGATTAAACCTGGAAGACCTGAGTGGGCACAGAAAGAAAAAGAGGTAACTAGGAAGAGCCAGAATCAAAGTCAAATCATGTCTGACTAAACTGATTGCCTATATAAGATACTGGCTTAGTAGAGGAGGGGAGAGCAGTGAAAGCTTTGCAGAGGGACACTAAAATGATGGGAAGAGTGCATGACATATGAGGAGAGGAAGAGAGAACAAAGGTCTTGCAACCAAAAGAAGAGCAGGCATCATGTTACAGTCTTCAGCTAACAAATGTAGGGTTATAGAAAAGATGGACCAGAATATTTTGGAGCTAAACAGAGAAAGGATAACAGTCAAAGGATAAAAGTTGCAGCAAGGAAAACATTTCAGTAAAGAATTTATTTTTCTTAACAGTTGTGATAGGCATGAGTCACTCAAAAGGAAGGATAATTTTCAATGTAAAAGATGAACACACCAAAAAAACAAGGCCTTTAAAACTTTTGTTTTGAAACAAAAGCTGGATATGTGCATTAAAGAGGTTATACGGAAAAAATTCTAGAAGTCCACTACAACACAGACTGTTCCAAGAACTTGACCTCACAGAATAACACTCAACACTCCTCATGCAACCTGGTACTTAATCCCACACAACCGCCACCAGCTGAGCTAGCACAGCCTACCTGCAGGAGGTGCTCGGGGCAGGCGCAGGAACCGTCTGCGAGGCTTCAGCGGTGCCAAGGGCCCCGGCACCCTCGCCGTGCCCACAGACCCAGGACCGCCGCCGTGCGCGACCGCAGCACCCCCACCAGCCAAGACTCTCCTCAAAGGCACCCCTCCAAGTGCAAGACCAGAGCCCTGTTGGAGCTTGCACGCCACGCGCGTGTGAGCTCGCAGGAGCCCTGGGCCAAACGCGGCGGCACGGAGCCCGCGTGGCCGCTGAAGCGCACTGAGGTCGGGGCAGTCACAGCCGCTACCTGGTGACGTCACAGGGGTCCCTGGGGCTGCCCCCCAACGGCCGCTCAGCCAGGGAGGCACGTGCCCCAGAGGGGCACAAGCCTGCTTTGTAGGGTGTTTGCCATCTTCTCGTGGTCTCGTAGGGGTGCTCTAAGCGCAGGCTGGACAGGTGCTGCGAGGAGAGCCTGGTGGCCCTGAGCGCAAAGCCCCGGCAGCGGGCAGCGCCGCCAGGCGCCGGCGGGGGGACCCTGGTGACCTCCTCGGTGCAAAAAGAGTGCCCTGACTTGGCTCCTCCAAAGGCTGTCAGAGAAGGGCTCGCCACTTGCAGCACTGTGGGCAAGGCTGCGCCACAGATGCCAGAATAGCTCAGCTTGCAAGGGACCTCGGGGGGTCACCTTGTGCAAGCCCCTGCTCAAGGAGGGCCAGTGCTTCATCACTCTCACAGCAAAGAAGCGTTTCCAGGAGGAACCTCCTGTGTTCCAGTTTGTGCCCGTTGCTGCTGCTTCAGTCACGCGGCGCCACCGCAAAGAGCTTGACTCTGTCCACTTTGGCCCCTCCCTTCAAGTATTTATGTGCATCGACAAGTTCTCCCCTGAGCCTTCTCGTCCTCCTGAAGCAGTCACGCAGTTGGACTAGATGATCCTTGTAGGCCCCTTCCGACAGAGCTATTCCATTCCATGCCAGCCCATGCCATTCCATTCCATGCCAGTCCATGCCACGCCGTTCCATGCCGTTCCATGCCACTCCATGCTGTTCCATTCCATGCCGTTCTCTAGTCCAAATAGTCATAGCTCTCTCAGCCTTTCCTCCAGTGGGAGATGTTCCAGCCCTTTTGCCATCTTCATGGCCCTTCCTGGACCCTCTCCAGTACAGCCGTGTATCCCTTGTACCGGGGAGCCCAGCACTGGCCACAGCACTCCAGGTGCGGCCTCACCAGTGCTGAGTAGAGGGGAGGATTACGTTCCTCGACCTGCGGTCTGACAGCCCTCCTCATGCAGCCCATGATACCATGAGGCTCCCTTGGCACAAGGGCCCGTTGCTGGTGCAACTGGGTGTCCAGCAGGACCCCCACGCCTTTTCTGCAGAGCTGCGAAGGGTCAGCGGCAGCAACGCCGTGCGGGGGCCTTGCAGGCTGCACGCATGGGGTCTCTGCTTGCAGGGCTGCGGGAGTCCTTGCGGGATGCAGGGCAAGAGCCTTTGGAGGTGCCCGGGCGTTGCGAGGGGATGCTGCTCAGAGGCTTGTGGAAATGTGCGAGGCTCATCACGAGCCATCTCGGGGAAGGCCCAAAGGCAGGGGAATGGGACGGCCTCAGCTGCACGCGGGAGGAAGCAGAGGCCTCCATCAGACCTGCCCAAGGGTCTCAGAGGCCTCAATGGCGTGCTGCCTCCACTGCGGACAGGATCGTTTTCGTGCTTAGAGGGGTGACATCTCCCGCGGTAAAACAGCCGGAGCGACCAGGGCTCCAGTTCACCTGAAGACAGGCTCTAAGGAGGTGCTTGGAAAAGTATGTCCCTTTTTGAAATAAATGACGTCTTATCACCATTGCTGCGTCTTGTCTCACTTTAGAAACAGATTTATTAACCCATTTTTGAAAAAGAAAAAGAAGCGACACGGAAGGATCCGTGCCAGAAGGGTCCTCTGGGCGCCAGTGGCCTGCTCAAGAGCGGTGACATAGAGCCGGTTGCGCAGGACCCTGTTGGGAAGTCTTCTGAGTATCTCCGCACAGAGAGAGCCTCCACAAATTCTTGCCGGTGCTGTGCAGCTCGCTGTTCCCGAGGGCCCTGGGGCCGCTTCTGCAGAGCTGCTTTGGCACGTGCCCGGCCGTGGGAGGGAGAGGAGCTGGGCTGCTGGTGGACCAGACTGAGCTGGGGCGTGGAGGCAGCAGCAGGAGGACCCAGCAGGGACACGGCTCTCACAGCCCTTGCACGAGCAGGCCTGCAGCACCCGCAGCCCGTCTGTTGGTCGCGGGGCTTGGACCGGCCTGCCCCGGTGCTGGGAAGGCTCCCGATGCTTACTGGTCTCTCCTTTCGGGGAGCCCAAGAGGCACAGGTCGCACCAGCAGCACCAGGCCGATGCGGAGGTAGAGTCCGCTGTCGGGGCTGGCTGGGCCGTCCCCTGCAGCCTGCTGGGCGGGGGCGTTGGAGGGCCCTGGAGCTCTGTCCCCCCTCGCCGCTTGCTCTCTCCCCTCAGGCCCCCTTCTCCCCGCAGCGGGGCCGCTGCTGCTGGGCCCTCGGCGCAGGTAGTAGCGCCGCTGCGGGGATCGGCTCCGCACCGCGCTCCTGGCCGCGTTCCTCTGCCGGCGGGCAGGCGAGCCGACGGCGTACTCCCGGTAGTCCTCGTCTGCTCTCACCGTGTGCAGGACACGGTCGAAGGGCTGCCTGCAGAGCGGGCACGTAGCTCTGCTGCTGGCCCACTGCCGGATGCAGCCAAAGCAGAAGCGGTGGAAGCACACGGGCACGCAGGCTGCGTTGCGCATGGTGCCCAGGCAGATGGAGCACGGGGCATCTGCCGCTGCCTCCGACTGCCCTGCCCGCTGCGTCTGGCTGGGGACAGGCGCCACTGCAGAGCCGCTCTGCTCCGGAGCCTCCTTGGCGCCCGATGCCATGTCCTGCCAAGAAAGACGTGCAAAGTGCCTCAGCTTTGGTCGCGCTCGGAACACAAGAGCAAAGCAAGCAGAAGCAAGCGGCGGCAGAGGGGAGGTAACGGCCTCCCGTAGGGCCTCCTGGAGGGCTGGAAAGCAGCGTCAGCAGCAGCCTCAGCACGGTGGGCCCCCCAGCCGCAAGAGCTGCCCTCCACACTCGGCTGGGCTCCCCCAGGCGTGTTGCCCCCAGCCCAAGACCCCCCACGGCCCCGTGCTCTCTCCCACACAACCGCCACCAGCTGAGCTAGCACAGCCTACCTGCAGGAGGTGCTCGGGGCAGGCGCAGGAACCGTCTGCGAGGCTTCAGCGGTGCCAAGGGCCCCGGCACCCTCGCCGTGCCCACAGACCCAGGACCGCCGCCGTGCGCGACCGCAGCACCCCCACCAGCCAAGACTCTCCTCAAAGGCACCCCTCCAAGTGCAAGACCAGAGCCCTGTTGGAGCTTGCACGCCACGCGCGTGTGAGCTCGCAGGAGCCCTGGGCCAAACGCGGCGGCACGGAGCCCGCGTGGCCGCTGAAGCGCACTGAGGTCGGGGCAGTCACAGCCGCTACCTGGTGACGTCACAGGGGTCCCTGGGGCTGCCCCCCAACGGCCGCTCAGCCAGGGAGGCACGTGCCCCAGAGGGGCACAAGCCTGCTTTGTAGGGTGTTTGCCATCTTCTCGTGGTCTCGTAGGGGTGCTCTAAGCGCAGGCTGGACAGGTGCTGCGAGGAGAGCCTGGTGGCCCTGAGCGCAAAGCCCCGGCAGCGGGCAGCGCCGCCAGGCGCCGGCGGGGGGACCCTGGTGACCTCCTCGGTGCAAAAAGAGTGCCCTGACTTGGCTCCTCCAAAGGCTGTCAGAGAAGGGCTCGCCACTTGCAGCACTGTGGGCAAGGCTGCGCCACAGATGCCAGAATAGCTCAGCTTGCAAGGGACCTCGGGGGGTCACCTTGTGCAAGCCCCTGCTCAAGGAGGGCCAGTGCTTCATCACTCTCACAGCAAAGAAGCGTTTCCAGGAGGAACCTCCTGTGTTCCAGTTTGTGCCCGTTGCTGCTGCTTCAGTCACGCGGCGCCACCGCAAAGAGCTTGACTCTGTCCACTTTGGCCCCTCCCTTCAAGTATTTATGTGCATCGACAAGTTCTCCCCTGAGCCTTCTCGTCCTCCTGAAGCGGTCACGCAGTTGGACTAGATGATCCTTGTAGGCCCCTTCCGACAGAGCTATTCCATTCCATGCCAGCCCATGCCATTCCATTCCATGCCAGTCCATGCCACGCCGTTCCATGCCGTTCCATGCCACTCCATGCTGTTCCATTCCATGCCGTTCTCTAGTCCAAATAGTCATAGCTCTCTCAGCCTTTCCTCCAGTGGGAGATGTTCCAGCCCTTTTGTCATCTTCATGGCCCTTCCTGGACCCTCTCCAGTACAGCCGTGTATCCCTTGTACCGGGGAGCCCAGCACTGGCCACAGCACTCCAGGTGCGGCCTCACCAGTGCTGAGTAGAGGGGAGGATTACGTTCCTCGACCTGCGGTCTGACAGCCCTCCTCATGCAGCCCATGATACCATGAGGCTCCCTTGGCACAAGGGCCCGTTGCTGGTGCAACTGGGTGTCCAGCAGGACCCCCACGCCTTTTCTGCAGAGCTGCGAAGGGTCAGCGGCAGCAACGCCGTGCGGGGGCCTTGCAGGCTGCACGCATGGGGTCTCTGCTTGCAGGGCTGCGGGAGTCCTTGCGGGATGCAGGGCAAGAGCCTTTGGAGGTGCCCGGGCGTTGCGAGGGGATGCTGCTCAGAGGCTTGTGGAAATGTGCGAGGCTCATCACGAGCCATCTCGGGGAAGGCCCAAAGGCAGGGGAATGGGACGGCCTCAGCTGCACGCGGGAGGAAGCAGAGGCCTCCATCAGACCTGCCCAAGGGTCTCAGAGGCCTCAATGGCGTGCTGCCTCCACTGCGGACAGGATCGTTTTCGTGCTTAGAGGGGTGACATCTCCCGCGGTAAAACAGCCGGAGCGACCAGGGCTCCAGTTCACCTGAAGACAGGCTCTAAGGAGGTGCTTGGAAAAGTATGTCCCTTTTTGAAATAAATGACGTCTTATCACCATTGCTGCGTCTTGTCTCACTTTAGAAACAGATTTATTAACCCATTTTTGAAAAAGAAAAAGAAGCGACACGGAAGGATCCGTGCCAGAAGGGTCCTCTGGGCGCCAGTGGCCTGCTCAAGAGCGGTGACATAGAGCCGGTTGCGCAGGACCCTGTTGGGAAGTCTTCTGAGTATCTCCGCACAGAGAGAGCCTCCACAAATTCTTGCCGGTGCTGTGCAGCTCGCTGTTCCCGAGGGCCCTGGGGCCGCTTCTGCAGAGCTGCTTTGGCACGTGCCCGGCCGTGGGAGGGAGAGGAGCTGGGCTGCTGGTGGACCAGACTGAGCTGGGGCGTGGAGGCAGCAGCAGGAGGACCCAGCAGGGACACGGCTCTCACAGCCCTTGCACGAGCAGGCCTGCAGCACCCGCAGCCCGTCTGTTGGTCGCGGGGCTTGGACCGGCCTGCCCCGGTGCTGGGAAGGCTCCCGATGCTTACTGGTCTCTCCTTTCGGGGAGCCCAAGAGGCACAGGTCGCACCAGCAGCACCAGGCCGATGCGGAGGTAGGGTCCGCTGTCGGGGCTGGCTGGGCCGTCCCCTGCAGCCTGCTGGGCGGGGGCGTTGGAGGGCCCTGGAGCTCTGTCCCCCCTCGCCGCTTGCTCTCTCCCCTCAGGCCCCCTTCTCCCCGCAGCGGGGCCGCTGCTGCTGGGCCCTCGGCGCAGGTAGTAGCGCCGCTGCGGGGATCGGCTCCGCACCGCGCTCCTGGCCGCGTTCCTCTGCCGGCGGGCAGGCGAGCCGACGGCGTACTCCCGGTAGTCCTCGTCTGCTCTCACCGTGTGCAGGACACGGTCGAAGGGCTGCCTGCAGAGCGGGCACGTAGCTCTGCTGCTGGCCCACTGCCGGATGCAGCCAAAGCAGAAGCGGTGGAAGCACACGGGCACGCAGGCTGCGTTGCGCATGGTGCCCAGGCAGATGGAGCACGGGGCATCTGCCGCTGCCTCCGACTGCCCTGCCCGCTGCGTCTGGCTGGGGACAGGCGCCACTGCAGAGCCGCTCTGCTCCGGAGCCTCCTTGGCGCCCGATGCCACGTCCTGCCAAGAAAGACGTGCAAAGTGCCTCAGCTTTGGTCGCGCTCGGAACACAAGAGCAAAGCAAGCAGAAGCAAGCGGCGGCAGAGGGGAGGTAACGGCCTCCCGTAGGGCCTCCTGGAGGGCTGGAAAGCAGCGTCAGCAGCAGCCTCAGCACGGTGGGCCCCCCAGCCGCAAGAGCTGCCCTCCACACTCGGCTGGGCTCCCCCAGGCGTGTTGCCCCCAGCCCAAGACCCCCCACGGCCCCGTGCTCTCTCCCACACAACCGCCACCAGCTGAGCTAGCACAGCCTACCTGCAGGAGGTGCTCGGGGCAGGCGCAGGAACCGTCTGCGAGGCTTCAGCGGTGCCAAGGGCCCCGGCACCCTCGCCGTGCCCACAGACCCAGGACCGCCGCCGTGCGCGACCGCAGCACCCCCACCAGCCAAGACTCTCCTCAAAGGCACCCCTCCAAGTGCAAGACCAGAGCCCTGTTGGAGCTTGCACGCCACGCGCGTGTGAGCTCGCAGGAGCCCTGGGCCAAACGCGGCGGCACGGAGCCCGCGTGGCCGCTGAAGCGCACTGAGGTCGGGGCAGTCACAGCCGCTACCTGGTGACGTCACAGGGGTCCCTGGGGCTGCCCCCCAACGGCCGCTCAGCCAGGGAGGCACGTGCCCCAGAGGGGCACAAGCCTGCTTTGTAGGGTGTTTGCCATCTTCTCGTGGTCTCGTAGGGGTGCTCTAAGCGCAGGCTGGACAGGTGCTGCGAGGAGAGCCTGGTGGCCCTGAGCGCAAAGCCCCGGCAGCGGGCAGCGCCGCCAGGCGCCGGCGGGGGGACCCTGGTGACCTCCTCGGTGCAAAAAGAGTGCCCTGACTTGGCTCCTCCAAAGGCTGTCAGAGAAGGGCTCGCCACTTGCAGCACTGTGGGCAAGGCTGCGCCACAGATGCCAGAATAGCTCAGCTTGCAAGGGACCTCGGGGGGTCACCTTGTGCAAGCCCCTGCTCAAGGAGGGCCAGTGCTTCATCACTCTCACAGCAAAGAAGCGTTTCCAGGAGGAACCTCCTGTGTTCCAGTTTGTGCCCGTTGCTGCTGCTTCAGTCACGCGGCGCCACCGCAAAGAGCTTGACTCTGTCCACTTTGGCCCCTCCCTTCAAGTATTTATGTGCATCGACAAGTTCTCCCCTGAGCCTTCTCGTCCTCCTGAAGCAGTCACGCAGTTGGACTAGATGATCCTTGTAGGCCCCTTCCGACAGAGCTATTCCATTCCATGCCAGCCCATGCCATTCCATTCCATGCCAGTCCATGCCACGCCGTTCCATGCCGTTCCATGCCACTCCATGCTGTTCCATTCCATGCCGTTCTCTAGTCCAAATAGTCATAGCTCTCTCAGCCTTTCCTCCAGTGGGAGATGTTCCAGCCCTTTTGCCATCTTCATGGCCCTTCCTGGACCCTCTCCAGTACAGCCGTGTATCCCTTGTACCGGGGAGCCCAGCACTGGCCACAGCACTCCAGGTGCGGCCTCACCAGTGCTGAGTAGAGGGGAGGATTACGTTCCTCGACCTGCGGTCTGACAGCCCTCCTCATGCAGCCCATGATACCATGAGGCTCCCTTGGCACAAGGGCCCGTTGCTGGTGCAACTGGGTGTCCAGCAGGACCCCCACGCCTTTTCTGCAGAGCTGCGAAGGGTCAGCGGCAGCAACGCCGTGCGGGGGCCTTGCAGGCTGCACGCATGGGGTCTCTGCTTGCAGGGCTGCGGGAGTCCTTGCGGGATGCAGGGCAAGAGCCTTTGGAGGTGCCCGGGCGTTGCGAGGGGATGCTGCTCAGAGGCTTGTGGAAATGTGCGAGGCTCATCACGAGCCATCTCGGGGAAGGCCCAAAGGCAGGGGAATGGGACGGCCTCAGCTGCACGCGGGAGGAAGCAGAGGCCTCCATCAGACCTGCCCAAGGGTCTCAGAGGCCTCAATGGCGTGCTGCCTCCACTGCGGACAGGATCGTTTTCGTGCTTAGAGGGGTGACATCTCCCGCGGTAAAACAGCCGGAGCGACCAGGGCTCCAGTTCACCTGAAGACAGGCTCTAAGGAGGTGCTTGGAAAAGTATGTCCCTTTTTGAAATAAATGACGTCTTATCACCATTGCTGCGTCTTGTCTCACTTTAGAAACAGATTTATTAACCCATTTTTGAAAAAGAAAAAGAAGCGACACGGAAGGATCCGTGCCAGAAGGGTCCTCTGGGCGCCAGTGGCCTGCTCAAGAGCGGTGACATAGAGCCGGTTGCGCAGGACCCTGTTGGGAAGTCTTCTGAGTATCTCCGCACAGAGAGAGCCTCCACAAATTCTTGCCGGTGCTGTGCAGCTCGCTGTTCCCGAGGGCCCTGGGGCCGCTTCTGCAGAGCTGCTTTGGCACGTGCCCGGCCGTGGGAGGGAGAGGAGCTGGGCTGCTGGTGGACCAGACTGAGCTGGGGCGTGGAGGCAGCAGCAGGAGGACCCAGCAGGGACACGGCTCTCACAGCCCTTGCACGAGCAGGCCTGCAGCACCCGCAGCCCGTCTGTTGGTTGCGGGGCTTGGACCGGCCTGCCCCGGTGCTGGGAAGGCTCCCGATGCTTACTGGTCTCTCCTTTCGGGGAGCCCAAGAGGCACAGGTCGCACCAGCAGCACCAGGCCGATGCGGAGGTAGGGTCCGCTGTCGGGGCTGGCTGGGCCGTCCCCTGCAGCCTGCTGGGCGGGGGCGTTGGAGGGCCCTGGAGCTCTGTCCCCCCTCGCCGCTTGCTCTCTCCCCTCAGGCCCCCTTCTCCCCGCAGCGGGGCCGCTGCTGCTGGGCCCTCGGCGCAGGTAGTAGCGCCGCTGCGGGGATCGGCTCCGCACCGCGCTCCTGGCCGCGTTCCTCTGCCGGCGGGCAGGCGAGCCGACGGCGTACTCCCGGTAGTCCTCGTCTGCTCTCACCGTGTGCAGGACACGGTCGAAGGGCTGCCTGCAGAGCGGGCACGTAGCTCTGCTGCTGGCCCACTGCCGGATGCAGCCAAAGCAGAAGCGGTGGAAGCACACGGGCACGCAGGCTGCGTTGCGCATGGTGCCCAGGCAGATGGAGCACGGGGCATCTGCCGCTGCCTCCGACTGCCCTGCCCGCTGCGTCTGGCTGGGGACAGGCGCCACTGCAGAGCCGCTCTGCTCCGGAGCCTCCTTGGCGCCCGATGCCACGTCCTGCCAAGAAAGACGTGCAAAGTGCCTCAGCTTTGGTCGCGCTCGGAACACAAGAGCAAAGCAAGCAGAAGCAAGCGGCGGCAGAGGGGAGGTAACGGCCTCCCGTAGGGCCTCCTGGAGGGCTGGAAAGCAGCGTCAGCAGCAGCCTCAGCACGGTGGGCCCCCCAGCCGCAAGAGCTGCCCTCCACACTCGGCTGGGCTCCCCCAGGCGTGTTGCCCCCAGCCCAAGACCCCCCACGGCCCCGTGCTCTCTCCCACACAAC
Source organism: Morus bassanus (assembly GCA_031468815.1). NCBI lineage: Eukaryota > Metazoa > Chordata > Aves > Suliformes > Sulidae > Morus > Morus bassanus. The sequence goes on from CM062600.1 coordinate 80,283,609, forward strand.
CGCCACCAGCTGAGCTAGCACAGCCTACCTGCAGGAGGTGCTCGGGGCAGGCGCAGGAACCGTCTGTGAGGCTTCAGCGGTGCCAAGGGCCCCGGCACCCTCGCCGTGCCCACAGACCCAGGACCGCCGCCGTGCGCGACCGCAGCACCCCCACCAGCCAAGACTCTCCTCAAAGGCACCCCTCCAAGTGCAAGACCAGAGCCCTGTTGGAGCTTGCACGCCACGCGCGTGTGAGCTCGCAGGAGCCCTGGGCCAAACGCGGCGGCACGGAGCCCGCGTGGCCGCTGAAGCGCACTGAGGTCGGGGCAGTCACAGCCGCTACCTGGTGACGTCACAGGGGTCCCTGGGGCTGCCCCCCAACGGCCGCTCAGCCAGGGAGGCACGTGCCCCAGAGGGGCACAAGCCTGCTTTGTAGGGTGTTTGCCATCTTCTCGTGGTCTCGTAGGGGTGCTCTAAGCGCAGGCTGGACAGGTGCTGCGAGGAGAGCCTGGTGGCCCTGAGCGCAAAGCCCCGGCAGCGGGCAGCGCCGCCAGGCGCCGGCGGGGGGACCCTGGTGACCTCCTCGGTGCAAAAAGAGTGCCCTGACTTGGCTCCTCCAAAGGCTGTCAGAGAAGGGCTCGCCACTTGCAGCACTGTGGGCAAGGCTGCGCCACAGATGCCAGAATAGCTCAGCTTGCAAGGGACCTCGGGGGGTCACCTTGTGCAAGCCCCTGCTCAAGGAGGGCCAGTGCTTCATCACTCTCACAGCAAAGAAGCGTTTCCAGGAGGAACCTCCTGTGTTCCAGTTTGTGCCCGTTGCTGCTGCTTCAGTCACGCGGCGCCACCGCAAAGAGCTTGACTCTGTCCACTTTGGCCCCTCCCTTCAAGTATTTATGTGCATCGACAAGTTCTCCCCTGAGCCTTCTCGTCCTCCTGAAGCAGTCACGCAGTTGGACTAGATGATCCTTGTAGGCCCCTTCCGACAGAGCTATTCCATTCCATGCCAGCCCATGCCATTCCATTCCATGCCAGTCCATGCCACGCCGTTCCATGCCGTTCCATGCCACTCCATGCTGTTCCATTCCATGCCGTTCTCTAGTCCAAATAGTCATAGCTCTCTCAGCCTTTCCTCCAGTGGGAGATGTTCCAGCCCTTTTGCCATCTTCATGGCCCTTCCTGGACCCTCTCCAGTACAGCCGTGTATCCCTTGTACCGGGGAGCCCAGCACTGGCCACAGCACTCCAGGTGCGGCCTCACCAGTGCTGAGTAGAGGGGAGGATTACGTTCCTCGACCTGCGGTCTGACAGCCCTCCTCATGCAGCCCATGATACCATGAGGCTCCCTTGGCACAAGGGCCCGTTGCTGGTGCAACTGGGTGTCCAGCAGGACCCCCACGCCTTTTCTGCAGAGCTGCGAAGGGTCAGCGGCAGCAACGCCGTGCGGGGGCCTTGCAGGCTGCACGCATGGGGTCTCTGCTTGCAGGGCTGCGGGAGTCCTTGCGGGATGCAGGGCAAGAGCCTTTGGAGGTGCCCGGGCGTTGCGAGGGGATGCTGCTCAGAGGCTTGTGGAAATGTGCGAGGCTCATCACGAGCCATCTCGGGGAAGGCCCAAAGGCAGGGGAATGGGACGGCCTCAGCTGCACGCGGGAGGAAGCAGAGGCCTCCATCAGACCTGCCCAAGGGTCTCAGAGGCCTCAATGGCGTGCTGCCTCCACTGCGGACAGGATCGTTTTCGTGCTTAGAGGGGTGACATCTCCCGCGGTAAAACAGCCGGAGCGACCAGGGCTCCAGTTCACCTGAAGACAGGCTCTAAGGAGGTGCTTGGAAAAGTATGTCCCTTTTTGAAATAAATGACGTCTTATCACCATTGCTGCGTCTTGTCTCACTTTATAAACAGATTTATTAACCCATTTTTGAAAAAGAAAAAGAAGCGACACGGAAGGATCCGTGCCAGAAGGGTCCTCTGGGCGCCAGTGGCCTGCTCAAGAGCGGTGACATAGAGCCGGTTGCGCAGGACCCTGTTGGGAAGTCTTCTGAGTATCTCCGCACAGAGAGAGCCTCCACAAATTCTTGCCGGTGCTGTGCAGCTCGCTGTTCCCGAGGGCCCTGGGGCCGCTTCTGCAGAGCTGCTTTGGCACGTGCCCGGCCGTGGGAGGGAGAGGAGCTGGGCTGCTGGTGGACCAGACTGAGCTGGGGCGTGGAGGCAGCAGCAGGAGGACCCAGCAGGGACACGGCTCTCACAGCCCTTGCACGAGCAGGCCTGCAGCACCCGCAGCCCGTCTGTTGGTCGCGGGGCTTGGACCGGCCTGCCCCGGTGCTGGGAAGGCTCCCGATGCTTACTGGTCTCTCCTTTCGGGGAGCCCAAGAGGCACAGGTCGCACCAGCAGCACCAGGCCGATGCGGAGGTAGGGTCCGCTGTCGGGGCTGGCTGGGCCGTCCCCTGCAGCCTGCTGGGCGGGGGCGTTGGAGGGCCCTGGAGCTCTGTCCCCCCTCGCCGCTTGCTCTCTCCCCTCAGGCCCCCTTCTCCCCGCAGCGGGGCCGCTGCTGCTGGGCCCTCGGCGCAGGTAGTAGCGCCGCTGCGGGGATCGGCTCCGCACCGCGCTCCTGGCCGCGTTCCTCTGCCGGCGGGCAGGCGAGCCGACGGCGTACTCCCGGTAGTCCTCGTCTGCTCTCACCGTGTGCAGGACACGGTCGAAGGGCTGCCTGCAGAGCGGGCACGTAGCTCTGCTGCTGGCCCACTGCCGGATGCAGCCAAAGCAGAAGCGGTGGAAGCACACGGGCACGCAGGCTGCGTTGCGCATGGTGCCCAGGCAGATGGAGCACGGGGCATCTGCCGCTGCCTCCGACTGCCCTGCCCGCTGCGTCTGGCTGGGGACAGGCGCCACTGCAGAGCCGCTCTGCTCCGGAGCCTCCTTGGCGCCCGATGCCACGTCCTGCCAAGAAAGACGTGCAAAGTGCCTCAGCTTTGGTCGCGCTCGGAACACAAGAGCAAAGCAAGCAGAAGCAAGCGGCGGCAGAGGGGAGGTAACGGCCTCCCGTAGGGCCTCCTGGAGGGCTGGAAAGCAGCGTCAGCAGCAGCCTCAGCACGGTGGGCCCCCCAGCCGCAAGAGCTGCCCTCCACACTCGGCTGGGCTCCCCCAGGCGTGTTGCCCCCAGCCCAAGACCCCCCACGGCCCCGTGCTCTCTCCCACACAACCGCCACCAGCTGAGCTAGCACAGCCTACCTGCAGGAGGTGCTCGGGGCAGGCGCAGGAACCGTCTGCGAGGCTTCAGCGGTGCCAAGGGCCCCGGCACCCTCGCCGTGCCCACAGACCCAGGACCGCCGCCGTGCGCGACCGCAGCACCCCCACCAGCCAAGACTCTCCTCAAAGGCACCCCTCCAAGTGCAAGACCAGAGCCCTGTTGGAGCTTGCACGCCACGCGCGTGTGAGCTCGCAGGAGCCCTGGGCCAAACGCGGCGGCACGGAGCCCGCGTGGCCGCTGAAGCGCACTGAGGTCGGGGCAGTCACAGCCGCTACCTGGTGACGTCACAGGGGTCCCTGGGGCTGCCCCCCAACGGCCGCTCAGCCAGGGAGGCACGTGCCCCAGAGGGGCACAAGCCTGCTTTGTAGGGTGTTTGCCATCTTCTCGTGGTCTCGTAGGGGTGCTCTAAGCGCAGGCTGGACAGGTGCTGCGAGGAGAGCCTGGTGGCCCTGAGCGCAAAGCCCCGGCAGCGGGCAGCGCCGCCAGGCGCCGGCGGGGGGACCCTGGTGACCTCCTCGGTGCAAAAAGAGTGCCCTGACTTGGCTCCTCCAAAGGCTGTCAGAGAAGGGCTCGCCACTTGCAGCACTGTGGGCAAGGCTGCGCCACAGATGCCAGAATAGCTCAGCTTGCAAGGGACCTCGGGGGGTCACCTTGTGCAAGCCCCTGCTCAAGGAGGGCCAGTGCTTCATCACTCTCACAGCAAAGAAGCGTTTCCAGGAGGAACCTCCTGTGTTCCAGTTTGTGCCCGTTGCTGCTGCTTCAGTCACGCGGCGCCACCGCAAAGAGCTTGACTCTGTCCACTTTGGCCCCTCCCTTCAAGTATTTATGTGCATCGACAAGTTCTCCCCTGAGCCTTCTCGTCCTCCTGAAGCGGTCACGCAGTTGGACTAGATGATCCTTGTAGGCCCCTTCCGACAGAGCTATTCCATTCCATGCCAGCCCATGCCATTCCATTCCATGCCAGTCCATGCCACGCCGTTCCATGCCGTTCCATGCCACTCCATGCTGTTCCATTCCATGCCGTTCTCTAGTCCAAATAGTCATAGCTCTCTCAGCCTTTCCTCCAGTGGGAGATGTTCCAGCCCTTTTGTCATCTTCATGGCCCTTCCTGGACCCTCTCCAGTACAGCCGTGTATCCCTTGTACCGGGGAGCCCAGCACTGGCCACAGCACTCCAGGTGCGGCCTCACCAGTGCTGAGTAGAGGGGAGGATTACGTTCCTCGACCTGCGGTCTGACAGCCCTCCTCATGCAGCCCATGATACCATGAGGCTCCCTTGGCACAAGGGCCCGTTGCTGGTGCAACTGGGTGTCCAGCAGGACCCCCACGCCTTTTCTGCAGAGCTGCGAAGGGTCAGCGGCAGCAACGCCGTGCGGGGGCCTTGCAGGCTGCACGCATGGGGTCTCTGCTTGCAGGGCTGCGGGAGTCCTTGCGGGATGCAGGGCAAGAGCCTTTGGAGGTGCCCGGGCGTTGCGAGGGGATGCTGCTCAGAGGCTTGTGGAAATGTGCGAGGCTCATCACGAGCCATCTCGGGGAAGGCCCAAAGGCAGGGGAATGGGACGGCCTCAGCTGCACGCGGGAGGAAGCAGAGGCCTCCATCAGACCTGCCCAAGGGTCTCAGAGGCCTCAATGGCGTGCTGCCTCCACTGCGGACAGGATCGTTTTCGTGCTTAGAGGGGTGACATCTCCCGCGGTAAAACAGCCGGAGCGACCAGGGCTCCAGTTCACCTGAAGACAGGCTCTAAGGAGGTGCTTGGAAAAGTATGTCCCTTTTTGAAATAAATGACGTCTTATCACCATTGCTGCGTCTTGTCTCACTTTAGAAACAGATTTATTAACCCATTTTTGAAAAAGAAAAAGAAGCGACACGGAAGGATCCGTGCCAGAAGGGTCCTCTGGGCGCCAGTGGCCTGCTCAAGAGCGGTGACATAGAGCCGGTTGCGCAGGACCCTGTTGGGAAGTCTTCTGAGTATCTCCGCACAGAGAGAGCCTCCACAAATTCTTGCCGGTGCTGTGCAGCTCGCTGTTCCCGAGGGCCCTGGGGCCGCTTCTGCAGAGCTGCTTTGGCACGTGCCCGGCCGTGGGAGGGAGAGGAGCTGGGCTGCTGGTGGACCAGACTGAGCTGGGGCGTGGAGGCAGCAGCAGGAGGACCCAGCAGGGACACGGCTCTCACAGCCCTTGCACGAGCAGGCCTGCAGCACCCGCAGCCCGTCTGTTGGTCGCGGGGCTTGGACCGGCCTGCCCCGGTGCTGGGAAGGCTCCCGATGCTTACTGGTCTCTCCTTTCGGGGAGCCCAAGAGGCACAGGTCGCACCAGCAGCACCAGGCCGATGCGGAGGTAGGGTCCGCTGTCGGGGCTGGCTGGGCCGTCCCCTGCAGCCTGCTGGGCGGGGGCGTTGGAGGGCCCTGGAGCTCTGTCCCCCCTCGCCGCTTGCTCTCTCCCCTCAGGCCCCCTTCTCCCCGCAGCGGGGCCGCTGCTGCTGGGCCCTCGGCGCAGGTAGTAGCGCCGCTGCGGGGATCGGCTCCGCACCGCGCTCCTGGCCGCGTTCCTCTGCCGGCGGGCAGGCGAGCCGACGGCGTACTCCCGGTAGTCCTCGTCTGCTCTCACCGTGTGCAGGACACGGTCGAAGGGCTGCCTGCAGAGCGGGCACGTAGCTCTGCTGCTGGCCCACTGCCGGATGCAGCCAAAGCAGAAGCGGTGGAAGCACACGGGCACGCAGGCTGCGTTGCGCATGGTGCCCAGGCAGATGGAGCACGGGGCATCTGCCGCTGCCTCCGACTGCCCTGCCCGCTGCGTCTGGCTGGGGACAGGCGCCACTGCAGAGCCGCTCTGCTCCGGAGCCTCCTTGGCGCCCGATGCCACGTCCTGCCAAGAAAGACGTGCAAAGTGCCTCAGCTTTGGTCGCGCTCGGAACACAAGAGCAAAGCAAGCAGAAGCAAGCGGCGGCAGAGGGGAGGTAACGGCCTCCCGTAGGGCCTCCTGGAGGGCTGGAAAGCAGCGTCAGCAGCAGCCTCAGCACGGTGGGCCCCCCAGCCGCAAGAGCTGCCCTCCACACTCGGCTGGGCTCCCCCAGGCGTGTTGCCCCCAGCCCAAGACCCCCCACGGCCCCGTGCTCTCTCCCACACAACCGCCACCAGCTGAGCTAGCACAGCCTACCTGCAGGAGGTGCTCGGGGCAGGCGCAGGAACCGTCTGCGAGGCTTCAGCGGTGCCAAGGGCCCCGGCACCCTCGCCGTGCCCACAGACCCAGGACCGCCGCCGTGCGCGACCGCAGCACCCCCACCAGCCAAGACTCTCCTCAAAGGCACCCCTCCAAGTGCAAGACCAGAGCCCTGTTGGAGCTTGCACGCCACGCGCGTGTGAGCTCGCAGGAGCCCTGGGCCAAACGCGGCGGCACGGAGCCCGCGTGGCCGCTGAAGCGCACTGAGGTCGGGGCAGTCACAGCCGCTACCTGGTGACGTCACAGGGGTCCCTGGGGCTGCCCCCCAACGGCCGCTCAGCCAGGGAGGCACGTGCCCCAGAGGGGCACAAGCCTGCTTTGTAGGGTGTTTGCCATCTTCTCGTGGTCTCGTAGGGGTGCTCTAAGCGCAGGCTGGACAGGTGCTGCGAGGAGAGCCTGGTGGCCCTGAGCGCAAAGCCCCGGCAGCGGGCAGCGCCGCCAGGCGCCGGCGGGGGGACCCTGGTGACCTCCTCGGTGCAAAAAGAGTGCCCTGACTTGGCTCCTCCAAAGGCTGTCAGAGAAGGGCTCGCCACTTGCAGCACTGTGGGCAAGGCTGCGCCACAGATGCCAGAATAGCTCAGCTTGCAAGGGACCTCGGGGGGTCACCTTGTGCAAGCCCCTGCTCAAGGAGGGCCAGTGCTTCATCACTCTCACAGCAAAGAAGCGTTTCCAGGAGGAACCTCCTGTGTTCCAGTTTGTGCCCGTTGCTGCTGCTTCAGTCACGCGGCGCCACCGCAAAGAGCTTGACTCTGTCCACTTTGGCCCCTCCCTTCAAGTATTTATGTGCATCGACAAGTTCTCCCCTGAGCCTTCTCGTCCTCCTGAAGCGGTCACGCAGTTGGACTAGATGATCCTTGTAGGCCCCTTCCGACAGAGCTATTCCATTCCATGCCAGCCCATGCCATTCCATTCCATGCCAGTCCATGCCACGCCGTTCCATGCCGTTCCATGCCACTCCATGCTGTTCCATTCCATGCCGTTCTCTAGTCCAAATAGTCATAGCTCTCTCAGCCTTTCCTCCAGTGGGAGATGTTCCAGCCCTTTTGTCATCTTCATGGCCCTTCCTGGACCCTCTCCAGTACAGCCGTGTATCCCTTGTACCGGGGAGCCCAGCACTGGCCACAGCACTCCAGGTGCGGCCTCACCAGTGCTGAGTAGAGGGGAGGATTACGTTCCTCGACCTGCGGTCTGACAGCCCTCCTCATGCAGCCCATGATACCATGAGGCTCCCTTGGCACAAGGGCCCGTTGCTGGTGCAACTGGGTGTCCAGCAGGACCCCCACGCCTTTTCTGCAGAGCTGCGAAGGGTCAGCGGCAGCAACGCCGTGCGGGGGCCTTGCAGGCTGCACGCATGGGGTCTCTGCTTGCAGGGCTGCGGGAGTCCTTGCGGGATGCAGGGCAAGAGCCTTTGGAGGTGCCCGGGCGTTGCGAGGGGATGCTGCTCAGAGGCTTGTGGAAATGTGCGAGGCTCATCACGAGCCATCTCGGGGAAGGCCCAAAGGCAGGGGAATGGGACGGCCTCAGCTGCACGCGGGAGGAAGCAGAGGCCTCCATCAGACCTGCCCAAGGGTCTCAGAGGCCTCAATGGCGTGCTGCCTCCACTGCGGACAGGATCGTTTTCGTGCTTAGAGGGGTGACATCTCCCGCGGTAAAACAGCCGGAGCGACCAGGGCTCCAGTTCACCTGAAGACAGGCTCTAAGGAGGTGCTTGGAAAAGTATGTCCCTTTTTGAAATAAATGACGTCTTATCACCATTGCTGCGTCTTGTCTCACTTTAGAAACAGATTTATTAACCCATTTTTGAAAAAGAAAAAGAAGCGACACGGAAGGATCCGTGCCAGAAGGGTCCTCTGGGCGCCAGTGGCCTGCTCAAGAGCGGTGACATAGAGCCGGTTGCGCAGGACCCTGTTGGGAAGTCTTCTGAGTATCTCCGCACAGAGAGAGCCTCCACAAATTCTTGCCGGTGCTGTGCAGCTCGCTGTTCCCGAGGGCCCTGGGGCCGCTTCTGCAGAGCTGCTTTGGCACGTGCCCGGCCGTGGGAGGGAGAGGAGCTGGGCTGCTGGTGGACCAGACTGAGCTGGGGCGTGGAGGCAGCAGCAGGAGGACCCAGCAGGGACACGGCTCTCACAGCCCTTGCACGAGCAGGCCTGCAGCACCCGCAGCCCGTCTGTTGGTCGCGGGGCTTGGACCGGCCTGCCCCGGTGCTGGGAAGGCTCCCGATGCTTACTGGTCTCTCCTTTCGGGGAGCCCAAGAGGCACAGGTCGCACCAGCAGCACCAGGCCGATGCGGAGGTAGGGTCCGCTGTCGGGGCTGGCTGGGCCGTCCCCTGCAGCCTGCTGGGCGGGGGCGTTGGAGGGCCCTGGAGCTCTGTCCCCCCTCGCCGCTTGCTCTCTCCCCTCAGGCCCCCTTCTCCCCGCAGCGGGGCCGCTGCTGCTGGGCCCTCGGCGCAGGTAGTAGCGCCGCTGCGGGGATCGGCTCCGCACCGCGCTCCTGGCCGCGTTCCTCTGCCGGCGGGCAGGCGAGCCGACGGCGTACTCCCGGTAGTCCTCGTCTGCTCTCACCGTGTGCAGGACACGGTCGAAGGGCTGCCTGCAGAGCGGGCACGTAGCTCTGCTGCTGGCCCACTGCCGGATGCAGCCAAAGCAGAAGCGGTGGAAGCACACGGGCACGCAGGCTGCGTTGCGCATGGTGCCCAGGCAGATGGAGCACGGGGCATCTGCCGCTGCCTCCGACTGCCCTGCCCGCTGCGTCTGGCTGGGGACAGGCGCCACTGCAGAGCCGCTCTGCTCCGGAGCCTCCTTGGCGCCCGATGCCACGTCCTGCCAAGAAAGACGTGCAAAGTGCCTCAGCTTTGGTCGCGCTCGGAACACAAGAGCAAAGCAAGCAGAAGCAAGCGGCGGCAGAGGGGAGGTAACGGCCTCCCGTAGGGCCTCCTGGAGGGCTGGAAAGCAGCGTCAGCAGCAGCCTCAGCACGGTGGGCCCCCCAGCCGCAAGAGCTGCCCTCCACACTCGGCTGGGCTCCCCCAGGCGTGTTGCCCCCAGCCCAAGACCCCCCACGGCCCCGTGCTCTCTCCCACACAACCGCCACCAGCTGAGCTAGCACAGCCTACCTGCAGGAGGTGCTCGGGGCAGGCGCAGGAACCGTCTGCGAGGCTTCAGCGGTGCCAAGGGCCCCGGCACCCTCGCCGTGCCCACAGACCCAGGACCGCCGCCGTGCGCGACCGCAGCACCCCCACCAGCCAAGACTCTCCTCAAAGGCACCCCTCCAAGTGCAAGACCAGAGCCCTGTTGGAGCTTGCACGCCACGCGCGTGTGAGCTCGCAGGAGCCCTGGGCCAAACGCGGCGGCACGGAGCCCGCGTGGCCGCTGAAGCGCACTGAGGTCGGGGCAGTCACAGCCGCTACCTGGTGACGTCACAGGGGTCCCTGGGGCTGCCCCCCAACGGCCGCTCAGCCAGGGAGGCACGTGCCCCAGAGGGGCACAAGCCTGCTTTGTAGGGTGTTTGCCATCTTCTCGTGGTCTCGTAGGGGTGCTCTAAGCGCAGGCTGGACAGGTGCTGCGAGGAGAGCCTGGTGGCCCTGAGCGCAAAGCCCCGGCAGCGGGCAGCGCCGCCAGGCGCCGGCGGGGGGACCCTGGTGACCTCCTCGGTGCAAAAAGAGTGCCCTGACTTGGCTCCTCCAAAGGCTGTCAGAGAAGGGCTCGCCACTTGCAGCACTGTGGGCAAGGCTGCGCCACAGATGCCAGAATAGCTCAGCTTGCAAGGGACCTCGGGGGGTCACCTTGTGCAAGCCCCTGCTCAAGGAGGGCCAGTGCTTCATCACTCTCACAGCAAAGAAGCGTTTCCAGGAGGAACCTCCTGTGTTCCAGTTTGTGCCCGTTGCTGCTGCTTCAGTCACGCGGCGCCACCGCAAAGAGCTTGACTCTGTCCACTTTGGCCCCTCCCTTCAAGTATTTATGTGCATCGACAAGTTCTCCCCTGAGCCTTCTCGTCCTCCTGAAGCGGTCACGCAGTTGGACTAGATGATCCTTGTAGGCCCCTTCCGACAGAGCTATTCCATTCCATGCCAGCCCATGCCATTCCATTCCATGCCAGTCCATGCCACGCCGTTCCATGCCGTTCCATGCCACTCCATGCTGTTCCATTCCATGCCATTCTCTAGTCCAAATAGTCATAGCTCTCTCAGCCTTTCCTCCAGTGGGAGATGTTCCAGCCCTTTTGCCATCTTCATGGCCCTTCCTGGACCCTCTCCAGTACAGCCGTGTATCCCTTGTACCGGGGAGCCCAGCACTGGCCACAGCACTCCAGGTGCGGCCTCACCAGTGCTGAGTAGAGGGGAGGATTACGTTCCTCGACCTGCGGTCTGACAGCCCTCCTCATGCAGCCCATGATACCATGAGGCTCCCTTGGCACAAGGGCCCGTTGCTGGTGCAACTGGGTGTCCAGCAGGACCCCCACGCCTTTTCTGCAGAGCTGCGAAGGGTCAGCGGCAGCAACGCCGTGCGGGGGCCTTGCAGGCTGCACGCATGGGGTCTCTGCTTGCAGGGCTGCGGGAGTCCTTGCGGGATGCAGGGCAAGAGCCTTTGGAGGTGCCCGGGCGTTGCGAGGGGATGCTGCTCAGAGGCTTGTGGAAATGTGCGAGGCTCATCACGAGCCATCTCGGGGAAGGCCCAAAGGCAGGGGAATGGGACGGCCTCAGCTGCACGCGGGAGGAAGCAGAGGCCTCCATCAGACCTGCCCAAGGGTCTCAGAGGCCTCAATGGCGTGCTGCCTCCACTGCGGACAGGATCGTTTTCGTGCTTAGAGGGGTGACATCTCCCGCGGTAAAACAGCCGGAGCGACCAGGGCTCCAGTTCACCTGAAGACAGGCTCTAAGGAGGTGCTTGGAAAAGTATGTCCCTTTTTGAAATAAATGACGTCTTATCACCATTGCTGCGTCTTGTCTCACTTTAGAAACAGATTTATTAACCCATTTTTGAAAAAGAAAAAGAAGCGACACGGAAGGATCCGTGCCAGAAGGGTCCTCTGGGCGCCAGTGGCCTGCTCAAGAGCGGTGACATAGAGCCGGTTGCGCAGGACCCTGTTGGGAAGTCTTCTGAGTATCTCCGCACAGAGAGAGCCTCCACAAATTCTTGCCGGTGCTGTGCAGCTCGCTGTTCCCGAGGGCCCTGGGGCCGCTTCTGCAGAGCTGCTTTGGCACGTGCCCGGCCGTGGGAGGGAGAGGAGCTGGGCTGCTGGTGGACCAGACTGAGCTGGGGCGTGGAGGCAGCAGCAGGAGGACCCAGCAGGGACACGGCTCTCACAGCCCTTGCACGAGCAGGCCTGCAGCACCCGCAGCCCGTCTGTTGGTCGCGGGGCTTGGACCGGCCTGCCCCGGTGCTGGGAAGGCTCCCGATGCTTACTGGTCTCTCCTTTCGGGGAGCCCAAGAGGCACAGGTCGCACCAGCAGCACCAGGCCGATGCGGAGGTAGGGTCCGCTGTCGGGGCTGGCTGGGCCGTCCCCTGCAGCCTGCTGGGCGGGGGCGTTGGAGGGCCCTGGAGCTCTGTCCCCCCTCGCCGCTTGCTCTCTCCCCTCAGGCCCCCTTCTCCCCGCAGCGGGGCCGCTGCTGCTGGGCCCTCGGCGCAGGTAGTAGCGCCGCTGCGGGGATCGGCTCCGCACCGCGCTCCTGGCCGCGTTCCTCTGCCGGCGGGCAGGCGAGCCGACGGCGTACTCCCGGTAGTCCTCGTCTGCTCTCACCGTGTGCAGGACACGGTCGAAGGGCTGCCTGCAGAGCGGGCACGTAGCTCTGCTGCTGGCCCACTGCCGGATGCAGCCAAAGCAGAAGCGGTGGAAGCACACGGGCACGCAGGCTGCGTTGCGCATGGTGCCCAGGCAGATGGAGCACGGGGCATCTGCCGCTGCCTCCGACTGCCCTGCCCGCTGCGTCTGGCTGGGGACAGGCGCCACTGCAGAGCCGCTCTGCTCCGGAGCCTCCTTGGCGCCCGATGCCATGTCCTGCCAAGAAAGACGTGCAAAGTGCCTCAGCTTTGGTCGCGCTCGGAACACAAGAGCAAAGCAAGCAGAAGCAAGCGGCGGCAGAGGGGAGGTAACGGCCTCCCGTAGGGCCTCCTGGAGGGCTGGAAAGCAGCGTCAGCAGCAGCCTCAGCACGGTGGGCCCCCCAGCCGCAAGAGCTGCCCTCCACACTCGGCTGGGCTCCCCCAGGCGTGTTGCCCCCAGCCCAAGACCCCCCACGGCCCCGTGCTCTCTCCCACACAACCGCCACCAGCTGAGCTAGCACAGCCTACCTGCAGGAGGTGCTCGGGGCAGGCGCAGGAACCGTCTGCGAGGCTTCAGCGGTGCCAAGGGCCCCGGCACCCTCGCCGTGCCCACAGACCCAGGACCGCCGCCGTGCGCGACCGCAGCACCCCCACCAGCCAAGACTCTCCTCAAAGGCACCCCTCCAAGTGCAAGACCAGAGCCCTGTTGGAGCTTGCACGCCACGCGCGTGTGAGCTCGCAGGAGCCCTGGGCCAAACGCGGCGGCACGGAGCCCGCGTGGCCGCTGAAGCGCACTGAGGTCGGGGCAGTCACAGCCGCTACCTGGTGACGTCACAGGGGTCCCTGGGGCTGCCCCCCAACGGCCGCTCAGCCAGGGAGGCACGTGCCCCAGAGGGGCACAAGCCTGCTTTGTAGGGTGTTTGCCATCTTCTCGTGGTCTCGTAGGGGTGCTCTAAGCGCAGGCTGGACAGGTGCTGCGAGGAGAGCCTGGTGGCCCTGAGCGCAAAGCCCCGGCAGCGGGCAGCGCCGCCAGGCGCCGGCGGGGGGACCCTGGTGACCTCCTCGGTGCAAAAAGAGTGCCCTGACTTGGCTCCTCCAAAGGCTGTCAGAGAAGGGCTCGCCACTTGCAGCACTGTGGGCAAGGCTGCGCCACAGATGCCAGAATAGCTCAGCTTGCAAGGGACCTCGGGGGGTCACCTTGTGCAAGCCCCTGCTCAAGGAGGGCCAGTGCTTCATCACTCTCACAGCAAAGAAGCGTTTCCAGGAGGAACCTCCTGTGTTCCAGTTTGTGCCCGTTGCTGCTGCTTCAGTCACGCGGCGCCACCGCAAAGAGCTTGACTCTGTCCACTTTGGCCCCTCCCTTCAAGTATTTATGTGCATCGACAAGTTCTCCCCTGAGCCTTCTCGTCCTCCTGAAGCGGTCACGCAGTTGGACTAGATGATCCTTGTAGGCCCCTTCCGACAGAGCTATTCCATTCCATGCCAGCCCATGCCATTCCATTCCATGCCAGTCCATGCCACGCCGTTCCATGCCGTTCCATGCCACTCCATGCTGTTCCATTCCATGCCATTCTCTAGTCCAAATAGTCATAGCTCTCTCAGCCTTTCCTCCAGTGGGAGATGTTCCAGCCCTTTTGCCATCTTCATGGCCCTTCCTGGACCCTCTCCAGTACAGCCGTGTATCCCTTGTACCGGGGAGCCCAGCACTGGCCACAGCACTCCAGGTGCGGCCTCACCAGTGCTGAGTAGAGGGGAGGATTACGTTCCTCGACCTGCGGTCTGACAGCCCTCCTCATGCAGCCCATGATACCATGAGGCTCCCTTGGCACAAGGGCCCGTTGCTGGTGCAACTGGGTGTCCAGCAGGACCCCCACGCCTTTTCTGCAGAGCTGCGAAGGGTCAGCGGCAGCAACGCCGTGCGGGGGCCTTGCAGGCTGCACGCATGGGGTCTCTGCTTGCAGGGCTGCGGGAGTCCTTGCGGGATGCAGGGCAAGAGCCTTTGGAGGTGCCCGGGCGTTGCGAGGGGATGCTGCTCAGAGGCTTGTGGAAATGTGCGAGGCTCATCACGAGCCATCTCGGGGAAGGCCCAAAGGCAGGGGAATGGGACGGCCTCAGCTGCACGCGGGAGGAAGCAGAGGCCTCCATCAGACCTGCCCAAGGGTCTCAGAGGCCTCAATGGCGTGCTGCCTCCACTGCGGACAGGATCGTTTTCGTGCTTAGAGGGGTGACATCTCCCGCGGTAAAACAGCCGGAGCGACCAGGGCTCCAGTTCACCTGAAGACAGGCTCTAAGGAGGTGCTTGGAAAAGTATGTCCCTTTTTGAAATAAATGACGTCTTATCACCATTGCTGCGTCTTGTCTCACTTTAGAAACAGATTTATTAACCCATTTTTGAAAAAGAAAAAGAAGCGACACGGAAGGATCCGTGCCAGAAGGGTCCTCTGGGCGCCAGTGGCCTGCTCAAGAGCGGTGACATAGAGCCGGTTGCGCAGGACCCTGTTGGGAAGTCTTCTGAGTATCTCCGCACAGAGAGAGCCTCCACAAATTCTTGCCGGTGCTGTGCAGCTCGCTGTTCCCGAGGGCCCTGGGGCCGCTTCTGCAGAGCTGCTTTGGCACGTGCCCGGCCGTGGGAGGGAGAGGAGCTGGGCTGCTGGTGGACCAGACTGAGCTGGGGCGTGGAGGCAGCAGCAGGAGGACCCAGCAGGGACACGGCTCTCACAGCCCTTGCACGAGCAGGCCTGCAGCACCCGCAGCCCGTCTGTTGGTCGCGGGGCTTGGACCGGCCTGCCCCGGTGCTGGGAAGGCTCCCGATGCTTACTGGTCTCTCCTTTCGGGGAGCCCAAGAGGCACAGGTCGCACCAGCAGCACCAGGCCGATGCGGAGGTAGGGTCCGCTGTCGGGGCTGGCTGGGCCGTCCCCTGCAGCCTGCTGGGCGGGGGCGTTGGAGGGCCCTGGAGCTCTGTCCCCCCTCGCCGCTTGCTCTCTCCCCTCAGGCCCCCTTCTCCCCGCAGCGGGGCCGCTGCTGCTGGGCCCTCGGCGCAGGTAGTAGCGCCGCTGCGGGGATCGGCTCCGCACCGCGCTCCTGGCCGCGTTCCTCTGCCGGCGGGCAGGCGAGCCGACGGCGTACTCCCGGTAGTCCTCGTCTGCTCTCACCGTGTGCAGGACACGGTCGAAGGGCTGCCTGCAGAGCGGGCACGTAGCTCTGCTGCTGGCCCACTGCCGGATGCAGCCAAAGCAGAAGCGGTGGAAGCACACGGGCACGCAGGCTGCGTTGCGCATGGTGCCCAGGCAGATGGAGCACGGGGCATCTGCCGCTGCCTCCGACTGCCCTGCCCGCTGCGTCTGGCTGGGGACAGGCGCCACTGCAGAGCCGCTCTGCTCCGGAGCCTCCTTGGCGCCCGATGCCACGTCCTGCCAAGAAAGACGTGCAAAGTGCCTCAGCTTTGGTCGCGCTCGGAACACAAGAGCAAAGCAAGCAGAAGCAAGCGGCGGCAGAGGGGAGGTAACGGCCTCCCGTAGGGCCTCCTGGAGGGCTGGAAAGCAGCGTCAGCAGCAGCCTCAGCACGGTGGGCCCCCCAGCCGCAAGAGCTGCCCTCCACACTCGGCTGGGCTCCCCCAGGCGTGTTGCCCCCAGCCCAAGACCCCCCACGGCCCCGTGCTCTCTCCCACACAACCGCCACCAGCTGAGCTAGCACAGCCTACCTGCAGGAGGTGCTCGGGGCAGGCGCAGGAACCGTCTGCGAGGCTTCAGCGGTGCCAAGGGCCCCGGCACCCTCGCCGTGCCCACAGACCCAGGACCGCCGCCGTGCGCGACCGCAGCACCCCCACCAGCCAAGACTCTCCTCAAAGGCACCCCTCCAAGTGCAAGACCAGAGCCCTGTTGGAGCTTGCACGCCACGCGCGTGTGAGCTCGCAGGAGCCCTGGGCCAAACGCGGCGGCACGGAGCCCGCGTGGCCGCTGAAGCGCACTGAGGTCGGGGCAGTCACAGCCGCTACCTGGTGACGTCACAGGGGTCCCTGGGGCTGCCCCCCAACGGCCGCTCAGCCAGGGAGGCACGTGCCCCAGAGGGGCACAAGCCTGCTTTGTAGGGTGTTTGCCATCTTCTCGTGGTCTCGTAGGGGTGCTCTAAGCGCAGGCTGGACAGGTGCTGCGAGGAGAGCCTGGTGGCCCTGAGCGCAAAGCCCCGGCAGCGGGCAGCGCCGCCAGGCGCCGGCGGGGGGACCCTGGTGACCTCCTCGGTGCAAAAAGAGTGCCCTGACTTGGCTCCTCCAAAGGCTGTCAGAGAAGGGCTCGCCACTTGCAGCACTGTGGGCAAGGCTGCGCCACAGATGCCAGAATAGCTCAGCTTGCAAGGGACCTCGGGGGGTCACCTTGTGCAAGCCCCTGCTCAAGGAGGGCCAGTGCTTCATCACTCTCACAGCAAAGAAGCGTTTCCAGGAGGAACCTCCTGTGTTCCAGTTTGTGCCCGTTGCTGCTGCTTCAGTCACGCGGCGCCACCGCAAAGAGCTTGACTCTGTCCACTTTGGCCCCTCCCTTCAAGTATTTATGTGCATCGACAAGTTCTCCCCTGAGCCTTCTCGTCCTCCTGAAGCAGTCACGCAGTTGGACTAGATGATCCTTGTAGGCCCCTTCCGACAGAGCTATTCCATTCCATGCCAGCCCATGCCATTCCATTCCATGCCAGTCCATGCCACGCCGTTCCATGCCGTTCCATGCCACTCCATGCTGTTCCATTCCATGCCGTTCTCTAGTCCAAATAGTCATAGCTCTCTCAGCCTTTCCTCCAGTGGGAGATGTTCCAGCCCTTTTGCCATCTTCATGGCCCTTCCTGGACCCTCTCCAGTACAGCCGTGTATCCCTTGTACCGGGGAGCCCAGCACTGGCCACAGCACTCCAGGTGCGGCCTCACCAGTGCTGAGTAGAGGGGAGGATTACGTTCCTCGACCTGCGGTCTGACAGCCCTCCTCATGCAGCCCATGATACCATGAGGCTCCCTTGGCACAAGGGCCCGTTGCTGGTGCAACTGGGTGTCCAGCAGGACCCCCACGCCTTTTCTGCAGAGCTGCGAAGGGTCAGCGGCAGCAACGCCGTGCGGGGGCCTTGCAGGCTGCACGCATGGGGTCTCTGCTTGCAGGGCTGCGGGAGTCCTTGCGGGATGCAGGGCAAGAGCCTTTGGAGGTGCCCGGGCGTTGCGAGGGGATGCTGCTCAGAGGCTTGTGGAAATGTGCGAGGCTCATCACGAGCCATCTCGGGGAAGGCCCAAAGGCAGGGGAATGGGACGGCCTCAGCTGCACGCGGGAGGAAGCAGAGGCCTCCATCAGACCTGCCCAAGGGTCTCAGAGGCCTCAATGGCGTGCTGCCTCCACTGCGGACAGGATCGTTTTCGTGCTTAGAGGGGTGACATCTCCCGCGGTAAAACAGCCGGAGCGACCAGGGCTCCAGTTCACCTGAAGACAGGCTCTAAGGAGGTGCTTGGAAAAGTATGTCCCTTTTTGAAATAAATGACGTCTTATCACCATTGCTGCGTCTTGTCTCACTTTAGAAACAGATTTATTAACCCATTTTTGAAAAAGAAAAAGAAGCGACACGGAAGGATCCGTGCCAGAAGGGTCCTCTGGGCGCCAGTGGCCTGCTCAAGAGCGGTGACATAGAGCCGGTTGCGCAGGACCCTGTTGGGAAGTCTTCTGAGTATCTCCGCACAGAGAGAGCCTCCACAAATTCTTGCCGGTGCTGTGCAGCTCGCTGTTCCCGAGGGCCCTGGGGCCGCTTCTGCAGAGCTGCTTTGGCACGTGCCCGGCCGTGGGAGGGAGAGGAGCTGGGCTGCTGGTGGACCAGACTGAGCTGGGGCGTGGAGGCAGCAGCAGGAGGACCCAGCAGGGACACGGCTCTCACAGCCCTTGCACGAGCAGGCCTGCAGCACCCGCAGCCCGTCTGTTGGTTGCGGGGCTTGGACCGGCCTGCCCCGGTGCTGGGAAGGCTCCCGATGCTTACTGGTCTCTCCTTTCGGGGAGCCCAAGAGGCACAGGTCGCACCAGCAGCACCAGGCCGATGCGGAGGTAGGGTCCGCTGTCGGGGCTGGCTGGGCCGTCCCCTGCAGCCTGCTGGGCGGGGGCGTTGGAGGGCCCTGGAGCTCTGTCCCCCCTCGCCGCTTGCTCTCTCCCCTCAGGCCCCCTTCTCCCCGCAGCGGGGCCGCTGCTGCTGGGCCCTCGGCGCAGGTAGTAGCGCCGCTGCGGGGATCGGCTCCGCACCGCGCTCCTGGCCGCGTTCCTCTGCCGGCGGGCAGGCGAGCCGACGGCGTACTCCCGGTAGTCCTCGTCTGCTCTCACCGTGTGCAGGACACGGTCGAAGGGCTGCCTGCAGAGCGGGCACGTAGCTCTGCTGCTGGCCCACTGCCGGATGCAGCCAAAGCAGAAGCGGTGGAAGCACACGGGCACGCAGGCTGCGTTGCGCATGGTGCCCAGGCAGATGGAGCACGGGGCATCTGCCGCTGCCTCCGACTGCCCTGCCCGCTGCGTCTGGCTGGGGACAGGCGCCACTGCAGAGCCGCTCTGCTCCGGAGCCTCCTTGGCGCCCGATGCCACGTCCTGCCAAGAAAGACGTGCAAAGTGCCTCAGCTTTGGTCGCGCTCGGAACACAAGAGCAAAGCAAGCAGAAGCAAGCGGCGGCAGAGGGGAGGTAACGGCCTCCCGTAGGGCCTCCTGGAGGGCTGGAAAGCAGCGTCAGCAGCAGCCTCAGCACGGTGGGCCCCCCAGCCGCAAGAGCTGCCCTCCACACTCGGCTGGGCTCCCCCAGGCGTGTTGCCCCCAGCCCAAGACCCCCCACGGCCCCGTGCTCTCTCCCACACAACCGCCACCAGCTGAGCTAGCACAGCCTACCTGCAGGAGGTGCTCGGGGCAGGCGCAGGAACCGTCTGCGAGGCTTCAGCGGTGCCAAGGGCCCCGGCACCCTCGCCGTGCCCACAGACCCAGGACCGCCGCCGTGCGCGACCGCAGCACCCCCACCAGCCAAGACTCTCCTCAAAGGCACCCCTCCAAGTGCAAGACCAGAGCCCTGTTGGAGCTTGCACGCCACGCGTGTGTGAGCTCGCAGGAGCCCTGGGCCAAACACGGCGGCACGGAGCCCGCGTGGCCGCTGAAGCGCACTGAGGTCGGGGCAGTCACAGCCGCTACCTGGTGACGTCACAGGGGTCCCTGGGGCTGCCCCCCAACGGCCGCTCAGCCAGGGAGGCACGTGCCCCAGAGGGGCACAAGCCTGCTTTGTAGGGTGTTTGCCATCTTCTCGTGGTCTCGTAGGGGTGCTCTAAGCGCAGGCTGGACAGGTGCTGCGAGGAGAGCCTGGTGGCCCTGAGCGCAAAGCCCCGGCAGCGGGCAGCGCCGCCAGGCGCCGGCGGGGGGACCCTGGTGACCTCCTCGGTGCAAAAAGAGTGCCCTGACTTGGCTCCTCCAAAGGCTGTCAGAGAAGGGCTCGCCACTTGCAGCACTGTGGGCAAGGCTGCGCCACAGATGCCAGAATAGCTCAGCTTGCAAGGGACCTCGGGGGGTCACCTTGTGCAAGCCCCTGCTCAAGGAGGGCCAGTGCTTCATCACTCTCACAGCAAAGAAGCGTTTCCAGGAGGAACCTCCTGTGTTCCAGTTTGTGCCCGTTGCTGCTGCTTCAGTCACGCGGCGCCACCGCAAAGAGCTTGACTCTGTCCACTTTGGCCCCTCCCTTCAAGTATTTATGTGCATCGACAAGTTCTCCCCTGAGCCTTCTCGTCCTCCTGAAGCAGTCACGCAGTTGGACTAGATGATCCTTGTAGGCCCCTTCCGACAGAGCTATTCCATTCCATGCCAGCCCATGCCATTCCATTCCATGCCAGTCCATGCCACGCCGTTCCATGCCGTTCCATGCCACTCCATGCTGTTCCATTCCATGCCGTTCTCTAGTCCAAATAGTCATAGCTCTCTCAGCCTTTCCTCCAGTGGGAGATGTTCCAGCCCTTTTGCCATCTTCATGGCCCTTCCTGGACCCTCTCCAGTACAGCCGTGTATCCCTTGTACCGGGGAGCCCAGCACTGGCCACAGCACTCCAGGTGCGGCCTCACCAGTGCTGAGTAGAGGGGAGGATTACGTTCCTCGACCTGCGGTCTGACAGCCCTCCTCATGCAGCCCATGATACCATGAGGCTCCCTTGGCACAAGGGCCCGTTGCTGGTGCAACTGGGTGTCCAGCAGGACCCCCACGCCTTTTCTGCAGAGCTGCGAAGGGTCAGCGGCAGCAACGCCGTGCGGGGGCCTTGCAGGCTGCACGCATGGGGTCTCTGCTTGCAGGGCTGCGGGAGTCCTTGCGGGATGCAGGGCAAGAGCCTTTGGAGGTGCCCGGGCGTTGCGAGGGGATGCTGCTCAGAGGCTTGTGGAAATGTGCGAGGCTCATCACGAGCCATCTCGGGGAAGGCCCAAAGGCAGGGGAATGGGACGGCCTCAGCTGCACGCGGGAGGAAGCAGAGGCCTCCATCAGACCTGCCCAAGGGTCTCAGAGGCCTCAATGGCGTGCTGCCTCCACTGCGGACAGGATCGTTTTCGTGCTTAGAGGGGTGACATCTCCCGCGGTAAAACAGCCGGAGCGACCAGGGCTCCAGTTCACCTGAAGACAGGCTCTAAGGAGGTGCTTGGAAAAGTATGTCCCTTTTTGAAATAAATGACGTCTTATCACCATTGCTGCGTCTTGTCTCACTTTAGAAACAGATTTATTAACCCATTTTTGAAAAAGAAAAAGAAGCGACACGGAAGGATCCGTGCCAGAAGGGTCCTCTGGGCGCCAGTGGCCTGCTCAAGAGCGGTGACATAGAGCCGGTTGCGCAGGACCCTGTTGGGAAGTCTTCTGAGTATCTCCGCACAGAGAGAGCCTCCACAAATTCTTGCCGGTGCTGTGCAGCTCGCTGTTCCCGAGGGCCCTGGGGCCGCTTCTGCAGAGCTGCTTTGGCACGTGCCCGGCCGTGGGAGGGAGAGGAGCTGGGCTGCTGGTGGACCAGACTGAGCTGGGGCGTGGAGGCAGCAGCAGGAGGACCCAGCAGGGACACGGCTCTCACAGCCCTTGCACGAGCAGGCCTGCAGCACCCGCAGCCCGTCTGTTGGTTGCGGGGCTTGGACCGGCCTGCCCCGGTGCTGGGAAGGCTCCCGATGCTTACTGGTCTCTCCTTTCGGGGAGCCCAAGAGGCACAGGTCGCACCAGCAGCACCAGGCCGATGCGGAGGTAGGGTCCGCTGTCGGGGCTGGCTGGGCCGTCCCCTGCAGCCTGCTGGGCGGGGGCGTTGGAGGGCCCTGGAGCTCTGTCCCCCCTCGCCGCTTGCTCTCTCCCCTCAGGCCCCCTTCTCCCCGCAGCGGGGCCGCTGCTGCTGGGCCCTCGGCGCAGGTAGTAGCGCCGCTGCGGGGATCGGCTCCGCACCGCGCTCCTGGCCGCGTTCCTCTGCCGGCGGGCAGGCGAGCCGACGGCGTACTCCCGGTAGTCCTCGTCTGCTCTCACCGTGTGCAGGACACGGTCGAAGGGCTGCCTGCAGAGCGGGCACGTAGCTCTGCTGCTGGCCCACTGCCGGATGCAGCCAAAGCAGAAGCGGTGGAAGCACACGGGCACGCAGGCTGCGTTGCGCATGGTGCCCAGGCAGATGGAGCACGGGGCATCTGCCGCTGCCTCCGACTGCCCTGCCCGCTGCGTCTGGCTGGGGACAGGCGCCACTGCAGAGCCGCTCTGCTCCGGAGCCTCCTTGGCGCCCGATGCCACGTCCTGCCAAGAAAGACGTGCAAAGTGCCTCAGCTTTGGTCGCGCTCGGAACACAAGAGCAAAGCAAGCAGAAGCAAGCGGCGGCAGAGGGGAGGTAACGGCCTCCCGTAGGGCCTCCTGGAGGGCTGGAAAGCAGCGTCAGCAGCAGCCTCAGCACGGTGGGCCCCCCAGCCGCAAGAGCTGCCCTCCACACTCGGCTGGGCTCCCCCAGGCGTGTTGCCCCCAGCCCAAGACCCCCCACGGCCCCGTGCTCTCTCCCACACAACCGCCACCAGCTGAGCTAGCACAGCCTACCTGCAGGAGGTGCTCGGGGCAGGCGCAGGAACCGTCTGCGAGGCTTCAGCGGTGCCAAGGGCCCCGGCACCCTCGCCGTGCCCACAGACCCAGGACCGCCGCCGTGCGCGACCGCAGCACCCCCACCAGCCAAGACTCTCCTCAAAGGCACCCCTCCAAGTGCAAGACCAGAGCCCTGTTGGAGCTTGCACGCCACGCGCGTGTGAGCTCGCAGGAGCCCTGGGCCAAACGCGGCGGCACGGAGCCCGCGTGGCCGCTGAAGCGCACTGAGGTCGGGGCAGTCACAGCCGCTACCTGGTGACGTCACAGGGGTCCCTGGGGCTGCCCCCCAACGGCCGCTCAGCCAGGGAGGCACGTGCCCCAGAGGGGCACAAGCCTGCTTTGTAGGGTGTTTGCCATCTTCTCGTGGTCTCGTAGGGGTGCTCTAAGCGCAGGCTGGACAGGTGCTGCGAGGAGAGCCTGGTGGCCCTGAGCGCAAAGCCCCGGCAGCGGGCAGCGCCGCCAGGCGCCGGCGGGGGGACCCTGGTGACCTCCTCGGTGCAAAAAGAGTGCCCTGACTTGGCTCCTCCAAAGGCTGTCAGAGAAGGGCTCGCCACTTGCAGCACTGTGGGCAAGGCTGCGCCACAGATGCCAGAATAGCTCAGCTTGCAAGGGACCTCGGGGGGTCACCTTGTGCAAGCCCCTGCTCAAGGAGGGCCAGTGCTTCATCACTCTCACAGCAAAGAAGCGTTTCCAGGAGGAACCTCCTGTGTTCCAGTTTGTGCCCGTTGCTGCTGCTTCAGTCACACGGCGCCACCGCAAAGAGCTTGACTCTGTCCACTTTGGCCCCTCCCTTCAAGTATTTATGTGCATTGACAAGTTCTCCCCTGAGCCTTCTCGTCCTCCTGAAGCGGTCACGCAGTTGGACTAGATGATCCTTGTAGGCCCCTTCCGACAGAGCTATTCCATTCCATGCCAGCCCATGCCATTCCATTCCATGCCAGTCCATGCCACGCCGTTCCATGCCGTTCCATGCCACTCCATGCTGTTCCATTCCATGCCGTTCTCTAGTCCAAATAGTCATAGCTCTCTCAGCCTTTCCTCCAGTGGGAGATGTTCCAGCCCTTTTGCCATCTTCATGGCCCTTCCTGGACCCTCTCCAGTACAGCCGTGTATCCCTTGTACCGGGGAGCCCAGCACTGGCCACAGCACTCCAGGTGCGGCCTCACCAGTGCTGAGTAGAGGGGAGGATTACGTTCCTCGACCTGCGGTCTGACAGCCCTCCTCATGCAGCCCATGATACCATGAGGCTCCCTTGGCACAAGGGCCCGTTGCTGGTGCAACTGGGTGTCCAGCAGGACCCCCACGCCTTTTCTGCAGAGCTGCGAAGGGTCAGCGGCAGCAACGCCGTGCGGGGGCCTTGCAGGCTGCACGCATGGGGTCTCTGCTTGCAGGGCTGCGGGAGTCCTTGCGGGATGCAGGGCAAGAGCCTTTGGAGGTGCCCGGGCGTTGCGAGGGGATGCTGCTCAGAGGCTTGTGGAAATGTGCGAGGCTCATCACGAGCCATCTCGGGGAAGGCCCAAAGGCAGGGGAATGGGACGGCCTCAGCTGCACGCGGGAGGAAGCAGAGGCCTCCATCAGACCTGCCCAAGGGTCTCAGAGGCCTCAATGGCGTGCTGCCTCCACTGCGGACAGGATCGTTTTCGTGCTTAGAGGGGTGACATCTCCCGCGGTAAAACAGCCGGAGCGACCAGGGCTCCAGTTCACCTGAAGACAGGCTCTAAGGAGGTGCTTGGAAAAGTATGTCCCTTTTTGAAATAAATGACGTCTTATCACCATTGCTGCGTCTTGTCTCACTTTAGAAACAGATTTATTAACCCATTTTTGAAAAAGAAAAAGAAGCGACACGGAAGGATCCGTGCCAGAAGGGTCCTCTGGGCGCCAGTGGCCTGCTCAAGAGCGGTGACATAGAGCCGGTTGCGCAGGACCCTGTTGGGAAGTCTTCTGAGTATCTCCGCACAGAGAGAGCCTCCACAAATTCTTGCCGGTGCTGTGCAGCTCGCTGTTCCCGAGGGCCCTGGGGCCGCTTCTGCAGAGCTGCTTTGGCACGTGCCCGGCCGTGGGAGGGAGAGGAGCTGGGCTGCTGGTGGACCAGACTGAGCTGGGGCGTGGAGGCAGCAGCAGGAGGACCCAGCAGGGACACGGCTCTCACAGCCCTTGCACGAGCAGGCCTGCAGCACCCGCAGCCCGTCTGTTGGTTGCGGGGCTTGGACCGGCCTGCCCCGGTGCTGGGAAGGCTCCCGATGCTTACTGGTCTCTCCTTTCGGGGAGCCCAAGAGGCACAGGTCGCACCAGCAGCACCAGGCCGATGCGGAGGTAGGGTCCGCTGTCGGGGCTGGCTGGGCCGTCCCCTGCAGCCTGCTGGGCGGGGGCGTTGGAGGGCCCTGGAGCTCTGTCCCCCCTCGCCGCTTGCTCTCTCCCCTCAGGCCCCCTTCTCCCCGCAGCGGGGCCGCTGCTGCTGGGCCCTCGGCGCAGGTAGTAGCGCCGCTGCGGGGATCGGCTCCGCACCGCGCTCCTGGCCGCGTTCCTCTGCCGGCGGGCAGGCGAGCCGACGGCGTACTCCCGGTAGTCCTCGTCTGCTCTCACCGTGTGCAGGACACGGTCGAAGGGCTGCCTGCAGAGCGGGCACGTAGCTCTGCTGCTGGCCCACTGCCGGATGCAGCCAAAGCAGAAGCGGTGGAAGCACACGGGCACGCAGGCTGCGTTGCGCATGGTGCCCAGGCAGATGGAGCACGGGGCATCTGCCGCTGCCTCCGACTGCCCTGCCCGCTGCGTCTGGCTGGGGACAGGCGCCACTGCAGAGCCGCTCTGCTCCGGAGCCTCCTTGGCGCCCGATGCCACGTCCTGCCAAGAAAGACGTGCAAAGTGCCTCAGCTTTGGTCGCGCTCGGAACACAAGAGCAAAGCAAGCAGAAGCAAGCGGCGGCAGAGGGGAGGTAACGGCCTCCCGTAGGGCCTCCTGGAGGGCTGGAAAGCAGCGTCAGCAGCAGCCTCAGCACGGTGGGCCCCCCAGCCGCAAGAGCTGCCCTCCACACTCGGCTGGGCTCCCCCAGGCGTGTTGCCCCCAGCCCAAGACCCCCCACGGCCCCGTGCTCTCTCCCACACAACCGCCACCAGCTGAGCTAGCACAGCCTACCTGCAGGAGGTGCTCGGGGCAGGCGCAGGAACCGTCTGCGAGGCTTCAGCGGTGCCAAGGGCCCCGGCACCCTCGCCGTGCCCACAGACCCAGGACCGCCGCCGTGCGCGACCGCAGCACCCCCACCAGCCAAGACTCTCCTCAAAGGCACCCCTCCAAGTGCAAGACCAGAGCCCTGTTGGAGCTTGCACGCCACGCGCGTGTGAGCTCGCAGGAGCCCTGGGCCAAACGCGGCGGCACGGAGCCCGCGTGGCCGCTGAAGCGCACTGAGGTCGGGGCAGTCACAGCCGCTACCTGGTGACGTCACAGGGGTCCCTGGGGCTGCCCCCCAACGGCCGCTCAGCCAGGGAGGCACGTGCCCCAGAGGGGCACAAGCCTGCTTTGTAGGGTGTTTGCCATCTTCTCGTGGTCTCGTAGGGGTGCTCTAAGCGCAGGCTGGACAGGTGCTGCGAGGAGAGCCTGGTGGCCCTGAGCGCAAAGCCCCGGCAGCGGGCAGCGCCGCCAGGCGCCGGCGGGGGGACCCTGGTGACCTCCTCGGTGCAAAAAGAGTGCCCTGACTTGGCTCCTCCAAAGGCTGTCAGAGAAGGGCTCGCCACTTGCAGCACTGTGGGCAAGGCTGCGCCACAGATGCCAGAATAGCTCAGCTTGCAAGGGACCTCGGGGGGTCACCTTGTGCAAGCCCCTGCTCAAGGAGGGCCAGTGCTTCATCACTCTCACAGCAAAGAAGCGTTTCCAGGAGGAACCTCCTGTGTTCCAGTTTGTGCCCGTTGCTGCTGCTTCAGTCACACGGCGCCACCGCAAAGAGCTTGACTCTGTCCACTTTGGCCCCTCCCTTCAAGTATTTATGTGCATCGACAAGTTCTCCCCTGAGCCTTCTCGTCCTCCTGAAGCGGTCACGCAGTTGGACTAGATGATCCTTGTAGGCCCCTTCCGACAGAGCTATTCCATTCCATGCCAGCCCATGCCATTCCATTCCATGCCAGTCCATGCCACGCCGTTCCATGCCGTTCCATGCCACTCCATGCTGTTCCATTCCATGCCGTTCTCTAGTCCAAATAGTCATAGCTCTCTCAGCCTTTCCTCCAGTGGGAGATGTTCCAGCCCTTTTGCCATCTTCATGGCCCTTCCTGGACCCTCTCCAGTACAGCCGTGTATCCCTTGTACCGGGGAGCCCAGCACTGGCCACAGCACTCCAGGTGCGGCCTCACCAGTGCTGAGTAGAGGGGAGGATTACGTTCCTCGACCTGCGGTCTGACAGCCCTCCTCATGCAGCCCATGATACCATGAGGCTCCCTTGGCACAAGGGCCCGTTGCTGGTGCAACTGGGTGTCCAGCAGGACCCCCACGCCTTTTCTGCAGAGCTGCGAAGGGTCAGCGGCAGCAACGCCGTGCGGGGGCCTTGCAGGCTGCACGCATGGGGTCTCTGCTTGCAGGGCTGCGGGAGTCCTTGCGGGATGCAGGGCAAGAGCCTTTGGAGGTGCCCGGGCGTTGCGAGGGGATGCTGCTCAGAGGCTTGTGGAAATGTGCGAGGCTCATCACGAGCCATCTCGGGGAAGGCCCAAAGGCAGGGGAATGGGACGGCCTCAGCTGCACGCGGGAGGAAGCAGAGGCCTCCATCAGACCTGCCCAAGGGTCTCAGAGGCCTCAATGGCGTGCTGCCTCCACTGCGGACAGGATCGTTTTCGTGCTTAGAGGGGTGACATCTCCCGCGGTAAAACAGCCGGAGCGACCAGGGCTCCAGTTCACCTGAAGACAGGCTCTAAGGAGGTGCTTGGAAAAGTATGTCCCTTTTTGAAATAAATGACGTCTTATCACCATTGCTGCGTCTTGTCTCACTTTAGAAACAGATTTATTAACCCATTTTTGAAAAAGAAAAAGAAGCGACACGGAAGGATCCGTGCCAGAAGGGTCCTCTGGGCGCCAGTGGCCTGCTCAAGAGCGGTGACATAGAGCCGGTTGCGCAGGACCCTGTTGGGAAGTCTTCTGAGTATCTCCGCACAGAGAGAGCCTCCACAAATTCTTGCCGGTGCTGTGCAGCTCGCTGTTCCCGAGGGCCCTGGGGCCGCTTCTGCAGAGCTGCTTTGGCACATGCCCGGCCGTGGGAGGGAGAGGAGCTGGGCTGCTGGTGGACCAGACTGAGCTGGGGCGTGGAGGCAGCAGCAGGAGGACCCAGCAGGGACACGGCTCTCACAGCCCTTGCACGAGCAGGCCTGCAGCACCCGCAGCCCGTCTGTTGGTCGCGGGGCTTGGACCGGCCTGCCCCGGTGCTGGGAAGGCTCCCGATGCTTACTGGTCTCTCCTTTCGGGGAGCCCAAGAGGCACAGGTCGCACCAGCAGCACCAGGCCGATGCGGAGGTAGGGTCCGCTGTCGGGGCTGGCTGGGCCGTCCCCTGCAGCCTGCTGGGCGGGGGCGTTGGAGGGCCCTGGAGCTCTGTCCCCCCTCGCCGCTTGCTCTCTCCCCTCAGGCCCCCTTCTCCCCGCAGCGGGGCCGCTGCTGCTGGGCCCTCGGCGCAGGTAGTAGCGCCGTTGCGGGGATCGGCTCCGCACCGCGCTCCTGGCCGCGTTCCTCTGCCGGCGGGCAGGCGAGCCGACGGCGTACTCCCGGTAGTCCTCGTCTGCTCTCACCGTGTGCAGGACACGGTCGAAGGGCTGCCTGCAGAGCGGGCACGTAGCTCTGCTGCTGGCCCACTGCCGGATGCAGCCAAAGCAGAAGCGGTGGAAGCACACGGGCACGCAGGCTGCGTTGCGCATGGTGCCCAGGCAGATGGAGCACGGGGCATCTGCCGCTGCCTCCGACTGCCCTGCCCGCTGCGTCTGGCTGGGGACAGGCGCCACTGCAGAGCCGCTCTGCTCCGGAGCCTCCTTGGCGCCCGATGCCACGTCCTGCCAAGAAAGACGTGCAAAGTGCCTCAGCTTTGGTCGCGCTCGGAACACAAGAGCAAAGCAAGCAGAAGCAAGCGGCGGCAAAGGGGAGGTAACGGCCTCCCGTAGGGCCTCCTGGAGGGCTGGAAAGCAGCGTCAGCAGCAGCCTCAGCACGGTGGGCCCCCCAGCCGCAAGAGCTGCCCTCCACACTCGGCTGGGCTCCCCCAGGCGTGTTGCCCCCAGCCCAAGACCCCCCACGGCCCCGTGCTCTCTCCCACACAACCGCCACCAGCTGAGCTAGCACAGCCTACCTGCAGGAGGTGCTCGGGGCAGGCGCAGGAACCGTCTGCGAGGCTTCAGCGGTGCCAAGGGCCCCGGCACCCTCGCCGTGCCCACAGACCCAGGACCGCCGCCGTGCGCGACCGCAGCACCCCCACCAGCCAAGACTCTCCTCAAAGGCACCCCTCCAAGTGCAAGACCAGAGCCCTGTTGGAGCTTGCACGCCACGCGCGTGTGAGCTCGCAGGAGCCCTGGGCCAAACGCGGCGGCACGGAGCCCGCGTGGCCGCTGAAGCGCACTGAGGTCGGGGCAGTCACAGCCGCTACCTGGTGACGTCACAGGGGTCCCTGGGGCTGCCCCCCAACGGCCGCTCAGCCAGGGAGGCACGTGCCCCAGAGGGGCACAAGCCTGCTTTGTAGGGTGTTTGCCATCTTCTCGTGGTCTCGTAGGGGTGCTCTAAGCGCAGGCTGGACAGGTGCTGCGAGGAGAGCCTGGTGGCCCTGAGCGCAAAGCCCCGGCAGCGGGCAGCACCGCCAGGCGCCGGCGGGGGGACCCTGGTGACCTCCTCGGTGCAAAAAGAGTGCCCTGACTTGGCTCCTCCAAAGGCTGTCAGAGAAGGGCTCGCCACTTGCAGCACTGTGGGCAAGGCTGCGCCACAGATGCCAGAATAGCTCAGCTTGCAAGGGACCTCGGGGGGTCACCTTGTGCAAGCCCCTGCTCAAGGAGGGCCAGTGCTTCATCACTCTCACAGCAAAGAAGCGTTTCCAGGAGGAACCTCCTGTGTTCCAGTTTGTGCCCGTTGCTGCTGCTTCAGTCACGCGGCGCCACCGCAAAGAGCTTGACTCTGTCCACTTTGGCCCCTCCCTTCAAGTATTTATGTGCATCGACAAGTTCTCCCCTGAGCCTTCTCGTCCTCCTGAAGCGGTCACGCAGTTGGACTAGATGATCCTTGTAGGCCCCTTCCGACAGAGCTATTCCATTCCATGCCAGCCCATGCCATTCCATTCCATGCCAGTCCATGCCACGCCGTTCCATGCCGTTCCATGCCACTCCATGCTGTTCCATTCCATGCCGTTCTCTAGTCCAAATAGTCATAGCTCTCTCAGCCTTTCCTCCAGTGGGAGATGTTCCAGCCCTTTTGCCATCTTCATGGCCCTTCCTGGACCCTCTCCAGTACAGCCGTGTATCCCTTGTACCGGGGAGCCCAGCACTGGCCACAGCACTCCAGGTGCGGCCTCACCAGTGCTGAGTAGAGGGGAGGATTACGTTCCTCGACCTGCGGTCTGACAGCCCTCCTCATGCAGCCCATGATACCATGAGGCTCCCTTGGCACAAGGGCCCGTTGCTGGTGCAACTGGGTGTCCAGCAGGACCCCCACGCCTTTTCTGCAGAGCTGCGAAGGGTCAGCGGCAGCAACGCCGTGCGGGGGCCTTGCAGGCTGCACGCATGGGGTCTCTGCTTGCAGGGCTGCGGGAGTCCTTGCAGGATGCAGGGCAAGAGCCTTTGGAGGTGCCCGGGCGTTGCGAGGGGATGCTGCTCAGAGGCTTGTGGAAATGTGCGAGGCTCATCACGAGCCATCTCGGGGAAGGCCCAAAGGCAGGGGAATGGGACGGCCTCAGCTGCACGCGGGAGGAAGCAGAGGCCTCCATCAGACCTGCCCAAGGGTCTCAGAGGCCTCAATGGCATGCTGCCTCCACTGCGGACAGGATCGTTTTCGTGCTTAGAGGGGTGACATCTCCCGCAGTAAAACAGCCGGAGCGACCAGGGCTCCAGTTCACCTGAAGACAGGCTCTAAGGAGGTGCTTGGAAAAGTATGTCCCTTTTTGAAATAAATGACGTCTTATCACCATTGCTGCGTCTTGTCTCACTTTAGAAACAGATTTATTAACCCATTTTTGAAAAAGAAAAAGAAGCGACACGGAAGGATCCGTGCCAGAAGGGTCCTCTGGGCGCCAGTGGCCTGCTCAAGAGCGGTGACATAGAGCCGGTTGCGCAGGACCCTGTTGGGAAGTCTTCTGAGTATCTCCGCACAGAGAGAGCCTCCACAAATTCTTGCCGGTGCTGTGCAGCTCGCTGTTCCCGAGGGCCCTGGGGCCGCTTCTGCAGAGCTGCTTTGGCACATGCCCGGCCGTGGGAGGGAGAGGAGCTGGGCTGCTGGTGGACCAGACTGAGCTGGGGCGTGGAGGCAGCAGCAGGAGGACCCAGCAGGGACACGGCTCTCACAGCCCTTGCACGAGCAGGCCTGCAGCACCCGCAGCCCGTCTGTTGGTTGCGGGGCTTGGACCGGCCTGCCCCGGTGCTGGGAAGGCTCCCGATGCTTACTGGTCTCTCCTTTCGGGGAGCCCAAGAGGCACAGGTCGCACCAGCAGCACCAGGCCGATGCGGAGGTAGGGTCCGCTGTCGGGGCTGGCTGGGCCGTCCCCTGCAGCCTGCTGGGCGGGGGCGTTGGAGGGCCCTGGAGCTCTGTCCCCCCTCGCCGCTTGCTCTCTCCCCTCAGGCCCCCTTCTCCCCGCAGCGGGGCCGCTGCTGCTGGGCCCTCGGCGCAGGTAGTAGCGCCGCTGCGGGGATCGGCTCCGCACCGCGCTCCTGGCCGCGTTCCTCTGCCGGCGGGCAGGCGAGCCGACGGCGTACTCCCGGTAGTCCTCGTCTGCTCTCACCGTGTGCAGGACACGGTCGAAGGGCTGCCTGCAGAGCGGGCACGTAGCTCTGCTGCTGGCCCACTGCCGGATGCAGCCAAAGCAGAAGCGGTGGAAGCACACGGGCACGCAGGCTGCGTTGCGCATGGTGCCCAGGCAGATGGAGCACGGGGCATCTGCCGCTGCCTCCGACTGCCCTGCCCGCTGCGTCTGGCTGGGGACAGGCGCCACTGCAGAGCCGCTCTGCTCCGGAGCCTCCTTGGCGCCCGATGCCATGTCCTGCCAAGAAAGACGTGCAAAGTGCCTCAGCTTTGGTCGCGCTCGGAACACAAGAGCAAAGCAAGCAGAAGCAAGCGGCGGCAGAGGGGAGGTAACGGCCTCCCGTAGGGCCTCCTGGAGGGCTGGAAAGCAGCGTCAGCAGCAGCCTCAGCACGGTGGGCCCCCCAGCCGCAAGAGCTGCCCTCCACACTCGGCTGGGCTCCCCCAGGCGTGTTGCCCCCAGCCCAAGACCCCCCACGGCCCCGTGCTCTCTCCCACACAACCGCCACCAGCTGAGCTAGCACAGCCTACCTGCAGGAGGTGCTCGGGGCAGGCGCAGGAACCGTCTGCGAGGCTTCAGCGGTGCCAAGGGCCCCGGCACCCTCGCCGTGCCCACAGACCCAGGACCGCCGCCGTGCGCGACCGCAGCACCCCCACCAGCCAAGACTCTCCTCAAAGGCACCCCTCCAAGTGCAAGACCAGAGCCCTGTTGGAGCTTGCACGCCACGCGCGTGTGAGCTCGCAGGAGCCCTGGGCCAAACGCGGCGGCACGGAGCCCGCGTGGCCGCTGAAGCGCACTGAGGTCGGGGCAGTCACAGCCGCTACCTGGTGACGTCACAGGGGTCCCTGGGGCTGCCCCCCAACGGCCGCTCAGCCAGGGAGGCACGTGCCCCAGAGGGGCACAAGCCTGCTTTGTAGGGTGTTTGCCATCTTCTCGTGGTCTCGTAGGGGTGCTCTAAGCGCAGGCTGGACAGGTGCTGCGAGGAGAGCCTGGTGGCCCTGAGCGCAAAGCCCCGGCAGCGGGCAGCGCCGCCAGGCGCCGGCGGGGGGACCCTGGTGACCTCCTCGGTGCAAAAAGAGTGCCCTGACTTGGCTCCTCCAAAGGCTGTCAGAGAAGGGCTCGCCACTTGCAGCACTGTGGGCAAGGCTGCGCCACAGATGCCAGAATAGCTCAGCTTGCAAGGGACCTCGGGGGGTCACCTTGTGCAAGCCCCTGCTCAAGGAGGGCCAGTGCTTCATCACTCTCACAGCAAAGAAGCGTTTCCAGGAGGAACCTCCTGTGTTCCAGTTTGTGCCCGTTGTTGCTCCTTCAGTCACGGGCCACCACCGCAAAGAGCTTGGCTCCATCTTCTATTCTGTTCTATCTTGCAGCCTTCTTTTTGACATGGGCTTATTGCTGCCTCATGGTATTTTTTGTTTGCAATAGTTCCCTCAGTGTCCTTTCTGCAAAGTTGATGACCAATCTGTCAGACCCCAGCATTTATTGGTGCATTGGGTTTATTCCTTCCCAACTGCCAGACCCTGCAAATGCCTTATAGAGATCAAGATGACAATGTCCACTGCTCTTTCCTCAGCTACCAAGTGAGTCATTTCACAGTAGAAGTTTATCACTTTGGTCAAGAATGTGTCCCCCTTGGTGAACCCATGCTGACTACTCCTGTTGTGTTTCTTTTCCTTTGTGTGCCTGCAAAAGTATTCCATGATTAACTAATCTGTCTCCTTGGCAAGGAGGAGAGGGTGACTGTCTATAATTTTCTAGGCCCTCCTTCTGTCCTTTTTTAAAGATACGAGTGACCTTTGCTTTATTCCAGTCCTCAAATGTCTCTCCCAAATGCCATGATCAAGAAGCCTCATAGTGACATATTTCAGGTCCTTCAGCACTTAGGGTGCAGTGTATAAGACCCCATGGATTTATGTTTGTTTAGTTTGCTTAATATTCTCTAACCTAATCCTCTTCTGCCAAGGGCAAGTATTTCTTGCTCCAGACCCCTGTTGCCGTCATTCTTCCTGTGGTGCCTGCTGCTTCTGTCACTGAATGCTGTTGTGTGTTAATTACAATCCTTCCTTTCTGTGGGTCTCACTAGACTGAACTTTACCCTCTGGAATTTTATTATTTTTATCATGAAACAAGAATAGACTCTTTTTTTTTTTTTTTTTTTTTAACTGCTTCAGCATAGTGTATTGAGATTTTCTTCCTAGCATTCCAAACAAACATTTGTTTACTTATTGAGCGTGTAATTCTCCCTCTAGCCTCCATGATAGGAAGTTGGGACTTTCTGGTTTGGAGGTATTTTCAGCCGATCTCATATCTGAGCAATCTGCACATTTACTTTCAGTCACACATACACCAGTGTCTGTACAGTGAGAGGCAAGCAGAGGTTTGGAGACCTATTTCATTTAATGAAGACCGTATCCAATATTTTTGTGTGGGGAGAGTAATTATATATGCTGGAATTTAGGTTAGTCTCTCATGTCATCTCTTCCCCTTTAACAAAAAGTATCATGGAATTTTAAGTCCCTAGATTGTCAAAAACTGCAGTAATATTCTTGCCAATGGGTTTACTGTCATAAGCATTTGGAGAGAAACTCTATTTTAAAAGAATATTCATGAAAAACGTATCCTGAATACATAATTGGGAGAAATGTCACAGCAATTGTTAAAGTTACACTCACTAATTAGAGAAAATACAAAATACCATGTGATTTATGTGTTCCATCAAAACTGAACTAGGATTTCTGATATTGTATATTCACAATGAATTTTGCTTGTGTTCAGTATACAGACCAAGCTTCAATTGCAGAAATCACTCACTGAATCATCAGGATGGAACAGATGCAAGAAAATTGTGATCTTCTTGATGAGAAACAGTAAAAAAAAAAAAAAAAAAAATAAAGGCACTGGATCAATTATTCACTGCAAATTACACACTTGGCTACCATGATCATTATAACCCCTTCACATTCCGTTACTCTACACTCCATTATTTCTGCTTACCCCTATGGAGCCTGCCCTTTTACTTTCCTGACACTCCCCCCTTTTCTAGCTGTCAAACTGTGCTTCATTCCCCATTTAAAGGATTTCTTATTTCTCCTTTGTGTGTTGCCTGTATCCTACCATCCCTATCTCTCCTCCTTGCAGCTCCATCAGAGTAGTGGCTTTCATGCCTAAAATGGTGGGGGAAATGCTGGTTTAAAGACCATCTGGCTTCTATTCACAGGGACACTATTGAAAACCAAACTGGTTTCTTAAAGCTCCTACTGAAGTGTAGAAAAATGTTCTCCCCCCCCCTTTTAAACTGAGGGATTTTTTATATTTTTTCAAAAGTCTTCAGGCTAGTCTTGAAACCTCTGCTGACAAGCAGGAGCCCTGTATGGCTTCCATAACAGATAGCTCTAAATAATTTTTAACAAATCCTTCCTTTATCAGAAGAGCTCAGCACAAGAAAGGATTATGCACAGTGAATTTGATATAGAGGACACAAAAGTACTGGCTTATGGGCTAGTTGTTAATTTATTGGGGCTTATTAATGATATTTCTTCAATTTACCATTCAGCTGTCTAGGGTGCCTTTGCCACTCTTACACTAAAGAACCTAAATATCATCCCCTCTGTCTCTATGAATTGGGGCAGTATCACTCTTTCCGTTTTAAATTTAACCCACAAATTCAAGTGACTTGGTCAAAATTGGGCAGGAAGGAAATCTAGTAGCAAAGAAAGGGGAAAAAAACAAAGTATGTTGCAATCTATGCCAGCACTTTAAGCGTGAGATCCCTCGTCTTCACAAAGCACAGAAGAGCTTACCCTACTGCAATACTCTAGATTTCATAAAATCTCAAGCTGTTTCATGTTCTTAAGGCATAAATTTACTTTTTAAGGATTAGTGTCACTGGGGAAGAAGGTGGAGGCAAAGACATATAAAAAAGTTTGTGCTGAACCCAGATTAAATGTTAACTTTCTGAATGATAGTTCCCATAGCTTCCTGCCTATTTGCCAGTGAAATAAGTGTATATATATTCTATCTATAACTTAAATCCAGATCTGGGCCTTTTTCATCAAAAGGTGTTATACATATGGGCTTTCATATAGTCTGTGGTAGAGCCTGAACCAGCCATCATTTTGGGACATGACCATGGTAGAAAATCCAGTTCCATCTCCAAAACCCTGCAGGTTCCTTTGGTGTTCATATCAGATAGACTTGGTTTAGGACAGGATCTTTGGCAGCCTCAGCTCAGGAGCAAGGTCCTATGTGATAATGTTCAGAACAACTTGTGCTCGGAATGTGACCAAAGGACTCCTGCTTTGAATGTCCATTTTTCCTTGGCCCAGTAATCACCACAGGACACATTAAAGGTATTTAAGCCAGATACTGAAAGGATACATTTTATGGTACTGTGAGATTGCATAACCAGCTTGAATCACAGCAAGATGAAAGCATTTGTCCTCTTTATTTTTCCAGTCTTCTCAGTCTGGCTGCTAAGGCTGGCTCATATCTGTAAAGAAAACAAGTCTGAAATCAGAATATGGAAACACAGAAACTGCATGGAAAGAGTGGGAGAAGAAATAGGTAATGACACCCTTGCAGTAGAAGAACAGCAGGAACCTTACACTGAATTTTCTTTTACTAGAAGTTAAGTGCATTATATCTGGGACTTACTCTATTTTCATTGGCTTCAGATAGAAAAAAAAGTCAGAGTCTGTTCATTGTATCTAACCTATGCTCTCATGTGTATGTAGGCAATTGTATTTTCAGTTTCATCTTGCTACCTGAAAGCAGCAGAAGTACTAGAACTTCTGGGTTTACTTGCATTAAATAGGCATTTTACATGTTATATAGTTGTCTAATTTCAATAGAAAATATAAAAGAAAAAAAAAGAGCATCTACATACTTTGCAGAATTTGATTTGGTGAAGTCTGTAAGAGCATGTCTAATTTAAGCATGAGAACAGTTGTATTAAAATCAGTGGAGGACAGTTGACTAGAATGATGGCCTCATACCTCCAGTTTTGTTTTCATCTTTCTTAAAGAATTCTACAGAAATTATGAATTCTGTATCAAACATTTGGGAGAATTAAGAAGTTCTAGAATCTTTTCTGATTTCTAATTTTCTTGTATAAGAGAATTTCATTATGGAGAAGTCCTATTTGCAGACAGCTCAAATGTTTTGAGAAACATTTCTCCAAACCTTCTCGTGCTGATTAACCCACTTGATCATATAAACAATGATGAGCTAACTTATTTTAAAGTGAACTGAGCCCACTCCTAAAATTTGCTATTAAATTCCAAGCCCTGTTGTCTGACCAATGTGATAAATCTGTTAAGTACTTCACCTAAGACATTTTTCAGAAAAAAAAAAATAAGATAAACGCAGTAGGACTGCCCAGGAAATCTCTTCTGAAGACGTCATCCCATGTGGCAGAAAGGCAAACACCAAATACAACATTTTGTAGGCGTCTCTG
The DNA here is from genome assembly GCA_031468815.1 of Morus bassanus. NCBI lineage: Eukaryota > Metazoa > Chordata > Aves > Suliformes > Sulidae > Morus > Morus bassanus. Next base: position 80,320,302 of record CM062600.1, read on the forward strand.
GAGCGCAAGCTACAGGCATAAAGCTCACCAAATAGAGACAGAAGAGGACCTTCCTCGTTCACTCAATCCAAAGGCAAAAGTACTCAGCTGTTTCAAAGGGCAAAATAGCCAGACCCCTAGAGAGAAGCAAAAAAAAATATTGGATGAGCTTGTCATTGATCCCCAACTCCTACTGCGCTGCAAACACCAAAGGAGAAATAAATAAAGAAAAGGAATAGTTGACTTCACTGAAGATACAGCCAGTACTGAGCACTGGCACAACGAGTCAAATATCACACCAACAAGGAAACATTCCTGGCCAGCCGTATGAGGTAAATCCAAACCCATGGTAACAATTTTAGAGAAGCTATTTTGTAGGCCTTACAAAATAGGACTTACAGACTTACAGTAAATATTTTTTTCATCTCCATGGATACCTTATTTATTAAATAGGTAGCCAGATACTAACATCTCATTTGCAAAATCCTCTCCTTACAGCTCTGATTCCTGCTCAGGGAGGCAGTCATACAAAGACACAGGTAAGTCAGTTCTTTATAGGACTACTCTGCCCCGTTTACAGTCTGAAAAACAGAGCCACCCAAGGGGCTAAATGGCCGGGCTAAAGGTCACACAAAGTGAAATCCAAAGGACAGAAGGCTTTCTTCATCCTGTATGTGCCACTCAGTCCCTGTGTTGACTGTTTAAAGGGATCTTCAGGGAGATGAAGTTAGCCACTGCATCTAGTGATGAATACATCAATGCGGCAGGAGGACTGAACATTTTCATCTCCGCTCTAATCACCAGGGTACAGCCACCAGTTTGCACATACAGGAGTACCTGCATCACTTCCTTATCAATGTTGCAAATCACATGAGTCTTAAACCTGCTGGAATAAGAGCTCAAGGCTGATATATGAAACTGTAGTTAAAAAGCCAGCAGATGTGGGAGAGAATGTCTGTTCTTTAAGTATATATATTCCTTCTTCCATTTAATACACTTGTAAAAAATCCTGTGTTTGCTGTGCTAAATTTTGCCAGCTGAGCAGCATGAGTATCGCAGTGATTCAGGGTTTTACATAAAAAACAGGTCAGTCCAGTCCCCCATTAGCTCAAATGAGAGATTTCTTTTCTTAAAATACATACATAGAGAGTGGTGGAGGGGGAGAGTGTCTGGACACGTACTTTATATCAGTTGTCTGGTGATGGCGACAGGTGCATTTGTCAGGCCCCAGGGAGCAACGCCGTTAGATTCACTTTATTAATTGAGCAGATTACATGTTTTAGGAGATTCATCCCTCCTCCTTCCACCCCCACCCCCCCTTTTCTTTGACATTCTATGATTAAGGCAGGGAAGGGGAAAATAAACTTCCTTTTGGTTTTATCAAGTTATAATTAAGCATGTGGGGAGTGGAAGGATCTAACAGTAATGTAGAGGGCACATAACACTGACAAGGTCAATTATTTCCTGATAAGTCCCGCAACAGCAAGTATTAATAATATCAATAATATTAATTGAATGTGAGTTTATTGAGTTTCAATTCCTATTTTAAAGTTTTCTTCCACGTGATGCAGACAGGATGGCGGATCCAAGTGGGAGGTTGATTAAAGGGGCTCCAGCCCTATAGGATTTCTTACTAGTGCATAGTCTGAGAGTCCTTACAGTATTTGCTGCCTATCAAGACAACTAGAATGAAGAACGCAGCAAGCAGGAAAGGGAAGCTGGGGAAATGCCATTTCCCTAGGGTTCTGGATGCTTTCTGTGTTAAAGTGATTTCAGCATATCCCAGTTCCTGAAAAGTCAGCGACAGAGCAACAGAATAGTGTCAGGTTCAGATATCCCAAGATTTGGCAGAACTGTAGATATATCATATGTTGGAAAGTGAGGTTGTAAGGAATGACCAAAGTCACTTAGTCAAAATTCCTGGCTGGTACAATCATTAGGGCCTTCCCGGGAAACTGCAACTCATCCAACAGTTAATGATATTGCTAGAGTATTTTTGACTTTTTGCAAAGAGAACTCTAGTAGTGGATACAATGTACTCCTTCCATTTCAACTGTGATTGAAATACAGTTTCAAATCTTCTAGCCTGAGGTATTCTGAACTCATTGCTTCTTTCAGGGGTTTTGACTCAGCTGATCAAAGTCCAATTGTCATTTGAGGTACATCATAGTAAATGAAGAAGAGCTCCAGTGCAACCAGAAATCTTGTGCAGCTCAACAGACCTGTTCTGGCACCTCTCTGGAAACTGCATGTCAGGAATGGTGATAGACAGAAGCAGTGGCTCTTACTCACGGTAATTTTATTTAGCTCATGTGCCTTCCTGCTATTAATTATAACTTATATTCCAGGTTATGCATTTGGGAAAAAAATTGTTTATTACCTTAGGACGTTGCCAAGATATTATTCTATTTAGTTTTACCTGAAGTTATCCTGTTTAGCAACGAATATAAATTAAAAGCTTTTTGTACTTTACTGTGTCTGTATCATGTTCCCCCATTCACGGAGTATCAGTACAGCTAATTTGTGCTTCCTTTAACCTGTTTCCTTCATTTTTTACAGTGCAGCCCCGTGGGTGTACTAAGTGATATCAAATTTGAGCTTTTCCTGGAAAAGCTCATGCTTTCCAAATGACCTAGCACGGTGTTTTATTCTAGGTAAAATCACAGGGACCGAACACGCCTAACCAGTCAAAAGCCAATATATTTAGCTTTTTCTCCAGAGAGACTGAATAAATTATATAGATAGTTAGATTGCCCACTGCCACAAGCATACATTTTTCATGGAAAATTTATGATCTAAGTACACAAGATGTTGTGGGTATACAAAAAAAGGCCAGTAATCCTGAGTCTCTGGAAGACGACAGAAAAACCTATTTAGATTCATAAGATGTGCTCACTAGTGGGGGCAAGATGCATAGGGCATTGTGTGCACAATGCAGCACAAATATTGACTAGTAAAAAGACTGTTTACTGCTGAAGAGATGGGAGACTCATTAGTGGCATAACAGAACCATAAGCTGGCCTCCTCCAGAGGCACAGAAGTTAGTAGCGATGAAAATGACGTCTGAGAAGGACGCTGCCATCTGTAAGTTTACACACTGGATGGCTTAGGGGGGAAAGAAAGGCATGAAATTACACCGAAACCCTGATGAAAAAGTTCCTAAGAAGGAGAAGCAAGCACTTGGGAAATAGATGGAATACAATCAGAAAATGCTTTGGTTTTTTGACAGAGCATGGCAGTTTGTGAGAAAAAAACATTCTTTTATGTTTTTGCTTTTAAAAGCCATCCTTTTATTTCCCATGGGAATTATAAAATATAAATTTACATTTTGACAATATAGTCCTATGATAAACAAAGTGTCCTAATGATTATGTCTGGGCCATTTTCCCTCAAACCCTAACCCCTGTGAATTGAGAAGTGTGATATGGTGAGTGACAGCAGTGTAGGGACAGAATATTAAAATTTGAAGCCTGCAAGTCGTGTTCAATAAAAATACATCAAGGGGGATGAAACCTTTACAATTCAGCAGCACATTTTACTCTACAATTTTCAAAAGGAAAGTAGCAGGGGTCTCAGTCGAAGCATGTTGAAATGTTCCATCAAACACATCTCCTCTAAATGTAGACTGACAGTGCCTGCTTCCATTTCCCATCTTCTCACTTAATGGCTAACACATGTGTAAATGATGTTTATTTTATTGTAAATAGAGTGTTGTCTCTGTCCTTTAATATCATGGCTTTGTGCTTGCACCCTTGGTGTCTCCTTTAACTGCTAATGCAGTCTCCTCCTATACACATTTATTAAGGCTGGAACAGAGGTGTCTGGCCAGATACCCTGTTGCCCTGCATAGTGGCAGGATTGATTTCATAGACTTTTTCCATCCCTAATAACTGGGTATCATATCCTGCCTTGAATATTATTTCACCGTTTACACATGCTCTCCTGGCATTTTATTCCATTGTCTGAACTGTTTCTCCGAGGCTGGTTCCTCTGAGAAAAGCTTTATTTTTCTTCATCTTTAACCTACAGGTGTTTTGCTGAAGTGTAGTGTGCAATGTCATCTTCTGACCTTGTTGAGAAACAAAGGAAAAGTTGTTCTATTTTTTCATATATCCCTTAAGAAAGGTGGTTTGCTGTATGCTCCCCATCACCCAGCTGTGAAACAGGGACTGATAGATGAAGATGAGATGAGGCTGCCTAATTGCACGAGACATCTTCACCAGTGACATTCACATCAAGAAAATCACCACGATCACACATATTTAAGACTTTGGCTGACATTTGGGAGCACAGAAACTCTGGATTTCTTCAGAGAGATCAGACCAGTGGTCCCTCTAGTGGTAATTTCTGTCCGAGATTACCAGTTGCTTCAGAAGAAGCAGTGGACAATTGTATCCCTAGAGAGACAGCTTCTCCTGAAGCCCCGTTAGTACCTCAGCCAGATCCTAACTGTGATGTCCAATTTCAAAACTGTCTGTTAGGCCACACTGTCAAACCCTCACTCATTGGGTGCTGATGGCTTACTTCCACCTTAAACACCTACCCTGAAGCAGAAGTCTGTTTTTTTTGTGTGTGTGACAGTATTCTTTAGTTGTGTTTTGTTTTATGGCAGAAGACATGCATTTTTCTCTGCCCATGGAGTGCCTGTACCAGCAGCATGAACGCAGCCTGTTATGACCACGTTTCCTGAGTAAACATTTCCTAACACACCCTTTGTGATGTTCTGCTTCGGATTTCTAAGGCATTTCCTCACAATTTCAGTGGACATAAACATTCGGAAAGGTACCGGGTGCCCACGCCAGGTGCTGGCAGCGGCGGGGAGCTGCAGGGCCAGCCTCTGTGAGGAGAGGCGGGCGCTGCCCTGTGCTGGACACACCGGCTCTGCAATGGCCACACCACAGGGCACAGCTGAGCCAGCCTGCTGGTGCCCCTGCCAAAATGTGTGTAAGAAAGAGCAAAAAAAACCTGGGCAGAGAGGAGGAGGGAGCAACAAGAGTGAAAAACAGCCTGTGAACACCAGAGAAGGAGGAGGGGGAGGAGGCATGCCAGGCCCGCAGCAGAGATCCCTTTGCAGCCCAGGGAGAGGATCACTATGGAGCAGATATCCACGCTGCAGCCCATGGAGGATCCCATGGCAGAGCAGGTGGATATTCCTAAAGGAGCTGAGGCCTGTGGAGAGCCCATGTCAGAGCATGTGAAATGAATGAGAGAGAAAAAACAGCAGAGATAAACTGCTGGGTACTGATGTACCCCCTACTTCCCTGGGCAACTCAGGGTGGGAGAGGAGTCTGGAGGCTCAGGGAGAGCAAGAGGAAAGATACTACTTTAAGGTTTGTCTTTTTCTGTTTCTCATTACTTATATCTATTCTATTTGGAAATAAATTAAGTTCATTTTTCCATCTGTTTTGACCATGGCAGTAATTGGTAAGTGATCTCCCTATCTTTATTTCAGCCCATAAGTTTTCTTGGTTTTGTTTTTCTTGTTTTCTGTCCCTGTCCTTCTGATGGGTAGCGGGGAGTGAGTGAGCAGCTGGGTGGGAGTTTGCCTGTTAGCTAAGGTGAACCCATGACAAGGAAAAAGCGTAAGTGAGTAGTCAGCCAGACAGGATTCTCAGCTGCAAGGTTTTCTGCATGGGCTTGGTTTTTCTTTGTAGGCTATAAAGAAATAATTTAGGTCACAACAAAGAAGTTAAGCTGGAGCATAACCTGATCAGCCCTGTACACCCATTTTAACCTGTTAATTCATTCCTCATTGGTTTAGTATCTGGTTCTATGGATATTTCTGTTAATAATTTTACACACATGAATAGACCCATTAATCACAACTAAGGAGGCTGGAAGGCTCTCACATGTTTGCAAGAGAGGGCTGTTTGACTGTAGACGTCAGCTTCACACAGGTTTTCTGGGCAGTATTTTCCTCCATGATGTTTACAAAAAGGCATAAAATGTCAGGAATGTGAGCATGTGTACTGGGTTTGCATAGCAGGGTTTTGGCAGCAGGGGGGGCTAAAGGGGTGGCTTCTGTGAGAAGCCGCTTGAAGCTCCACCTATGTCCAATAGAGCCAATGCCACTGGCTCCAAGACGGACCCACCGCTGGCAAGGTTGAGTCCATCAGCCAAGGTGGTAGTGCCTCTGAGATAACATAGTTTAGAAGGGTGGGGGGAGCAAAACCCTGCACAACTGCAGCCAGGGAGAGGAGTGAGAATATTTGAGAACAACCCTGCAGATGCCAAGGTCAGTGAAGAAGGAAGGGGAGGAGGTGCTGCAGGCACCAGAGCAGAGATTCCCCTGCAGCCTGTAATGAAGACCATGGTGAGGCAGGCTGTCCCCCTGCAGCCCAGGAAGGTTAACAGGGGAGCAGATATCCACCTGCAGCCTGTGGAGGACCCACACTGGAGCACATGGATGCCCGAAGGAGGCTGTGACCCCATGAGAAGCCTGTGCTGGAGCAGGCTCCTGGCAGGACCTGTGGCCCCGTGGAGAAAGGAGCCCACGCTGGGGCAGGTTCGCTAGCAGGACGTGTGACCCCACGGGGGACCCACGCTGGAGCAGTCTGTTCCTGAAGGACTGCACCCGTGGGAGGGACCCACACTGGAGCAGTTCATGAAGAACTGCAGCCTGTGGGAAGGACTCATGTTGGAGCAGTTCATGGAGGACTGTCTCCCATGGGAGGAACCCCATGCTGGAGTAGGGGAAGAGTGTGAGGAGTCCTCCCCCTGAGGAGGAAGGAGCAGCAGATATAATGTGTGATGAAACAACCACACCCCCCATTCCCCATCCACCTCTGCCTCTGGTGGGGAGGAGGTAGGGAAATTGGGAGTGAAGTTAAGCCCAGGAAGAAGGGAGGCATGGAGGGAAGATGCTTTAAGATTTAGGTTTTATTTCTCATTAACCTATACTGATTTGATTGATAATAAATTAAACTAATTTCCCCAAGTCAAGTTTGTTTTGCCCATGACTGTAATTGGTGAGTGATCTCTCCCTGTCCTTACCTCAACCCATAAAACTTTTGTTATATTCTATCCCTTGTCCAGCTGAGGAAAGGAGTGATAGAGTGGCTTTGGTGGAGACCTGACGTCCAGCCAGTGTGAACCCACCACAGCATGATTATTTTGGATGTGAAATGCCACCTACATGCCTTTACAAATATAAACCTAAATAATTTATACTGGCAAGTTCTCTCAGGTTGAAAAATGTAGTAAGCTTGGATTTGTAAGGTAGCTCCTAATTTGGCACCTACAGAAAACTGAGATGCTTGAAATGAAAATGGCAGTCGTCCTCTAAAACTATGTAGAGGTGCTGTCTAAGCTATTTGGCAACTAGATAGCCGCTGTACCTATTTTCTACAATAAAACAAACCTTTCTATTTTTGCATCCACTTGCCAAGGTGTAGGCAGTAATAAAGCAAAAGACATGACACAGGGCAGCAGAGCTAAGCTGTGGCTGTAGATGGGGTGCCCAAACAGAGTTCCCTTTAGGACTCTTAGTTAGCCACACTCAGATACCATCTAGTGCAGCAACCTCTTTCTCTCTCCACCTCCATTTGTGCTAAACAAAAATAATCAAAAGTAAGCAGAGGATTTGTAGTTTAGTCTGACCTATTTGCACTGGACCTCTGGACACACAGAGCAGGTGAAAAAACACAGTAAATGAAGGTTCTCTAGACCTAGCTGCAAAGAGGGAGCAGTGTGTGAGACTGACAAGGTCCATCCATGTTTGCCTGCCATGCCGAAGTATGATTCCATGCCTATTCTGGGATCTAAATCCTGTGATCTAGCCCAATATCCTATTAACAATGGCCTGGAAGAGTCTAGAAGCAGAACATGCACAGATTAATACTTCCCCAATATTCCCCATCTTCAGTCAGCACACGGCCTTGACACCTCCAGGGGTTACATTTTTGTCTATCCTTTAGAAAGGACTCTCCCTTCCTTGATTTTTCTAATCATCTTTTGAATCTGCTTGATGTAGTTGGCATCCACAAGTTACTGTGGCAACAAGTTACACAATTAAATCTGTTTTATGCAAAAGTTATTTCCTTTGTTTGCTTTTAGACCTTCCCATCTGATAATTCTGTTTGACTACCTATAATTTTTGTACCATGAGAAACAATAAATACTCATTTGCTATTCTTCACAGTTGAAAGACCTCTCTCAATCCTTTCAGACTTCTTTTGTCTGAGCTAAAGATCTTTGGTCTATTTAATCTCTTCTTGTATGGAAGCAGTTTTGTTCAGACTTGCCTGCATCTTTTTGATGGTTTTATTCTTCCCGAGCAGTGAAAGAAGGACATGACTGAATGCACTCCATGTTTAGTGTAGATGTTCCATATAGGAGAATAAGGATTTTGTTGTTGTTGTTATTTATTTATTTTTCATCTGTTTCTGATGTGCTGTTACAGAAATACCAACACAAGTGCCTATTGTAGATGCAGTTATGCCAGCACAAACTGCTTTGTGATACATGGGAATGGGAACAAGCCACACTAGGATCAAGGAAAAACATTATAAAAGTCAAAGTGCATCCACTATGAGGGCTGCAAAGTATCAGTAATAACAATAATAGCAATGGTTCCCCTCTATCTGAAATAAATTGTACCAATAGTTCTGTGCTTAGAGTCCATGCTCATATCAGCCATAAACCAAAGTCACCCAGGAAAATGTTTCAGTGTATGCTTGATTTCGACCTGTGAATAATTCTACAGATATTTCTTTCATTTTGCTGGGAGTACTCATCTGCTTTTCATCTGTATACATGCTTTGCTGGGTCAGGGCCCAAAGCATTTGAACAAATATTTATCAGATATTTCACAGAATATCCAGCTCTACTGGGAGCCAGATTCGTTACACCCCACATGTTTTTATGCCAAGGGTGAAAATGAGCCTATTCTCTTACACTTTGAAAAAGAAGTGATTTATCTGATTGGAACCAGGAGCCTGAATTTTAAGCACATTAGTAACTCAGTTCTGTGTCTAGTCTGTGCACACAATAACCAGATTTGTATTCGAATAGTGCAAAGCTTTTCATCCTCATGGCTTAGTACACAGGTGTAATCCCCTACAGAATGGATTACTTTTACAAGCCAGATTCCATAAATTTATGGCTGTCTACATTGACTTTGCCATTCTGGGCCAAGAATCATACTTAGGCTTGGTGTGTTCCCAAACCCACAATCCTTTATCCATCTGTAACTTATCTGTTGGCTCCCCAAGACCAAGCTCGTTACAAATACCATCTCTTCTTGCACCACAGGATACTGTTGTCCCTGAAGGGGTATCCTGAAGTCATATGATTCTGTCACAGTCCCCAACAGGATAAGTATAAGTGGCCAAGACAGGCTCAATATGCATTGCAAGTAGCTTCTGTTTTTTAGTGGGGGTTTGAACCCAGAGTTTCTCCATCATCATTTCCCAGATGCGGACTCAAAGGTACACCTAAAAGCAGGCTAGCATAACATGGATGCAAAGTGATTTTTGGATAGAACTTTGAGCTTTAATTAACACTTCAAATGTAGTGGAGAAGGTAACTTAGTTTAGTTAGTTATCCTTCCATGGGGAGCTCTGGATTCAATCCAAATGTGTCTTCAAACTTGGGCAGTTACAGAAGTGGGCAGATGTATATGTACTTTTATAGACTCAAGCTCACTTTTGGCTCCCTGTGGCTAGTGTGGAGTGAAATGCTGGCTCCTGTCTAGCTATCTGAAATACAATGGGAGTAATGGCCTTGTTCCTTTCATGATTCATTAATGACTTAGGACTGCATACATACGTTGGCTCCAACTGTCAAGTATGTAAGTCAGATTTTAACACCCATCTGCCTATTTCATTTCACTTCGAAAGTCAGTCATTCACTTCCCCTTTAAATGTTTTTAATAACTCCTCCCTAGCCTAGCTGTTTTTTCCTTGTAATACACAGAATTCCTCACATCTGAGGTAATAGTATTATTTAAAGTTTGTCAAGTTTTTTCTGGAGTTTTCAAATTTTCTAGTGATATTAACAATATTTTACTTTTATTTACTGATTTTTTTAAAATGTTGTGTTGAAGATGGGTTCCATTTGAACACAATGAATTGCGTTGAATTCAATGTTCCCATTACTTTCCAGCCATCATTAGCTTGTCCTCTTTCTCATTAAAACAGGCCTAAATGCTCTCTAGCCAGTTTCCATGGTTGTATTCATACAAATCCTCTTATTCTCTCTAGCTTGTTTGGCTAGCAGTAATTTGCAATGCTTTATTTATTTATTTATTTGCTATTATTATTATTTCCCATCAAACCTTAACAGATTTTACACTTGTGTGGTTGCTGTGCTATTAAAGGAGAGCCATGAGACCTTGTTCCAGTAGAAAAGTTAACCATGTTGTTGATGAAAACTGGAAACAAAACTGTTGCTAGGATCCAGCTGAGTGAAATGGGGTGACAAGGCTGGGGAGTTTTAAAAACAGAGAGCTTAGGATATTGCCAGAGGATTTTAGCCAGCTTAATTGCTTTCTGAAGAATTAGGTAATGGTGGGACACTGGATTAGAAGTAAAAATTTTTTGCTGTAATGTCTCAAATCCTGTTTTTTTCAAAGTGAGAAGTCTCAAAAGATTATATTACAAACAGAATTGTTCATTTGAGGCTGAGATATGATAGCCAAGGAGCTTTTCTTCATTCTTGTTAATAGAAATCATATGATTTAGCTCCCACGTATCTGACCTGTGCAGGGATCCACTCTTTTTTAGTTATTTTTGTACCCCCTGATGTAATGAATGTAAGGCTGGAGTCTGGTGACAACACTTCTGAGACTTAATGACAGACTTTGGAATTGTTAATTTCCAGTGCCAAGGAAAACTAGATAGATAGATAGCCATCCCCTGGACAGCTGCATACAGAATTTAAGTTGGTAAACATAGAACTAGCAGTAATAGAAATACATAGCAGTTGGCTTCTTCAGTAGATGACTTTCATGACAGAACAAGGTGATGGAGGCAGCTGGAGCAAGTCAGAAAGGAAGGTACCTTCCCTTTGAAAAATGATATTATCAACAGAATTTAATGGTTGTGACACAGAGTGGACTGACAGCCCAAGAAAAGAGAAATCTTCAGATAACTCTGACAGTCCAACTACATTACAGATGCAGAACTGCCAGAGGGACCAATTACAGTAGGGTTGTCTCCTGGCCCACCTGCATACAAACCTGCTTCAATCTGTGGTATAGACAGGAACTTCACTAGGATTAGATTCAGGCACTACTAAAATTGGACATGACCAAGTTTTAAGCTCAGTGACAGAATATGGTTAAAGTTGTATTTACCATCTTCTTATGGCAGAGGAGGGTTTGATTGTTTTGGACTTGTGGCCCTTGCAACGTTGATGCACCCACCAATGGTCACACGAATCCTCCATTAAAGTTTGTCTTTGTTTTGAAAAGAAGTCTGAAGACACAAAGGCTTTTCTGAGTATAGGTAGTTTTCCAAGGATCAGCCAACCATACCAAAGAATCATTCAAATACAAATTTTCTCCAGGCTTCTGGAACTTCTGCATCCACTTTTAAAATGCAATTCTTAGAAAGGAAAAATAAATGCTATATACTGTCATGTTTCAGTGCCCAAGAGTAGCATTCAAACTTGTACAAAAGGAAACTTTTTCAACTTTGAATTGCATTCATATTCAGGGCCATGTTTCAACTCACAGAAACAAAGTGCTAAAATGATATGCAGTATACTTATCACTCCCTGGTCGTCCCTTTCACAGGGTACTTGATACGTGCTGGTGGCTATTGAAAAAGAGTGAAACCCAGAGCTCAGCCTCTGGGGAACAATGTTTCTTTATATGTAGAGCCACCAAATGACTATTTCGTAACTGTCTTCACTTATTCTTTGCAGTCCCATGCCTACATCTGGATGAGGGGTTTTTTGTTTGGTGGGGTTTTGTTTGTTTGTTTGTTTTAAAGAGGATGCTGTTTCTATCTGAGTTTTCAGTTCATGTTTGGAGATGAAGACTGACATCAAACTTCCCCATTGTGCATGATTTCCTATTGGAGTCACTTATGACATCCCATTTCAGAACAGTTTTTGAATGGAGTTCAGTTCTTAAATATGAGCTTTTAGTTTTTACATATGTAAGTTTACACATTTTCGGGAACAACTGTTATTTTTACCTGGCAATGAATTGTAAATACCTAGTGAATGATAGTGAAAATACTTTTTTTTTTTTAGAGTTACTGATTCTCATGATAAGAACTGTCTTTGATGTGTCTATACCCTGTAATTTTCATTAGCTGGATGAAAATATGAAAGATCAGATTCTGATGCCAGCTACCTCAG